>CM042689.1:165142873-165837873 GCA_023614405.1 Avena insularis
GGCTCCTGATGATGCTGGTGGTGGTGGTGGTGGTGGATGTAACACCCCAAAAATATTAAACGAGATTATCAAGTTCTAATCACCCAAGTTTAGGGTTAACAAAAACTTTTGTTATTAAAATTAATATGAATGCATGTGTGATACGCCCAATTTTCATCACCATTCTATATCATAATTTACCTCTATTCATTGATATTTGTCTTAGTATGAGGTATTACTTATGGCTTTTCATCTGTTTATGCATGTTGGATGATTCCTGGAGGATGGACTGCCGAAGTATGGATTCTGATGGAAAAGAAGGTGTTTCGGTGCATTTCGCGAAGATCAGAAAAATACCAGAAAAATATGGAAACATATTATTTTACCAGAATACGAAGGAAGCGAGAAGGAGGGACGGAGTTGGGCCTCAGGGGGCCCACACCCCCTAGGCGCAGGCCCACCTGACCCGCGCCTAGGGAAGGTGTGGCCCACCTGCCCGGCCTCCGACTCCGCCCGTTCGCCTATATCTTCCCTACGGAACCCTAATATCATGGGAGCGACCACAGATAGATTTTTGCCGCCTCTGGGGGCGGAAAACACCGAGAGAGAAAGATCTCTCCGGCAGACAGATTTCTATCGGGGGAATTCCTTCTGACATGGTTATACCCCGCGGGTACACGATCTCAGCATACCTACTCCAGTGCAAGGAAGGCCCACGGAAAATACACGCCGGCCCATGAAGACTTTCGGGTGTCCAAGGCCCATGACGCCTTCGGATCCTTGAAGAGAAAGACTAGAGTAGATAGGAAATTCAAAGGGGTAAACCCTAAAAACTGTAACCGAATCGGGGTGCCTGGGACCTGCCTGCCTCTATATAAAGGCCAAGAGGGCACGACGAGGAGGCTCTCTCATAACCTCTCGCATACACACCTCCACGCCAGATTGCATCTGCGCACCCCTGTAACCTTCGGTTCCTCCATAATCAGAGCAGACAAGCAGGAGTAGGGTTTTCCCTCCGGGGGCCTGAACCTGGGTAAACCTCGTGTCCCCGTGTTGCTTGTTTGCTAACCGTTCCGCGATCTCCAGCATCCCCACCTTCTCCAAAACCCAAGTCCATAAAAATGGGCATTGACGAGATCGAACCTTGTCAATTGGCGCCGTCTGTGGGAAATGGGGACGCTGATTGTGCGATCGTGATGGTCCCAACCCGAACGATCTACAACTCCGCGGCGACAGAGAGTCATCTCCTCTTCGGCGCCTTCGACTTCACCGCCCACTCGCCGGCCACCCTGAAGGACTTCGAGCCCGTTGGCGACGGGCTCGAGATCCTGTTCGGGAGTTTCTGCTTCCAAGTGGGACAGATCGCCACTCTCCGCCTCCCGGAGCGGGTTCCCCTGCCTTTGATCAGGCCTGCTTCATGGGCTCCACACCCCGTGCTACGCACATCATCATCGACAGATGATTCCTATGACAGCAGCAGCTGCAACTCAGATATGTGCGATCCACCATCGGATGAAGGGACCTACGGTTCCGGATCCGAAAGCTGCGGCAGCAGCGATCGAATCTACAGGCGTTACCAGTGCGCTGCGGTCATCCAAGATCAGGAACACAATCCGCCATCCAACTCGCAGGGTAGAAACGGCGAGAACAGAAGAAGCCGATCCCCCCACCCAACGGGGAAAACAACAACCGAGTCATCCACCTCAGCGGGGAAGGATGGGCTCAAGCACGCGAAGCCATAGCAGGCAACAAGATCCTGCCAACAGATGCCTCACGGGACCTGCTGATGGCATACCACATGCTCCTCGTCGAGGAGCACAAGAAGCGACTAAGGATGCAAGAGGTGCTCGACAAGCGCAAGCAAGCAGCCTCGGAATCTAGTGCACGGAGAGCTGCGCTCTCCGCCATGGGCATCGGCTCCAGCTCGCATGGAAACCATGGCAACAAGCACCGTTCTCGCACAGAGAACATGGATCCCAAAGCACGTCGCGAGGTGACTAGAGCCCTCAATGCGTCCTTCATGGAGATGGACGCCGACGGCAACATCATCCCGAAGACGCCGCAAGCTGCGATCATGGCAGCCACCGCGTACCTCGCATCCCATCCTCCTCCGGAGAGGGACCCGAAAAGGGCCATGCACAAGTCCGCGCTCACCGGACTCGGACTCGTCAGAGCCGCGCTCCACGGAGAAGCTCCTACAGAGCCAAAGAAGAAGGCCGCGGTCAGGTTCAACCGTAGTCCCACACCCTCATCCAAGGACGAAGAGCACGACCTTCCTCGAAGGCACAAGAGCTCGCGCCGTCGCAGCCGCGACTACGACGCTCGAAACGAGCTAACGCAGCGCAAGATCGACAAAGCACGCGCCAAGCGTGTATGCTCATCCGAATCCGAAGAGGATGACGATGAAGGAGAACTCTGCGGAGCTCGATGCTTCAGCAGATCCGTCCGGCAGACGCGGATGCCGTGAAATTTCAAGCTTCCTTCGGACACTCCGAAGTTCGACGGCACACAGGACCCCAAGGTGTGGCTCAGCGACCACCTGTCGTCCGTCAAGCTACATGGCGGGAATAAGGAAACCGCCATGCAATGCCTTCAGCTGCAGCTAACGGGCGCAACCCGAATCTGGCTCAGCAGCCTATCCTCGGAATCCATCCGAAGCTGGGAGGAACTAGCGTACAGTTTCATCCGAAACTTCAAGGGCACCAGCAAGAGGCCTGCCTCGATCGAGGAGTTGTGGGCCTGCACCCAACGAACGGGCGAATCCATTCGCTCGTACATACTGTGATGCTCCAACACCAAGAACTCCACGGCGCACATCTCTGAGGAGAGAGCTATAGACGCCTTTAGGGACGGCGTCAAACGCCCGTACTTCAAGGAAGAGCTCGGGCGCGTCAAGCCCAAGACACTCGACCACCTCATGGACATCGCCAACAGGTGGGCCGACGGCGAGGACTCAATACACCGAGCGCACTCGGAGGAGGAAGATGACTACGGCCGGCGATGTGAGTGTCGTAGCAAGAGAAGATCGCGCGTCTACGACGATCGCGACGGACTCAACATGGTCACGGCTGGTTACGTCGACCGCCGCAAAGACGGCAACCGCAACAGCGGCGAATACCGTGGAAACAATTTCCACAATGGAGGACGCCCGGCACAGTCGTGGCAGCGCCGCGATCGCGACGACGGACCCTCAGCATACGAAAAACTGTCGGGTCCATGCACCATCCACTTCTACATCGACAAGCAGGATGGCAAGAAGAAGGCAAGCCACATGCTCAAGGACTGTCGCGAGTTCCAGAAACTCAGCGAAAGCATGGCTCAGATGAGGCAGCAAGCCCCAAACCCTGGATTCGGGAACGCACCCGCACCAGGCGAGATCGCGCATGGAGCTCCTCCACCGCCACCTGCAGGAGGCCCGAACCACCCCATCGCACCCGCCTAGAATAACGGTGGGCACGGGTATCCCCCGCCGAAAGGAGCGTTGATGATCCAAAAAAGGGCCCCAACGAATAGGGTGTAGAAGAAAATCACCCGCCAGATCAACCTGGCTGTGACAGCTCCACCCGCCATCCCTGAGTACCTCAGCGGATCGGAGTCCTGCATCACGTTCAGTCGTTCGGATCACCCTTTCCAGGTCCCTCACCCAGGTCATGCTGCCCTGGTGCTTGAGGCGCAGATCGGAGGGTTCGAGATGAGCCGCGTCTTCATGGACGGTGGCAGCGGCATCAACCTGATGTTCGCCAGCACCCTAGCAGCAATGCGGATCCCGCTATGTAGCCTGGAATAGTCAGACACAACGTTCCATGGCATCGTCCCAGGAAAGGGAATATTCCCCCTAGGAAAGATATGGCTCGACGTCATCTTCGGCAAGCCTGACAACTTCCGATGCAAGCGACTCGAGTTCGAAGTGGTGGACTGGCCATCACAATACCACGCCATCCTCGGTCGTGTAGCATTCGCAAGGTCCTGGCAGTACCGCACTACGTGTACCTGCTACTCAAGATGCCAGGACCCAAGGGCGTCATCACGATCCACGGGAGCTTCACCCGATCGGACCACTGCGACAGGGACTTCAATAGAATCTCCCAGTCATTCGGCATGCAAGAGGAGCTCGTAAGGCTCCGCGAGGTGACGGACAACGGGGCACCCCCAGTCGCACGACAGAACGCACCAGATATGTCCTTCGACTCCACCGTCAACACAAAGAAGGTGCAGGTCCACCCGACGGATGCCTCCAAAACGGTGCTGATCGCCAACGATCTCAGCTCCGCATAGGAAAGCGTGCTCGTCGAATTCCTCCATGAGCGCTGGGAAATCTTCGCCTGGTGTCCTGCGGACATGCCAGGAGTTCCCAGGGAATTCGCCGAGCACGCATCAACGTCTTTCCAGACTCCAAGCCTGTCAAGCAGTCTATCCGACGACTATCCGAACCACGGGCTGAAGCAATCGGAGTCGAAGTCAACAGACTACTCGACGAAAACTTCATCAGGGAGATCAAAGAAAGCGAGTGGCTCGCCAACACCGTAATGGTCCCCAAAAAGGACACGAACATCCTGCGGATGTGCGTGGACTTCACATCGCTGAACAAGCACTGCCCAAAATACCACTTCCCTCTTCCTCGGATCGACCAAATCATCGATTCAACGGCAGGATGTGAGAAGCTCTCCTTCCTCGATGCCTACTCAGGCTACAACCAAATTCAACTGAAGGTCGAAGATCAGGAGAAAACGGCGTTCATCACGCCATTTGGAGTGTTTTGTTACAACACAATGCCCTTCGGGCTGAAGAACGCAGGTGCCACGTACCAACGGTGCATGCAGGCATGCCTGAAGGATCAGATCGGCCACAACATACAAGTCTATATCGATGACATAGTCATCAAAACAAGGGAGGCCAAGACGCTCATCGACGATCTCCGCGAGACGTTAGATAAGCTTGATCGATACAAGATCAAGTTAAACCCAGAAAAATGCGCCTTCGGCGTCCCATCTGGTCAGCTGCTAGGCTACTTCATCTCCTAGCGAGGGATCGAGGCGAACCCGAAGAAGATCCGGGCCATAATGGCCATGGAGAAGCCGAAGAACCTTAAGGGCGTCCAGCAGCTTGCAGGACGAATCACGGCATTGAGCAGGTTCATCAGCCGCATGGGCGAGAAAGCCCTGCCATTCTATCAGCTGCTGCGCAAGGCAGACAAATTCGAGTGGACGCCTGATGCGGATGATGCATTCGAAGATCTAAAGCGGCTGCTCTCTACCTCACCCGTCTTGGTTACGCCAAAGGAGCGCGAGCCTCTATTGATGTACATAGAAGCTACACACCAGGTGCTGAGCTCCGTATTGGTGGTCGAGCAGCCCGAAGAAGGCAAGACCCACGGGGTCCAACGCCCAATCTACTACCTCAGCGAGGTATTGACGCCGACAAAGCAGAGGTACCCTCACTACCAGAAACTCGCCTACAGCATGTTCATGACAGCTCGTCGGTTGAGCCATTACTTCCAGGAGCACCAGGTGATGGTCATCAACGAGGCACCCCTGAACAGCATTCTGAACAATCCGGAGGCCACAGGACGCGTAGCCCTGTGGGGCATCGAGCTGTCACCCCTAGACATCGTCTACGAGAAGCGACTCGCGATCAAGTCTCAGGTCCTCCCAGACTTCCTCGTCCACTGGATGGAGCTGCAGCTGCCAGACACACCAGACATGACACAGTCATGGACAATGCACTTCGACGGCTCCAAGAGCGAGGCTGGAGCAGGAGCCGGGGTCATACTGACCTCCCCGCAGGGCAACAAGATGAAGTACGTCCTTCGGATGAAATTCCGAGCTTCCAACAACGAGGCCGAATATGAAGCCCTCATCCACGGCATGAGGATGGCAAAGATCTACGGCGCAACGTGCCTGGTCATCTACGGAGACTCGAACCTCGTCGTCCAGCAGACGATGAACGAGTGCGACGCACACGCCGAAAAGATGATCGCGTACCGCACACTCTACAACTCACTTAAGGGAGAATTTGACGGCTGCGAGCTTCGGCACGTCGGGAGAGAAAGCAATGAGGAGGCCGACAGACTTGCCAACATCAGATCCACCTGCGCACGAGTACCACCAGGCGTGTTCCTCGAACAGATCTGCGTGCCATCCATCAAGCGGAAATTCCCCAAGGGATCACCCAAAGAGGCAGAGCACTCGGGGGCTGCGCTACCCGAAGGACAAGAAGGACCCGAAAAGCTCGACATAGAGGTCGCTGTGGTCAACCTGATGCAGGTGATGGCAGTCGAAGAAATTTGGACGCAGCCATACATCAAGTACTTGATAGACGGCGAGCTGCCTGATAGCCCGACAGATTCCCGACGCATATCTCGCCGGTCAAAGGCCTTCACCATCATCAATGGAGAGTTGTACAAGCGCAGCATTTCGGGTGTACTCCAAAGGTGCGTCACCATCGGTGACGGCAAAACCATCCTCCAAGACATCCACGAGGGCATCTGCGGCCATCACGCGGGCATCCGCGCCCTTGTCGCCAAAGCTCTACGAGTTGGATTCTACTGGCCAACGGCCATGAACGACGCCAAGGACATCATCCGAAGATGCAACGGGTGCCAAAGGTTTGCAGATAAACCGCATGCACCCGGATCCGAGCTCAGGCCCATACCCTTGGCCTGGCCCTTCGGCCAATGGGGCCTCGACATGATCAGCAAACTGCCACGATCCTCGAAAGGAGGCCATGTCTACCTCCTGGTCGCAGTCGACAAATTCACCAAATGGATTGAGGCCATGCCTGTGACTAACCAAAAGGGAAAACCGCCGTCAAGTTCTTTCAATCTATTGTCTACAGGTTCGGCCTGCCACACATCATCATCACCGACAATGGGTCGAACTTCATCTCTAAAGAATTCCAGGACTTCTGCGAAGACCTCGGAATCAACATCACATACGCCTCCGTGGCGCACCCGCAAACGAACAGGCAGGTCGAAAAGGCTAACGGCCTCGTCGGTGCTGGCATCAAGAAGCGCCTAATGAGCCCACTCGATCGACTCGCGGGTGCCTAGACACAAGAGCTACCTTCGGTCCTGTGGAGCCTGCGCACAACACCAAACAGCTCAACCGGCTACACGCCTTTCTTCATGGTGCACGGAGCCAAAGTCGTGCTTCCAGCAGAGGTACGCCACAAGGCCCAGCACTTTCGCCGCTTAAGACACGTCGACACACTCGACGAAGCACGTGACATAGCAGCAGCTCGATCAGCGGTGTACCAACAGAGTCTCCGCAACTACCACAGCCGACGGCTACGCCCAAGGTCCTTAGTCGAAGGAGACCTAGTCCTGCGACTCAAGCAAGAGCGACCGAAGAAACTCGAGTCACCATGGGAAGGACCCTACATCATCACTGAATTCATCCCAGGTGGCGCCTATCGCCTCAAGCACGAGGAGTCTGGAGTCGCATACTCCAACCCATGGAACATCGCGCAGCTGCAACGCTTCTACCCCTAGCTACCCCCTCTTTTACTTTCAATAAGGCTATTCAGCCAAGGCTACTCAGCCGAACAATGTACCTCCTCCTTATGATATGAATAAAGCTAAGTGTCTCGCCCCAAAATCTTTCGATTATTACCTGCATCTTACTACATACTACAACACACTCGGGGGATCCCCTACCTCACGACTTCGTCGACTGAGAAAAACGCGTGTACACCTGAGTAGCTGACCACGTCAGGCTAACAAAAAGGACACGTACAAAAACAAAGCATCACATGCTACACAACAAGAAACCTTTACAATAATAAAGGGCATAACACGCCCAGTCGCATATATACAAATTTTACATCTATCTCTTTTATAGGTCCTACCTATTCTGAAGAATAGCCTGTGCACGCTGCTCAAACAAATCTATAATTCACTCGGCATACTGCCTTACAGCCGAATAATGCGGGCGCATATCCCACTCACCGCCATCCGGACGAGGAGGCGGCCCATCTACTATAGCAGACAGATCTACATCAGGACGATGTAAATGCACAAGGGAAAGTGCGGCCTTCACCCCCGCAACAAGCTGATGTCGTACCAATTCTTTGACACGGCGAACATTTCTAAACTTCGCCAGCAGGCCAGAAAGAGTCGACGGCGCGCCATCCAATGGAAACATTACATGCAAAACTGACGCCAACGAAGACTGCACCTGACGAAGCACCCGCGATACCTGGTGGACACGATCCTGCATTGTCACAAGAACCATGGCACGATCACGATCCATCCAGAAAAACCCGCTGGCCTCCATGTCCTGCTGGGTCAAGCAGTTAATCCGAACAGCAACACGCTCCTTTTCCTCCTTTGGAGCAAGGTTAGCACCTGCAATACTCACAAAGTAAGATGTAAGACCAACATGCGCATCCGAAGCAATGAGCAGCAGCTCGAAAAACTCACACTCAAGCTGCTCGGCCAGACGACACAGCTCCCCCATCAAAAATTCCTCTCGAGCAGCCCGCCTCCGCCGACTTCCAAACATCAGCGTGGCCACGCACTCCAAGTAATTCCCTCTCAAGACTACGGATGCGGTCTCAAAGAAACACAAGCTGCGACGCACCATCCAAAGATGGCCGCAGTTGCGCTGCAGACAAAGTGTCTACGGGAGTATCACCCGAAGGATCCTAGAGTAGAAGAAGACAACGATATGAACAAGCAGACAAATGAAGACAAAACTCAAAAATTCATTATGTACAGCAAAAAGCCACTACGTGGCGCAAGGATTGTTCACAGACACAATTACAAAAGCTGAAACAAAAACTATCCTACAACTACAACGCCTACGAAGCGGCACCCTGAGTAGCCTCGGAGCCGGACTGCATCGCCTTGGCTTCTCCCTGCTGCCTTAGCGCGTACTCGGCCAGCAGATCAATCAACTTCGGCCCGTAACGCTTACAGCGAGCAGAGTAGATGGCGAAGGCTACCTCAGACCCGTCAGCAGCCGTCGGCATCCGGGAGGTGATCTGAGGAAGGTCCAGCTCCGCTCCATCCGCCAAGGCCATCGCCAGCCCAACGGACGCGCTGATGCCTTTCTGCTTGCGCTTGTACGCCGCAGGTGCTTCGGCCGACAGCGCCTCCGCGAAGGCATCGACATATTCAAGGGTCACGCCCTTGGGGACGAGCTCCTTGTAGAAGCGCCCGAGGACCTCTTTGGCTTTGGCAATCGAGCCGACCACGGTACCGCAGCGGTCTTCGACCGCCACAGCAGCATCATCCAGAGCACTACCATGCTCCAAAGCACCGCGATCAAACTTAATGCCCGCGGCATCTAAAATAACAAAGGAAGCAGCATAAACAAAAAAGCGATACAAGGAAAGGCAAGGAATCCGAAAAAAGAAGACGGAGAAACTCATCCGAAATAGCCTTGGCAGCCGCCATCAGCCTGCCGTCTACCTCTCTATCGCGCGAAGCCGTGGCGGTGGCGAGCTGCTCCTCGCGATCCGTAGCCTCCTGCTGCAGGCGCTCCTTGGCCTCGGCCGCGCTGGCCAGCTCCAGCTCAAGGCGCTCCTTCGCGCCAATGGCGACCTCAGCCTTTTTCTCCGCTTGACCAAGGCTCTTTTTGAGAGCATCAATCTCACGGAGAGAGGCGTTGTGGTCCTCTGCAGTCAAGCAACACACCCATCAGACCGAATGACAAAGATAAAAGAAGAAGCAAAAGACCAAGTCGTCAACATACCTTGTAGCTGTTTGAAGCCAGCCTCCAACGACAGGTGCTGCTGCACCAACTAGTTGGCAATTTACATAAAAGGCTGAAACAAGAACTATTAGTCAGAAGAACGGCTCGAGGGCTACGCCCAAAAGAACGAGCAGAAACAGAAGTACACATACGAAAAAATGCTCGGGGGCTCCCCCCCGAGACTCGAAGGAAAAACGAACAATAAAACACCTTACAGATGCTCGGGGGCTCCCCCGAGGCACAAAGTATCAATGATCAACAGATCATCCGAAAAGGCTCGGGGGCTCCCCCTATGGGAGAAAGCAAATATTACTTACATGAATAGACGGCGACTCCGAAGGTTCGCCTGCAGTCTTCTGAGGGAACACCACGAAAGCCTCCTGCGGAGAAGACCTCGGAGCAGCGCCCTCAGAGGTGTCCACCGTCTGAGGAGGAGGAGTAGGAATCTTCGACTCCCCCACCATCTCTTGAGCGCCATCGCTGGAGGAGCTGTCGGAGGAGTGGCTGCAAAAGAAAAACATCAGCCAAGGACACTAAAGCGAAAACAAAAAATGGCAAAAATAAACTAAGGAAGCTTACGAGTCGAGGTCGCTAAGGTCGAAGACAGGAGGGGTCTTCTTGCCCTTCTTATCTTCCTTCTTTTCTTCCTCCTTCTCTTCCTTCTTCCGCTTCGCCAGCGGGTGCGGTTCCATGACCCGCACAGGAACGGCAGGAATCGGAGAGGAAGAACCCCCGTTCCCATCACTGTGACGCTCCAGGCATAGTGGGTTCCTAGGCGTCGGCGGAGTAGAGGCATCCGACGATTCGCTGGAGCTCGTCATCCACTTGCGAGCATGATCCTCACTCGACTCGTTCGCCTCTTCCGCTGAAGATCAAGCCGATGGCAGCTTGGACATGGAGTCCACCACCTCATTGTCTGGAGCATCCGGGAACACTTCGGGCAATGGAGGCGACATGCCTGGCACCTTGAACTCCTGCGCAAAAGAAGCAAAATCTGTCAGCAGACAAATAAATAACAAATAAAACACAGTCAAAAAATAGCGCTACGCGCATATCCAAGCTCTACACCTGCGGAACCGGACGAGAAACGGAGAACGGAGAAGTCAGCGACTTCCCCGAAAGGTCCTCTCCAGCCTTGTACTTCAGTAGCGGGCGAAGGACCCCGTCAAGATCTCCCCTGGAGAATTCCTCAGCCGAAACCCTAGTCGGATCACGGCGACCCGAATAAAGGAACATCGGGTTCTCCCTAGCCTGGAGTGGCTGCACCCGACGTTTGAGAAAGGTGTGGATGATGTCCACACCATTCACCTCCTTCTCCAGAGTCAATTGAAGTTCCTCCACCCGGCGATAGAGCCCTTCAATCTCAGCCACCTCGCCATCCAAGATCTGGTTTTTCCAGGACCTTTTTGGCTCGATTTTCTGGGAAGGGTCGAAAGGAGCAAGACCAAAATCCTGCCCATCTACCGTGGAGTCGCGAATGTAAAACCATCGCCTCCGCCAGTATTGGACAGATTCGGACATATAAAAAGAGAAGAAAAGAAGATTGGATCGAAGGGAGATGATGCAACCCCCAATGGGATATACACCATAAGAACCAGATTGCCTTTTCACGGAATAGAGTTTCCGGAAGAGGCCAAAGTGCGGCTCGATACTGAGCTAGCACTCGCAGAAAGTGACAAAACAAGCAATGTGAAGAAGAGAGTTGGGGGAAAGATGATGCATCTGGATGCCGTAAAGGAAAAGCAGCCCAAGAAGGAAATTGTGGACTGGGAAGGAAAAGCCTCGGAAAACAAATGCGAGGAACATAACCCGAAACCCAGCGGGGGGACGGGGAATTACCTCGTTGCCTGGGAGCTTGATGGCCTCCCTATCCTGCGGAATCAAGCCCCGCTCACGGAGCTTGCGGAGATCACCCTCCCGCGTCTCTGATCGCCGCCAGCCACCATCGGTGACACGGGCAGCTGTCGAACCTTTCTTGCCACCAGCAGCGCTGGTGCCAACCTCAGAAGAGGACTTCTTGGTTTTCCCCATTGCGGTGCGGCGGCGCCGGCGGCGAGAGCGTAGGATCAACGAAGGAAATGTTCGAGGATATTCCAGCGCGCAGCAAGAAAGCTCAGAGAAGATGGGAGCAGTGAAACACGAATGGCTGCGGTGAAAAAAGATTAACTTTTCCCCAATGATTATAAGGACGAAGACGATGCATGACGACCGTCCATCGGGAAGACCTAAAGCCAACTGCAAGATCTGACCGTCCACGTGTCAGCCCAGTAGCGAACCGTCGCTCACACGCCGTCCACTACGCGCGGAAATCGAGGCGACACCGTAATTATCTCCACGACGCGCGTGACCGGTCAATTAAAGGTCAGAAGGTGGGACCCATGTTCGTCCAGTCATGTCATCTCTGGCGCAGCAGACGCTTGAGGTCACCGATCGTTAGCAATGACGTCATCAAAAGCTATACTAGCAACAGTTACAATTCTTCGGCTACACAACTAAGAGTACTCACTCGAATCTATGATTCGACTAACTACTCGGGGGCTACTCCTATCAGGAGCGCTAGTCGCGCACCCGAAAAAGAACAAAACACTACAACATTGAATTAATTTCTTCGAGTCCTATGTCGAGTCTACGACTCCACTACGGACTCGGGGGCTACTCCCATAGGGAGATACGATTCAAGCATCTGAAAAATTTGTGTCCTACGGACCTGGAGTCAAACAACGGCTAAGTTAAAGTCTCTGCTCGAGTCTACGACTCGAACAGACACTCGAGTTACTCCATAGGAGCGCTGGTCGCGCACCCTATGAGTTCTTCGACTGCGATCCTTCGGATCAGCATGCAAAACTTTTTCGGAAACTCTGCCCCAATTAACGCTAAGTGAGCAACATTCTCCTTAGCCACCCGAAACACCTCCACGATGATAAACATTCGGATGATGTGTCTATGACACAAAGATAAGACCTACAGATATCATCTGATGGCCTGGCAACGCACACGACTGTGCTCTGCTAGTGAAAATCCGTGCCAGCAGGTGCGTTGAAAAATCCCGACGGACGCGTTGGGTACATCATTTAAATTTACTGGAATTCCACTCAGAAGACCTCTGGCCGAGTCAAATTACGCCAAGACATCATTACGGATTGGTCGAGGGACTTGAATCTGAAGAAGATCGTGTTGTTTTGTCCTCAGATAGTTAACTGACCCTGATCCGTCGGGAGAGTCAGGCACACGCATCAACAATCCCTACACATTCTCTTGAAAGACAGAGTTGCACCCGAAGGATTGAAGAGTCCTTAGCCGAATCTACGATTCGACTGAACACTCGGGGGCTACTGACATGGTTATACCCCGCGGGTACACGATCTCAGCATACCTAGTCCAGTCCAAGGAAGGCCCACGGCAAATACACGGCAGCCCATGAAGACTTTCGGGTGGCCAAGGCCCATGACGCCTTCAGATCCTTGAAGAGCAAGACTAGAGTAGATAGGAAATTCAAAAGGGTAAACCCTAAAAACTGTAACCGACTCGATCTGTGCCTGGGACCTGCCTGCCTCTATATAAAGGCCAGGAGGTCATGACGAGGAGGCTCTCTCATAACCTCTCTCATACACACCTCCACGCCAGATTGCATCTGCGCACCCCTGTAACCTTCGGTTCCTCCATAATCAGAGCAGACAAGCAGGAGTAGGGTTTTCCCTCCGGGGGCCTGAACCTGGGTAAACCTCGTGTCCCCGTGTTGCTTGTTTGCTAACCGTTCTGCGATCTCCAGCATCCCCACCTTCTCCAAAACCCAAGTCCATAACAATGGGCATTGACGAGATCAAACCTCGTAACCTTCCCGGAGAGGGGAGACCGTCGCTATTAATACCGTTATCAAGCTAGGCTTCATCGGGATCATCATCATCCACACTAACATCTCCACCAGCACCATCACTCCTTTTTGTTGTAACAATTGTGTTGGATATTGCTTTAGTTCATTAGGGGAAACTTTCCCGGTGTTAATTACTATTGTAGTTGATGCTTGTGAGTGGAACCATTGGATTATCGTTTATGTTCAGATTGTTATCCATTATCATATCATCTTTGATCTTAATCCATATGATGTCTTGTGAGTAGTTCGTCTTGTTCTTGAGGACATGGGAGAAGTCATGTTGTTAGTAGTGAATCTGTGATGAGTTATTATTCAATGGTTTAGTATTTAAGTTCTGGTGATATTCTTCTAGTGGTGTTATGTGAACGTCGACTACATGACACTTCACCATTTATGGGACTAGGGGAATGCATTGTGTATTTGGCTACTAATCGCGGGGTTGCCGGAGTGACAGACACCTGAACCCCCGTTATGACACTTTGCACAAGGGAGCGTAGGATCTCAGAGTTTAAGGCTATGGTTAGATTTATATGTTAATTACTTTCCTATAGTTACGGATGTTTGCAGGGGGTTTAATCACAAGTATGTATTATTCCTAGGAAGGGCAGTATGTTAGCACAGGTTCAGCCACACAACACTTACAAATACCAAAAAAGAGTACTCAGCTATTTGAAGCGAAAGCACTTGGCACATGTGTCCTCGAGAATGTTTGGTCCTTATAAGTATTTCCACCGGCTTGTCCTTTGCTAAGAAAGGATTGGGCCACTTGCTTTGTTTGTTTGTTACTTCTGTTACTTGCTCTTGTTTTGTTGCCTTGTCAGAAAACCACTAAAAATCCGTTTGCTAAGTATTCATAGGGATTTCCTGCTCCATACCACTATTCAACACCTTCTGCTCCTTGTTGGGATCGACACTCCTATTTATCGAAAGTACTACAATACACCCCCTATATTTGTGGGTCATCAAGACTCTTTTTTGGCGACGTTGCCAGGGAGTGAAGCGCTATTGAAGAGTGGAACTGGTAAGGGAAACTTTTACTGTGAGTATTGCTTCTGTTACTGCTTGTTACGTTGTTTCCAATATGGATAACCCACTTGGTTTTCTGTTTGGGAAAACTACTACCGCTGGTAGGGTAGTAGATGAACCACCACCTGTTGAGATAGATCCTTTTAAGATACCTACAAGTATTGTTAATCGTGTTATGGATAATTACTATTTTGGGGATGGAACTGTCCATCTCGGTGATCACTTGCTTTATATCCATGAATTATGCGGGTTGTTTAAGTGTGCAGGTATCACAAATGAACAAGTGAAGAAGAAGTTACTCTCCATATCCTTGGAAGGGAGAGCTGAGGCATGGTATAAGCTGCGGAAGAATGGACAATCCATGGAATGGGAGGAGATGGCATCTCTCTTTTACTCTAAATTTTATCCTCCCAGTGAAATCCATAAGGATATTAGTCTTATATATAACTTTTGGCCTCTTGATGGAGAGATTACAGCTCAAGATTGGGGGAGATTGAAGCTACTAATGCTTAAATGTCCTATTCATGAACTCCCTAACAATATTATTCTCAATAACTTTTATGCTAGGCTTTCTCTTCATGATAAACGTTTATTAGATGCTTCTTATGCTGGATAATTCACAAGTATGAAGGAAGAAGCTAAATGGGATCTCTTATACCGTATTGAAGATAACACTGAAGCTTGTGAAAATGACAAAGGAAGAAAGTCGGGTATAAACTATGATTATGAATGCATTAAATCTTTTATGGGTACTGATAACTTCCATGATATTCGCAATAAGTTTGGTCTTGATTACCAAAGTATTGCCAGCTATTTTAAGGCCTTTGCCTCTTACATAGAAATTCCCAAGAAGAAGTGGAATAAGTACCATGCTCCTTATAAAGATGTTGTTAATCATGCTCCAGTTAGAAGTACTCAAGTTTGCGCTACTAATCATATTGTGCCTGAACCCCATGCTGAGAAAATGCCTTTCCTAGCTAAGGTAAAGGAGTATTCTATTATTATTAGTGCAAATAACAAGGGTACAGTGGAAACTGTGGAGCCTAGTAAGCATTTGAGTGATGAACCTGTGGTAGCTATTGTGAAGGACACTGTCACAAGATATATAGAGGATGAGCACATTGTCTTCTGTGAAGATGCTTCTAATATTATCTCTCATCCTAGTAAGGCTAGAAAAGCTAGTGTTCCTGTGCTTTCTGTTAAGATTGGTGATCATTGCTACTATGGTTTATGTGATATTGGTGCTAGTTCTAGTGCTATTCCTTATGAGCTTTAAAGGGAAATTATGCATGAGATTGGTCCTTGTGAGATTGAGGACATTGATGTGGTTATTCACCTTCCTAATAAGGAAACCATTTGCCCCATTGGCATTGTAAGAGATGTGGAGGTTCTCTGTGGTAAGATTAAGTATCCGGCTGATTTTCTAGTGCTTAATTCTGCAGCTAGCAAAACTTGACCTATCATTTTTTGGTAGACCTTTCTTGAACACTTGTGGAGATATTATTGATTGTAAGAAGGAAAAGGTTTTAACTAAGTTTGATGGAGATTCTTATGAGTTTAACTTTTCCAAATTTTCTAAAGCTCCTTGTGAGAACAGTTTGCCTAATAAAGATTTCAGGATGGAACAACTTGCTTCTATTGATCCGGTTTATGACCTTGGACCTCTTTTTGGTGACTGTAAGTATGCTTACTCAAATGATAAAGTTGTTGCCAGTGACAGTTATATTGTCAACTTTATTCAAAGTGCTACTGAAAGTTATTATGAGAGAGGGAAACACAGTTTTATGCATCTCAATGATGTTAAGTTTCCCCGTTTTATGCTGAAAGCTTTAAAGTTGCACCTGTTTTGTCTTCCTATGCTTGTGGCTTTTTGTTTCAACAATTTGTTTTCTCATGATACCCCCATGCATAGGAAGTGGGTTAGACTCAAGTGTGTTGGTTATTTCTTCTTGATGCTCTTTTTCACTTCAAATATATATATATCCTATGTGAGCATCTTTGGAAGTTTCAAGCCTAACTTAAAGGCATTAAAGAAAAGTACTTGTTGGGAGATAACCCAAGAGTTTTGTCGTGTCTTGGAAGTTATTACCTCTATAATAACCGCTCCTTATCCTTTTAGTTTTGGGTTTTGTGTCAAGTTCAACTACTTTTGTGAAGTAGAGGAGTTGTGAAAAGTGGCTATCCTGGGACAGATTTTTCTGCTGTATTATAAAAATTCGTGGGGAAGCTTAGTACTTCGTATGGAGCTGCATTTTTCTATGCTTGTTCTCCAGGTTGTTACCCAACTTTCATCCGTTCTGCACTTTTTGATTTGAGCAACATAAGGTCTTCTAAAAAATAATCTTTACCTGCTGGTTTGTTTTGACAGATTTCTGCCATCATTTGCATCTGCCTCTTGTTGAAGCTTTTGTTTTGATGGGTTTTCAGTTGAAGTGTGTGCCCAAAGGTTATTTTTTTTGCTTACACTAATGTTGTCATTGAGTTTTTGCAAGGGTTTTGTAAGAAGGAAATTCTCAGGAGAAAGAGAAAAGGAATCTGCAGAGTTCGTCATTGAATAGGTAAAAGTGGTGAAAACTGAAGGTTCGTGAAACTCCAATCTTTTTATATTTTTGATGTTTTTAATACATAAGGGAATTTACGAAATGTAACTCAAGAGGAAACGGAGCCCGGGGTGGGCAAACCACCCTAGGCGCGGGCCCAGTATGGTCGCGCCTGGAGGGGGTTTGTCACTCTCGAACTCCGTCTCCGCTTCATTTCCATGTTAAAACCTTCCTTATGCCTTGAAACTTCGTAATATATACCCCACCCCCTACCCCCGGATTCCCCGAGGTTCATGCATCATGTTCTCGTTGTGTTTTTGTTTTGATCTGTTTCTATCAGGAAATCTTCTCAAGTTTAGAGCATCATGGCCTCCGCCAATGACAAAGGCAAGAAGCCCGAGGAAGAAGAACCTCAAGTCCCCAAGGAGGAGGAGATTCCGGTAGGGTATGAAGGTGACATGGAGGAGGAGAAGCAACCGGACACCCGCGCTAACGTCGCAAGCATTGGTTTGGTGGCACAACCTACCCAACTTAGGAGGACAGAGCGGATGTCTACAGGAGGGAGAACTCTGCGTCATATCCTCGCTCCACGCACACTTCCTCCTAGTACCCCTTGTTCTAACCGTGCAGGGAAGAAACACTCTCATTTGGAAGAATGGAGAAAGAATAACAAGGATTGGGATCCTCGGTCCTAGTTGATTTTGGGCTGCATTGAGCATAATTTGGAGTTAATTCGTACTCTGATCTTCGATATGGAGGATTTGAAGAAACTTGTTGAAGAGCTTATCAAGAGAACACCACCACCGAAGGAGTAATTTTTCATCATGTTTGGCATCCCCTCGGCTTGTTCCAAGCTTGGGGAGTGCCGCGGTATCACCACCATTATCTTTTATCTTTTACATTTTTAGTGGATTCATATCTGTGGTAGAGAGGTTATCTTATAGTTTGGTTTGCATGTGGAAGTATCTCTCCTTTAGTTGATTAAATATGTATCCCTTGGTGTGAGTGCCTTTATTGGATTATTAATGAGAAGTCTCATCTTTTACTTTTTGCACTTCTTATTTTAGTTTGCAATCTATATTATATGATGGATATTGTTTGTAACACCCTCGCCTAATAAGGCTGAGTTCATGTGTATAGTGCCAATCCCTGTATCGGTTCACTGGCACACACACAGTACAAAATGATACCAAATATAACTGTACATCATAAATCAATGAATATGATCCAGAATTTACATTATATCATCCAAGTACATAGCGGAAAACAAATACAAGGTAGATCTCTATCCTTCAAATGTGCCAAAGGTGAAAAATCGTTGAGTGCAGTCTCGCGACCTATAACGATCACTTAGAAACGATATAACTGCAACATGAAAGGTTGCAGCCACGAATGGTCAATACTTTGAATGTATTGGCAAGTGTCATTAGTATGTGGATATAATTGGAATCTATCAACTACATGCATATTTGGCTAAGTGGAGTTTCAGGCTCATTTGCATAAAGCAATAGTTTTATCCTAACATTTCCAAATAGTTTTAATCTTTTCTGAAAATTGTCTAAACACATTGGTCAATACCAAGTGCTCATAATCCCTTGTTCAAACCATCAAATTTTATTAAGAAATTGGAATGTCGAGATCATCCATAAGCTTCAGGCCTTAGTTGTTCAATATTGTCCATAACCGGGCACACGACTAATCGATTAGATTTATATCTTCTACAGAAGTTGTACACTTTACCCACACGACACAATCTCGCCTTGATGCCACCAGTGGCTGCTGGTTTAGTACACACCAATTGGTATACCGGCAGATCGAGAATGTGACGAAGTCTTTCCATAGAAGTCCTCCCAATACACAATGCTAGCACGTCTAACAGGAACCAATGCAAGGATATAACCTTCAATACACAATTCTAGTTAACCTGAAGATATACCAATGTAAAGATTCTTCCGCTATGTAATTAACCAAGCTAGAGCCCATATTAGCATGTGGTTGTACTGGAAGCTACTGTACGAGAAACATGTCAAATCTCTATGACGCCTAGGTGGTCTTCTTCTAGTGCACACACGAGAGAGGTAGCCAAAGATACGGTCCCCTTTGTTGCCACTTCTTCAACAACAATATTCCACCCAGGTGATTCATTAAGTACTTGTTTTATTATATAAAACATAGCTTTTCCAATAACTCACAATACTCATAACATGGTATTCCATCCCGAATCTATAGCAGGGCTAAGCATACTACAACTGCAATGTTTCCACTAAGCAGGATACAAAAGGATATCCTAAATAGGACATAGCATAGCATAGCACATAGTGCAATATCTTCCTACACATGCACTTCTACTAAAAACAACTATAATACATAGGAAAATAATTAGGACATTTATGATAGTTCCACTTGCCTTTTAGTTGAGGTAGTCGTTCAAACAATCCTCACAATTGCAATCGTTGCACTCGTCACAATCAAGATAGTTGCACTTCCCGCAATCTATCGATCAAACAATTGCACAACAAACACACCAATCAAAATAATGCAATTATGCACAATACAACAAAACAATGATGAACAAATGCATGCATGACGATTTAATAAGTCATAATGGTTGTAATTAGTTCTCTGAACATTACTACATCACATGATGCATGTAGGAGATCATTTAATGCAATAGGATATTTATTATTAATACTTGATTGCCAATCTAGGGGTTTTAATAGTTCTGTTGAAACTTCTGTACTAATTGCCGTATTAAATTTGGGTCTAGGGTGTTCTGGATAGAGGACATTATTACTAACCAGTAGCAATTGGATTCAACTTAATCGGAGTTATAAATCTTTTCTTATGATTTAAATAGTGTTTAATGGAGTTTAAATCATTTAAACAATTTCTGTTGTCTAAAAATCAAACTAAATATAGATATGTAATCTACACGATAATGTGATTCTCATTACATAGGCATCATTCATCTCCTTTTGTGGCAGTGGCAGCAAGCGTATGGAGTCGTGCGGCCGTCTGCGAGCTCTGGCGGCGTCGGTGGCTTCCCTGGGGGCTCTGCAGAGAGGGGAGGAGAGGTGAGGCAACGACGTACAGGATGGGGGAGAGAATAGGAGGGAGAGGAGGGTTGCGGGGTGACTGAAACGTCGAGTTCGAGCTCGACCTTGACCTCCAATGGCGGCACAAATTCCGGTGAGATCTGAATCTCTGGTTATGAGGCTAGAGTTTCGATTTGCAGCAAAATCGAGACTAGGAGGAGGCGGGGGAGATTATATGGGTAGTTGCCATGCGGGAGGGGCAGGGGCTGCGCCGAATCGGGCGGAATCGGGGAGGATTCGATCGGGGTCAAGGAAAACGTGTTCGTGCCGGGCTCTGGCCGAAGGAAGGGGACGACCGTGTGGGTCCCACCCGTCAGTGAGAGGGAGAGGGGAGAGCGGGCTGCAGATGATGGGCCATAGTTGGGCCGCTGGCTGCCTGTGGCTGCTTAGCGAGCTTGACTGACTAGGTGGGCTAGGCTGGCTAGTCGGGTTAGCTAGGTTTTTTTTTGTTTCTTTTCCTTTTTCTGTTTTTCGTAATTCTTTCATTACTTTTTCATATGAACTCCAATTGAGTTCAATTTTGTTTCTAAAACTTTGTAATATCATCTTGATCATTTTAAAATATTAACTACATTATTTCTTGTCCATTTCAAATTTACCAACCCATAAATATTTAGTTTGGCCAAAGGGCATTATATTTCTTATCATGTGAAATTCATATATTTTCCATTTTATATCCAAAATTCACCAAACCAAATTCTATGGTTTTATAAAATGGATATCTATAAATATATATCATTTATGAATTCTATTTCTTAATTGTTACTATGGACAAATCCATAGATCAAGAGGTGTACTTAGAATGGGGAAATCCCATTTAAGGTTTTTAGGTATTCTTTTGGACAATGGAAATATTTCCTTGGGGTTTAATGTAATGACCTTATGCATGCAACATGATTTTGTATCTTTGCAAACTTGCACTCCAATTCTACAATCCATAATCAATCCATGCCCTTTTGCCTATATGGCTACTTAGGTCATAACAAAATAATATAAGGTTTTGAAATCAAGAATGAGAGGATTTTCTATTCAAAAGTTTCTTCTCTTTGAGAATTTTCAACAAAGTCAAACAATCAATCAAGCTTATTTTATTTATTTCACATTCCAAAATTAGAAGAATTTTGGGATGTGATAGACTACCACCCTTAAAAGAAATCTCGTCCCGGGATTTGGGAAGGATAGAAAGAAATAGGTTCGAGGTACATCAGGGTTCTAGCACCCTTAAAAGGAAACGGTCTAGGTTGATTCTCCAGTGTTCTCTTGGAAATATGTGAGCTTCTTGGCATACCAAAGTTGCTACTAATTATGATATATCATCTTCATCCAGCTCTTCAATGACTCCTTCATTAAAGAGGTGGTAAATGTTGAGGTGGTTCACATTCCCCTTCTGGATTGGATTGGGCTTGTTCCCATTAGAGTTTCCAGCATTCTTCTTCTCAGCCTTCTTCTTTTTCTTCTCAGGGCAATCTGATGCATAATGTCGAAGTTCCTTGCAATTATAACACTGTAGCTGGCTTATATCTCTCTTTTCTGACTTCTTATGATGGTTAAGGACACTATTTTCATCATTGTCTTGACTATCCTCATCACCACTATTAACTCCATCGTTGTTGTGGTGGTCCTCGTGTCCATGGTGATCATGTTCGTTGCCTTCATGCTTGTGATGTCCAGAGTTTCCATTCCCATTATGGAAGGTACAGATTCTCTGACATGATCCTGAGTTGCAGTTGTTGTTGTGCTTCCTCTTGCGATTCTCAACTTGCGTTTGTTTCTCTTCAAGAATCCTAGCTTTGTCCATTAGATCCTGGAAAGTGGGATTGTACACTACTGA
This sequence comes from Avena insularis, assembly GCA_023614405.1. Classification (NCBI taxonomy): domain Eukaryota; kingdom Viridiplantae; phylum Streptophyta; class Magnoliopsida; order Poales; family Poaceae; genus Avena; species Avena insularis. The sequence goes on from CM042689.1 coordinate 165,164,911, forward strand.
TAGCTGAACAGAGAGCTCATCACTCAGGCCATCCAGAAATCTCTCTTTCCTTTTATCATCAGTGTCGACATCCTCCAGAGCATAACGAGACAAATTGGTGAATTCCTCTATGTACTCTGACACCGTGCGATTGTACTAGTGTAGATCACGAAATTCCTTTCTCTTTAGGCTCATGACTCCAGACGAGACATGGTTTGTCTTGAATCCTTCCTCGAACATCTCCCAGGTGATTGTCTCAATGGGGTGGGTGATCTGAAAGGTATCCCACCAAGTAGCTGCTTGTCCTTCAAGTAAGTGAGCAACAAATCTCACTTTCTCTTCATCCGTGCATCCAACTGTTACTAAGTCCTTATTAACCGAGCGTAGCCAATCAAGTGCAATCATAGGCTCAGGTGCCCTTGAGAATTTTGCAGGCCTTAGCTTTAGTAACCTAGTGAGTGCATCCACTTGGGTTGGGTTGTTGTTGTTTGCTATGAATTGAGTCACCACTTGTGATAGTTGTGTCTGTGCTGCTATCAACTGCTCCATCTCAGTGGGTTTACGACGAGGCGGCATCTATTTGAGATAGCATAGATGAGTATAGATAGAAGAGGACTAAGAGAAATATTTCTACCCATAACTATATGAAGCAATCAATATCACAAACAAACAAATAATCATAAGCAATCAATACACAAGCAAAACTTGCAATAGAACGTTATAGGGGTTTAAAACTAGCATTATATAACCACAAAATAGTTTGAAAAGGTTGGAGACGATATTAGAGTAGAATAGAGCAACAAATAAACAACAAACAAAATCTGTCAAAATAGTACAGCAGGTTTCACGATTTTTCTGACCCAATTAAACTCATCAGGAATTTTAGCCAATTTTTTTGCATGTAGTACAGGAAATTACGCTTTAGATCCTATTTTTTAGATTTTTATGAGTTACCAATAAAATATAAAAAATCGAGCGGTATAACAGGTCAGAAAGAAATCTGCAGCAGTAATCTCACGAATTTCAATCAATTCACACTATTAAACTAATCTTAAAACCCTCACGAAAACTCCAGCAACTTTAGATTTTCAAAACTAACTGATCCTAAACAAGGCATCATACAAAATAGCTCAATACAAACAAGCAAACAAGTAATATTATCATACCACATAAGTTGGTAAGATCAATATGCTAACATGATAGCGATGATCTCCTAAAGAGATAAAATATGGTGGTCCAGATCTAACCAAACATGATGAGATGCTCATTTGTGTCATCCTATTTCCTATTTTACTTGTAGGCAACACTCATACATGTATCAAAGGAATGGACAACTACGAATTTTGAATAAGGAGAGATTCTGAAAAAGATAGACAAGGAATATAAGAACTCTAGTAAGTAGAAAATATGATAGTTCTCCTAATAGAGACCTTCTATTACTAATCCATTTCTAAGGTCACGATCCTACAGTCAACGCACAGCTCTGATACCATCTTGTAACATCCTCCCCTGATAAGGCTGAGTTCATGTGTATAGTGCCAATCCCTGTATCGGTTCACTGGCACACACAGTACAAAATGATACCAAATATAACTGTACATCATAAATACAACGAATATGATCCAGAATTTACATTATATCATCCAAGTACGCAGCGGAAAACGAATATAAGGTAGATCTCTATCCTTCAAATGTGCCACAGGTGAAAATCGTTGAGTGCAGTCTCGTGACCTATAACGATCACTTAGAAACGATATAACCTACAACATGAAAGGTTGCAGCCACGAATGGTCAATACTTTAAATGTATTGGAAAGTGTCACTAGTATGTGGATATAATTGGAATCTATCAACTACATGCATATTTGGCTAAGTGGAGTTTCAGGCTCATTTGCATAAAGCAATAGTTTTATCCTAACATTTCCAAATAGTTTTAATCTTTTCTGAAAATTGTCTGAACATATTGGTCAACACCAAGTGCTCATAATCCCTTTTTCAAACCATCAAATTTTATTAAGAAATTGGAATGTCGAGATCATTCATAAGCTTTAGGCCTTAGTTGCTCAATATTGTCCATAACCAAGGACACGGCTAATCGATTAGATTTATATCTTCTGCAGAAGTTGTACACTTTACCCACATGACACAATCTCGCCTTGACGCCACCAGTGGCCGCTGGTTTAGTACACACCAATTGGTATACCGGCAGATCGAGAATGTGACGAAGTCTTTCCATAGAAGTCCTCCCAATACACAATGCTAGCACGTCTAACAGGCACCAATGCAAGGACATAACCTCCAATACACAATTCTAGTTAACCTTAAGATATACCAATGTAAAGAGTCTTCCGCTATATAATTAACAAAGCTAGAGCCCATATTAGCATGTGGTTATACTGGAAGCTACTGTACGAGAAACATGTCAAATCTCTATGACGCCTAGGTGGTCTTCTTCTAGTGCAAACACGAGAGAGGTAGCCAAAGATACGTTCCCCTTTGTTGCCACTTCTTCAAAACTCAACAACAACAATATTCCACCCAGGTGATTCATTAAGTACTTGTTTTATTATATAAAACATAGCTTTTCCAATAACTCACAATACTCATAACATGGTATTCCATCCTGAATCTATAGCAGGGCTAAGCACACTACAACTACAATGTTTCCACTAAGCAGGATACAAAAGGATATCCTAAATAGGACATAGCATAGCATAACATATCACATAGTGCAATATATTCCTACACATGCACTTCTACTAAAAACAACTACAATGCATAGGAAAATAATTAGGACATTTATGATAGTTCCACTTGCCTTTTAGTTGATGTAGTCATTCAAACAATCCTCATAATTGCAATCGTTGCACTCATCACAATCAAGATAGTTGCACTTCCTGCAATCTATCGATCAAACAATTGCACAACAAACACACCAATCAAAATAATGCAATTATGCACAATACAACAAAACAATGATGAACAAATGCATGCATGACGATTTAATAAGTCATAATGGTTGTAATTAGTTCTCTGAACATTACTACATCACATGATGCATGCAGGAGATCATTTAATGCAATAGGATATTTATTATTAATACTTGATTGCCAATCTAGGGGTTTTAATAGTTCTATTGAAACTTCTGTACTAATTGCCGTATTAAATTTGGGTCTAGGGTGTTCTGGATAGAGGACATTATTACTAACCAGTAGCAATTGGATTCAACTTAATCGGAGTTATAAATCTTTTCTTATGATTTAAATAGTGTTTAATGGAGTTTAAATCATTTAAACAATTTCTGTTGTCTAAAAATCAAACTAAATACAGATCTGTAATCTAGATGATAATGTGATTCCAGGGACATATTATTCATATTTTTCTGAGTTATAAATTATTTACTATGAATTTAATACTCTAAAAGTACATTAAAACTATTTAAATCACTACAACAATTCTACACTGCAAAAGTTGGATCTAACAGCATATTAATGTTTTATATGAAATTATTAATCCATAGACACTTTATTTGTATTTTTATGATATACAGATAATTTTCTATGATTTATTTAGTCCAAATTATTCATTAAACTATTTAATTTATTACAATAAAACTATAATGTAAACATTATATATAATCGTATATTATTATTCTACACGATAATATGAATCCATACATGTATCATTTGTAAAGTTTGGACATGTAAGTATTTTTATATGAGTTTTACAAGGTTTAATGTATTTCTGTCTTTTATTCAGTTTCCAGTTTAAATAGGGAATATGCTGGGAATATTCTGCCAACGTTGCAAGATCTGATTGGGCCATACCCCTTCGTTTAAGTGATGTGTTCCTGGCCACTGGATCAGGATCTGACGGCTGATGGTTGGCGGCTCCCTGGCGGCTTGGCTCGAGTCCTGGCTTCGCTTCGGCTTCGGTTGGACTCGGCTCAAACGAATCTGGGCCTTTTGTATTAGATCGGACGGGGCACGATGACGATGGCGAGCCGGCATCGGCTGACGGTCGGTGGCAACGACGATGGCGGCAGCGCGGGTCAGAAGGTGGCCATCGGCGGCGCTCCGGTGCACTCCTGATGCTACGGAGTAGATGACGAGATTCCTAGAGGCATGGAGGTTCTCCTCGTTACACGGGCATCGTTCTTCTCCTTTTGTGGCAGTGGCAGCAAGCTGATGGAGTCGTGCGGCCGTCTGCGAGCTCCAGCGTCGTCGGTCGCTTCCCTGGGGTATCTGCACAGAGGGGAGGAGAGGTGAGGCGATGACGTACAGGACGGGGGAGAGAATAGGAGGGAGAGGAGGGTTGCGGGGTGACTGAAACGTCGAGTTTGAGCTCGACCTTGACCTCCAATGGCGGCACAAATTCCGGTGAGATCTGAATCTCTGGTTATGAGGCTAGGGTTTCGATTTGCAGCAAAATCTAGACTAGGAGGAGGCGGGGGAGATTATATGGGCTAGTTGCCGTGCGGGAGGGGCAGGGGCTGCACCGAATCGGGCAGAATCGGGGAGGATTCGATCGGGGTCAGGGAAAACGTGTTCGTGTCGGGCTCTGGTCAAAGGAAGGGGACGACCCTGTGGGTCCCGCCCGTCAGTGAGAGGGAGAGGGGAGAGCGGGCTGCAGATGATGGGCCATAGTTGGGCCGGCCTGACATGTGGCTGCTACTGGTGGCTATGACTGGTGGGCTGGGCTGAATAAATGGCTATAGTCGGGTTAGCTAGGTTTTTTTTTGTTTTGTTTCTTTTCCTTTTTCTGTTTTTAGTAATTCTTTCATTACTTTTTCATATGAACTCCAATTGAGTTCAATTTTGTTTCTAAAACTTTGTAATATCATCTTGATCATTTTAAAATATTAACTACATTATTTCTTGTCCATTTCAAATTTACCAACCCATAAATATTTAGTTTGGCCAAAGGGCATTATATTTCTTATCATGTGAAATTCATATCTTTTCCATTTTATATCCAAAATCCACCAAACCAAATTCTATGGTTTTATAAAATGGATATCTATAAATATATGTCATTTATGAATTCTATTTCTTAATTGTTACTATGGACAAAGCCATAGATAAAGGGGTGTACTTAGAATAGGGAAATCCCATTTAAGGTTTTTAGGTATTCTTTTGGACAATGGAAATATTTCCTTGGGGTTTAACGTAATGACCTTATGCATGCAACATGATTTTGTATTTTTGCAAACTTGCACTCCAATTCTACAATCCATAATCAATCCATGCCCTTTTGCCTATATGGCTACTTAGGTCATAACAAAATAATATAAGGTTTTGAAAGCAAGATTGAGAGGATTTTCTATTCAAAAGTTTCTTCTCTTTGGGAATTTTCAACAAAGTCAAACAATCAATCAAGCTTATTTTATTTATTTCACATTCCAAAATTAGAAGAATTTTGGGATGTGACATTGTTGATCAGTATTGGCACCACCTGTGATCATCAAGTGGATCTAAATTGGTTTTGGAAAACCGAGTTCTGGTCAGTGGTATTAGTTTGAAAGAAAAAAAGAGAAAGAAAGAAAGAGCTTACAGGTATTTGGTATCAATTGTTTTCTTTCTTGTTGGCTCATAAGCTTAGTATTTTTTATTTAAGATTCTTTTGTGTCTTCAAGGAAGATTGCATGCTTGGCTTTATTACTTGTATGTTTGCTTGTTTCTTTCAACTCCCTTACTTGCTACCCAGCCTTGTTAGCCAAAAACCTGTTTTGAGAAGGCATACTTCTCATGTTTCCAAAATCCTTTGAACCAAAACTTTTTCCACTTGTGTCCACCATATCTACCTAGTAGCACTTTTGCTATTCCAAGCAAATTCTCAAGCTTCATCTACCTTTCGAATTAAAAAGTATTTTGTTATGTGAAAACTAGTTAGTAAAGCTCTCGTGAACATGATGGCACACTTTATTTACTTGCCCTAATAGACTTGAACCATTGTGAACATCGAAGTTGTATATGCTTCATCTATACGTTGGAATTAGCAGAACCGTGCTATCACGGGGAACGTTTTCAACATTGCACTTGTACTTTGTACACAGTTGATATCGTGCTCTTTTGTCTATGGATGTCAACGGTGTGAAATAAAGAGGGAACTTATAAGTCCATGAAGTTTGAATTTTGTGTTAGAGAAACGCCTGGGCCGCTAGCCTAAGCCATGATTAATCATGGTGAAAACTTGCAGCATCACCATAGTGAGTCATCTATGAAGCATCCTCAATAAAAATCTATACACATAGTAAATAAAAAGATTGCTGAGATGATCATTGTCTACTGCCTTGTCATTTTGGTTATGGGAAAGCTCATGTACCATGTGCAAGGGGTACCCCGTTGACGGTTCTCAGTGATATGCAAATACTTGCAATGACAAGAACTTACCTGAACCTAAAGTTGAGTATGCATGAGGAGTGGCCCTCATATTCGAGGGACATGAGATTGCCAACTTATATTTTGTCAAGCATATACTCGATCTTTGTTCACTTTAACCTTAATCATCTCAAGATGCTTATGATAGGGGCAATGAGGGCTCAAACCTAGTAAGTACCATAATATTTTGGAAGCTCTTTATGACTTGTAATCCCTACTACCCTCTAAGAAGGGACCTTTCTCCTAGTTACCAGTTGAGTCAGTAAACTTACTTCCTCTCTACCTCCAGCAAGCTTTTGAGTTTTTGTGTTTCAAGCATTCATATGGTGATTTATTCAATCATGTTCTTCATCTTCCTTGTTTGCACAAAACTCTTATCTATTGAGTATTACTTTGAAAGCCTTCACTTGTGAAAAACCTTTTTGAGCAAAGAGTGCTCTTGTTTTGAAACTTATACAAAAAGCTTTTGTGAATATGTTTGCCAGGTGTTCTCTGACCAAGAACAATTTGCCAATTCCAATTATGATTTATCTTTATGTATCTCTATTGTGACTGCTATACTTGGTTGCAAGCTAAGTTATATAATGGTGAGTTGTTTTCTTCTATGAGTTGTGCAATGGTAAGTGTGATGCTTCTTGTTCGTATTCTTTTTATCGACACTTCACTCCATAAACCTGTGGACATGTTTACTGAGCTCAGTATTCTCTTGGGGACGGAGTTGGGCCTCAGGGGCCCCACCCCCTAGGCACGGGCCCACCTAACCCCGCGCCTAGGGCAGGTGTGGCCCACCTGCCCGGCCTCCGACTCTGCCCGTTCGCCTATATCTTCCCTATGGAACCCTAATATCAGGGGAGTGACCACAGATAGATTTTCGCCGCCTCGGGGGGCGAAAAACACCGAGAGAGAAATATCTCTCCGGCAGACAGATTTCTACCGGGGGAATTCCTTCCCGGAGAGGGGAGACCATCGCCATCAACACCGTCATCAAGCTAGGCTTCATCGGGATCATCATCCACACCAACATCTCCACCAGCACCAACACTCCGTTCCGCTGTAACAATTTTTTTGGATATTGCTTTAGTTCATTAGGGGAAACTTTCCCGGTGTTAATTACTATTGTAGTTGATGCTTGTGAGTGGAACCATTGGATTATCATTTATGTTCAGATTGTTATCCATTATCATATCATCTTTGATCTTGATTCATATGATGTTTTGTGAGTAGTTCGGCTTGTTCTTGAGGACATGGGAGAAGTCATGTTGTTAGTAGTGAATCTGTGATGAGTTATTATTCAATGGTCTAGTATTTAAGTTGTGGTGCTATTCTTCTAGTGGTGCTATGTGAACGTTGACTACATGAAACTTCACCGTTTATGGGCCTAGGGGAATGCATTGTGTATTTGGCTACTAATCGCGGGGTTGCCGGAGTGACAGAAACCTGAACCCCCGTTAGGACACCTTTGCTCAAGGGAGCGTAGGATCTCAGAGTTTAAGGCTGTGGTTAGATTTATATCTTACTTACTTTCATGTAGTTACGGATGTTTGTAGGGGGTTTAATCACAAGTATGTATTAGTCCTAGGAAGGGCGGTATGTTAGCACAGTTTCACCCACACAACACTGAGAAACACCAAAAAAGAGTACTCAGCTATTTGAAGCGAAAGCACTTGATAGAATTCCCATGTGTCCTCGAGAACGTTTGGTCCTTATAAGTATTTCCACCGGCTTGTCCTTTGCTAAGAAAGGATGGGGCCACTTGCTCCGTTTGTTCGTTACTTCTGTTACTGGCTCTTTGTTTTGTTGCCTTGTCAGAAAACCACTAAAAAACCGTTTGCTAAGTATTCACATGGATTTCCTGCTCCATACCACTGTTCAGCACCTTCTTCTCCTTGTTGGGATCGACATTCCTATTTATCGAAAGTACTACGATACACCCCCTATACTTGTGGGTCATCAATGTGTGTGTGTGATTAATGTATGAATGCTTGCAATGCCATATTTGATTTCTATGAATGCTAAGGATTGGTTTAAAGATGAAAACAATACCATCTAGATCATTTCCAAGCAGAATCAAATGAAGAGAAAATAAAAAATAAGCAATATAAGCAAATGGTCATTTTGACCCAAGTTAACCACTAGACCACTTTGAGTGTTCCTAGTCCAAGTTTTCTAACAGAAACCAATACAATTATTTTCACCCCTTGCTAGACCAAGTGAAAGTGAACCCAAGCCCACTTTACAAACCAACAGAAACAAATTCCAAATATATTTAAAGGACAATTCAAAATTGAATCAAGTGTAGGTACTAAGATCCCCATTTCTCAAAAACCAACCAAACCACTTCACCTTGCCAAACCCAAGCAACCAGAGACTACCAAGCATGTGACCAGAGCACTCAACAAAATTTAGCCAAAAATTCAAATTCAAATTTCATGCGGCCATTTCATCAAACACCTGGTGAACACAGATCAAACTTGCCTAACTTCTACTGTTTTAAGCAGTATTTGATCAAACCATTGTCCCCAACTTACTTGTAACACCCTCAGAATCGGCCCTATGCAAGTTTCAGCACTTCTCGCCAAACCCGCATAGAAACGATTCAAAGGTGCCCACCAGGCACTTGCGTGCGGGTGGAAAACAAAGTAATATCAGTACACAATAGTCCTCGATGGAACCCACAAAACATATATATACAACAGCGACTCAAAGAGTCAAGAATACAGATTTATAGTACAAAGATCCAAATCACCTTGAAAACAATACAGCGTCCGAGTACGAACAAGATGCAAATTGAGCTAAGAGCCCTGAAGAATAACCAATGGCGTCCATAACCCTGCCCAGGCCAAGCCGGAAGGGTAACCCTGGTAACGACGTCGATCTCAAAACCTGCTCAAATAAAAGGGGTGCCGACAAAGGGCGAAAGAAAAAGAGAGCGGTCGATCTTGAGGCGATTGCAGCGAGACTAGAATTGGCGGTCCTCGCCTACATAGGTATGGTGGATCAAGCGGCAGAAGATGCACTAAACAACCTATAGAGACTCAATACAACTGGCGGCTATCAGATAGGGATAAGAAAGACCTATTCGGATCCAACCTGAAACTATCACCAAGCATACCCATCCTGGTATTTCCCCCTCGAGACCAAACAAGGAAGTCTACCGAGGAACTCACACAGTTGGCAGTTTTATTCATTTCGTTATAGTTGCGGCCATTACTAGTCAGATATAGATGGCATGAGTCATCCTGAGATAATAAGCAGTGGGCACTTTTAGTTAACCATTCCGTTGTAGTTGTGGTACTTACTAGTCAGATACATATAGCATGAGGTATCCCAAAACCCAGCAGTTGTTGGTACCTTTATTTAGCCATTCCGTTGTAGTTGCAAACTTACTAGTCAGATACAAAGGTAGTAGGCAACAACCCAAACCAGCAATTGTTGGCACTTTTATTTAGCCATTCCATTATAGTGAAGCTAATTACTAGTCATTATAAAGTCAAATTTATAGCACTACTTTAGTTATAGTTGTCTATGATCGAGATACTGTGCTCCAAGTCGTCCATAACGGCGGACACGGCTTTCAGAAAGTTTTACCCTGCAGGGGGACACAAATAGCAACACACGCACGATCAACCTCGAGAAAAACCAATAAAAACCCAACGAGGCATCACGACAGAGCAATTGCAAGATTCATATAAATTTCAGGGGGCCACCCCACCAAGCTACCATGACGAAGTTGGCGGCTCGAGACAGACCAGAGGTTTGTGCCAATGGTCAGAAACGACCGGGAACCCGAAAGTGTGACTGGCTTGTCGATACTGCGAAAACATTCCACATTTGTTCCTAACATGCAAAGCGCTCCACGCGCAATCGTAAATAAGCAGTAAAGCATGGCATAAGTACAGGATAGTAATAAAGCCCCAAACTACTTTGTGGCCCCAAGAAATAAATATGACTCAAGCTCTGGCTAGGGGGATTCATGGTCCCACATGCAGATAGTGCGAATATTCAAGGAATAGGTATCAAGTACTGGGTCCCTACGGACACGGTGGAATGTTAAAAACCAAATAACATCTATTGCCCACCTGTGCCTCTGCATTATTTACTTAATTCAATTTTAGTTATTAAACGATAATTAAAGTCATGATCAGCTCCAACATAAAGCATATGGCAGTCTTCCATCAACTGTGGTACTTGACGACACGCAACAGCACTGGAGCAAGCGACTACGACACGCAAGTCCCACTATCTACCAAGCAACAGGTAATAGGATGTGTCCAAGGTAATATAAGGCTGCAAGGGATATCACGGGTACGAAAACTAGAGCATCGCACATAGATAGCAATAGATCAACAGGAGAAAATAAAGACTATAAAAGTAAAATAGGTAGAAAGGGGGAGAATGCTCGCCTGAAAAACATTGTCGAAGGTTCATCCGAAGATCGGGTCGACACTCGCATCAACTCATCGGCCTAATCCGTGAAGAAGCAAAGCACTAGAAGAAACACCGGATGCACTATTTAATACTACGGAAAAGATCGGGCATGATGCATGTATGATGTATGACATGGCAAAGATGCGATGCAATTAGTCAATATTAAGCGAAACCAGGGTCCCAACATTTATTTAGATGGTTCATGTTGTTTAGATACCCGCAGTTTAAATGTTGTATTAACAAGGCAAAATATAGCACTCGGTTCGCTACACAAATTTAAATGGGGCCAATATTAGACTAGAATCGCCCGCATATGGCCTCCATATTTAATTATGAGATGAATCGGCAAAAGGCCCCCAAACCACATTATATATATGAAAGCATGACAATTTAGTTATGCAACAAGATATATATCATTTAATAAAATAGGGCTTCAAGAAAAAGGGTCACACATCTCGGTTCGACGATCTTGGGGGTTCCAGGGTTCGGCTTTGGATCCGGGGTCTCGGCCATCGGATCCGGCTCGGGGATCTTCGGGTTCTTGCCGATGAACTTGCTGTCCGTGCAGGAGAACTTGAGGATCCAGCGTCATTGCCTTCGGTTTCCATGTGGTTGACCTTTCTTGGTTCTTCAGCTTTAGACTTCGACGACTACTCGAACATAGTCGGGGTAGTCGAGCCGCGGCTTCATCTTATCCCTCTGGTACATCTCGAGGGCTCAAACAAGCACTCCCACATCCCTAAATTATAGCCACACTCATAGGGACATCATGAGGCGATGTCGGGTCAAGGAGACAGAGGACCGGCCAGAGCCATCGCGGACAAACTCCTGCAGATGTGAATGTCTCAGATGTTGGAGAAGGCGTCAAAGGCGAGCTTCAGGTTGGGGGCCTTGAGCAGCGCGACGTTGGCCACGACCGTAGCACAAGACCACAGTGGCGATTCTCGGGGCGAGGGAGGCGGAGGGCGGCAGAGTGGCTTCCGGGCAGAGGCCGAGGGCTAAAGTCGGCCAGGCGCCTGGCGAGGTCATGGCCGAGCCGTGGCCGAACGAAGAGGAGGCAGAGAGGTAGGGAGAGGCGGGAGGCGCGGCACTCGGAAGTAGGCGAGGCCGACGCAGGCCGGGCTGCAGTGGGGCAGAGGGCGCGGGGTTGATGGGTGGATGCCTGGTGGCCTGGGCGAATCCGCGTAGGGCGGAGGCAAGAGAGGCGGCCAAGGTGGAGCTTCGGCGGCAGGTGTCGCTGGCCGCGAGGAAGAGGAGGGTGAGGGGCTCGCGGCTCGCGGCAGAGCCGGGCTGGGTTGGATGCTAGCTGGCGGCGGCACCATACGGGAGCCAGGGAGGGGTGGGGAACCGAGGAGAGAGAGGGGGTTGCGATGGGGTCGGGAGCGAGAGGAAGGCGGTCACGGGCGGGTGATGTCGCACGGTAGGAGTAGGACCAGGGGGAGCGGGGTCATGCACGTGGGGTCGGTTGCATGCTCGAGTGCGTGTGAGAGCTTGCTGTGGTGGGGCCAGCGGGCCAGGGGAGCGGTTTTTGGGTCTGGCTGTTGACCAAGCGAGAGAGGGCAGGTGAGAAGGGAGTGGCGGCGGCAGATTGGAGGGATGTGGGGGTAGGGTTAGGTGGGGGTAGCTAGGGTTCTGGGATTAGGTTAGGGTTTGGTGTGTCTAGGGTTAGGGTTTGAAACGGTCTGGGCCACTAGGGTAGTAGGTGGGCTGGCCTAAACGGTCGGCCTGCCCCTCCGACTTATAAAATATTTTTATTATATTAGATTAAACTTTTATTTTTATTAAGCCTTTAAAAATAGTTTGTAGAGAATACAAAATATCTAGAAGACTAGGGTTTTATATTTAAAATAAAGGGGAGCGATAAATAGAAAACAAAATAGGCTTTTGGTAAAATAGTTTTATGAAAAACATGCATGATGATTTGATGATTATGCACAAATATAGAAACAGCAAGCGATTTCTAGTAGTGAAATTTACCGGGGTGCTACATTACTCCCCTTGTCACCCCCAGTACCCAGCATCGCATTGAACAAGCTACTACCCCTACCCTTGCACCAGTGCCATGCCGCCCGAATCTCACTCGTCGGCCGACCGTGGACAACACAGGAGGAAGCGCCACGCCCGTCCATGATGTTCAGGAGGTAGGCCACCGTCCACCGCCACCCCCTGTCCAACCCTCGAGTGCAGCCAAGCCCTGAACCACCGAGAAAACGCCTCGTCCATTTTCTCTCTGCCATGCTGAGAGCGCGCCAGAGTGCCGCAACCGACACACTCGCACACGCCGTGCCTCGCCTTCACCGCGCTTAACTACACTCGCCATTACCCTAGCTACCTCCCAGACACGACCGTTCGCCGCCACACGACACGAATCCCCTGTACGTCATCTAAAACGTCGTCGGTGCCGCGCAGAGTCTCGACCCGTTCCGACCATTCTCGACCGCCCCATGTCATGCCATTAAGCCAGGGACGATCGCCAGGAGACACCGCACCGTCCTACGCCCTTCGCCATGCCCTTAGCTTGTTGTACTGACATCGCCGGAGGAGCTTGACCATGCCGCACTTCCCCTCTCGCCGGTGTATAAATAGAGGCCACCCCAGCCCTCATTCTCCACACCATCTCACTCCCCTCTCTCAGAACCACCCACACCTTTCCCCGGAGCAAGGCGAGCACCAGGCCAGCGGAATTTCACCGGAGTCAGCCACTGCAGAGGAGGAGAGGAGCCGTTGATTGCGACCACCCCAGGAGCCGTTGTGACCACCGTTCGAACCGCTGTCGTCGACAACATTGTTCGCCCCCATCGCCGACCCTAGCTAGAGCCCTAGTAAGCCACTGCGTACCCCCACCGTCGCCATTAGGGTTCGGTCTCGTCGGAGCTGTACGACGGAGAAGATGAGCGTGAGCCATAGATCTTGTTCTAATCGTAGGGCTCAGATTGAAAGGTACTGCTTCATTTAGAATGAGCCGCTGATGCTTGGGGCCCCCCTGTCAGTAGCCCTCTGTGCGCGCTGTGCAGCTGGGCCGGCCCAGTAACATTCCCGCGTGTAGCCAGAGATTCAAACAATTTTTCCCATTTTAATTCAAACCTAGTTTAGTCAGTGACTTTGAATTTCAATTCAAAGCGATTTACTGAACCAAATGACCTGATTCCAATTTTTTTAGAAAGGTATTGAAATTATCAATCCAAGCCGGTTGGATTCAAATCATTTGAAATTATAGATCAGCTATAGTAAAGATAACAAGACAGAGACTTTTCCACATTCAAACATTTTTCAAAAATCAACCGTAAATGCTTTTGAGTTGATTCCAACTCTCAAAAATCACATTTGACAAGATCTAACTGAATATGTAAAAATATTTAGGTTTACATGTAGTGATCTTGGACTAGCAATAAAAGAATGCTACATAGGCATTTCTAGTCACTTTAATTATTTAAAATAGTAATTTTAAACTTTATAAAATATGACCACTACTTTAAATCACATTCCCAAGTATGAGAATATATGGTGATGGCATGTGTCAACATGATCCCATATTTTAATTGGAGAATATTAAATCTTAAGTAGTTTTCAATGAGTAGAAATTACTTTTCCAAAATAAAATAAATAAGACTAGGTCTTTATTTCATGTGATGATTGTGATGATGCTAGATCATCTAGTGGGAACCTTTGTGTGCTAAATAGAGGTAGTTAAGTATTGTTTGGTGATTCTGTACCTCGTATTTATTTATAGACTCTAGTACTAACCAAGGCTACGAGGAGGAGGAGTACAAAGAAGAAGAAGAAGAAGAAGAAGAAAAATTCAACCACTGCACCAATCAAGACAAGCTAATCTAAACCATGCAAGCCATCCTTGCAAGCCTAACTCTACCAGTTAACCTATGCAAGATGCATTAGGCATACTTGGTTATGCAACCTTGATTATACCAATCACAAGTTTTACTTGCAAGCTTTATTCTTTTATTTCTTTATCAAAGTTATTTACCTTCCCTGATGTGGACATTCCTTCTATTGGTACAACCGTTGTACCTACAGCTACACACATACAAGGACCCATCACAAGATCTCGTGCCAAACAACTTAACTATCAGGTACTTTCGTTTCTTGGAACTATTCCTTACATACATGAGAATATGATGCTGCCTAAATCAGATGTATTTCTTACTCTTAGGAACGAAGGACCAAGCATGGATGAGAGGGACAAGCATTGGAGCATGTCCATGCATGGAGATGGCAGCAAGCATGTGATGATCCAAGAGAAGGCCACGGATGAAGATTTCAGAACGTTGAGACCACCATAATGAAGAAAGAAGACTTGGACGAAATATTCAAGATTAATACTTCACGAATTCGTCCATAGCTTATTATGGCGCTGCGACACCTTTATTTTGGGCCAGGCCCATGTAATTTTTGCAGGATTTTAGTTAGCCACTTTTTAGAATCCGTATTTGAGGGGAAAAGGACTTCTAGGGTTGGATTCGGCCACCACTTCCTTGGCTGGCCGAAACCCCACATTTTCGTCCTTAAATACTCCCCATAGCCGTCACCCTAGACTCGGATTTTGTTTAGACATTAAGTTAGCCATCGTAGCAACTTCGCCAAGGCTCGAGCGTCGCAGAGGCCTCTTGTACTTCGCACCTATTCAGGATCCCACCTTTTCAATAAAGCTTTCCTCTTAATCCGCAATATCTTGATTGCAGTATTGGTTCTTACTTGTTCTCGATTTCAGGTAGGAATTAAGACCCTCTGGTCGTCGATCGTGTTCCCGCAGGATCGGTAACCTCCAGGAGATTGGCCTAGCGATTGCATTGGAGCTCGTGCTCGCACGTGTAGTCGGATCGTCAAGCCCGAACTCCACCAAATCGATTATCATCACCTCATCGAAAGATCGGACACCTTTGCCCTATCAAGTGGTATCAGATTTCAGGTTGCTCGGTGAGATTTTACCGTTTTCGTAGATTAGATATGTTTTTACCTATAACCCACGAAAAAACCAAAAACACAGTTAGAGTTTAGATCCATCCCATAACCAATCTACGCCTCGCATTATCTTTTCAGTTTTTGCATTGTTGAATTTGTGTCTACATCGTCGCGTCGAGTTGCTGGTCTTAGTGTCTCGTCCCTTAGAGTTTCGAGTTCTGATCATAGTAGTCACCGCCACACTCGCCGATCACCGCCACCATATTCTGCCACCATATTCCGCCGCCATACTCCCAGCCACCATAAACCCTAATACTCCGCCACCGCCTTCCTACCGCGACACAGATCCGATCAGTTTTCCTGCCACGATACGAGTCCGAGTAGAGTTATTGTTTCCTAGTTATTTCTTTTTACTCTCCTTCTTTGTTGTTTCCGTGTTAAGATAAAATCCGTGTCGATCTCAGAGTCCGGTCGTAAGTCCAGAAGGAGAGCAAAAAAAAGAGTCTGGAACCGCCTCCGAAAAATTTTTCTGACTATACTGTTTTTCGACCCCGGGGATCACTTTTCTCCATCGGCCGTTATAGAGATATTTTTTTGGCGCCTGCGCGCTTTCCGGAGCAAAATAAAAAAAAATCGATTTTTTTTTGGGCTAACCTATTTTTAGACCCCGTAGATCAGTTCTAGACACTCGCCATCATAGTGATTTTCCACCTCTCGGTTCGCTTTTCAGGGTGCCATATCATCATATATTGCTTGTTGTGTCGCGTCGTGACATCGTTGGTGATCTAGGCTCGCGTCTCTAGTACGGTCTAGCCTAGGACCAGCACAGTACCGTCGTTGAGCATTCTTTCAACTTTTCCATTACTGTTTTGATAATTGATAACCCCCTTTGCTAAGCCTTCCCAGAGCTCCACAGATATTCTCCACGTGCGGTGTTTCGACTCCTGGTAATCGCTTGGTTCAATCTCTCGACCCACTGATCCTCACGGTTGCACATCGCCTTTTCCTGCTGTTTGGTAAGAACTTGTAAGAGATTCGTATATTGCTTGACGGATTACGCGTGTCTTCCACCATATTTCCGTAGTATATACCTGTGCTTTTTAAAGGACTAACCATGACAGATACTTCGCGGAACCCTGCCACAATAACGAACGAAGAACTACATGCCCACTTCTCTGCGTTCTTGGTCAGTCGCGCTGAAGACGTGGATACGCGCCTAGGGGAGTTTGACACCAAGCTCACCAACGCCGTGGACAAGATCGATGGACTCGAGAAATCCTTCAATGCCAAGCTTGACGCTCGGTTCAAGGAGATTTTGAACAGATTGCCGCACCGCACCGCTCCGCACCCACATGGCGGCGCGCATCCCGATCACGGGTCGAATCGCTGGTTCGCCGCCACCGCACTTCTGCGGTTACCGCTGGCCGACGACCTCACACTTCCGCCGCGGCTGCTGCTGCGACATTGGGGACAGACGACGGGTACTACTACGACCCCGACAACGACGATCTGTTTGACGAGGAGGTTGAACAACCTCCACATATACCTGCTGGACGTCCTCGACATTACCACCGCAACGCTCGACCAACGGTACGTGATGATGAGCATGTTGCTAATCTTAAATTAAATATTCCATCTTTTGAGGGTAAATATAATCCTGATGCATATCTTACATGGGAGATGGAAGTAGAACAATGTTTTGCATGTTTAAAATATCCTGAGAATATGCGTGTTAGTGCTGCTACATGTGAATTTACTAAATTTGCTTCCCTTTGGTGGTCTGAGTATTGTCGTTTAAATCCTACTACTATTCCTAGTACTTGGACTGCTTTAAAAACTGCTATGCGTGTTCGTTTTGTACCTCCCACTTATCAACGTGATTTACTAAAGAATCTGACACGTTTAGAGCAAGGAAAAAATTATGTAGAAGAGTATTATCAGGAATTGCAAACGGGGATGGTTCGGTGTGGTCTTGTTGAATCTACTGAACAAATGCTTGCAAGTTTCTTTGGTGGATTAAACAAGGACATTCAGCACATATTAGATTATAAGGAATATAATTCTATCACTCGTTTGTTTCATCTTGCTTGCAAAGCTGAACGTGAAGTGCAGGATCACCAAACACCATGGAGGAGGACTAATAATTCTGCAGGTCGCACATCCACTTGGACATCCCGACAGTCAGCGCCTCCTTCTCGTGATTCGCCACTAGCTACTACCACATCCAAGGCCACAACAAGATTTCCAGCTGCTCCTCCACCGTCATCCAATGCTCCTGCTCGTAGTGCATCTTCTATGGCTTCCACGGGTAAGACAAAGGATATACAATGCCACAAGTGTTGGGGTTTTGGTCATATTGAGAGACAGTGCACAACACAATGTGTGATGATGGTGCGGGATGATGGTCAATACGATTCGGCGAGTGACTTTGATGAAGATACATTAGCCCTTATTTCTGCTCGCGATGGAGACAATTCTGATGCTGATGAAGAGACAGAGGTAATGGGAGCTAAAGCTGCTGATCAATACAAGAGCTTAATTACACAACGTGTGTTGAGTGTGCAATTGAGCAAATCTGAGCAAGATCAACGCCACAACCTATTCCAAACACGTGGTGTTGTCAAGGAAAGAGCTATACGGATCATCATTGATGGAGGGAGTTGTAATAATCTGGCTAGTGTTGACATGGTCGAGAAGCTTGCACTTCCAACAAGACAATGCACACATTCATATTACATCCAATGGTTTGAGAGTTCTCGCAAGATCAAGGTAACAAGAACGGTACGCGTGCATTTTACTATTGGTACATATTCTGATTTTGTTGATTGTGATGTTGTACCTATGCAAGCTTGTTCTTTGTTACTTGGTAGACCATGGCAATTTGATAGAGAATCTGTTCATAATGGCAAAACTAATCACTATTCTCTTATGCATGATGGAAAGAAAATTGGTCTAAAACCTATGACTCCCGAACAAATTTTAAAAGATGATCTTGCTAGAGCTAGTAGAGCTAAAACTGAGGAGAAACATAAAAGTGAGAACCAGATTGTTGCTGTAGAATTTGTACCACCAAAGAACACTAAATCTGATTCTACCCATGCTACTGAAATTCGTTTGAAGAGTCCATGTATGCTTGCAAATAAAATTGATATTGCTGAATTAGATGTAAACAATACTCAATGTTATGCAATTATTTGCAAGGAGGTTTTGTTTTCATTTGAGGATATGCCTCCTTCTTTGCCACCCGCTATTGCTAACCTTTTGCAGGAATATGAGGACGTCTTTCCCGCTGAGCTGCCACCAGGACTACCTCCTATTAGAGGAATTGAGCACCAAATTGATCTAATTCCTGGTGCTACGTTGCCCAACCGCGCACCATATAGAACCAATCTAGAGGATACAAAGGAGATACAACGCCAAATTCAGGAACTACTCGACAGAGATCATATTCGTGAGTCCCTTAGCCCCTGTGATGTTCCTATTATTTTGGTACCTAAGAAAGATGGTTCTTCGCGTATGTGTACTGATTGTAGAGCTATCAATAATATTACTATTCGATATCGTCATCCTATTCCACGTTTAGATAACATGCTTGATGAATTGAGTGGCTCTACCATGTTTTCTAAAGTTGATTTGCGTAGTGGTTACCACCAGATTCGTATGAAATTAGGAGATGAATGGAAAACAGCATTTAAAACTAAGTTCGGTTTATATGAGTGGTTAGTAATGCCGTTTGGTTTAACTAATGCACCTAGCACTTTCATGAGATTAATGAACGAAGTTTTACGTGCTTTCATTGGACGTTTTGTGGTAGTCTACTTTGATGATATTCTGATCTATAGCAAATCTTTAGAGGATCATTTGGACCATTTACGTGCTGTTTTCAATGCTTTACGTGATGCACGTTTGTTTGGTAACCTTGAGAAGTGCACCTTTTGCACCAATCGAGTTGCGTTTCTTGGCTATGTTGTTACATCCCAGGGTATTGAAGTGGATCCTGCCAAGATTGAAGCTATTGAGAATTGGCCGCAGCCCAAGACGGTCACACAAGTGAGGAGTTTTCTTGGCCTCGCTGGTTTTTATAGGCGCTTTGTCAAAGACTTTGGATCAATTTCCGCACCGCTGAATGAGCTTACCAAGAAGGATGTGCCCTTTGTTTGGGGCAATGCACAACAACAGGCCTTCGTCATATTGAAAGATAAGCTAACACATGCTCCCTTACTCCAACTTCCTAATTTTACTAAGACTTTTGAGCTTGAATGTGATGCTAGTGGAATTGGTTTGGGAGGGGTGTTATTACAAGAGGGAAAACCTGTTGCATATTTTAGTGAGAAATTGAGTGGGGCTAGTCTGAACTATTCTATTTATGATAAAGAATTATATGCGTTAGTTCGGACATTAGAAACTTGGCAACATTATCTATGGCCTAAAGAATTTGTTATACATTCTGATCATGAATCTTTGAAGCATATTCGTAGTCAAGCTAAGTTGAATCGTCATCATGCAAAGTGGGTTGAATTTATTGAGTCTTTTCCTTATGTTATCAAACACAAAAAGGGTAAAGATAATATTATTGCTGATGCTTTGTCGCGCCGTTATGCTTTGTTATCTCAACTTGACTTCAAAATATTTGGATTGGAAACTATTAAGGAACAATATGTGCATGATGCTGAATTTAAAGATGTGTTGCGTAATTGTAGAGATGGTAGAACATGGAACAAGTTCGTCTTCAATGATGGATTTGTTCGCTAACAAACTATGCATTCCATAGTTTTGTTCTTTTGTTGTTACAGAGGCGCATGGAGGAGGATTGATGGGACACTTTGGTGTCAAGAAGACGGAGGATGTTCTTGCCGCACACTTCTTTTGGCCACGTGTCGCCGAGATGTTGAGAGATTTGTGGCACGCGCACTACTTGTCAAAAAGCTAAGTCTCGCCTTAATCCACATGGTTTATATATGCCTCTTCCTGTTCCTAGTGTTCCTTGGGAGGATATTTCTATGGACTTTGTTTTGGGATTGCCATGAACACAGAAGGGGAGGGATAGTATTTTTGTTGTTGTGGATCGGTTTTCTAAGATGGCACACTTTATCCCTTGTCATAAACGGATGTTTCAAGATATTGCTGATTTGTTCTTTCGTGAAATTGTTCGTTTGCATGGTGTGCCAAATACTATTGTTTCTGATCGTGATACTAAATTTCTTGGTCACTTTTGGAGATGTTTATGGGCTAAGTTGGGGACTAAATTGCTGTTTAGTACTACATGTCATCCCCAAACTGATGGACAAACTGAAGTAGTAAATAGAACTTTGTCTACTATGTTGCGGGTTGTTTTAAAGAAGAACTTAAAATTGTGGGAAGAGTGTTTACCTCATATAGAATTTGCTTATAATCGTTCGTTGCATTCTACCACAAAGATGTGCCCGTTTGTGATTGTGTATGGTTTTGTTCCTCGTGCACCTATTGATTTATTGCCTTTACCTTCTTCGGTGCAAAATAATTTGGATGCTACACAACGCGCTGAAATGATATTAAACTTGCATAAGACTACTAAAGATAACATTGAACACATGAATGCTAAGTATAAACTTGCTGGGGATAAAGGGAGAAAGCATGTTGTGTTTGATGTTGGAGATCTTCTTTGGTTACATTTGTGTAAAGATCGTTTTCCTGATTTACGCAAGTCTAAGTTAATGCCAGCGTCGCTGGTCCCTTTAAGGTGTTAGAGAAAATAAATGATAATGCATATAAACTTGAGTTGCCTGCAGACTTTGGTACGGTTAGTCCTGCGTTTAACATTGCAGATTTGAAGCCTTACTTTGGTGAGGAAGATGAGATTGCGTCGAGGACGACTTCAATTCAAGAAGGGGAGCATGATGTGGACATCCCTTCTATTGATTTAACCGTTGTACCTACAGCTACACACATACAAGGACCCATCACAAGATCTCGTGCCAAACAACTTAACTATCAGGTACTTTCGTTTCTTGGAACTATTCCTTACATACATGAGAATATGATGCTGCCTAAATTAGATGTATTTCTTACTCTTAGGAATGATGGACCAAGCATGGATGAGAGGGACAAGCATTGGAGCATGGCCATGCATGGAGATGGCAGCAAGCATGTGATGATCCAAGAGAAGGCCACGGATGAAGATTTCAGAACGTTGAGACCACCATAATGAAGAAAGAAGGCTTGGATGAAATATTCAAGATTAATACTTCACGAATTCGTCCATAGCTTATTATGGTGCTGCGACACCTTTATTTTGGGCCAGGCCCATGTAATTTTCGCAGGATTTTAATTAGCCACTTTTTAGAGTCCGTATTTGAGGGGAAAAGGACTTCTAGGGTTGGATTCGGCCACCACTTCCTTGGCTGGCCGAAACCCCACCTTTTCGTCCTTAAATACTCCCCATAGCCGTCACCCTAGACTCGGATTTTGTTTAGACATTAAGTTAGCCATCGTAGCAACTTCACCAAGGCTCGAGCGTCGCAGAGGCCTCTTGTACTTTGCACCTATTCAGGATCCCACATTTTCAAAAAAGCTTTCCTCTTAATCCGCAATATCTTGATTGCAATATTGGTTCTTACTTGTTCTCGATTTCAGGTAGGAATTAAGACCCTCGCTGGTCAGGCTGATCATGTTCCCGCAGGATCGGTAACCTCCAGGAGATTGGCCTAGCGATTGCATTGGCGCTCGTGCTCGCACGTGTAGTCGGATCGTCAAGCCCGAACTCCACCAAATCGATTACCATCATCTCATCGAAAGATCGGACACCTTTTCCCTATCATTCCCTTAGTAACTTGTGAATTTTGGAAAGTCACCATAGGTAGCATAAAGAGCATAAAACATGGTCTAAGTAGTTAGAACTAGATGTCATACTAAGGCATGATACTAGATTTGGATAGTCACACTTGATTAGCACCCTTCATTAGTGAATACCCTCAACTTTAGTGGCTAGTCCTAAGCATAAAATTTGATCACTTTAGATGGGAATACTTGGTAAAAACGATTATGAAAACCTTGGAATGAAGATTCATTTTATTGAAATGTTTTGACATGTGTTAGTGAACACAAGATGATTTGATGATGAAAATGTTGAGGCATGAGCCTTAGCCCTTTATCAAAACTGATGGTTGGGTTCGGATGCGATACCATTCCAATTTTATCGTACAACCACAATACCCGAATTTGGGTAGGGCTTGACTGGAAGTTTATATGTCTTAGTATGGGTTCCCTTGCAGAAGAGGTTTGAGCTGAGGCTACCTCATGATGATTGTCCACCTGTGCAGTTCCCAATATGACAGATGGTCATGGTTGGGAGGCCAAACTCATAGGGGAGGTGCCTATACTAGGGTGTGTAATTGAAAGGTTAGGATTGATTATTCGCATACTAAGTATGATGATTTAGGATTGTTCCTAACGGATGTATCGAATGTTGTGGTGAAAGTGTACAATCTCTGCAGAGTGTCAAACTATTTGAATAGCCGCGTCCGCAGTTATGGAAAATTGGAGTGGCCATACTGTTCCGTCATCAGATGTTTTCAAAATGACTTATAAAATGAACTATGACTTTGACTTGGCCACAAAAGGGTTGTGAACATGAAAACTAAGTTCCCACTTAGGTGTTGTAAAACATTAAACTAGTTTTCTTTACTTATAAACTCAGTTAGAGATAAACCTGGCTTTTTGCAAATAAACCTAGAGCTTAGGATTCCTACTCGAACTACTTTACTTGTTAGTGATAGTTTGCGAGTACTTAAAGAGTACTCATGGCTTTGTCCCTGGCTATTCTCATGGACAGACTATGAAGAGGACTATCAGGATGATGGACAGCAGGAAGTCTATGGCAACTAGGATCATCTCCCATCGTCAGCATTGCATGTGACCCTGAAGATGGAGCTTCGAGAGAAAATTACAAAAAACCACCACATTTGAGGCTAGGGTTTCAAAAGACCACCAAAAAATTTAAAAGTTTCAGATTGCACCGTTTTTGGGGCGCGTGGTTGCAGCCCAAGACTGGGGTCGATCTGTCGATGCCTTTAAACATTTAAATGGACCTGGGGCCCGATCGTTACGTGGCGCATTTTGACGGCTGGTCGTGGACGGCCGTTAACGGCGCTGTCCGAACCCTAACAGCACGCCCCGACCAGGTTCGACCCAGTCAGTTACTCGCAGCTGCTCTCTCTCGCGTGCACAGAAGGCATGGCGGCGGCGGATCCCCCGGGTGGCGCCGGACCCAGAGCTGGCGCCGGACCCAGAGCTGGTGCCGGACCCATAGACGACGCCGGCAGCATGGAAGGATCCAGCGTCGAGGATTGCTGCGGGAGCTCGAACCCCGTGGCAGCCGCGTTCTATTCGCCGGAGAAGGCGGCCGCCGTTGCCGTGGCCGATGTGTGGAAGGCGAACCCGACGCAGAGTAGCCGTTGGACAAGTGCATTCGGCGGCGGCCTCGAGTAAGTTATCCTCCCCTCTTTCCCTTGGTCTTTATCTGTTATTTCTCTTTGTGATTTAGGCTATGGTTTTCTGTTGCAAATAATTTGGGTGTTATTTCAATTTTGTAGTTTGGATGATGACATATGGGATGTAAGGATAAATCTAGATGGTCAGGACAATATTGAGCGCAGCATAGGTGAATCAGACATCACCTACATGAATCTGTTAGCTTTAATTGAGGGAGAGGGCTATGGAATTAATGACTGCATGTATTATGTTAGAGAGAAGGGTAGAGGAATTGCTGGCATGGAGTTATTGTATGGAATGAGAAAGGTTCAGCAGATGGTTACACAGTATGAGAATGAAAAACAAGTTACTTTAGCTGTAATCAGTGGAGGAAGCACACTGCCACCAAATGTAAATAGTGCCTCAGTAGAAGAACAAATTCCAATTTCAGAGATTGGAAACCCTGTTGTGTACACAGTGGATGATGAAGGAGTAATTTTGCCAAGGCAACAGGCACGCTAATCAAGATCCAGAGTTCCTGTACATGTTGACACAGGAGAGCAACAATATGGATGAAGAACAGCATCAACAATGCAGAGCTAAGGAGAAGGGCAAGCAAGTTAGGGATTTTATAATGGAGGAAGATGAAGATGATGATGAGCTGAACCATGATGTAACTGAATCAGATGATGATGATCTGAACCAGACCATGGATGATTTCAAGAAGAGGAAGAGGTGGGAGTGGGATTCAGTTTCTGATGCACATGAAGAGGCAGATGATCTTTTCCATGTGTCAGACTGTGAAGATGAAGACAATGCATGTGAACTGACAGAACTGACAGACTATGAACTGGATACAACTTCTGGGAAGAAGAAAGAACCAGGTAGGAAGGGGCCAACTGAGAGAAGTCATTGCAGTCAGCCAAACAAAAGGCTACCAGCAGATTATATTCC
Organism: Avena insularis; assembly: GCA_023614405.1. NCBI lineage: Eukaryota > Viridiplantae > Streptophyta > Magnoliopsida > Poales > Poaceae > Avena > Avena insularis. The sequence continues at coordinate 165,190,016 of CM042689.1, forward strand.
TTCTGATGATGAAGGGCCAGATGTAGATTTGGATCCAGAAGATGATGATGGGTTTGAGACACCTTCTTGGATTCAACCAAAAGGAAGAAAAAGCAGGGCCAAGAAGAAGGAGCCAAGGGTGTGGTATGATGAAAACAGGCTTCACCCTGAAGAAGGGCTCTGTTGGAAAATGTGTTTCTTAGATGTGTATCAATTCAGAAGAGCAAAGGCAGAATCGCATGTTGCATGCCTAAGGAACTTTAGGTACCACAGAAATTGCAAAGACAGAGTTATAGTTCATTGTGCTCAGGAGAAATGTCCATTTTTAATGGTTGGTGCACAAATAAAAAATGAGAAGACTTTCTGCCTAAAAAAGGTAGACTTTGACCACACCTGTGCCTCATCTGGTGAACAATGCAAGGTGACAGGCAAGTGGCTAGCACAAGTGTGTGAGCCCAGTGTGAGAGTAGATCCAAGGACAGGCATTGAGGCAGTGATGGAGACAACTAAGGATAAATATGGTGTAGATGTGCACAAGATGATGGCATATAGGGCAAAGAAGAAAGCATTGAAGGTGCTTGGTGATCGAGTTGGACAAGACAAGAGGCTCGTAGACTACTTGCAGACAGCTATTGACACCAACCCTGGCTCAAGATGCATTGTTACTACCAAATTTGTTGTAGAGCATCCCAAAGACCAACCCTAGATTCCATGGGATGTTCTACTGTCTAGGTGGATGCATACAAGGTTTTCTTAATGGCTGTAGACCATTTTTAGGTACATTTTTATTGTTGCATAGTTGTTGTGACCAGCAAGCCATAATATTACCTCACTGTTATTGTTTCTTTGCAGGTCTGGATGGTTGCTTTGTGAAGCTAACCACAGGCCAGCAGATCCTTTGTGCCACTGCAAGAGATGGGAACAACAACATATTCCCTCTTGCTTTTGGCTTGGTTGACAAGGAGGAGACAGCTTCATGGAGTTGGTTTCTCACACAACTGAAGTATGCAATTGGGGGTGAACAAGGCAAGTTTGGATATTATACAATAATATCTGATAGGCAGAAGGTTAGTGTTTCCTCTTGCTGTTATACATTGTCACATTGCAAGTATATAGAAACTACTATTCCAAGAACTACTATTGCATAATCAGTTGGTTCCTCTTGTTTTACTTAATGCAATAAACTTCTCTATAAATGTGTAGGGCCTACTTAATGCAATAAACACAGTATTTCCTAACTGCCCTCAAAGATATTGTTTAAGGCACATCTATGCAAACTTTCAAACTGCTGGGTTTAGAGGTGAGGAGCTGAAAAAATACATGTATGCAGCCAACTATTCTTACACACAAAATGGCTTTGATGTTGCTATGGCTAACATGAAAGAAGAGAGTGTAGAAGCTTGGGAGTGGCTAATGAAAATACCAGTTTCATCTTGGGCTAGATATGCCATGGATTATAACCAAAACTGATTTAGTTGTCAACAACTTGAGTGAAGTTTTCAATAGATGGATACTAGATATTAGAGGAAAACCAAGAAGACCATGTTTGATGGTATCAGAAGAAAGTAATGGTCGACATGATGCTAAGAGAACAGGAGGTGCCAAGGCAAGGTGGGACATCACACCAACTTATTCAAATGCTAGAAGAAAGCAAGAAATGGGCAAGAATGTATAGATCTAGTAGGTTTGTTGATGGCTTGTGGAAGTTAGTCATGGTGAGAATCTTATCTTTGTCGCTTTAACTGCCAGACATGTGGATGCAAGAGATGGGATATGACCGAGTCCCTTGTCATCATGCCATATCGACCATCTACAAGTCATTCCAGATCCTCAAGACTTTGTTCTAGATTTCTTCAAAAACCAATGTACATGGAGGCATACAATCCACCATTTACCCAAAGGCTGTGAGGATTGCTGGACAAAAGCGATACACCTGATATTGATCCACCACTTCAAGGTATCATTGGGCAGAAATCAAACAAAGAGAAGGAAGGGCAAGTTTGAAGTTCCAGAGCCACCACCCTCTAGAATGGCAACTATCACTGCAAAGAATCGTGGTTTGCTTGGGCACAGATACACTAGTTGTGGTCAAGCTCTGAAGCCATCACTGCAGATTAGGAAAAACCAACATCAGGTTTACCTCGTATCTATTTTATTGTTGTCTATTTTCTATTTTATTGTTGTCTATTTTCTACACTAGTTTTGGTTAACCTTTTCTGTGATTTATTTGTGCAGGAAAACAGGGCAACCCTCTCTGAAGCTCCACAAACTGCAGCTCCAGGACCAGCTCCACAAGCTGCAAGGAGGGAAAGACCTGTAGCTGCAGGACATGCTCCAGCTCCAGGACATGCTCCAGCTAGGAAGAAGAGATCAGTATCTTCTCCAGTACATGCTCCAGCTCCAGGACATGCTTCAGCTCCAGGACATGCTTCTCCAGTACATGCTTCAGCTCCAGGACATGCTTCTCCAGTACATGCTCCAGCTCTAGGACATGCTTCTCCAGTACATGCTCCAGCTCCAGGACCAGCTCCAGCTAGGAAGAAGAGAGCAGTATCTTCAGCTCCAGGACATGCTTTCAAATCTCCAAGGCCAGCACCAGCACATACTGGACCTAGTGGTACTACTGGAAGGCCAGTCAGAGCAAGAAAGGCTAACTCCAAGATGGTTGGTTACCTCACTGCAAGCAACATTGACAAGATCACACTGAAGGACATCAAGAAAGGGATGATATGAATCTGTGTGCTTTGTAGAACAATTTGTTTGTGTGCCATGCTGGTATAATCTGTTTGTGTGCTTTGTAGAACAATCTGTTTGTCCATGTGCTTCTGAGAACAATCAGTTTATGTGCTTTTGAGAACAATCAGTTTGTGTGGTGTGACATGATGTATAACTATTTGAACAAATGTTGTGTTTGTTTTCTGTTGTGAGTCTGAGACAATGGCCAACTATTTGAAATGCTTGTTGTGTAGATGTTGTTATTATAGTAAATTATATAGATCATTATAACATTGTATCTAGTACCACAAAGCATTATAGATTTTTACACAAATAGGAGAACATCTTCACACAAAATTAATGGTTCAACACATGGAGGGTTCAACTAAACAAATTAAGGGTTCAACACATGGATATGACCAACTAAACAGACTCATTACACAAATATTCCAACTAAACAGACTCATACATCTACCTAAACACACCATCACTCCTCCTCCTCACAAATTGCCTCGATTCTCTTGACCTTGTCCTTGTTAACACCATTGACCTTGAAAAGGTCATGCATTGAGTACTCTAACTTTTTCTTTTCATCCTTCAGATTAGCTCTTTCCACATCCCACTTCTGCTGTTTCACCTTAAATACTTCTGCTTGTGATTTCAGCAAATTCTTCAGTTCCTCCTTAGCATTCTTCAGCACCTCTACTTCATTCTTCAATGCAGCTATGTGCTTCTCCATCTGCTCAGCATCATGTTGCCCACTCATTATCTTAGCATAGTTTTCTGCTATGGCTTTCTTCTAGTCTGAGCTATCCACTTTCTCTATGTCTCATCTATCCACCTATTACCTTCCTCTAGCAGGGTTGCATGTTTCTTCTCCAATTTTTCCTTCTCTTCAGTTAGATCCTTCAACATTTTGCTGCTCTCATACCTCTCTTGAATTCTTGAGTTATTACTCTCATTGTACATTGCCCACAACTTAGTCAATGCATGCTTCAAGCTGTCATCCCACTCTGGATCAATCCAGCTTTGAAAGCCACAACTCAGTACCTCATGTACATTAAATATTTTATATTACAACATACTGTCTATGGTTTATAATTACAACATACTAAAAAATTGCAGATTATGTAAAAACAGAGCTGAAATATATGTCTATGATTACAACATACATGTTCATGAGGACACTAACATTTCTAAATGAGCACACTATCTTTACTAAATGAGCACACTATCAATGTTCAGTAAACTGCTAGAAATATCTGCTAAGTGAACACTACATCACATATCTGCTAAATGAGCACCCTATATCAAAATATTCAGTAAACTGCTAGAAATCATCATCTGCTAAGTGGATATTCAGTAAACTGCTAGAAATCATCAAAATATTCAGTAAACTGCTAGTTAACTATCAATGTTGCTCTAAAATATCTGCTAAGTGAACACTATCAATGTTGCTCTAAATAAACATACTATCATTTCTATACCACTGTACCTGTTAGTTAACTGAAACTAAATGAACACATGATCACACTGAGGAAATCAAATCACCTAAAGGGACCTACTGAAGAAAAAAGGGAGCTCAACACTTACATTTTCTATAGCACACATGTAGAACTTCCTCCTCAGATTCGCTCAAACGCAACACACCTGCGTGGCTTCAATTTGTGAGCAGCGCAAACAAAAGGAGCTTCATGGTCAATGCCGGCAAATTCAGCGTCATGGAGCATGTATGGTGCGTAGTCGAACGTAGTGAACTACAAATCCGAGAAATCCAGGAAAACATGAGGCTCAAATCGACGATTTTCCAAAAATTCCCAAATCTGGATCCAAACCATAAATTAAAAGAGGAGGAAGGCACTCACATGGTCAAACGGGAGAGAGTCGGCGGAGGAGCTTCATCTGCTGCTCAAATGCTGGCGATGGCGGCGCTGATCACCAAATGACGGCGGTCAGGCTAAGAGGAAGCAGATGAGTGAGGCAGCGGGAGAGAGAAGAGGAGGGCCCGACCATTTTGATGGTTCGGACAGCGCCGTTAATGGCCGTCCACGACCAGCCGTCAAAATGTGCCACGTCACCGACGATCTGGCCCCACCGGTCGATTACGTTAAGACATCGACCCAAATCGATCTGTTGCAAACCGCTACGCCCCAAAAACGGTGCAATCTGAAACTTTTAAATTTTTTGGTGGTCTTTTGAAACCCTAGCCTCAAATGTGGTGGTTTTTTGTAATTTTCTCGGAGCTTCGACCATGCTACCTTTATTATATATTCCGCTATGTTGATTGTATTAAGACTGGATCATGAGATCCTTTATTTATAAGACCTTTATTATGGTTTGTAATGAATGATGAACTATGGTACCAATCTGTTATGTCTCGCAAAAATGCTAATCCCTGGGATTGCGATGTATGGCATAACGGACATCTAGGATTAAAAATCCGGGTGTTGATAGTGGAGTTGACGAAGAAATAGCTGTTGTTGTTCCTGGTGAAGCTAACGAAATGCTTGCTAATGCTGCTCCTAGTGAAGCTGATGAAATACTTGCTGATGCTGGTGCTGGTGAAGCTGATGAAATACTTACCGAGGCTGCTGCTAGAGTCCAGGGAGATCATGCCGGTGTTATTGTTGAGGTGCCAGCACTTCTAGTGTTGATAGCAGACTGTGTGTTTGCGGTGCACTCACACGTCTATTATGCTGACACTCCAGATCCGACCTGGATCCGAATCCATGTCGGGGGAGGGGTCCTGCCATTGGCTCATCAGTGGGATCGTACAATTTGATAGAGAATGATAGATAGCCAAACGCAGCACTCTGGTTCGTTCCAACGATGCCACCAGCTCCAGGGACCTAGTGCTCAACTGCCAGATCAGATGAACCATTTATCTTTATCTTTATCTTTTGTTTCCCCCTAGTTCTACGAAGTAAATGCTTCTTTGGTCAAGACTCAGTTACACTTATTTGTGTAAGACTGTTTTGCTTATTTGTGTAAGAACAAGTTAAGCCTATGTGTGTAAGACTAAGTTATGTCTAACTGCGTAATATTCAGTGAATCCCATCATTTATTTCCCTGCCCATAATAGCAGAATTGCAACATATAACATACAAGAGTTATGTGTATACCAAAGATTTTGCTCGGGATAACAACCACTTCAAGTTAATTGTAGTTTTAAGTTTACTATCTAGGAAAGTAAGGTGCCACGATCATATAAAATGAATACAAACAGTTGGCAACACTGCCGATAGTGTTATTGTTATGAATGTGTACGTATTTGAACGCATCACTAGAATGTGCCACCTATTGATGATTGATGACATGGATCTAACTTCTCTTCTCTTATTTGCATTCAATCGCTCATGTATTAGAATTACTACACGTACATAGAAAAACAGTGAAATTGAAAGATGTACAACACATGATATTTTTGAAATAAGTTTATCCGTTATATTACAGGCACACCATATAACTTGCACTTGCAAATAATTCACAGATAGAGAATACAACAGGACTAGACCCACATGATCCATCAATCTAATCTGACGGGTAGCTGTCGTACTAATCGTAGTGGGTGGTGCCATATTTGCCATAAAGCGACACCATCTGCATCTCGGAAAGCTCGACGATACTGCAATACACTGCCAACAATCGATCGAGTTCGAAAGGATGGTCATTGTGCCATAATCCTCCTACTCCATACCCATGGCTCCTCTTCCCACGCAAGAGCCTCAAAGTTGTAAGATCTAATCTGGGATAGATCCAGATAGTAGATGCTGTCGGCCTGCACCGTGGGTACCCTAGCGCTGTCGACGCAGATGTACCGATTGTCAGCAACGAAGAGAGCACGGATGCCGATGCCTCTAACCGGCTGAAGGACACGGTTCTGTGTATCAACCCGGTAAACAACGGGCCTGCCGCCGTAGACCGGTCCACTCACAACGAACAACAACTCTCCGTCAGACTCGACAAGGTAAAAACGATTCTCCAGGTACCGGCAGCCCGGAACAGGCCTGCGACTGTGGCATGCATCTTCAGGGTCCATGTGGAGCGCTGCATATGGACATCTCCATGAGCAGCACCAGGCATAGTCGAGAGGACAAACCCGTATCTGTCTGCGGCGAAAACATCACCGGCGGGAAGTGATCGAGCGATGACAACCAGGAGGTGGGCTTGGAAGCAGCCATCCTTTGAAGAAAGCGTAATAGCTCACTGGTCTAGCTCCATGGCACCAAAAATGTCTCAGGGCTCAAGTGATTCACCGGCGAGACCTTGAAAGTTTTCAAGTGTCGATGGGACGCTCATTAATCGGGGAAGGTTTTTGGTGACAAGACCTGGAGATATCAGAAGTGAGAATGCTGACATGAGTAACGAGAAATCCTGTGAAAAACACGATCGCCTGCCAGTGGAAGGCTTTCTGCGTTCAGTCAATCTACGCAGAGTGAATCGGTCCCTAAGGAACCCCCGAAAGGGCTGCCGTCCGATGGGTACACGAAAGTGACGAAGTTGCTTGTAAGAATTCATGCTCCGGAGTTCCGCGAAGTCATTCAGCGTGTATCACCCTTCACCAAAGACTGGGCGACTGCCTTCCTCCATGCCCTCATCCGCCCACCAAATTATGGTGTTTCGAAGGTTTGATGTAACCACCATCGACGACGGGAACATCTTCACAGTGACAGAAGCCACCCGCTCGGTCGGTATCTCCACCCTCAGGCGCTTGATAGTGCCCGAGAAGGGGTTGTACAACCGTGTCTTGTATGGATGCACCCTCTGTCCAAGCACAAGGAGGCCGCTGGTTGTGCTACCGACGTAAAAGTACCTTCCAGAGACAGAGAGGGAGAGAGAGAAGCAGAGATTCAGTCAAGGTAATCATACAGAGATTCAATCAAGGTAAACAAGTAGATGGAGAAATAAAACTTGAAAAACATATTGTATAGGAGGTGAACACAAAAAAGGATCGCACATATATAGATGAATATCAAGAAAGCAACTGCGAATAACTCGACTAATCTTCTTCTCAAGGTGGCGGCCGGTTCTCACGTTCAACAACATGATGTCAGCGTCGTCTACCCGATACTCAACCGACAACTGGTGCTCTAGAACAATCTAGTTGGCTGTTATAAAGCGCTCCTCCGTGAAGCCGCGCCAGGCGCTGTAGACTGCCAGGAAGGCGGCGTAGTAGTCAAAGTCGTCCACCGACAGGAAGATGTCACCTATCTTCTGCACGACTCCCCCAGGGAGATCAACCCACGATGAATCATGCTGCTTGTTGCCGGCCATGGATGATGGTGTTCGTGTGGTCTTAGTCCCGTCAAATGGCAGAGGAAACGGTTCCAGAGACAGACATTTATTAAAAAGGGCCTAGGAATTCCAAGAGAAGCGTGTGGAAACGAGACGACCGCATGCACATAGCAACCGCAAGCCTAACCTCCAACGATCCTTTCCCATCCCGCATGCAATCTCTCTCTTCGGTTCGGTTCCTGTCAAGTTAATGCGTGGGGTTGCTATACAGGCAAGTTAATGCTGGGGGTTGCAGTTTCAAGTTTACTATCCAGAAAAGTAAGGTGCCACGATCATATAAAATGAATAGCTCATACAAACAACTAGCAACACTGCCGACAATGTTATTGTTATGAATGTGTATTTGAACGCATCACTATAATGTGCCACCTATTGATGATCGATGACATGGGTCTATCTTCTCTTCGCGTATTTGCATTTAATCGCTCATGGATTTGTTCCCATATTTTTTGGCAATGGCCGATGAACTCCACTCTCCTGGTAACATGCTTCATCAGCGAGCCCTTGTTGATGCAATGCAAAGTACAAACTATGGTCTTCATTGTTATCCCATTTAGGTTCTCTGTTTTTCTACATCATGGAGCTACTAATTTCAAATGAAAGTCTAGTAAACAACATATTGGTACATGTTTTCTACCACAATCACAAGAAAACCGGATGGAATTTCACCTTGTTGGCATTGTGCCGAACAAAGTGGATGTGGCCTTGGGGTTCAGATAGTAAGGCGCCCTGGCTGGTGCGGGTGCGACCACGGCGACGGCGAGCTCAGATTTTGGAGGAGGACAACGTGTAGTGACCTCGGATCAAGTAAGATCCCAAGTCCCTGTGAATAACATGCTAGTCCCTGGATCGAAATATCATGTAAAATACAAGTCTTTATTACATGAATCGAATAATCCAGAGTTTACATTATTACAACAGAAGCGATATAAATACAACTTGGAGTCCCATCAATGCCACAGGCAGGTTGAGTGAAGACCCGCGATCCTAGCGCACCTTTCAAAGATCTCCGAAATTTTGCACATGAAACGTGCAGCCAACAAGTTGGGTCAATACTTTGAATGTATTGGCAAATTACACCAAAGAGAGAAAAGACTATCTCTACATGCAAGGCTGATATAGGCTGTAGAGTTCATTTGCTCAAAGCTAGTTTTCTTAAGTAGAGAGAAGAATAGAAGATTGTCCTACTTTGTAAACATTTGCTTATATAAGATAAGATCGAGTGGCACACGAGGATATTACGCACCAAGTGTCCAAACAACCAAACACTTGGATATTACGCACCAAGCGTCACTTGGATATTACACACCAAGTTCCCAAATTCCCACCCATTAGCGATATTACGCACGCCATGGGGTTTCAAAACTTTGTTTTAGAAAAGAGAGAGGAAGATCCTTCAGAGGCTCCATCCTTCAGATGCTCAATGTTGTTCTGTTACCGTGAACACGGCTGATCGATTAGATTGCAATACTCTCGAGAGTTTGTGCACTTTACCCACAATCCACGATCAAGTCCTTTAACAGACAAGACCATGGCGAGGCTTTCCCTTAGTAGCCCCTCTACCTTCTGGATCCAACCGTGCCAAGAACCACCAAATGTTGGTACCCAGGTGAGGTTTCCCACTAAGTACTAGGCCAAGACAGAGCCCATAATGTATTGTGGTTGCACTGGAAGCTTCTGAGTTCTGAAACATGGTAGACTTCTTTGATTCCTGGGCGGCCGTCCTCCACCAAAATCACACTCGTTGACCCGACAACCATTCCGCTCAGAAGAAAACTTAGTTTTATTTTGAAGTGGATTTGAGAAGAAAGTTTGCTCTAGAGAGCCTTTATACTTAGAAAAATTCTTTTTCTTTCGAACCCCCCAACGGTACTTTGTATATATAGCATAGCAAGCAATACTTAGCAAAAACAGGGGTAACCTATTAGGAGGGAGAATCCTAAGTATAGAGCTACTCATGGCATACTACAAAATCATCGCACTTGCAAAATAATACTAAGGAAAAATTCTACTAGAACATCCTACACATGCATACTACAGAATTTTGAAGATCACATGCATAGAATCAAAACTAGGACAAAAGTTATGAACAAGTGGTGTAACTTGCCTTATGTTGATAATATGGGTGTTAGATTGTATTTCTCCGCAACAATCGCACTCTCCGAACAATCTAATACGAGGACAAGGTAGTTCCAATCAAAACAATTGCAAACATAGCAAAAACACAACAAGGACGATCAAAAACATGCATGATGGTTTACTAAGTCATAATGGTTGTACTTAGTTCTCTGAACAATACTACAACACATGATGCATGCAGGAGATCATTTAATGCAATAGGATATCTATTATTAATACTTGATTGCCAATCCAGGGGTTTTAATAGTTCTGTTGAAACTTCTGTACTAATTGCCGTATTAAATTTGTATCTAAAGTGTACTGGATAGAGGGCATTAATACGAACCAATAGCAATTGGATTCAACTTAATCGGAGTTATAAATCTTTTCTTACGATTTAAATAGTGTTTAATGGAGTTTAAATCATTTAAACAATTTCTGTTGTCTAAAATTCAAACTAAATACAGATCTGTAATCTACATGATAATGTGATTCCAGATACATATTATTCATATTTTTCTGAGTTATAAATTATTTACTATGAATTTAATACTCTAAAATTCCATTAAAACTATTTAAATCACTACAACAATTTTACACTGCAAAATTTGGATCTAATAGCATATTAATGTTTTATATGAAATTATGAATCCATAGACACTTTATTTGTATTTTTAGGATCTACAGATAATTTACTATGATTTATTATGTCTAAAAAGCTCATTAAACCATTTAATTTATTACAGTAAATATGTACTGTAAAAGTTATATCTAATCTCGTATTATTGTTCTACACAATTTTATGAATCCAACCATATATTATTTATAATTTTTGGACACGTATTCAATTTTATATGAATTTTACAAGATTGGACATAATTCTGGCTATTTTAAATATTAAAATCAAATAACTCATACGATCCGGCTCAATGACGACTGGCATCGACGTGGCTGCTGACAGGGCAGAGTGACGAGGATGGCCACATGGCGTAACCAGGTTGGTCGGTACCCCTTCTCTGGTTCTATCTAATCCTGGCCATCAAAGAGGGATCTGCCGGCTGCGACTCTCCCAGGGTCTTAGTGGTGGTCAACGGCAAGGTGGAGGGTGGCTTCGGCGGCGGCGGCTCCAGATGATGGTGGCTGGCGGCTGACGGTGGTCTCTAGCGTCGCTCTGGTGGTCAACGGTGACGGGGATTAACACCGCGGGACGGAGGAGAGGTCGGGGAGGCGAACGACGTAGTCGATCTCTTCCTTCTCTTCCTGTAGCAACGACTGCGAGCGGACAGAGGTCAGTGGCGACGGTGGAGCTCCATGAGCAATCGAGGTGTTTCAAGGATCTGCAAGGGGAAAGTAGCATGAGGAGACGCGGTTGAGTATGGGGAAGAGAATAGGAGGAACACCAGGGAGAGGGGCGACGGAATTTGTCGGGCTCGAGCTTGACCTGCAGCTTGTCCTCAATAATGGCGGCGGCGAGATCCGAATTGGGTCGGGGCTAGGGTTTCCGTGGTGTTTTTGAAAGGGGAAAAAGACTTCGGGGTAGGGAATTTATATGCAGGTGGATTTCGTGCAGAGGGGCGTAGAGCGACACGGATTCGGCGAGGAATCCGCGGGATTCGGCTTCGATCAGGTGTTCTTCTCGTCCACGGCTGGAGGAAGGAGGTGACCATGCCCCCGCATGGCGTGAGAGGGGAGGGAACGCGGCTGCCGGGCTTGCGATGGGCCTTTAGCGGTCAGTTGCTCGTCACGCTGTGATAGGGAAGTGGAGGTTGGCTCACACATGCAAGTAGTTCTACCGGGCTGGTCCGGCCTAGCTCATGTAGGGTTTAGTTAGGGTTTTTTTATTTCTTTTCCTTTTTCTATTTTAATATTTCTTTTATAACTTTTTCATACTAAGTCCAAATAAGCTGAAATTTGTTTCTAAAATTTTGTGATTTTCAGTATATCATTTTAGGACCATTTTTGTATCCTTTTATTGAGTTCAATTATATTGTATTTATAAAATCCATATTTATTCCTTATAGGAATATTTGCAAAACTTATTAGGATTAGGATTTTTGAATTCGATTCTTGCAATTTTTGCATAGATGCAATGCAATGAACATGAATGATATGTAATAACAAGTTTTTTTTGGTCTCAATTTCTAAAATCTTGGGATGTGACACAACGAGACCGAAATCTCGTCCCGGTGCCGTGCCATGGGTGCTACCGTGCCATGGGTCGAGCTCCGGTTTCGGAGGAGGAGGGCGATACCGATCAGGTTCAGCCGGGTGCCGGATCTCGCCGCTGAAGGAATTCCCTCCAAGCTCCGTGCCATGGCAGTGACCACGGATCGCCCCTTTGGGGAAGAAGAAGGTCGGGTCAAAAAGACCGTTTGAACACGAGGGCGCCAACGCTGCAAGTCTACATGGCAGCCAGAATGACATCGACTTAATCGTCAAAAGTGACAGGCAGGGCCCAATTTGATGGGCGTTAGCGAGTTTTCCCGTGTTCAAACGATTTATTGAATTCGTGCCAAAAAAAGACCCTCTGAGCATTTGGCACGCAAACTCTGAGTATCACGATCCAATACCGACGAAGTCAGACCCCGTGTTGCCTTGGCGCTTCACCTTTCGGGCCGCAAGTTAAAAATCTCTTGTTTTTGGTTCAGCTAACTCTTTGATCAACCATTGTTCTAGGAAGTGCAGTTTCCTTTTGATGGTGCTGCTACCCACGATGACTATGCCTTTTGAGTAAGATTATTGCATATGATGTCATCTTTGTGTATTAAATCACACACAGTTTTGCTGTGAGTTAGAGCATCTCCAGTAGATGCCCAAAAATAGCGCATCCTATCCTAACCGCTAATTTGCAGTGCGCTCTATGCCTCCTCCAGCCGTGGCGCAAAAATAGTGCGCACGCGATATTTTTTGTGCTGCTGCTTATCCGGGCGCAAATCTCGCCCGCTTAGCGCTACAAATGCCGCGTGGCAGCACTCGCCAACTGCCACGCGCGCTTACTCTGAAAGTTCCTCCCCTTCTTCTCTCTCGCGCGCCGCATCCCCTTCCGCTTCCTAGCGCCGCCATGCCGCCTCGCCGCTGCTCCGCCTCGGGTTTCCGCGACGTTCGTTCGCGCCCCAACGGCCTCTTCTACGCGGAGATCCGCGCCGGTGGCGTCCGCCTCACGCTCGGAACCTTCGAGCATCTAGAGGAGGCCGCCCGCGGCCCGAGATGAACTTCCCGGAGATCCAGAGTCTCGCGGAGGCGGAGTTCCTCGCGCCAGCACCCGCGCTCGTCACGGAGAAGGAGCGCCGACGTCACCACACGCTTCAACGGCGCCTCCTCATCGCGGAGGCCGACGAGTACGCCATGGCGGAGCGGCGCCGACGCTTCCCACAGGACGTGGTGGCGGAGGCGCAACTTCTACGCCCATCATAGGGCCGCACGAAGGGCGGACCGCGAGGACCGGCGCCGGCGCCTGCAGTTCATTATCGAATGTTCTATTTTCTATTCATCCGAAAACTTTTTTATGCAATTTTTAGATCCTACGTTCTACTAAATTGTGCGCGCGCGTGGTTTGTGCGCTGCATTATAGCGCGCCTGCCGAGGATACTCTCTGCGTTGTATTTTTCCCGCGCCCATTTACCGCCTTTGGAAAAAGCTGCGCTAAAATAGCGCGTGAAAACGCTCTAGCGTGTCGCTGTATCTAGATTTTTGCGCGCGCTATTTTTGGGCATCTGCGGGAGATGCTCTTAAGATATTTATCTTTGAGATGTTTATCTGTTGTTGGTTAAAAACTACTTAGATTATGCGTAATATACTCTTCTATGTTTTTTTTTGAACAAAAAAGGTCCACGGGGACCCAGTGCTGCATTCATATCAACGAGACGACAGGTGGGAATAAAATTACAACAAGGCCCAAAGCCGCACTTGCAGAACAACCCTTGCAAGAGTTGCAGCTTAAAGATAAGGCCTTGCATTTTGCCAAAAGGACCCTAGGACTAAAAGAGAAAAAGCAATCGAGTCCTGGTCCTTCTCCACCTCGATGGAACCTCCATTGCCGGTTGTCTTCAAGTCGCCGGGGACGAACCACTTGGCGCCAGGGAGGCGAGAACTCCGGCGAGAAGCTCCAGGAAAGGCCTCCAGCTTGGAGGTTGAAAAGACCACCGTACAGGTGTCTGTAGAGGCCGTCTTGCCAGCCAAAGGTTGCGGCGCCAACACCGGCCACCGCGAGATCTCCTCGATGCTGCAGCACACGAGGAGCTTTCCCCTGAAGCAACTCTCTCCACCCTTCACCACCAAGGCGCCAAGACAGAGAAGAAGGAGCCAGGAGAGGAGCTCCACCAGACAGACTCCCACGCCGACGACAAAAAGCAGAGAATGGACAACCGCATCGCATCTCCTCCTCGCCACCACGGCCCCCAGGAGACACGAACCAGCGCCCACTGCACCTTCCAACCTTTCCCCCCGCCTCCACAGCCGGCCAGGAGAGGGACATGGGTACAACACCTCTGCAGCAGTCGACGACGCACAACTTTATTTGCGGAGACCGTGACGCCTTCGCCACTGCCATGCTTCCCCCATGGAAGCACAACAAGCAAGCAGAGGATCCCTACGCCTTGGATCCCGCCGCAGAGATCCCAAAGCCAGCTCCAAGACACCACTAAGGAAAAGCTACTACATATATACCTACAACTACGGCCGGCACCTCGGGCGGCCTTGGTTTGGGCCGGAAAAGCTGGAGAGCACCTCAAGCTGCTGTAGCAGATAGGGAGCTCGTGAGTGAAGGAGTGAAAACCCCGTAAGCAACCAATATACTCTTCTATAGTCCAGTTCTTTTGGCGGCTTCTCCGAGAAGCTGTCCTACCCCCAGCTTTCTAGAGAAGCCGATTTAAAAAAATTATAAGGCTTCCAAAGTAGTTAATGTTGAACTAATTTGGAAGCCTCACCAAATTTTAGAACTGGTTTCCCCAAAAAGCTAGGGGTAGGGCGGCTTCCCGGATAAGTCACCAAAAGAACTGGGCTTATGTTTGGTACTCTATATTTGTCTAAGTATTATGATGCAACCAATATATGTATGTACCTTTTCAAGTGTTTCATCTTTATATAATGTATTATATTATTAAATTTGATATATAATCAGGTATGTACTAATGGTTTAAACAATTATAGGGAGCATGGTAATAAATAGATAGCAAACCTTATTTAAGAGGTAAAATATTTCAGCCACATTAACAATAAAAACTTAGATAATAAAATTAAAAAAATTATAATAAACTACGCTAAATAGACGAAAAATCTACATACCCATGCACCGAGGCACACTTCTAAATCTAGTTTTCTTTAAGAGGAGCCAGCAAACCGTGTGGTTCTCGGTCACCCGCCTACAACCTACTCCGACCTGGGCTTTCCCTCCCTGGGCTTGAACTCGTTCCGAACTCGTCCGTCGCAAAATTCACAATAAAACGCGAGCTAGTCTTAGGTCAAGAAGAGGCAAAGAGCGAACCTCCCTCGCCTCTTTCATCCCCTGTCCTCGCCGCCGCCCGACGCCCCCGCCCACCACAGCTGCGCCTCTGCCGGCGAATTCGCGTCCGTCCTTGCCGGAGACCGGATATCGGCCTAGATCTGCGGATGTCACCCCCGGCCCCACGGTACGCGCCGGACGACCCGACGGTGCCGAAGCCGTGGCGCGGCCTGGTCGACGGCACCACCGGCTACCTCTACTACTGGAACCCAGAGACTAACGTAACCCAGTACGAGAAGCCCCTACCCCCAGAAGCTCTACTGCCGCCGCCCCCACAGCTCCCTCCCCCACCTCCGCGCGCCAGAGGCCGCCGAGACCGCTCCCGATCTCGCTCCCGCTCCCGCACCCCTCCTCGCCGTGACAACAGGGACCGGGACCGTGACCGCGACCGTCGGCGCCACGACGAACCCAGCTCCAAGTCGACACACCATCTTCCTCCGGTCGCTGCTGTCATTCCTACCGCCGCACCTGATGATCCGTCCGCCGAGGCATACCGCCATCGCCACGAGATCACAGTCATCGTAAGGATCGTCCTCCCGTTACATCTTCCCGTGCTCATAGCATGTTTGCTTACTTGCTACCTACTTTTTTGTTGCAGGGGGATAACGTGCCGGCTCCAATAACTGCGTTTGACTCTGGTGTCATCCCGCCGGACATACTCAAGGAGGTATGCACAAGCTCGGTCATGAATCATCTCCCGCCATCTAACACTAACCCACAACAGAGTTGGATGCAAGGGATCAAGGTCTCCCAATTTGATTTGGTCACGGAGATGCACACACTTGATTATCTTTATCTGCCTGCTTGCTTGTGCTAAATCAGGGCCACTTGTGAGTCAATTACTTATCTACATCTCTGTGGCAGATGCGATATTTGCTCCGAGCTGGAGCTAATGTCGCACACTGCTTCCTGCACCCTCGGCCGATCTATAATTTGGGCTGAGGGCAGCTGTCGTTGATGGAGCTGCCAAGGGTTGGTGGACACCCGAGGCCGCTCGCTCCCTGCCAGGGGGCTGCCCATGGTCTAGAAGGCCACCTACGTCAGCCGGTGCTGACTCGTTGCTACGCGTCCAGTTCTTTGGAAAGGCTCCTCGCATGGATGCCGGGCATCTTCTGGGGCCTATGGAGGTCTCACCAAGGCTGCCGGTGTCCAGCTATAGGACCACTTGGCAGCTTCCTCAAGGGGCCTGTGGATGAACTATCCATGGCCGAGCGAGCCTGTCTTCAAGGATTCTGTTAGAGCCTTTTCTCCTTCACCTTGCGTCCACAAGTCTACATTTTGTGGATGCATTTTCTTTCGTACGGCCTCATATTGACTTCGCACATTGTTGGTTATTTGTTATTTTCAGTTAGTAGAGTTGAAAGTGGAAGCTATAGTAGATGTAGGTAGAAATGCTTTAACCCTATTGTTCTGGTGTCCTTATTTTGTTTGCCTTCGTCTTCCATTCCCTCTCTTTTTCCAGATACAGCGTGCTGGATTCCCAAGTCCGACGCCTATCCAAGCTCAGTCATGGCCAATTGCCTTGCAGAATCAAGATGTTGTAGCTATTGCAAAGACAGGATCTGGGAAAACTCTTGGGTATTTGCTTCCTGGATTTATGCATATAAAGCGTCTGCAGAACAGCACAAGGTCTGGCCCGACAGTTTTAGTTTTGGCACCTACCAGAGAGCTTGCAACACAGATTTTGGAAGAAGCTGTCAAATTTGGCAGATCATCTAGAATATCTTCAACGGTAATTTTTGTTAGCCTTGCTTCTTCCTGGATCATATACTCATTACCTGATGATTGTTCTTTGTCTCTTAGTGCCTATACGGAGGCGCTCCTAAGGGTCCCCAGTTAAGAGATTTAGAAAGAGGGGTTGACATTGTTGTTGCAACACCTGGAAGGCTGAACGACATTCTTGAAATGCGAAAGATAAGTCTAAAGCAGGTATCGTACCTCGTTCTAGACGAGGCTGACCGCATGTTGGACATGGGGTTTGAACCACAAATACGAAAGATAGTGAGAGATATACCTTCTAGTCGGCAAACCCTTATGTACACTGCTACTTGGCCTAAGGAAGTCCGAAGAATTGCAGATGAGCTTCTTGTTCACCCTGTCCAGGTGACTATTGGAAGTGTGGATGAGCTTGTTGCTAATAAAGCTATTACTCAGGTACGAGACTTGCCTTGTACATTGCACTGATATACTTGGAAGGATCATTTTTGCCTTTGATGAAGTACATTGATATTAATTATGAGTTCTGTCTATTTTGTGCTTTTGTAGATTTCCTAAATATACCTACCTTGTAGAAACTGATCCTGTATTCTTAACTTGTTGTTCTGCCAGCATGTGGAGGTGATCACTCCCTCAGAAAAGCTTCGGCGTCTGGAGCAGATATTGCGATCCCATGATTCAGGTTCCAAGATACTAATATTCTGTACCACCAAGAGAATGTGTGACCAGCTCTCAAGGACACTCGATAGACATTTTGGAGCTGCTGCCATTCACGGCGACAAGTCTCAAAATGAAAGAGAGAAGGTTCTGAGTCAATTTCGATCGGGCCGATCTCCTATTTTGGTGGCAACTGATGTTGCTGCGCGAGGTTTAGACATCAAAGATATCAGGTTATGGTCATACTATAATTCTATGTTATGATATTTAGAATTATCAATTATCATCCTCTATATGTTTTTTGAAATACAAGGTGTTGCTTCAACACATATTTATTGAATGTCCAACATGTTTACTATTCCACTCATCAAACAATTTGACTGTCTTGATTAGTTAGAATGGATGCCCATGCGATCCATGATTAACACAAGTCCATGATATCACATGGACACCTGGAGTTTTGAGAGTAATTAGCGTATGTTTTGGGCTGTGTCTAAATACCTACTCTACCAACTCTAGATCATGACAAAAAATCTCCTTGTCTGACTCTAGTTTATTTTTGTTGGCAATTTTTTCTGGTCAGGGAGGTTTGAGCTAAACCCTAAATGTGGGGAGTACAGTGAAATAAGGCCTAACTTGTCGATCATCTGCTGTAAAGTTTGCTGAAACAAATTTAACTTACTTTATTCATCATATCATGTCCAGCTAAATATACTGACTGAAATCATCCTCTTCCAGTCCTTCAAATCTCAAACATTCTCAAATATCCTCTTGTTTCTTGACATAGGGTTGTGATCAACTATGACTTCCCCACTGGTGTTGAGGACTATGTTCATAGGATTGGAAGGACAGGAAGGGCTGGTGCCACTGGTTTGGCCTATACATTTTTGTGTGATCAGGATTCAAAATATGCACCCGATCTTGTTAAAATTCTGGAAGGAGCAGACCAAGATGTTCCTCCTGAACTAATGGACATGGTCTCTCGGGGCGGGCGTGGTAAGAAACGCAACAAATGGGCAACTCGTTCTGAGAGGGGTGGTGATTCAAGGTATGGTGGGAGGTTAGAGAGTGGTCGCGGTGGCCGTGGAAAGGATGATTATGGTGGCCATAGCAGGTTTGTTTCTTTTCTGTTCTTTAACGTGTAAAGAGTGGTATGTGACCTTCCAGTCTTGACTGAAAAGATACAAGGTTTCTACAATTGCTGATGAAACCAGAGACTGAATCTTGTTAGTTTTAAATGAAGTGAATTGAGATTAGAATTTCATGAAGTATGAGTATTTACAACTTATTTTGTTGTCCAAACAGTCCTTTGTGTTCCGGAGCTGAATACTGCTTTTACTGTATGTTTCTGATGCATGCAGGCATGATCGCAATGTATCTGATGGACGGTCTCGCAGGTCTGTTAGAGGTCGCAGTAGAAGCCGTAGCAGGAGTGATAGTGATAGGCGTAGCCCAAGCCCCAAGAGGCGCCGGCATGACATGCAGAGCCGAAGCAGGACTAGAAGTCGGAGCCGAAGTAGAAACAGGAACAGAAGCAGAAGCAGGAGCAGGAGTTACACTAGGAACCGTCGTGCCAGCCGCAGCAGGAGTCGTAGCCCTGGTGCTAGACGTAGGACTGATAGAAGGGCTGGCTCTGGATCTGCACATCCTGACCCTGGCCACTCAGTGGAGCACAAAGGCTCACCCAAAGTCCACACTTCAAACGATCATAGGAACCACTCTGGCCAGAAAGATGACTATCGCGTGGAGGATGGGAAGATGGGGAAGGTTGATCTTGATCGCTCGCCCAGTCCGCAGGATGACAAGTCTGCTCCGTACAGCCCTGTTTATAACGGCAAAG
The DNA here is from genome assembly GCA_023614405.1 of Avena insularis. Lineage (NCBI taxonomy): Eukaryota > Viridiplantae > Streptophyta > Magnoliopsida > Poales > Poaceae > Avena > Avena insularis. Next base: position 165,209,836 of record CM042689.1, read on the forward strand.
ACAGCGGTTCAATGAGTCCTAATGGCCACCCAGTGGTGGATGCCAAAGCTGTTGAAGTATCTGAGAAGCCTGATCCCGTGTCTCCACCTCACCGCGGCAAGAACAGGGAGGATGAAGAGGAAGGCATGATCGACGATGAGGGAGAGGAAGGTATGATAGCTGATGATGATCATCGGGCTAGTGCAGCTGTGCAGAATGGTGATGATAAGTGAAAGCTGTGCAGAATGGTGATGATAAGTGAAAAATTCGAGCAGCAGCTGGCATCTGCAGTGACACTTTGAATGATGGAGTACTTGCTATTTACAAACAGTCCATGTTAAGACTTGTGATCGAATTGTTGTTTCTTGTAGTATAGCATTCCATGTTAAGACTTGTTATGATTGAATTGTTGTTTGTTGCTGTATTAAAATTCTTCTGTTGTGGCACTACAACTTAGAGCATCTCCACCCGCGTTCCCAGGTTGTTTTTTCATCCGGATGATGATTTTTTGTCTAGTTGTGTTCCAATAGCGTCGAATTTAGTCTAACTTTTATCCGGCGTTCTTAGGCTGAACCTGGGGCGCGTTCCTAGGCTGAACCTGGGGCGCATTCTTAGAACGCCAACTTTCATCCGGTGATGCTAGGCCGAACCTAGGACGCTAGGAATTGCTTGGAAATGCTGGATGAAATAAAAACGAGGTGAACCAACTCTGTCGATGAGATAACTTCATTTCTCACTACCACTTTCCGCAGCGGAAAGCTTTCCCTAGCTGTCCCTGTCGCTATGCCTTCAGCGATGAAGCCCCACCACGCTTAGATAGGTTCGCCGTCATTGCTGCAACCTTTCCCCTCGGCCTAGACCTCCTTTTGTCGTCCCTCCTTCGTCGTAGCTCGGCTTCGCTCTGAGCTCTCGCCACCTCGCTCGCCAAGTGTTCGGTGTTTTGCAGTTCGGCCATGGACTTCGACGACGAGGAGATGTTCGCCCTGTTGCTGGAGGAAGAGACCGCCACAGCCGCCGAAGATGCAGAGCACATGCAGATCCTTGCCTCTCTTGCCCGGCTCACGCAGACCGTAGCGCCGAAGCGTGGAGGCTCGACGAAGGGTCGCCGAAAGGGCAAAGCAAGACATCGGTTGGAGGGCTACTGCATGCTGTACGCTGACTACTTCGCCGACGAGCCGCTGCATGAAGAGGCTGTGTTTCGGCGCCGTTTCATGATGAGCCGAAAGCTCTTTCTCGAGATCATGTATACCATCCGGGTGTTTGACCCCTATTTCGTGTGCAAGAAGGACTGCACCGGTATGGTTGGGTTTTTCTCACTGCAGAAGTGCACAGCGGCGATGAGGTTGCTTGCATACGGAACTCTGGGTGACAGTGCCGATGACTCTCCGCATGGCTGAGTCCACCGCCATCGATTGCTTGTACAGGTTCCGTGAGGCAGTGATTGCAGTGTTTGGACCATAGTACTTGAGAACACCCACTTCTGAAGACACTAGCCGGATCCTCACAATCAATGAAAGTAGAGGATTTCCTGGGATGCTTGAAAGTATAGGCTGCATGCATTGGCACTGGAAGAACTATCCATTTGCATGGCGAAGAATGTACAGAGGCCACAAAGGAGGTTGTAGTATGATACTCGAGGCAGTTGCTACATATGATCTTTGGATCTGGCACTCCTTTGGCATGGCAGGATCGAACAACGACATCAACGTCCCTCGGTCCTCAAATATCTTTGTCAAACTTGTTGAGGGTCATGCTCCCCCTGTGGACTTTAAAATTAACGGGTACCACTACAACAAGAGATACTATCTTGCAGATGACATCTATCTAAGATTGCTAACATTTGTGAAGACTATCTTAAACCCAATGCTCCCCAAGCATGCTTAGTTTGTCAAGGAACAAGAAGCTTGCATGAAGGACATGGAGCGGACATTTGGTGTGCTCCAACAGAGGTTTGCAGTTGTCCGGTTCTCTGCCATGACCTGGTCGAAAGATCAGATGTGGAAAGTGATGAACTGTTATGTGACCTTGCACAACATGATCATTGAGTAGGAGAGGAAGGATCTAGTAAATTTGGTCGAGCAGAATGAGCCATACTATAGAAAGGAACCTCCTGCAGAGCCCGATCACCAGGTGCCGCCAACCTGAGATGCTTTCATCACCATGCGTCAGGAGATCCGAGATCCGCTAGTGCATCAACAGCTTATGGTTGAGCACATATGGATACGCAGGACATATAGATGTCGAACTAGGCCGAAATATGTTGTATTTTCAGTCTATATCGAACTATGTTTAAATTTATACAGAACTATGCCGAACATTGCTCTGTGTTTATATTCTGATGAACTATGCCAAAAACTGGTCAATTTTGAGCCGAATTTGACGGAAACATACTGAGTTTGCGTTGTCTGGAACTCGGCATGAAAACTCGGACTGAAAACACAAGAGCGCTGGATTTCTGCCTGGAATCGCCATAGTCAGAGATGTATTTGTGTTCGTGCTGGAGACGGGGAGCCGGGAATCAAGGCTGCATGCATGATATTTGGGACTTCTCCATCAGCACTTCATCTTCGACGGCTGGAAGCTGTCCAACTGCTGAACCAAATGGCCGTTAGGCGACCACTCTCTCCCTGGTCGCTGGCAGCAGGTGCGTCTGATCTACAAGTTTCCTGCCATTGAGAGGTGCTGTTCAACCTCCAGGTCTATGAGTCAAACTGGAGGCTCTCTCGTTCCGATGCGGTGTGCTCCCGTCGGTGCATCCTAACTGGCCATGTCCCCAGTGGTGCTGCGGTTGACCGTGGTCAGAAGCTTGTCACAAGCTTGTTATGTATTTTTCTTTTTCTTCGGTGCAAATGTAAAGGGCCATCTTTATGTAATTTAGAGCATCTCTACTCGTTGGTCGAACCCAGGCCGAAAAACGAATGATTTTTGGCCGGACGGAACAAGTTTTTACGGCACGCCAATACGTCCACTTCATTGCCAGGCGAAGTTCCCAAATTCGGCTAAAATTCGTTAAATATGGGCGAATTTTATTAAGTTGGACGAACATAGGCAGATTACATCAAATTTAAACTAAACTAATACATACTAAACTTAAAAGAGACCGTCGCCGGTCCCTTCGCCGTCCTACATGCCGAAGTTGTCATAGAACGACGTGTAGCCGGGGTCGGCTCGGCCGTCATCCTCGCCATTGCTGCCGTCGTCTCGCGGGAGCTACCTCGCTAGGGTCGCCGCACCTCCATGGCTGGTAGGACGGGCTCTGCCTCGCTCGTGTAAATGCTGCCGGGCCCAGACGAGAGCGGGCGCTTGGTAGGCGAGCTCATGCGAGACAGCCGACGCCGAAGCGGCGCGGCTCGCTCGCCTTTGCGAGCCGAGGATGCGCTGCCGCCCGCTTTCTTCTCCCCCTCTGGACCATTCCAGATATCCGGCGAGAGAGCTCGACGGCGGCAGCGGCGTCTGGCGCTGTTTGAGCGAAGTGCTCAGCGCCATCTTCAAGGCGGCGTCTTCGGCCGGCGCCGAGCCTTCTGTCTTGGGGCGGCGTAGGCGCAGGCGGCTCGCCGATGACGATACCGCGCGCGCGTGTCCGCGGCGGTGAGCGCGCAGGCGAGACGGCTTCGCGCTTCACGGCCGTCGGCGTGCGAAGCGGCGCGGTGCCGGAAGAGTGGGAGGCCGAAGCGGAGGAGGACGAGCTCATGCTCGCCATCCTCCTCGGCGCCCAGTTCGCCGGAGCACGCCGACCCGTCCTGGCCGCCGGCGTCGGGTTGCGCGGGAAGCCGAGCCGCGACGTGTTCCCGCGGTTGATGTGCTCCAGCACGGCGGCGAGCGTCCGTCCTGGCGCACTCCATCAACGCCAGCGCCCCGCCGAGTTGTTGCGCTTCGGCGGGGACTCGTTCGGCGGCCCCTCGTGGCGGGCGAGCTCCTGTTCGCGCCGCTCCGCGAAGAAGTTCCCCCAGTAGAGGAGGTTGTCGGCGCTTTCCGCTTCGGCCGGGTTGTCCATGCCGGCGATGTACTCTTGTACATCATACGGCAACTCGTCCGGCGTGGGCCCCGGCGGGATTGGGATGCCGCCGACGCTCAACTTCCATCCCGGAGGCATCCGCGTGTCCGGCGGCGCCATATACCCGACCTCGTCAAGATCACGCGCCTCCAGGTCTAGAGGTGCCAAAGCGCCGTTCGCCGTTGCCGCCGGGGTAGCGTTCGCCCATGGTGAGAGAAGGGGAAGAGGTGAGAGAAGGTTCGCCGGAGTTGGGCGTGTGGGTGGGGGGAGCTGTGAGAGAGTGTGAAGATTTCCGGCGAGGAGTACGGCTTATAAAGGCCGGGGTGGAGCGGCGAGGGCGGGAGGGGTGTAGCGGTGAGGGCAGGAAAAGTGGAAACGGCGGGAAGTTAGTGACCGCCGGTCCGTCGCGGGAGCCGAGGTGGCGACGGTGGCGTCGTAAATCGGCGACGCGTGGCCGATGCGACGAGCAGTTATTGCCCGGCGGTTGCCGCGTGGTTCCGAAGATGACGACGACTCGGCTTCCGTCACTGACTCGGCGGGTCTACGCGCCGCTTTGATTTTTTTCGCCGATTTCGATGAGTCCGGCGTTTCCAGGGCGTAACCGGATACCTGGGTTCGGCCTGGGTAGTCTGAACCAAAAATGGCCTAAATCCGGCCGAAAACAGGTCCTTGGGTACGCGACTGGGCCAGTTTTCGGCTACAAAGTTGCAGTCGGGGTCCTTCGCGACCCCTCTCTCGTTCAAAAAAAAGAACTTTGTAAGGAAATGTAGACTCGTGATTATTCTGTCTAGTTCCTATTTTACATGGAAAATAGTGTTATGATTATTCTGGTTTTGTTGTGTTGTGTCATTTGGTTTTCTTGCCTTCTTCAGTTAGTGCTTTCGAGTACAGATCTTTTTGAGCTTTCATTAAGACAATCGAAGAATTTGAACTCGAACTCCAATAATCATCCTTGTGCACCAAAATAAGGCTAGTCTTCTTCAATGGATATTCACAACAGCATCTTCATTTTATTATAACATACAGAAACAACAGTGAGGATCCCCCATCCATGGTTTTTCTCTCTTACAGGTGTATATCGTAGCAAAAGTATAAAAAATTGAGCGGGCAAAATTGCAATGGTAGGCTTTACACAAACATACATCTCAGCTGAAGATCACAGAGACGTATCTGGCAGTGAACCCATCAGAATTACAGGACTGCTGTTTCTCGGCTTCCAAATCTTTTCCGGCCTTGCTCTCGAAAAAATACCAGAGAAAAAACCTGAGGATGAAGAAAAAGATGGGGGTGCGATCAAGTCAGTTGACATGCTATTTGAACCGCCGTCTAGAGCTTGTTCTAGTGCCACAATTTTCGTGCCTGTGCTGGCAGTTTTGCTGCAGGGGCAGTCACTAATTTTCCTGAAGCATTGTTTGTGGAAGATTGACCCACACGAACCACATCTTGTCGCTTCATCCTCCTGAAATTATCATAAAAGTATTTCCTTTAGGAATCGATCTGAAGCTGCTAAGAAATCAGAAGTCAAAGACTTGGCAGCGCACCTGAAATGGAAAAATAAGGGCCAGGGGGTCATCACAAGCTTGTCGAGCAGCACAAGGAATGCCGGCATCATAGCACACAAGGCATTGCTCCGAGACGTGTAACAGTATCCTATTTGATATTGTCTGCACCTTAACTGGAAGTGCTGTGTCAAGCAAACAGATTTTGCATTAGTTGCAAAAAAACAGCCTGACAGCATGATACCAACTAGGGGTCCTACCTGTTAAGAATAAGCAACTTGTATTACCAGGGGGCCAAAGGCCACAGTACATAGTACATCTGACTTGGGGTACAAGAAGGTAAATCTAGACAAATACAGACTCCTAGACCAATACTAATACTCCTTAACACTACAAACTATTATCAAATGGCTTGCAACTTTTAGTCCAACTTCTTGTATCATCAACATGAATCATACGTGAACAATAACGACAGGACCCCGCATATGAAACAACTATATCGAGATGTTAGAAACAAAAATAGATAGCTATAATCTAATTATTTCTTCTGCATGAGGCATTCAAGCATGTTTGCAGAAGCTGAAGCTCCTTAAAACAGGGTCTCAGAATCCTAACTTTAATAGTTTTATACAGACCGCACTTTCTGTTTCACAGATCAAAATAAGGGAGAAACGCCAATAAATGTTGATCTCATTGAACATGTCTATTATGCCAAAGGATCTGTCCGCTTCAGAGCATAATAACTGCATTTCTCAGATAACTCCTCTCTCAGTCATAAAATAAATAAAATTTAACCTAGCTGTTTGAAAAAAAAAACTCCAGAACAACAAAATGCGTAGAGTATATTACACTACAGGTTCATGAATCGAAAATACCTGCAAAAGCTCCCTTCGAGAGATCAACAAGGTCACGGAGCGCAAAAAAGCCATTCCCATCGAGAAGGTATCTTCGAACTCCTAGTCCTCTAAATATGGAGTTTCGGAAAGGACATTGAACACAAGGAAGTATGGCAGCTATTTTCTTCCGGATACTCATGATATTAAGAAGAGCAGGCACTTTGGTAAATAGGAAAGGGTTGACAGCACTTACACAGAGCATAGGCTGAAAATAAAAATAACCATTTAATAGGATCGGGGAAAAGTACGCAAGTAAAAAGAGAAACAGAAATATAGTATTGCTACCTGATCATAGATGGAGTCCAAATAAGCTTTTGCTAGCTGCGAAACTTGATACAAAGAAAAATCCCAGTGGTGCAAAACTCTTGCTGGCAGAACGGCAGTATCATTTGTGTGACAAGAAGCACAAAATAACTGACCAGTGTAAGCACAAAACCGAGGCTTGTTCCATCCAATAGTTTGAACAAATTCTTGCAGCAATGTTCGTCCACCATCCAAATGCCTATGGCATCCTGCACAATTGTAGTGTTGAAACTCTAACAACTGTCTAGTTGACTTACGAGGCCTATCCTCCACAACAAGTGATATTGTCTTGCCCATCAAGGTAGCATCTTCATGCAAAGCTCTGTTAGAGTCTGAATCTTTGGCATGTAAATCGCTGCTCAGCCTTTGCAAAGATCGCGGAATAAGCGTCTTTAAGAAGCTATGTTCATAAGTGGGCGTCCCTGGTGACAAAAATATAACCAGAGGGGCTGGTGTTTTGAAGGGATAATTAGATATAAGCAAAGAACCTAAACAGTCTTGAATAAGGCCACTTCTTCCATTGACAACATCTGGGGATGCATTCCCAAATATTTTACTGGACTCTTTTTCAACATCTATCCATGTGGGTGGAAGACTCAATCCTTTCTCAGAAAAGAAGGGCTTAAGTTGTTGATAAAGTGCATAAAATTCACGGTACCGACGCTCAATTTCCCATTCATCTTCGCCACTCCTCACTTTTAACAAGTATACAGTGTACTCTTTGACCCCAACCATCCGCTCGCCGAAAGAAACATCCCCAGTTCTTTGCTTTGCCCCCACAACCTCCACTGAATCAATTTTGGAAGGACAGCGAGGAAGGGGATATACATATGCATCCTCTGTACCGGAAGTGGACGCAGTGGTGCTGCCATCTCTGAAATGCTGATTTTGGTGAGCATTGCTCACACGGTTATCTGTAAAAGATCCGCTCTCATGGGGCTCCCCTGAATTGAGTAAAATGTGTTCCATCTCTTGAACCATATCATCAAATAAATCACTTTCATCAAGGATGTATACCTATAGTTAGAATGAGGCATGTCATTCCAATAATGCAGTTGAAAAAAAATGTAAGTTCATACAGTGGATACTCGATTTGGTCAAGCAAGGGAGCAAGTTCTTTAGTTTTTATGTACAATACTAGTAAGATTCAATGATCTATAATCCAGACCTGATAGAAATGGTAGAATATCTACTATCAAGCCATAAGACTCCTCAGTTCTATAGCATTTTAAGTTGTACCAGTAGCACCTAGCAATAGCAAGCCATCTACTTCTACAGACAAAATGCAAAGTCTGTCCACCTTTTTTCAATGTGTTTCTTTGAGTTCATTCAAGGTTAATTAAAGTGTAGCGTAATCCAGTTGTGAAATGGATGTGTAGCACAGCTTTGAAACCGCAGAAGTGATTGAAAACTCAAAAAACAGTGACCAAAATACTCCCAGATAAAGTTGCTCGAATTTGCTGAAAGATAAGCAAAACTGGGTCATTTGTATCGCACTCGGTGCATTCACACTCTCATCTATGCAAGCATTTTAGCTTACAAAACGGTACCTGGACGGGATCAGTGCGCGGCTGAGCAGCCGGCATACCAGAACCCAAATTCGGCCTTGCGAGAGCGGCGGTCTGAGAATCGGGTCGCGGCTGTGGACGGTGGAGGCGGCTCAGCTGGTGGCTCTTCGGGAAGCTGGCGATGGGGTCGTCGAGGAGGAGGTCCATGTGGTGGTCCCAGAAGTCGGAGGAGGGGCGAAGGGTGGCGATGGAGCTGGGCGTCCCGAGCGCAGAGCTGGCGCTGCAGTACCTGTCGTCTTCGGCATCCGATCCGTCCGCCAAGGACCCGTCCGACGAGGCGCCGCCGGTGGATCGCCGGGCTGGCTCCATGCTGGATCCTTCCGTAGTTTTTTTTTACATGGGATCCTTCCGTAGTTGTCCTATTTATTAGGGATTGGTGGTGTCTTTTCTCGGTGGAAGACGAGTAAGATTTGCACTATGGTCCCTATACTTGCGTGTCTCCTAATTCAATGAGATTTTATCACTTAACACAACACTTTTTGATGGTTTTTTTTCACAGAATCATAACCTACAAAACACCAACTTTTATGGTAATCTTTTGCACAAAATACAGCTGATTAACTTTTTTTAGGGAAAACCATGAGGGCACATTGATACTGATTAACTTATTGGGTCTACTTGTCAAAACCACCGTGGCAGCATGGGTAGCTGCAGCGTGCCCACATTTCATTACTCTATAAACAACCACACAAAAAGAAAGATTACGAGATTTTATCACTCCAAATTATAACCACACATAATAAAAGATGTAGACAATATATGCTCCAAAAGATGAACCACAACAATTTTAACCACATTACTATTGGCAAACAAGTTTACCTTTTGTGTCTCCCAACACATACAAAATAAGTCTAAAACTTTTGCAATTAGGTCATGGCTCTTTTCATTTTATACAAATTCAGATGCTTAATTATCTTTCTCCTGCTGCAATCCTTGTCCATTACCAGCTGTGAAGTAAGCGTAAGTACGGGTCTCGGTGTAGTGAATCCGTCGCCTTCGTCCACAAACAAAATGGAGCTTCGACCTTGGTGGTGCTGTAGCTTTCCGAGACGCAAATGAAGGTTGTTGAGGTGGTGCCGGATCTTGCCGAGGTGGATTTTGTCATGGTGGTGCAAATGGGATTTGGCGCGCTTGTGCTAGTGGAGGTGAAGGTGTTGCAGCAGGTGGCGAGGCAGGACCTGCAAGTATGTGCACGTACTCGGACAAATGTCGGTTACTCTGAAATAATAAAAAACATGGATAATTAATTTAGCATTGTGAATACATATAATATGATCTGGGCTGCTATATCTGGGCTGCTAAGATTCCGCTTAAAAACAAAATCTTCTCGTGGCAGCTTGCTCTTGACCACCTTCCCTCACGCCAACTGATCACCTCAAGACACAACCCCTCCAATGGAAAAGTACTTGTGCGCTTTGTGGGGCGGTGGAGGATGCCTCTCACATCTTTTTATCCCGCTCCATGGCAAAGTTCGCCTGGAGGGCTCTTTGTCAGATTCTTGGCTGCTCTTGGCGGCTCTCGTGTTTTGCCCATTTTTTCGCCATTCTTTCGGGTTTCTCGGGGCAACTGCGACGTCTTCTTTGGATTTTCTTTGTGGCTCAATCCTGGGCACTTTGGCTTACTCGCAACAAGCTGACTATTGAATCGAAGGTGCTTCGACGCCCAGCTGACCTGCTATACAAAATGGTTATTCGTTTGCAGCTGTGGAAGATCACAGCCAAGACAAAGGACAAGGAGGGACTCGTCTATATGGCATCTGAACTAAGACTCCTCTACCTCCAGATGGCGCCTACAAGCACTGAAGCCGAATATCGTGTCTTGTCTCTTTTTTCGGCATGTTTGGGGGGAGTCTGACCCCGATGCTAGTTTTCCCCTTTGGCTAAGCTGTAGTCCTCAGCATTTTTATCTTGTTGAATCTATGACCTTGGGATTTATTAATTTAAAGTTGGGCATCTCATGACTTTTATCTAAAAAACACATATAACATGATAATAAAGATAGACTTGGCAATTAGTACCTTGTGTCCAGCCTTCTTAATAGCGAGATGAGCCTTCAATGGTTTCGTGTAGGTGGTGTATATGTGCCCTTTAAGTTTGCAATTTGAGTAAGTAATTGTCGTCATCTTCCTGGTTCCATCAGGCCCTTCACCTGCACTAGGCCTTCTCTTTTTCTTTTTTCGTCGAGGCTTGGTATGGAAGATAGGAGGATCTATATCAACAGTTTTAATCCAATTATATTGGCTTGGCACTGGATAAATCATTTCCTTATAGGCGAGGGCATACATTTCCTTTTTGAAAAAATTACTAATAAAATTTTCTGGATATTGCTTTTTTAATTTGGAAGATAACAACTATGGAGTGTTTGCATGGCACTCATGTTAAGTCTCATTTTCTACAGCCACATGTCTTGTTGAGAAGGTTTAGAGTGCACACATCCCTAGTCCCATTAGTCGTTGTCTCAACTTTCAAATACAATTTCCTGCATTCACCGGCGTGCACCACCTACAGAACCTCTTCTCGGTCTCAAGAATTTCAGCATATTGTGGTGTTATTTTCCAACGCGCAACAGCTACTCCATCTCTCGCAGTCGCAAACTTAGCCATAATCTTGGTCCTAATTTGATCCATCATAGTAACTACAGGCTTCTCCCTTTGTTTAAGGATGTTGCTATTGAAAATTTTACTTAAATTATTGGCAATTAGATCTGTCTTGCATGTTGTATCCATAGCATGGCGAGCCCAATGTTTAGTTGGAATTTTTCTAAGCCAAGTGCATGCATCTAAGTTTAAAACTTTTAGCCTATCCATTGCATCTATATGAGCACTATGGTTGTAGGCATATGTAGCAACATCTACTAAGTTTTTTATGTCTTCTCCTCTAAATCCAGCTAGTTAAAAATTAGCAATGATGTGCTTAAGGCAAATGCGTTGCTCACACTCTGGAAAAACTTGGTTCATTTAACAACCCTTTTTAACGGTTAGACATGATAGTGAAGGGCCCATGCTTACTTGCGCCACCATCTAGAGCATACCTTAGCTGTGTTCGAAACCTACACCAAGTGGATGTCTCTTCTTTTTCCACAACTCCAAAAGCTAGAGGGAACATGTTATTGTTGTCGTCCCTAGCGCTGGCAACAAGGATCTGAAATCTAGAGCCTACCTTCAAGAAACATCCATCAACACCTGCAATTTAACACCAAAGTAGCAAGAACCAATGAACAATAAGGCATAATAGATATGGAGAATTTATGTACAACAATGCATTAGTCTTACCAATAAAGGGTCTCAAACCTTGTAGAAATCCCTGCACTTGGGCATTATAGTAGAATAATCCATAAAATCTAGGATTCTTGCGTGGGTCTACATTGACTATAGTGATCCAAGTTAGTTTCCTCTCCATCAACTTGGTGTTTCTCATCAACAAAAACTAGAATTTGTGCATCTTCCTCCATATGTGCTATGGAATCCATGTTGCATCCTATTTGGCTCTCTACAAAGTCATGTGCATGCTGATTGAAACTATTCTGAGTACCCAAAATGTAAAATGGTTCAACTTCCAATCTATCACATTGCACATCATCTCTCTCCCATTGGTAGAAACCTCGACATAATCATGCAATCTAAACAAGTATAAATAGTAGTTATTGATATGTCCGGTATAGTTTCAATTTAAGCAAAATGAAATAGCAGTCCGAGACAAAAATAAATCGACATCTCCTCCCACTTTTTTCATGAAATTGCACAATCCTATAACGAAATACGCAGCAACAATCTAAAACTACAACATTTAGAAAGGAGCTGCATTTATACGTCGATCAAAGCCAAATTGTTCTGCCCTAAAAACAAGGGTTCTTCATCTTCTTACTGTAACTCTCTTCAAATCCCTCACCAAAAGAAGAAATTGAAGAATTTTTAGCATTGCTCACGAATATTACCCACTAAAAAATATGGGGTCGTCGGAATCCATGGCCTGCATCCTCCATGCTGGCGCGCCATCGCCCCCACCGCCGCCACACGGACGCTTGGAAGCTGCCTCAGCTCCATACCCTAGCACACCATTGGCTCTAGGATCACGCATCCCCGCCGCTAGCTCCGTCCCCGCTACCGGCCCACCTCTGTCCCACCTGTGGTCGATGCTCTTCGGGTCGACATGTACCATGGCGTCGGTCGCCGCCTCTGGGTCGGTCATATCGGGAGAGAGACCAGAATGATAAAACTAATGGGGCCACGCTGAGTACGACCTGTTCGCTCGATAGAAGGAAGCGAGCCATGCTGGACTGCTTGACAGTGGGCTAAAATTCACTAATGGGCTATTAGTGCGATTTATGTGTTATGTGCAAAGCATTACCACAAAAACTGGTGTTTTGTGAAAAAATCATTAAGGTTGTGGTTATGTGATAAAATGGCACCAACAAATGGTATTAAGTGATAAAATCTCTAATTTAATCGCCTGGCACTCTGGCAGGTCAACTATACACACCTCGTCCTAGACATGATCGGGTTGCCATGCCAGCACCAGAGGTCTGACAATTAGACTGCTGAAATGTCAACTACATAGTACCTCAAATTGTACGATAAAATTCAAAATCAAGCTTACCATCTACAAAGCAAATCAGCTTTCCCATGGAGCTCGTCTTTCTCTAATCCAATTTACTCTCTCTTCTATCCCGGTCTACTACCTGCCAAACACCCTTTTCCCTAGAAAATTCATAGCCAAGCTCACAGCTACCATTCGAACTTTCTACTGGATGATGTTCGCAACGACAAATCTAGCAAAGCCCTCTGTTTAAGAGCTTGGAAATACACATGTGCTCAAAACAATAAGGAGGTCTAGGAATTATGAATCTTCAACTATAAATTATGGTCTCATCCTCATGTCTGCATGGCACATAGCCCAATCCTCGGATGATTTCCTTCACAAAGCCCTCAAGTCCAAATATTTTCATGACATACATTTGGCGCCCAAATCCAAACACTCGGAAATCAGCCTTTTGGGCCTTCATTCTTAAAGTTCTTCCTATTCTCAAGGCTCACAGCTACTACCAAATCACTCAGGGAAACATCTCCGTCTGGAGCACTCCTTGGTGCCAGAACTTGGAGTTGATCTATGATAATCTGATCATCCAACAACCAAGCTACACATACCCAATAAAAATAAAATATATGGCTCCCAAGTCAAAGGGTTTGGAATAAACAGCTTATAGACTCTATTTTTCTCTGTAGTATGGCTCAAAGTATCCAAAGAACCCGCATCATTCACTCTCAAAACAAAGATCTTCTTTGTTGGAAACTAAGACAAAAAAGTAAGTGAAACTCAAAAAGCGCATACTATGCATGTCTCCATTATTTGCACGAACAAGGAGAATCCCAACCGAGAAAGGTACCAGAGGATACCAAAAAGCTCTTAAATCGGGCGTGGAAAACTAAAACCATTCAACCAATAATACAAGCTTTTTCTTGGCGTTTCCTCCATAAGGCTATTCCCATAGGAGCAAGGGAAAGTACAATCTCCAGGAATATCAGTAAGTTTTGTTGCAGGTGCGGAACGTAGGAAGATGACACCCATTTATTTTTCACTTATGGCTTTTGTAAAACTGCATGGTTTGCTCCTCACTAGTACATAAGAACAGTGATATCTCATAATGCTGCTTATTTAACACACATCTTGATGAGCATCATAAACATGCCCCACCCCATGCCACTTTAGAAAATGTTCTAACCTTTATGTGGTGTATTTGGAAATCCAGAAATGATTGCCTTTTCGACAGGAAAAAGGGGAGCCGTACCAAATTAACATCTGGAACAGGCATTGAAAAACAACATGGAACTCATGGCCATATCGAAAGAAAGCTCAGATACAGAGACTGCAATAGCTCACTTAAGAAATAAGAAAAAAATAACCAAAAGAAGGTAGCACTATAACAAATGAGATTTGTCTTGAAGGTCCAAAGATTCTTATAGATGCTGCTTGGAAAAGAGAAAAGGGACAAGAAACAACATCACCGCACCTGGCAGGAATTGGAGTTTACATCCAATTTGTAGAAGGAGGGATTAGGTATGAGCCGAGGATTCAAGCAATAGTAGATCATTGTTCCTCAGTGCTAGAGGTATAGATGAAGGCGATGTCTCTCGCAGTTCAAGCAACGGAAGCTCTTCAGACCTCCTCCCCAACCATCTTGACAGACAATTCAATTCTTGCCAGGGCTGTTGCTAGCAGGAAACTTGAATCAAACCTTCTTTACTAGAGTTATAGGGATACTCTTTCTCTAATCTTAAACTCCTTATCTACCCGTCAAGCAAACGTGTACCACATTAGCAGGAATCACAATGAAGTAGCGCACTCTTGTGCAACTCGTGTGCTTAGAAATTCTCTAGGTTCACCTATCTATAAATGTACTTCATCAACTCACTGTAAACCCCTCTGCCATGTTCTCTCTAGAATTCAAATTTCAAATTGGCAGGGTTTTGTAATTCACTTTGTAATATGATTTTGAGCTGTTGAGTGAAATTGGATCCTCTGGTGCCTCTTACAGTTCAATAAAATAAAATATAAATGTTGTATGTTGGCTCAGTGGCTCTCGAGGTCTCTCAACCGAACCGAGATGCGTGTGTGACTACATTCTGTTTACCAATAAGGATGGGCAAAAACCACACTCGGCTGTATATGATCATCTTCAATAGAGGCTCTAAATTTTGGCATTTTAATAGCGCTCTACGGCGTGTTGTATCCTATTTTAGCATGGGGACATGTAAAGATTTCACCGGACGTGCTAAAATACATCTCGCAACCGAAAGCAGTTTACCAGAAGCTATAAAATAGAGCACCAAAGTCCTATTTTTTCAACACATGCAAAACAAAGAGGTCCTTGGTTTTTACAAAAATGATCCTAAACGGATCCTAGAAAGCAATCAGGTCTTCCCCCTCCTAGTTTCCCTCGCTGTTGTAGTTCTGAATCTCCACCTCATCGTCGAGGAGCTCCCAAAGCTCGAGCCAGCCGTCAGGGTGTGGCTAGAGTCATAGAGGCCAGTGGCAATGGGTGGTCGCGACCAGCAGCGAGGGGCCAGGGGCCATGGGCAGATGCATCCAGCCGCGAGGCGGAGCTCCAGGGCGCTGGGTCCAATAGAGGGCGGCCGGGACAATCAGCGGGGTGGCAGAGGCCAAGGACACCGAGCTCGACTGCGCCATGGAGGTAGTGAGCGCGCACACATCCCCGACGAGATCCTCCTCGACTAGCGGGTGACGGAGGGCCACACGCGGGTGGAGAAGAGCCACACGTGCGTGGCAGGCGATGGGAGGCGGGTAGCGGAGGTCCAGGCTACCTCGTGGGCGAGGCAAACCTCCTCCTCATGGATGGCGATGGATTTCTCTTGAGAGGCAAGTTTTTCTTCGTGCTACTTGTCTGCGAGGATTCCCTGAGCCTCCTCGCAGAGAAGGCGCGATGCCACTTCATCCTGAGGCACACCCTCCGAAGTATCATAGAGCCTGGACCACGCCTCGTCGAGCCGGGCACGCTCTGTCGCCAGCTCTATGTAAAGCCTCGCCTACTTTAACGAGGTTTACAAGGGCACTCCCAGTGGAGGCTAGGTGTCGTGGTATTGCCGACGAGTACACCATGGAGGGGTCCTCACAATTCGTGTTTAGAGACGTGGGGTAAGGCGGACGGTTGACGGGTACGAGGTAACACAGCTTACCCAGGTTCAGATCCCACAACGGTGGCGGAATCCTACTCCTGCTATAAAACACTATATTGGAAATACGCCGAGTTACAGGGATCGGTTCGATGTGCGTGGTATGAGTTGTGTCTTTGAGGTTATGCCCTAAAGGCTCCCATAGGTCCGACTTATATAATCGCCAGATCCTAGGGTTACAGGAAAAGTCCTAGCCGGACAGGTTATAGAGTCCTACACAGTATACAATCAGTCTAACGTGTCTTGCACTCCAAGGATTCGGGTATGTCGGTGACTCCTCCGTAGCCTTCCTTTATCCGGCATGGGCCTCCCTTCTGGATCCATCTAACTGGGCCGCCCAGCAGGCCATGTGCCATGCTACCAACTGTGGGCCACCCGGATTATCCGAATAAGAGACATGCTATGAGGATACCCATATAGCATATCCCCAACAGTATCCCCCGGAGAACTCCGAGATCTTGCGCCGTCTTGCCCCATTAGGTTGAATGCTCCGTCTAGATGGATGCCAGCAAATCGTCAAGCAATATCTTGCAGTCCTACCAAGAACCCTGCAATATTCTCCATCTTCAACTTGTAAGTCGGAGAAATGCTGAATCTTCTATCGTACTCTTCTCGTAGCCGGACTGGATCCGTCCATGCCAGAATATTCCGATGGGATGGTTCACCTGCTCGTGTCAGCTTAAAACGACATAGACATAGGTCAGCGGTGCCTCGTAACGCACACATGCAGAGAACACAATCATGTCCGTTTTTCCCGTACGAAAGATACGAACCGTTGGCGGCGGCGGTTGGGAACGTGGCGAAATTTCCGCGCACGCGCCCGCACACGTTGTCCACGCGCCGACCATTCGATCACCTTGCAAGAATCTTGACGCTGGGGTTATAAATTTTAACTGTGGCAGATTTTCATCTCTTCACCTCATTCTCCCCCCGCGCCTTCGTCTTCCTCCTGCGAGCACCTCCTTGAGCCCTCTGTGCATACATGAAAAACCCTAATCCCCCCAATCTTCCCAGTCACCTCTTCTTCCATCCCAATGGCGAGCAGCAGCTCCAACCCTTCCATGGCGGCGGCGGCCGATGCTGCGGCGAAGCCGATGAGCTCCGTCCAAGTGCCTAGAGGGTCTGTTGCTTCCAAAGTCCGCGGTGGTGGAGTCCACCGATGGCGACCATATCCCAGCGGTGCTAGAGCTGCTGGAGGAAGAAGGCGACTCCCATAAGGGGGAGTGGCGTGGATCGGATATCACCAACAACAATATCAAGGAGCTGCTCGTCGAAGGCTACCTCCCTGCGACGGAGGGGCTTGTCTGGCGGGCGACACCGGCCGGCAAGGTCACCCCTTCTCCCCAAGCCAGAGAGAAGGTGTACCTCAAAGCTCAACTGGTACGTGACGTCTCCCTCCCCATCTCCGAGTTCTTTCTTGCTGTCCTCAAGCATTACCAGGTTCAACCTCATAACCTTTACCCCAAGAGTATCCTCGCGCTTAGCAATTACGCGGAGCTTTGTGAGGGTTACCTAGGGATTAGGCCTAGGTTAGACTTGTTCATCTACTTCTTTATCGTCAAGAGGGAAGCCGGAGCGAGCAAGGACGAGCTTAGGAATTGCGGGACAGTTAGTTTTAAGATCCTTCTTGGCCGGCGGTTCCCCGACATCGTCGGCCACGAGTCCTGCAAGAACTGGCAACAGACGTACTTCTACGGCCCAAATATCCCTCTGGCCGGCCAAGAAGGAACGTATCTAGACTTCGTCGATGGAGCTGCCGCCGAAGCCCCGACATGGAGATCCTAGGCCTCCCTTCCCTCCGATAACGATGCTTCACGCACTATAAGGCGGATAGAGTGGTTCGTAGAGACGGGTCTGACCGGATTGGACCTGGCCATGTGCTGGTTCGTCAGGCGGATCCAGCCTCTGCAGCACCGCTCGAAGTTGATGCGTGAGTATACCAAGGAGATGAAGGATAGCCTCCGTATCTCCGAGGATAACTTTTCGAGTGACTCCATCAAGCTCCACCTCAAGGACATCGTCAAGGTGAAGTACAGGAAGCGTGGCTTCGCCATCACCTACGACATGTTCGAGGAGGGCAAGTGCCCAGAGGTACCTGTTTATTTTCCTTGTATGACATATACTCCAGTTCTTCCGTCTAGCCATTATCATCTCATCTAACACTTTGGGATTTCATTTAACAGCTTAAAAGTCTAGATGAGGACGACATGGCTGTCCAAATCTATGACCCCAAGATGAAGGAAGTCACTGTCGTGTCCGACGACGATGCCCCGTTGGTGCGTAAGCGGAAGAGCTCCACCTCTGACACTGTCGACGGAGGCAAGAAGAAGAAGATGGAGGGTGGAGCCTCCAAGAAGACTACCACCGCCCTGGATGCGGAGAAAAGAAAGATTACCGGGATCCCTTTTACCAAAACACCCACTATTGTGTAAGCCTCTTTTCCTCCGACATTGTCCATTACTCATATTTTTCCTATACTTATACTTTTGCATGTTTCAGGAAGAAGTCCAGTTTGAGTTTTAAGAAGACCTCCAAAACATCGGGGGCTTCTAAAAACATTAAAGACATGTTGCACCGAGATGTGTCGCACCAAGCATCTCCTGCCATCGCCCCTACTACTTCTAGCGTCTAGCCTGCCGCTGCTCCGACAAGATCTTCAACCAAGGATGCATCTGGCCCTTCCGCCATGGAAGTAGACCCAGCTATCTCTGTGGAGCTCGTCGATGCCGGCGAACAAGCGACACAAGAAAGTACTGCTTCCAAAATGGCTGAAGCTCCGGCTAAGGATGCCATCGGTAGCAGTAAGTCGATGGTGGTAGGCGGAGCGTCTCTCGAAGGCGGCGCCTCTGCACCTAGGACTTCCACAGAGCTTCCGAACATAGTCTACCCGGCGCTTACGCCGAGTAGCTCAACTCTGGCTCCTGGTGCAGCGCCAACCTCTCCGACTTGCGGTCTTGAGGAGCTCCTCAGGCAAGCTGATATCCTGCGAGGAAATAGCCTTTCCTTCTGCTAGATATTTGCTGAGAGCGCCACCAATCTCAATATCATCGCACTTGTAAGTTTTATTTGCCTTTTGCATTTCATATGAGTATCCCACTATAGCCCCCGAGGATTTAGACGGAAAACCATAGGTCTTTGCATCTAAATGCTCTAAGAGTGACTAAGCTAGAAAACTTCGCACTGTAGCCCCCAAGTATTTAGTTTGAATGAATTATTCCGACTAGATACTTTCAGAGTAGAATACACAGTGTTTGTAAATTTGAATACTGTAGCCCCCAAGCTTCTAGTTGAAACTGAATTACTTCCAACTAGATGCTTAAAGAAAGACTAAGCATATTGCTGAGCTGAAAACTCGCTCTATAGCCCCCAAGCTTCTAGGTGAAAACTAAATTAGTTCCGACTAGATGCTTAAAGAAAGATTAAGCATTATGCCGAGTTAAAAATGCTCACTGTAGCCCCCAAGCCTCTAGGTGGATATTTATCCGGCTAGATGCTCCAAGTAGACTAAGTTAATTTGATCTTCTTTTCAGAGAATGAGAATGCTCGGAGAGGCGCCGCCAATGAGAAGTTCCACATGATGCGCGCGGAGTTGGAAGCTGAAAAGGGTAAAACTGCCTTCTTGAAGGAACAAATCACCAAGAGCAGGAGTCTGTTTTTCCTTTCGTTTTCGTACTCCAACTTGGTCTTGTGCCGTCACTCTCCGACTACTCATTTGTGTACTGTTCTTTTTCCAACTTGTAGAAACCATCGCCAAGGCCAAGATATTGTTAAGCAATCCAAGCACATTGAGTTGCTGGATAGCAAAAACAAGATCCTTAAGGAGGAGAGGATTGATACCCTGAAGATGCACGAGGAGTCCATGGCGGTGTTGCATGAGTCTGCCAACACTGAGATCAACCGCTTAAAGGAGGATATTGTGATGTTGAAAGAGAAGAAGAAAGCTGCCGATGAGAAAAATCAGCGCAATCTTGAAGCATACAAGATCCTCCGACAAAAATGGGATTCCATGGCGGAGACGCTCCAGCAAGCCGAGGCGAGCATCTTTGGTAAGTGATTCTCTGTCTTGTGCTTCTGTAAGCCAGGTACTTTGAACTTTGTGTTACTGAACTCATGTGCTCCTTTGTCAGAAATGCAGCTCCTATTGGTTTGACCAAGTCGCCTCCTCCGCCAAAGTAATGCATGGTCCTCGCCGGCAACTTTATCAGCACCGCTGTCAAGCAAGCCAAGGAGATCGCCAAGCCCCTCAACATTAATATAAAGGCGGTGGACTCCGTGATGAAGTTCTCGGAGATCTTGCGTCAAGCCCCCGAGCATATCGTAAGCTGGAAAGCTTCATGTACCCGGGCTAGTGCAAGGATGTCTTTGGCGATGGTCAAGGCGCACTACGAAAACGCCGACCTTGACACGGTAAACTCGGGTCTTCCTGACGTAGATGATGAAGGCCAGAATATTGACCACGAGGCTATCTGGGTATCGCTCGCAGGTCTTGACACCAGGGTTGCCGAGTTGCTCGATCCCAACGTCTTTGTGCCACTCGAAGTTATTGACGGCGACCACCAGAGCTCCTTCGAGTCCCTCAAGACCACCGACTTCGAAGATGATGGCTCTCCTGCTGCCGACGATGCTGCATCAAAGTCTCCTGTGCCAGAGGAATGAAAAAACACTTTGTAATATTTATTTCCTCTGGTTTGGTGTATGCGAAAAAACTACTATGTTAACTTAAGGTGGAAAAACAATAGTTGTAATTTCCTGCTACTCAAGTACTGGTTCCAGCATGTAAATATTTTTTAAGCAAGTGCTGGATTATCCATTACTCTGGTTTTTATGCTTGACCTTTCATGAGTCGAAAGACTCATAGTCGGAACCATGCGCTCAGGTGATGATGCCCAATGACACCATCAAAAAACTAAGCACAAAATTGCCGACAACGAGTGCCTAAAGTCACTACTCCAGAATCCACATAAAAACAACAAAGAACGTGTAGACCAGAAAACTTAAGCTAACGCCCGTAGGTGGAATTTTCACAAGTGCAAATGCAAAAGTTACGCATAAAGGTGTTATACGATCCAAAAATGAACACTAAAGGGGGTAACTCAGAAATATGAGTGAACCAGAGCGATTTATTTGATTGATCATAGATAAAAAATATGCTAAGTGTAAAAAGGACGTAGCTATGCTATGTTCCATGGCCGATCAAGCTCTGGGTAGTCATCATCCGGGTCACGTCGCTTACGCTTATGATCTTCGCTGGGTCTATCCTCAAGTTCACGATTGTCAACGAGGTAGTAAGACCCATTGAGCAGCGCCTTGATTATGATGAACGGTCCATCCCATGGCGGGGATAATTTGTGTGACTTCTTCTGCTTAAGTCGACACCGGACCCCTCTTTAAGCGGCGATGCGAGCAGCGCGACTATGGTAGCTGTGTAGCTTCTGCTGGTAGATGGCGGATCTTTGGCATGCCAATACACGCTCTTCCTCGAGAAGGCTCACATCTAGGCATCTAGATTCTTCAGCGTCATCCTCATTGTAGGCGGCAACTCTTGGTGAATCGTGAAAGATGTCGGAAGGCAGGATGGCTTCTGCTCCATATACCATGAAGTAAGGGGTGTAGCTTGTGGATCTGTTGGGTGTAGTTCGTAAACTCCACAGCACAGATGGTAGTTCCTCCACCCAGGATCCAGGTGCTCTATGTAGTGGTGCCTCAAGACGTGGCTTGATTCCCTGCAGAATTAATCCATTGGCTCGCTCAACTTGCCCATTGAACTGTGGGTGTGCCACAAATGCTAGGTCAAGTCAGATGCCCTTGTCCCAACAATAAGCTTCCACTTCTCCGAGTGACAAGTTGCTGCCATTGTCGGTGATAATGCTATGTGGGAGACCAAATCTCACCACTAGATCTCGGACAAACCTAAGGGCAGTTGCCCCATCAAGCTTTCTAATGGGTTTAGCTTCTATCCATTTGGTGAATTTATCAACTGCTACTAGTAGATGCATAAACCCACATGGTGTTGTCTGTAATGAACCAACCATGTCTATCCCCTAGACTGTAAACGGACAAGTTATTGGTATTGTTCGCAATTCTTCAGCTGGAACATGAGGTTGATGGGCATAGTACTGGCATCCCATGCATGTCTCAACCAGCTTGTCGGTGTCCGCCTTCGCGGTCAGCCAGTAGAATCCTTGCCAGA
This sequence comes from Avena insularis, assembly GCA_023614405.1. Lineage (NCBI taxonomy): Eukaryota > Viridiplantae > Streptophyta > Magnoliopsida > Poales > Poaceae > Avena > Avena insularis. The sequence continues at coordinate 165,231,952 of CM042689.1, forward strand.
AGGCTTTGGAGACCAACGATCGAGGAGCGGCGTGATGCCCGCAATCTCCGAGATGGATCTCACAAAGGATTTCAATACCTTCTTGCTGGGAAACACACTTTAGGTATACACTAGTGGTGCTTATTTTGTAGAGCTGTCCATTGATTATGGTATAACCCTTTGCTCGATGTACTATTTGCCGTCTTTCAACCTCGTCGATGGGCAAAGTTCCGTGTACGAGATATTCCATGAATGGTTGTGTCCAAGCCGAAGGGACCTTTATTACTGTGTGAACGAAAGATTCAACTCTATCCGGGTTATGTCTGCTCCCTTCACGGATGGTGTCCGTAGATGCTCCAGAAAAACGCCAGGCGGAATTCGTTGCACCCGTATCCAAGCTTAGACACTAGATCAGCCGCCTCGTTTTGCTCCCTTGGGACATACTTGACTTCGTAGCCCAAGAAGCTCTTGGCTATCTCATCCACTTCATCACGATATGCTGCCATCATAGGGTTCAGCGTGTTCCAGGTGCCAGCCACCTGCTGGGCAACCAAGTCGGAATCTCCACCGCAAACTATGCGCTTGATGCCAATATCCTTGGCTACACTAAGTCCGTGAATGAGTGCTTCATATTTCGCCATGTTGTTCGTAGCCTCGAAGTGGATCTGCAGAACATAGTTTAGCTTTTCCCCAGTTGGTGATTGTAGCAGTACACCAGCCCCCGATCCATTGAGTAGCTTTGATCCATCAAAGTGCATCACCCAATATTTTGGCTCTGGCATAGGGGTAGCATCTGGCATCTCCGTCCAATCCGCGATAAAATCTGCCAAGGCCTGTGACTTGATAGCGTCGCGTCTCTTGTAGGTGATCTCGAAGGCGGCAAGCTCGCCGCTGTTGTTGATGATGTCGGATAGTGGAGACTTTCTCAGAACTATGATATGGTGCTCCTGGAAGTAGTGCCTTAGCTTCCGAGAAGCAAGGAATACTCCATAAGCTATCTTCTGGTAGTGCAGGTAATGCTGCTTGGACTCCCTCAAGACTTTGCTTACATAGTAAACTAGTCATTGAACTCCATACTCATGCCCTGGTTCTTTCCGCTCTACCACGACGATGATGCTGATTACCCGGTTGGTGGCCGCCATGTAAATTAACATAGGCTCCATAGGATCAGATGCTGCAAGGATAGGCGCCGAGGATAGTATCTCCTTTAGCTGCTTTAGTGCTGCATTTTCCTCGTCCATCCACGTGAATTTTTCCACCTTCTTCAGCAACTTGTATAGCGGCATGGACTTCTCTCCAAGTCGGCTGACGAACCGACTAACTGCTGCAACGCAACATGTCAGTCGTTGTATGTACTTCAGGCATGTTAGACGGTTTATGTTTAGGATGGCCTTGATTTTCTCCAGGTTGACCTCCATTCCACGCTAGGAAACGATGAAACCCAAAAATTTGCCGGCTGGAACCCCGAAGACGCACTTCTTAGGGTTAAGCATCATGTTGTATTTCCGGAGATTATCAAAGGTTTCTTTTAAGTCGGAGATTAAGTCGTTTGACTTTTTAGACATCACTGCTATATCGTCCATATAGGCGTGAACGTTCCGACCAATTTGATCGTGTAGGCAATGCTGCATTGTCCGCTGGTACGTAGCACCTGCGTTTTTCAGCCCAAAGGGCATCGTGACATAGCAAAACATGCCGTAAGGTGTGGTGAACGAAGTGGACAATTGGTCCGACTTCTTAATCTTGATTTGGTGGTATCCTGAGTATGCATCGAGAAAACACAAAAGCTTCAAGCCAGCCGTCGATTCAATGACTTGGTCAATGCGAGGCAAAGCAAACAGATCTTTGGGACACGCTTTGTTCAAGTCGGTGTAATCAACGCACATTCTTAATTCTTTGGTTCCCTTTTAGGGGACAAGTACAGGATTGGCCACCCATCGGGTGTGAATGACTTCTTGGATAAAACTAGCCTTAAATAACCTAGCTATCGCCTTGCCTATGGCGCGTCTCTTCTCGTCTCTGAAGAGTCGTAGAGGTTGTTTCATCAGTTTGCATTTTGGATCAATACTCAAGCTGTGCTCGGTAAGTTCCCTAGGTGCACCTTTCATGTCGGTAGGTTGCTAGGCAAAGATGTCCCTATTCTCACGAAGGAACTCGATGAGCGCGCTTTCCTATTTGGGATCCAGGTTTGTCCCAATGGCGGTGGTCTTGGAGGCATCGCCTACCACAAGTTCCACCGGCTTGGTTTCGATGGCGGCCTTGAAAGCTTGGGCGGAGTCAGAAATCTGCTTCTTCGACGCTGGCATCTCCGAGGCATCGACCTCTAAATCTCCTTGAATTCTTCACTATAGAGGACAACTTCTGCAAAGGCTGCTTCTCCAATCTCGCAGTCCCTTGCCTTGGTAAAGCTTCCGGATACGGTGATGACACAGTTTGGTCCGGGTATATTGAGCTTGTTGTAGACGAAGCATGGCTTGGCCATGAAGGCGTGGAAGATGTCGTTTCCGAATATGATGTGGTACACGCTCTTTAAGGGGACCACCTCGAAGGTCATGCGTTCTTGGCGGTAATTATTAACATCGCCAAAAGCGACCTGAAGTGTGATGCACCCAAGGGACCGAGCCTCCCGACCAGGAACTACACCATGGAAGATGGTGCTGGTCTGCCTTAGGTTAGCATCCGTCAAGTTCATCTTGTGCAGTGTATCCAGGTACATGATGTTGATGCTGCTTCCACTATCCACCATACACTTGGTGAACTCATTGCCGTCAATCAGGGAGTTAATGACCATGGCGTACTGGTTCTCCGTAGGGATGAGGTCTGGGTGATCCTTCCTGTCCCAAGTAATTGGAATCTCTGACCAGCGCAAATACTGGGGGACTGGGGGCAGAGTAGCCATCAGTATCCTCATAGAGGTTTTCTGTTGTCAGACGGTGGGGGTGCCATGGAAAGTGTGGAAAACATCCGCCTTCTTCTCGAAGGGGTTCTTGCTCTTTCCATCGCTCTTGGCGGCGTGCTTGGGGTCAACATCCTCATCCATGTCACTTGAATCCTTGGACTCATCCTCCTTCTTCTTCCCCTTGACCTTGCCTCGTGGTCTGTTCTTCCAACTTTGCTTGTAGCCGGACTCCGGGTCCTCCTTGAGATCGTTGACGAATTTGCAATGGCGGTTGGTGTCAGTGGCCTTGCCATTGGCGTCGAGGTGTACGAGGCACGACATATCACGGTACTCCTCGTAGGTTTGGGGAACGCGGAGCGCTGCTGAGGTGGTTTCACTACCTTGCTGCTGCCCACGACCAGCCCCCCGTCCTCGGCCACGCTGTCTGCCATCACCTCGCCCTGCAAATGTCATGGCGACCATGTCGGAGGTTTTCTTTTCTTCTGGCGAGCTCTTCTACTTGGTGTTACTGTTCCTCCTAGCTTGAGTTGGAATGGTCATTGTCGGCAGGGAGCGCGAGCATCGTCGTCGGCAGCTGCGAACTCACTAGCCAACTGGATCATCTGGTTGAGATCTAGCCGATGATTGTCCTGCAAGCGCTTCAACTTATGTCGGAGCAACATACCTTTATCCAACCCATCGATGAAGGCGGCCATGGTGGTCTGGGCGTGCACTCCTGCGCAGGAATTCTTCATGTCCAGCCAGCGAGAGAGGTATGTGCGAGATGAATTGGCTTTCTCCTTCACGCACCGCTATAGATCGCCAACAGTATATGGACGCTTATACGTACCCTCGAAGTTCTTGGTGAACGCTTCTTGCATGTCCAACCAATTGCAGATGGACTTCTCCGGCAATTCATCAATCCATTGACGGGCCGTACCTGCTAGCATCAATGGGAGGTACTTGACGGTGACGTTGGGGTTACCCCCGACGATCTCCACCGTGTTTCCGTAATCCTGCAACCACGTAGCTAGTTTGGCGGTGTCGTCATAGGGCTTGATGGTCTTGTCAATCCGGAAACCCTCGGGGTTAGTTGTGGTCCGTATTACAGGTCCAAAGCAACGTGGTCACAAGTATTGTCCTTCCCGGGCCTCGTGGATCTTGTCAAAGCGTGAACGTGCGTCGTATGGCTCCGGGCTTGCTCTTTTCTTCTTGCCGCCAGGGGAGGGGCTGCGTGAACGACGCGTGACTCCTTTGCCATGGTGGATGCTAGGGGCGACGGAGGCGGATGCGGCGGTGGGTTAGCTTTCTTTTTATTACCCTCCTGCGATGCCTCATGCTTGTCGCGGTTGCTTGTCGGATTCAGAGGGTCATGGCGCGACCTGCTCTTGTGTCCTTGGTTGTGATCTCCATCATGACGGGTCTGCTCCGTGTTGTCGCGGATGATGATGCCGCTTTGCCTTGGCGGAGGCATATCCGTGCGATGGTGGGCCTTGGGGTCTTCGCGATGTCGGGGAGACCGGGGCGGTGGAGATGTGCGACGAGGATGAGCCTTGCCTCCGTGATTGGAGGATATGGGGATAGCGTCCTTCCTGTTGCGAGCATCCCTCCGTCTTTGTTTTGACGAACCCATCTGGGACCCGACATCATGAGGAGATCGGTCCCTTGGCGGCTTAGGTTGGCTAGACTGGCAGAACGCTGGGTCAGAGTCGAGCCTCTGAGAGGTGGCCTTTTCCTGCTGTTTAACCACCTTGTCCAGTAGGATAGATAGCCATACTATCAAGAGGGGCTCTCAAGCCGGATTTTCTATTCGTTGTTATCTTTCCAACAAAATTGGTTTCATCCCGTTTGGAGTTTGGATGCAAAAGTTATTGCGTTTCTGGTTTTCTGGTTTCTGGAATTTCCTGACCGGAAGTTCCGGCTTGCCATCGGAAGTTCCGCTAGGGCATTTTTTTGCCGCTGAAAGTTCCGGTGGAAGTTCCGGGTCTTCTTCCGCTCATGCTCAGTAACCTTATGTTTTGGATGTGCTATTTGACGAAACTTCAGTCGGAATTTCCACCGGAAGTTTCGCTCTCACCGGAAGTTCCGGCCAGTGACCGGAAGTTCCGCTCAGGCTGAAAGTTCCGGTTGAATTTCTGACTCTTGTTCCGCTCACGTTCAGTAACCTTCTGTTTTCTTTGTGTCTATTTGACGGAACTTCTGTCGGAACTTTCACCGGAAGTTTTGCTCCCACCGGAAGTTCCGGTGAACGGGCGGAAGTTCCGACCAGGATTCGCTTTTTCAGCTTCTCGCTCCGCAGTTTTCGACCGTTGGCTGTGTGCCATCGAAACTTCCGGCCTCCCACCAGAAGTTCCGGCCAGGAGTCGCGAATGCCCATAACGGGCAGATCTGGGAGCCCTTTAAAAGGGGCTCCTCTTCCCCTTCGTGGCTACTAGCTTTTCTTCTTGGTTCTTGGATTTCTCTCTCTCATCCATTACCAACCTTGAAGAAGCTTCCCTTCTCCCTTTCCCTTCCTATGATTCTTGCATCTTTTTGAGGGATTTGAGAGAGGAGATCTAGATCTACAATCCCCCCAAGATAAATCCCTTCTTTGTGAAGGAATCATTGGGATCTAGATCTTGGAGAGTTTTGTGTCCTCTTCGTGTGTTCTTCCTCCCTTATTCCCCCAATAGCTTTTGTAGCTTTGTTGGAATTTGGGAGAGAAGGACTTGCCCTTGCATTTGGTGCATAGGTTTGAGTTCTCCTCGGAGATTCGGCGAGTTCAAGCTTGTGATCTTGTTTCTCTTGGGTTCCTTGGAACCCTAGGCAGTAATAATGGTTGGATTGTTGACCTTTTGTGGTCTTGTTGACCTTTTGTGGTCTTGTAGCCTTTTGTGGCGCTGTTGGCCATTTGTGGCATTGTTGGCCTTTTGTGGCTTTGTTGTTGGGAGCCTCCAATTGAGTTGTGGAGTTAGCCCCAATCTTGTACGGGTTTGGTGACCGCCCTCAAGCGTCCCATAGTGGAGCAAGTGCCCGCCTTTTGTGGTGCGCACTTGGGAGAATAGGGTGAGCCTTTTGTGGCGTCGGTGAGTTGCATGCTTCCGCATCCGGGGTGAGGCCTTGTGTGGCGTTGGGTGAGCATCGAGCCACCACACCTCGAGGTGATCCATTTGTGGCGTTCGGGGAGCATTGCGCCATCGCACCTCTCCAACGGAGACGTAGCTTCTTTGGAAGTGAACTTCGGGAAACAAATCTTCGTCTCCGTGTCCATCGGTTATTTCTCAACCGAACCCTTTACTTATGCACTTTACATTGTGATAGCCATCGTGCTTGAAGTATTTATACCTTCTATCACCTTGTTGCTTGTATTGCTTAGAATAGGTTGTTGGTGCACCTAGGTGAACTTAGTGGCTAGGTTTTGTGCTCAATAAATTAAACGTTAGTTTTATTCCGCATTTACTTGAGCCTAAGCCGTAATAATTTTAATAGCCTATTCATCCCCTCTAGGCGACTTCCTTTGTACTTTCACCCGGGTTATCCGGATAAGTGACATGCTATGAGGATACCCATATAGCATATCCCCAACACTAGGGAGGAATCCATAGGACCGGAAGGGTGACCCCGCATCCTCAAGATCCACGCCGCCCGATCTGGGGCAGGTTCCTCCGGGGCCGTGCCTCCTATGCTTTAAAAGCGAGTCAGACGCACGAACTTTAAAATCCAAGTGAAAATCCAGAAAACAAAAGAAAGAATAAAAAAGCAGCAAAAAAACATGTACCGTGCGCAGAGGACCGTGCACATTAAAAGCGCGCATAGACCTCAACGATCAAGCTTAAGCGCCTCAAGCGTGTGTGCATCTAGTCTTTCCAGTGCCACGCTCTAAGCACTTCTGCCATTTTAGGCATAAATTGCCTAAAAAAGGAAATCGACCGAGCATGCACATCGCATGCTGGTGGTTTTCTATCGGACTGAAGTGAAGTTTAGACTTGCACTTCTACCTCCCCTCGTCCTAAAATCAACCATACCGAACATGTCGGATATGGCAAAGCCGTAGTTCGGGTGGTATGGTGATATTCCTTCTAGGATATTGAGTCGTAGAATATAAGACGCATAGAGGTAAAGTGAACAATAATGGGATATGTGCAAGGACGAAGCAGACGCAGTGTTTTATAGGCCGGTATGAAAGGACACAGATGCCGCCTAGAGGGAGGGGGTTGAATAGGAGGTCTAAAACTTTTACGAGATGGGCTTAACAATTGCAAAATAAAACTAGCGTTTACTTTGTTAAGCACAAAGCTTATATATATACTATGGTTCACCTATGTGTACCAACAAATTATGCTAATCAAAACAAGCAACAAGGTGAATCAAGGTAGAATACTTCAAGCACGGAGGCTATCACAATGTAAATTGCATAAGAAAAGGGCCCGGGTATAGAGATAACCATGGCAAACGAAGACGGAGATATATCCCAAAGTTCCTTCCTTTTGAGGGGAAGTACATCTCTGTTGGAGGGGTGGGTGGTACTAAGACCACCAACTCCAGAAGAGGCCTCACCCTATTCTCCCGAGCACCCGCCGCATGGCAAGCACCGATCCACTATGGGACACTTGAGGGCAGTCACCAAACCCGTACAAGATTGAGGCAATCTCCACAACTTAATTGGAGGCTCCCAAGAATCGCCACCAATGCCACTACACCATCTAGGGTTCCAAGAACCCAAGAGTAATAAGCTTCTTAATTCACTAACAAAATCCTCTGAGGAGAACTCAAACCGATGCACATAATACAATGGAAAGTCCTTCACTTCCAAATTCCACCAAAGCCACAAAACTATTGGGGGAATAATAGAGGAAGAACACAAGAGGAAATCCACAAAAGACTCCAATATCTAGATCCAATGGGTTCCCTCACTTAGAGGAGAGATTGATTGGTGGAAATACAGGTATAGATCTCCTCTCTCTTTTCCCACAAGAAGATTGAAGAATCATTGGAGGGATTGAGAGAAAGTAAGCTTGGGAAGGTCAACAATGTAGGAGAAAACTTGCAAGAAAGGTTAGGTATCCATTGGGGGAAGAAGGGACCCTTAAGTAGGTCCCTAGAAATCCAACCGTTATGTCCAGAATTCGCCCGGGACGGAGTCTCGGGACCACCACAGGAGTCTCCGATGCACCCAGGCCATGGGAAGACAAAGCTGCAACCCACTAGTGTCCGTTCAGAGACTTTTTGGGTCAGAGACTCCACTCCCCGGAGAACGAAGTCTCCCCCCCGTAAACTGACACAAACACCAATACCAAAATGACCATAACTTTTGCATCCGAAATTCGAATTCAATAATCTTGGGATCGTTTCGAATAGGAGAACAAGCTCTACAAGATTATGAAGAGAAATATCATAGTCCAACAGGGGAGAAGATACCAAGAATAAAGACGTGAGGAACCTCCTTATGTAAAGAACTGTTAAAACCTACAATATCAAATACACCATACACTATTCATTCAAAATCCATTTTTGATGAACTTGAGCTTTTCATGGAGATTAACACAAGTGCCAAATACTCACATTGATAATAACTAAATAAGAACCAAGAAACATTATGCCAAAGATGCAAAGGTTTGAGCTCTCTTCGAACGACGTGGTCAAGTTAGTCACTCAAGATCCCTATTGATAGTACGACTATCTATCCTAAACCCGGTCTCCCAACTAACAACATGAGACTGGAAAAACCTATCAATATCATACCTTAACCTTGAGCATTCCACTTGAGCTTGATGTACAAGATCTTATCCTTCTCAAGATGGAACTTCTTTCTTGATTTCTATTGCTCGCGCTTGCTTGATGAAGACTTGTGAATTGCTCCCCCATACACCATGGGGAAACCACTTCTTTGAACTTGTCTTCATCAATCCATGATCACCGAGGCTGGCAAGCTTCAAGCATGTGATCTCCTAGAGATGGAGCATCTTGAGCTTTCACTTCATTTATTCTAACTCCATTAGGATGATGTCTTGAAGGTACACATGAGGAACTCTATCTTTTTATTCAACACACTCGTGATATTATTTTCTTCATTCTTCTTCTTCAACATGATTCCAATAGGCCCAAATGGACACTTCTTCCTTTTCTTCTTCATTTTTTCATGTTTCAACCTTGAAATCAAAACATGGCCCAAGTGATGCCAATGGACAAATCCTACAACTCAATTCAAACAATAGTACATTGAGATTGTCATTAATTACCAAAAACACACATGGGGTACATATGCACTTTCAATCTACCCCATTTTGGTAATTGATGGCAAACCCTTTGGGAGGGTTTAAATATGGAATTTAATGAACAAAAAAGGTTGTGCCAACATCAAATACTACACAAGTATGGGATGTTGGTATGACCATAATATATATAGAGAAAACTCCCCCACAATCTATGCACGTGTGATAAACATGAATTTAATTGCATAGATCACCAACCATTACCGTTGGTAGAGTTTCCTCTATATATTCAACATGCAAGGAAACAACAAAGATGCAAGAACATGAAAATAAAATGCTTGAACAAACTCAAAGCATAACCCAACTTCCCTTAAACTCTCTAAAACTTATCTCCCATTGGCATCGATTGCCAAAATGGGTGAGAAGTTCTAGACGACCAATATAGCGAGAGTTCCTACAAAGGGGTGCATTTTCACAAATCCAAGGATGAATACTTATGAGGAAATAAAACTATACTGAAGACCCAAAGATTGCAAAAATAAAAGAAAAAGAAGTACTCAATTAAAATATCCAAAATAACCAATTGAAAACACCAAAATTATGATAAGACTAAATGAGTGTTTTAAATGAAATAGAGAAGCTCCCCAAGATTTGTGCACAAAGTAAAATAATTGCATTTGAATACAACAGGAACAAATATGGAATCCTCACTCCCGATGACGAGGTTTAATCTCGTCAATGCCCATTGTTATGGACTTGGGTTTTGGAGAAGATGGGGATGCTGGAGATTGCGGAACGGTTAGAAAACAAGCAACACGGGGACATGAGGTTTACCCAGATTCAGGCCCCCGGAGGGAAAACCCTACTCCTGCTTGTCTGCTCTGATTATGATGGAACCGAAGGTTACAGGGGTGCGCAGATGCAATCTGGCGTGGAGGTGTGTATGCGATGATGTGTGAGAGATCATAAGGGAGCCTCCTCGTCGTGCCCTCCTATCCTTTATATAGAGATAAGCAGGTCCCGGGCATAGATCGAGTCGGTTACAGGTTTTAGGGTTTACCCTTTTGAATTTCCTATCTACTCTAGTCTTGCTCTCCAAGGATCCGAAGGCGTCATGGGCCTTGGCCACCCGAAAGTCTTCATGGGCCGGCGTATATTTGCCGTGGGCCTTCCTTGGGCTGGACCAGGTATGCTGAGATCGTGTACCCACGGGGTATAACCATGTCAGTAGCCCCCGAGTGTTCAGTCGAATCGTAGATTCGGCTGAGGACTCTTCAATCCTTTGGGTGCAACTCTGCCTTTCAAGAGAATGTGTAGGGATTGTTGATGCGTGTGCCTGACTCTCCCGACAGATCAGGGTCGATTAACTGTCTTAGGACAAAACAACACGATCTTGTTCAGGTTCGAGTCCCTCGACTCGAACCCGGAACATATGCTGGCGTAATTCGACTCAGGCCGCGGAGGACTTACAGGAGCGGAATTCTAGTGAATTTAAATGATGTACCCAACGCGTCCGTCGAGATTTTTCATCGCGCCTGTTGGCACGGTTTCGTACTAGTAGAGTGCAGTCGTGTGCGTTGCCAGGCCATCAGATGATATCTGTAGGTCTTATCTTTTCGTCGTAGACACAACATCCGAATGTTTATCACTGCGGAGGTGTTTCGGGTGGCCAAGGAGAATGTTGCTCACTTAGCATTAATTGGGGAAGAGTTTCCGAAAAAGTTTTGCATGCTGATCCGTAGGATCGCAGTCGAAGAATTCATAGGGTGCGCGATCAGCGCTCCCTATGGGAGTAACCCAGTGTACATTGAGTCGTGAACTCGGCAGACTTTAATTCAGTTGTTTTTTCGATTTCCGTTCCGTAGGACACAAATTTTTCGAATCCTTTAATCCATCCTCCCTATGGGAGTAGCCCCCGAGTCCGTAGTGGAGTCATAGACTCGACGTAGGACTCGAAGAAATTAGTTCAGCGCTGTAGTGGTTTGTTCATTTTCGGGTGCGTGGCCAGCGCTCCTGATAGGAGTAGCCCCCGAGTAGTTAGTCGAATCGTAGATTCGAGTGAGTACTCTTAGTTGCGTAGCTGAAGAATTGTAACCGTTGCTAGTATAGCTTTTGATGACGTCAGTGATGATGATCGGTGACCTCAAGCGTCTGCTGCGCCAGAGATGACATGACTGGACGAACATGGTCCCACCTTCTGACTTTGAGTTGACCGGTCACGTGCGGTGTGGATATAATTACGGCGTCGCCTTGATTTACGCGCGTAGTGGACGGCGTGTGAGCGACGGTTTGCTGCTGGGCTGACACGTGGACGGTCAGATCTTGCAGTTGGCTCTAGGTCTTCCCGATGGACGGTTGTCATGCATCATCTTCGTCCTTATAATCATTGGGGAAAAGTTAATCTGTTTTCACCGCAGCCATTCGTGTTTCACTACTCCCATCTTCTATGAGCTTTCTTGCTGTGCGCTGGAATATCCTCAAATATTTCCTTCGTTGATCCTACGTTCTCGCCGCCGGCGCCGCCGCACCGCGATGGGGAAGCCCAAGAAGTCCTCTTCTGCGGTTGGCACCAGCGCTGCTGGTGTCAAGAAAGGTTCGACAGCTGCCCGTGTCACCGACGGTGGCTGGCGGCGATCGGAGACGCGGGAGAGTGATCTCCGCAAGCTCTGTGAGCGGGGCTTGATCCCGCAGGATAGGGAGGCCGTCAAGCTCCCTGGCAACAAGGTAATTCCCCGTCCCCCCGCTGGGTTTCGGGTTATGTTCCTCGCATTTGTTCTTCGGGGATTTTCCTTCCCAGTCCACAATTTCCTTCGTGGGCTGCTTTTCCTTTACGGCATCCAGCTGCATCATCTTTCCCCCAACTCTCTTCTTCACATTGCTTGTTTTGTCACTTTCTGCGAGTGCTGGCTCGGTATCGAGCCGCATTATGGCCTCTTCCGGAAACTCTATTCCGTGAAGAGGCAATCTGGTTCTGATGGTGTCTATCCCATTGGGGGTTGCATTATTTCCGATCTATCCAATCTTCTTTTCTTCTCCTTTTATATGCCGAATCTGTCCAGTACTGGCAGAGGCGATGGTTTTACGTCCGCGACTCCACGGTGGCTGGGCAGGATTTTGGTCTTCCTCCTTTTGACCCCTCCCAGAAAATCGAGCCTAAAAGGTCCTGGAAAAACCAGATCTTGGATGGCGAGGTGGCTGAGATTGAAGGGCTCTATCACCGGGTGGAGGATCTTCAATTGACTCCGGATAAGGAGGTGAATGGTGTGGACATCATCCGCACCTTTCTCAAACATCGGGTGTAGCCACTCCAGGCTAGGGAGCACCCGATGTTCCTTTATTCGGGTCGTCGTGATCTGACTAGGGTTTCGGCTGAGGAATTCTCCAGGGGAGATCTTGACGGGGTCCTTCGCCCACTGCGGAAGTACAAGGCTGGAGAGGACCTTCCGGGGAAGTCGCTGACTTCTCCATTTTCCGCTTCTCGTCCGGTTCCGCAGGTGTAGAGCTTGGATATGCGCGTAGCGCTATTTTTCGACTGTGTTTTACTTGTTATTTATTTGTCTGCTGACAAATTTGCTTCTTTGCGCAAGAGTTCAAAGTGCCGGGCATGTCGCCTCCATTGACCGAAGTATTCCCGGATGCTCCGGACAATGAGGTGGTGGACTCCATGTCCGAGCTTCCATCAGCGCGGTCGCCGGCCGAAGAGGCCATCGAGTCGAGCGTGGATCATACTCGCAAGAGGACACAGAGCTCCAGCGAATCGTCAGATGCTTCGACTCCGGCGACGCCTAGGAACCCGCTATGCCTAGAGCGCCACAGTGATGGGCATGGGGGCTCTTCCTCTCCGATTCCTGCCGTTCCTGTGCGGGCTATGGCACCACACCCGCCGGCGAAACGGAAGAAGGAAGAAAAGAAGGAAGAGAAGAAAGAGGAGAAGAAGGGCAGGAAGACCCCTCCTGTCTTTGACCTTAGCGACCTCGACTCGTAAGCTTCCTCAATTTCTTTTTGCCATCTTTTGATTTCGCTTTATTGTTCTTGGCTGACATTTTTATTTTGCAGCCACTCCTCTGACAGCTCCTCCAGCGATGGCGCTCGAGAGATGGTGGAGATGGTGGGGGAGTCGAAGATTCCTTCTCCTCCTCCTAAGACGGTGGCCACCTCTGAGGTTGCTGCTCCGAGGTCTTCTCCGCAGGAGGCTTTGGTGGTGTTCCCTCAGAAGACTGCAGGCGAACCTTCAGAGTCACCGTCTATTCATGTAAGTAATATATGTTTTCTGCCGCAGGGGGAGCCCCCGAGCCTTTTCGGATGATCTGTTGATCATTGATTCTTCGTGCCTCGGGGGGAGCCCCCGAGCATCTGTAGGGTGTTTTGTTGTTCGTTTTTCCTTCGAGTCTCGGGGGGAGCCCCCGACCGTTTTTTCGTATGTGTACTTTGTTTTTTCTCGTTCTTTTGGGCATAGCCCCCGAGCCGTTCTTTTGACCAGTAGTTCTTTTTGCAGCCTTTTGTGCAAGGCGTCAATCAGCTGGTGCAGCAGCACCCGATGTTGGAGGCCAGCTTTAAACAGCTTCAGGGTATGTTGACGACTTGGTCTTTTTGCTTCTTATTTTATCTTTATCCTTCGATCTGATGGGTGTGTTGCTGACGGCAGAGGACCACAATACCTCTCTCCGTGAGCGTGATGCTCTCAAGAAGAGCCTTGGGCAAGCGGAGAAAAAAGCCGAGGTCGCCGTTGGCGCGAAGGAGCGCCTCGAGCTGGAGCTGGCCAACGCGGCCGAGGCCAAGGAGCGCCTGCAGCAGGAGGCTACGGATCGCGAGGAGCAGCTCGCCACCGCCACGACTTCGCGTGCGAGAGAGGTAGACGGCAGGCTGATGGCGGTTGCCAAGGCTATTTCGGGTGAGTTTCTCTGTCTTCTCTTGTCGGATTCCTTGCCTTTCCTTGTAGTGCTTTTTATTTATGCTGCTTCCTTTGTTATTTTAGATGTCGCGGGCATCGAGTTTGATTGCAGTGCTCTGGAGCACGATAGTGCTCTGGATGATGCTGCTGCGGCGGTCGAAGACCGCTGCGGTACCGTGGTCGGCTCACTTGCCAAGGCCAAGGAGGTCCTCGGGCGCTTCTACAAGGAGCTCGTCCCCAAGGGCGTCGCCCTTGAAGATGTCGATGCCTTGGCGGAGGCGCTGTCAGCCGAAGCACCTGCGGCATACAAGCGCAAGCAGAAGGGCATTGGTGCGTCCGTCGGGCTAGCCATGGCCTTGGCGTCTGGAGCTGAGCTTGACCTTCCTCAGATCACCTCCCGGATGCCAACTGCTACTGACGGATCCGAGGTAGCCTTCGCCATCTATGCTGCTCGCTGTAAGCGTTATGGGCCAAAGTTGATTGAACTGCTGGCTGAGTACGCGTTGAAGCAGCAGGGAGAGGCCAAGGGGAGGCAGTCTGGTTCCGAGGCTACCCAGGATGCAGCCTCTTAGATCTTCTAGTCATAGGATAGCTTTTGTTTTCAGCTTTTGTAATTGTGTTTATGAACAATCCCTGTGCCACGTAGTGGCTTTTTGCTGTACATAATGAATGTCCAAGTTCTGAGTTTATTCATCTTCTTGTTCATATCGTTGTCTTCTTCTTCTCTAGGATCCTTCGGGTGATGCTCCCGTGGACACTTCGTCTGCAGCGCAGCTCCGACCATCCTTAGATGGTGCGTCACAACTTGTGTTTCTTCGAGATCGCATCCGTATTCTTGAGAAGGAATTGCTTGGAGTGCGTGGCCATGCTGATGTTTGGAAATCGAAGGCGGAGCGAGGCGCTGCCCGAGAGGAGTTTTTGATGGGGGAGCTGCGTCGTCTGGCCGAACAGCTTGAGTGTGAGTTTTTCGAGCTAACGCTCATTGCTTTGGATGCGCCTGTTGGTCTTGCATCTTACTTTTGCAAGTATTGTAGGTGCTAGCCTTGCTCCGAAGGAGGAAAAAGAGCGTGTTGCTGTTCGGATTAACTGCTTGACCCAGCAGGACATGGAGGCCGGCGGGTTCTTCTGGATGGACCGTGATCGTGCCATGGTCCTTGCGACGATGCAGGATCGCGTCCACCAGGTATCGCGGGTGATTCGTCAGGTGCAGTCTTCGTTGGCGTCAGTTTTGCATGTAATGTTTCCGCTAGATGGTGTGCCGTCGATTTTCTCTGGCCTGCTGTCGAAGTTTCGGAGTGTTCATCATTTCAGGGAACTGGTGCGTCATCAGCTCGTCGCAGGGGTGAAGCCTACGCTCTCTCTTGTGCGGTTGCATCATCCTGATGTAGACCTGTCTGTTGTAGCGGCTGGGCCGCCTCTTCGGCCAGATGGTGGCGAGTGGGATATGCGTCCGCATTATTCGGCTGTAAGGCAGTATGCCGAACAGATTGTGGATCTATTTGAGCAGCGTGCACATGCTATTCTTTAGAATAGCTAGGACATGTAAAAGAGATAGATGTAAAACTTGTATATATTCGGTTGGGCGTGTTGAGCCCTTTATTACTGTAAAAGGTTCTTGTTGTGTAGCATGTGATGCTTTGTTTGCATACGTGTCCTTTTCGTTAGCCTGACGTGGTCAGCTACTCAGGTGTACACGCGTTTTTCTCAGTCGACGAAGTCGCGAGGTAGGGGGAGCCCCCGAGTGTGTTGTAATATGTAGTAAGATGCAGATAATAATCGAAAGATTTTGGGGCAAGACACTTAGCTTTATTCATATCGTAAGGAGGAGGTTCATTGTTCGGCTGAGTAGCCTTGGCTGAATAGCCTTATTGAAAGTAAAAGAGGGGGAAGCTAGGGGTAGAAGCGTCGCAGCTGCGCGACGTTCCATGGGTTGGAGTATGCGAATCCATTCTCCACGTGTTTGAGGCGATAGGAGCCACCTGGGATGACTTCGGTGATAATGTAGGGCCCTTCCCATTGTGACTCGAATTTCTTCGGTCACTCTTGTTTGAGTCATAAGACTAGGTCTCCTTCGACGAAGGACCTTGGGCGTAGCCGTCGGCTGTGGTAGTTGCGGAGACTCTGTTGGTACACCGCTGATCGAGGTGCTGCTATGTCACACGCCTCGTCGAGTGTGTCGACTGCGTCTTCGAGTGCGGCCGTCGATTCGGCTTCGCTGTAAGCGACGACCCGCGGGGCCTTGTGGCGTACCTCTGCTGGCAGCACGACTTTGGCTCCGTGCACCATGAAGAAAGGCGTATAGCCAATTGAGCTATTTGGCGTTGTGCGCAGGCTCCACAGGACCGAGGGTAGTTATTCGGTCCATTCTCCTGCGAGTCGCTCGAGTGGGCTCGTGAGACGCTTCTTGATGCCAGCACCGACGAGGCCGTTGGCATTTTCTACCTGCCCGTTCGTTTGCCGGTGCGCCACGGAGGCGTATGTGATGTTGATTCAGAGGTCTTCGCAGAAGTCCTGGAATTCTTTGGAGATGAAGTTCGACCCATTGTCGGTGATGATGCTGTGTGGCATGCCGAACCTGTAGACAATGGATTCAAAGAACTTGACGGCAGTTTTGCCCGTTTGGTTAGTGACTGGCATGGCCTCAATCCACTTGGTGAATTTGTCGACTGCGACCAGGAGGTAGACGTGACCTCCTTTCGAGGACCTTGTTAGCTTGCCGATCATGTCGAGGCCCCACTGGGCGAAGGGCCAGGCCAAAGGTATGGGCCTGAGTTCTGATCCGGGTGCGTGTGGTTTGTCGGCGAACCTTTGGAACCCGTTGCATCTTCGGACGATGTCCTTGGCGTCGTTCGTGGCCGTTGGCCAGTAGAATCCGGCTCGTAGAGCTTTGGCGACAAGGGCGCGGCTGCCCGCGTGATGGTCGCAAATGCCCTCGTGGATGTCTTGGAGGATGGTTTGCCATCACCAATGGTGACGCACCTTTGTAGTACACCCGAAATGCTACGCTTGTACAACTCGCCATTAATGATAGTGAAGGCCTTTGACCGGCGAGATATGCACCGGGCATCTGTCGGGCTATCAGGCAGCTTGCCGTCTATCAGGTACTTGAGGTATGGTTGCGTCCAAGTTTCTTCGACTGCCATGACCTGCATCAGGTTGACCACGGCGACCTCTGTGTCGAGCTTTTCGGGTCCTTCCTGTCCTTCGGGTAGGCGCAGCCCCCGAGTGCTCTGCTTCTTCGGGTGATCCCTTGGGGAATTTCCACTTGATGGATGGCACGTAGATCTGTTCGAGGAACACGCCTGGTGGTACTCGTGCGTAGGTGGAGCCGATGTTGGCAAGTCTGTCGGCCTCCTCATTGCTTTCTCTCCCGACGTGCCAAAGCTCGCAGCCGTCAAATTCTCCCTCGAGTGAGTTGTAGAGTGCGCGGTACGCGATCATGTTTTCGGCGTGTGCGTCGCACTCGTTCATCGTCTGCTGGACGACGAGATTCGAGTCTCCGTAGATGACCAGGGGCGTTGCGCTGCAGATCTTTGCCATCTTCATGCCGTGGATGAGGGCTTTGTATTCGGCCTCATTGTTGGAAGCTCGGAATTTCATCCGAAGGACTTACTTCATCTTGTCGCCCTGTGGGAGGTCAGTATGACCCCAGATCCTGCTCTAGCCTCGCGCTTGGAGCCGTCGAAGTGCATCGTCCATGACTGTGTCATGTCCGATGTGTCTGGCAGCTGCAGCTCCATCCAATGGACGAGGAAGTCCGGGAGGACCTGAGATTTGATCGCGAGTCGCTTCTCGTAGACGATGTCTAGAGGTGACAGCTCAATGCCCCATAGGGCCACGCGTCGTGTGGCCTCCGGGTTGTTCAGGATGCTGTTTAATGGTGCCTTGGTGACGAACATCACCTGGTGCTCCTGAAAGTAGTGGCTCAGCCGACGAGCCGTCATGAACACGCCGTAGGCGAGTTTTTGGTAGTGAGGGTACCTCTGCTTTGTCGGTGTCAATACCTCGCTGAGGTAGTATATTGGGTGTTGGACCCCGTGGGTCTTGTCTTCTTCGGGTCGCTCGACCACCAGTACGGTGCTCACCACCTGGTGTGTAGCTGCTATGTACAGCAGTAGAGGCTCGCGCTCCTTTGGCGTAACCAAGACTGGCGAGGTAGAGAGCAGCCGCTTTAGATCTTCGAATGCATTGTCCGCCTCAGGCGTCCACTCGAATTTTTCTGCCTTGTGCAGTAGCTGATAGAATGGCAGGGCTTTCTCGCCCATGCGGCTGATGAACTTGCTCAATGCCGTGATTCGTCCTGCGAGCTGCTGGACACCCTTGAGGTTCTTCGGTTTCTCCATGGCCATTATGGACCGGATTTTCTTTGGGTTCGCCTCAATCCCTCGCTGGGAGATGAATTAACCAAGCAGCTGTCCAGATGGGACGCCGAAGGCGCATTTTTTAGGATTAAGCTTGATCCTGTAGCGGTCGAGATTATCGAACGTCTCACAGAAATCGTCGATGAGTGTTCTCGCCTCCCTAGTTTTGATGACTATGTCGTCGACATAGACTTGGATATTGGGACCGATCTGGTCCTTCATGCATGCCTGCATGCACCGCTGGTACGTGGCACCTACGTTCTTTAGCCCGAAGGGCATTGTGTTGTAGTAGAACACTCCGAACGGCGTGATGAACGCCTTTTTTCCTGATCTTCGACCTTCAGTCGAATTTGGTTATAGCCTGAGTAGGCATCGATAAAGGAGAGTTTCTCGCATCCTACCATCGAATTGATGATCTGGTCGATCCGAGGGAGAGGGAAATGATCCTTTGGGCAGTGTTTGTTCAGCGATGTGAAGTCCACGCACATCCGCAGGATGTCCGTGTCCTTTTGGGGGACCATTACGGTGTTGGCGAGCCACTCGCTCTCCTTGATCTCCCTGATAAAGTTTGCGTCGAGTAGTCTGTTGACTTCGACTCCGATTGCTTCGGCCCGTGGTTCGGACAGTCGTCGGATGGACTGCTTGACGGGCTTTGCGTCTGGAAAGACGTTGAGTGCATTCTCGGCGAATTCCCTAGGAACTCCTGGCATGTCCGCAGGACACCAACGAAGATTTCCAAGCGCTCACGGAGGAATTCGACGAGCGCGCTTTCCTATGCGGAGCTGAGATCGTTGGCGATCCACGCCGTCTTGGAGGCATCCGTCGGGTGGACCTGCACCTTCTTTGTGTTGAAGGTGGAGTCGAAGGACATATCTGGTGCGTTCTGGCATGCGACTGGGGGTGCCCCGTTGTCCGTCACCTCGCGGAGCCTTACGAGCTCCTCTTGCATGCCGAATGACTGGGAGATTCTGTTGAAGTCCCTATCGCAGTGGTCCGATCGGGTGAAGCTCCCGTGGACCATGATGACGCCCCTGGGTCCTGGCATCTTGAGTAGCAGTGCAGCGTGGTCTTGCATTGCTAGGAACCTTGCGAATGCTACACGCCCGAGGATGGCGTGGTATTGTGATGGCCAGTCCACCACTTCGAACTCGAGTCGCTCACATCAGAAGTTATCCGGCTTGCCGAAGATGACGTCGAGCCATATCTTTCCCAGGGGGAATATTCCTTTCCCTAGGACGATGCCATGGAACATTGTGTCTGACTGTTCCAGGCTGCATAGCGGGATCCGCATTGCTGCTAGGGTGCTGGCGAACATCAGGTTGATGCCACTGCCGCCGTCCATGAAGACACGGCTCATATTGAACCCTTTGATCTGCGCCTCAAGCACCAGGGCAGCATGACCTGGGCGAGGGACCTGGCAAGGGTGATCCGAACGGCTGAACGTGATGTAGGACTCCGATCCGCTGAGGTACTCAGGGATGGCGGGTGGAGCTGTCACAGCCAGGTTGATCTGACGGGTGATTTTCTTCTGCACCCTATTCGTTGGGCGCCCTTTTTGGATCATCAGCGCTCCTTTCGGCGGGGTATACCCGTGCCCACCGTTATTCTGTGCGGGTGCGATTGGGTGGTTCGGGCCTCCTGCAGGTGGCGGTGGAGGAGCTCCATGCGCGATCTCGCCTGGTGCGGGTGCGTTCCCGAATCCATGGTTTGGGGCTTGTTGCCTCATCTGAGCCATGCTTTCGCTGAGTTTCTAGAACTCACGACAGTCCTTGAGCATGTGGCTTGCCTTCTTCTTGCCATCCTGCTTGTCGATGTAGAAGTGGATGGTGCTGGGACCTGACAGTTTTTCATATGCTGAGGGTCCGTCATCGCGACCGCGGCGCTGCCACGACTGTGTCGGGCGTCCTCCATCGCGGAAGTTGCTTCCGCAGTATCCGCCGTTGCTGCATTGCCATCGCTGCGGCGGTCGGCGTAGCCAGCCGTGACCATGTCGGGTCCATCGCGATTGTCGTAGACGCGCGATCTTCTCTTGCTACAGCGCTCACGTCGCCGGCCGTAGTCGTCTTCTTCCTCCGAGTGCGCTTGGTGGATGGAGTCTTCACCGTCGGCCCACCTGTTGGCGATGTCCATGAGGTGGTCGAGTGTCTTGGACTTGACGCACCCGAGCTCTTCCTTGAAGTCCGAGCGTTTGACGCCGTCCCTGAAGGCGTCGATAGCTCTCTCCTCGGAGATATGCGCCGCGGAGTTCTTGGTGTTGGACCAGCGTAGTATGTACGAGCGAATGGATTCGCCCGTTCTTTGGGTGCAGGCCCGCAGCTCTTCGATCGAGGCATGCCTCTTGCTGGTGCCTTTGAAGTTTCGGATGAAACTGTACGCCAGCTTGTCCCAGCTTCGGATGGATCCCGAGGATAGGCTGCTGAGCCAGATTCGGGCTGCGCCCGTCAGCTGCAGCTGAAGGCATTGCATGGCGGTTTCCTTATTCCCGCCGTGTAGCTTGACGGACGACAGGTGGTTGCTGAGCCACGCCTTGGGGTCCTGTGTGCCGTCGAACTTCAGAGTGTCCGAAGGAAGCTTGAAGTTTCGCGGCATCCACGTCCGCCGGACGGATCTGCTGAAGCATCGGGCTCCGCAGAGTTCTCCTTCGTCGTCATCCTCCTCGGATTCAGACGAGCATATGCGCTTAGCGCGCGCTTTGTCGATCTTGCATTGCGTTAGCTCGTTTCGAGCGTTGTAGTCGCGACTGCGATGGCGCGAGCTCTTATGCCTTCGAGGAAGGTCGTTCTCTTTGTCCTCAGATGAGGGTGTGGGGCTACGGTTGAACCTGACCGCAGCTTTCTTCTTTGGCTCCGCAGGAGCTTCTCCGTGGAGCGCGGCTCCAACGAGTCCGAGTCCGGTGAGCGCAGACTTGTGCATTGCCCTTTTCGGGTCCCCCTCCGGAGGAGGATGGGACGCGAGGTACGCGGTGGCTGCCATGATCGCAGCTTGCAGCCTCTTCGGGATGACGTTGCCGTCGGCATCCATCTCCATGAAGGACGCATTGAGGGCTCTAGTCACCTCGCGGCGTGCTTTGGGATCCATGTTCTCTGTGCGAGAACAGTGCTTGTTGCCATGGTTTCCATGCGAGCTGGAGCCGATGCCCATGGCGGAGAGCGCAGCTCTCCGTGCACTGGACTTCGAGGCTGCTTGCTTGCGCTTGTCGAGCACCTCTTGCATCCTCAGTTGCTTCTTGTGCTCCTCGACGAGGAGCATGTGGTATGCCATCAGCAGGTCCCGTGAGGCATCTCCTGGCAGGATCTTGTTTCCTGCTACGACTTTGCGTGCTTGAGCCCATCCCTCCACGCTGAGGTGGATGACCCGGTTGTTGTTTTCCCAGTTGGGTGGGGGGGGGGGGGACTGGCTTCTTCTGTTCTCACCGTTTCTACCCTGCGGGTTGGGTGGCGGATTGTGTTCCTGATCTTGGATGACCGCGGCGCACTGGTAGCGCTCGTAGATCGGCTTGCTGCTGCCACAACTTTCGGATCCGGAATCGTAGGTCCCTTCATCCGATGGTGGATCGCACAGATCTGAGTTGCAGCTGTTGCTGTCATAGGACTCATCTGTCGATGATGATGTGCGTAGCATGGGGTGTGGAGCCCATGAACCAGGCCTGATCGATGGAAGGGGCACCCGCTCCGGGAGGCGGAGAGTGCCGATCTGCCCCACCTGGAAGCAGAAGCTCCCGAACAGGATCTCGAGTCCGTCGCCAACGGGCTCGAAGTCCTTCAGGGTGGCCGGCAAGTGGGCGGTGAAGTCGAAGGCGCCGAAGAGGAGACGACTCTCCGTCGCCACGGAGTTGTAGATCGCTCGGGTTGGGACCGTCATGATCGCACAATCAGCGTCCCCAGTTCCCACAGACGGCTCCAATTGACGAGGTTTAATCTCGTCAATGCCCATTGTTATGGACTTGGGTTTTGGAGAAGATGGGGATGCTGGAGATCACGGAACGGTTAGCAAACAAGCAACACGGGGACACGAGGTTTACCCAGGTTCAGGCCCTCGGAGTGAAAACCCTACTCCTGCTTGTCTGCTCTAATTATGATGGAACCGAAGGTTACAGGGGTGCGCAGATGCAATCTGGCGTGGAGGTGTGTATGCGGTGATGTGTGAGAGATCGTAAGGGAGCCTCCTCGTCGTGCCCTCCTGGCCTTTATATAGAGATAGGCAGGTCCCGGGCACAGATCGAGTCGGTTACATGTTTTAGGGTTTACCCTTTTGAATTTCCTATCTACTCTAGTCTTGCTCTCCAAGGATCCGAAGGCGTCATGGGCCTTGGCCACCCAAAAGTCTTCATGGGCCGGCGTATATTTGCCGTGGGACTTCCTTGGGCTGGACCAGGTATGCTGAGATCGTGTACCCGCGGGGTATAACCATGTCACCCGAGAACATTTAAAACACAAAATTGTGCAAGAAGGCAAATGAACATTATTATGAAAAGATTAGGGAAGCTCCCTAAGGAATATGCACAAATTATAGTAATTGTATTTGGAAACAAAGTTCATAAGCATGGAATCCTCACTCCCTAAAACTCATAGAACAAATATGAGTGCCAGAAGATGCAAACACATGGAACTAGTACTCATAGGTAAATAACTTTGGAAGCCACCAATGAATCAAAAAGAAATAAAAGGTGGTCTCCAAGGAAAACAAAATCAACTAAAGAATTATATTCTCTTATGTGTATAGATTTCTAAGTGAACAACATCAAAAATACATATGCCCTCAAAGAAACTTGCATGCACAAAATAGATACTCAACAAAGCACATGAAAAGAAAAAGGAAGTCCTAAACTATACCAATAATATTTTTGCTTGAAAGCATGGCCAAAGGCTCATTATTTACATTAATGAGCTTAAAAAAACAAAACACCACATGCATTACAACTATCACCAAGGGAAAGTAGATAGTGGGAATATATGGAGAAAGGCAACAAGTATCGGAAAGGAAAAGTCAACATTGCAAATTCTTACTATTGGACATGAGAGAAATAGAGGAAAATATAGGCAATAAAATTGCTAGATTGGCATACTTGGGATTGGTAAATCATAAGCACGATTTTGTATAGGCCCAATTATATGCACTCATCTCAACTTACTCACATTTGCAATAAAGAGTACTCATTAAAATGAAGACACGAACAACAATATTTGCAATTACAAAAATTCATTCCAACAAGCAACCTGCAAAATGTTGTAAACAAGATATGTATGAATGAGAAATGGATACTTGTTACCGAGATGTAATTAGAAGGATGTAGTGGATATGAATTCGTTGATCATCCTAGCTTGCGTCCATTTGTCATGTATGCACCACTTCTTCCTAATTGAAGAGACAAGCATCCAATATATCTCCAATGTACCTAACAAAACATTAAGTCCAAAATGGTCCCCACACTTATTGGGTACAAAGTAGTTAGACAACTACAACACATAGGAGAGACTCCACATAAATATGTGCATATTGATATGAAATTGAATTTCATGCACATCTTAGCCAATTAGGATTTGGTGGAGTTTACCCTATATATTAGATCAAGGAAAGCAAGCATGCCATAATATATACATTTAGTAAATATGCATGCATACAACTTTCAAGAACCAAATTAGATACAATTTGAACAAAACACCAAGTAAACCAATAAGGCACACCAAATTGTGACACAACTAATGCTTGTCCAAATTATACCAAAGACCAAATCAATACATGAAAGATCACAAGTTTAACAAATGAATTAGGCAAAAGCCAAAAGAGCAAAAGATAGACAATAACACAAATGCTCAAGGGTTTATCTCATTCTAAAAGGTCAAAACAAGAAACAAGGAATTATACAAAACCAACCCCTCAAAATAGCAAGGTTCCAACAACCAAAAAAACTCTCCACAATTTCCATGATGGCACAAAGTACAAAAAAGAAAAGGTTTATATTCCAAATACATAAAATATGATATGGATCAAAACATGTTATAAAGAAGCATAAAAGGATTGTTATAAATAGTATAGGATAACTCCCCATGATTAGTGCATTATTTAAGATTTTGCATTTCAATACAAAATGCACACACATGGGATCATCATCTCTACCTACATAAAATAGAGCACTAAGAGATTTCAAGTCAAAGAAAGATCCATCGAAGGATAGGAAGACATGTGAGTCAACAAAAAAAAATTCTTGGCAAAAGATAGGGAAAACACAAACATGAGCCAATGTAAATATGATTAACAAATTCTACCATATAGAGTACCAATTGTCCAAAGACAAGAAGTAAAGGGATAAGTTTCCCGAGGTAGCTTGTCAAGATATCCAAGATCATATTGGCAACAAGAATCATATGGAAAAATATAAGAATTAGGCATGATGCTTAGATAGAGATTCTTGAGGGTCTCAAATAGTTAGACAATCATGCAAAGCACTAAGTAGAATAACTTGAGTTAAAAGGTCTATCAATTTATATATAATTGACCACATATAATGAAACTCTTACCAAGAAAAACTTTCACAAAAAAATCCAAAATAAGAGCAATAAAAGCATGAAATGCAAATAGGAACTTGTTTGAGCTCACATGCTACATAGGAACTAGATACTCCCTCCGTCCCAAAATATAAGGCGCCTAAGCATTAGTTAAAAGTCAATGCTTTCTAAGTTTGACCAAGATTCTACACAAAAATATGAACATTTACAATACTGAATCAATATCATTAGATTCACCATAAAGTATATTTTAATTCAAGATTGTAGATGTAGATAATTTTTCCTAAATATTTGGTCAAAGTTAGTAAGATTTGACTTTTGACTAATGCTTAGGCGCCTTATATTTTGGGATGGAGGGAGTAAATTTGAATATGAATTCTATGTGGCAATAGGAACTAGTAATACACAAAGCATATGACTACCCCATAATGTGATAAACCATTATTTTTTATCAAGAGTCAAAAATATCCAACACGAGACAATTAATGGACATTACAGAATTTGAATTTCTCATGAGTATGGTATACCACATAAAGACTATATAATCTTGCAATATCAATATTAAGGGAATTCCTCATGTACACACATTTTTAGGATTGTGGAATGCCCAAAGCACACCACTGCTGCAAAACTGTATAGTCCAATAATTTCTCACAAGAACCAAATAAGATAACAAGTAGATTCAATAAAGTCTCAAGACAATAAAAAATATGGTGTGAAATCCAACTACACAAATAAACTTGATTACTCAAGATAAGTAAGTGGTAAGCACAACATATACAAACACATGCAAGATACAAAACCAACACATGCATAAGGGAGTAAGTAACTTTCAATGTAAATAAGTTGAGTACAAGTTATCGTACTAAGGAACATTGGATATAAGATATGATATGATATTACAAATGACTAGCTTGAGTAAATATATTAGATGAAGGTCCCTCAATTCTTCATGATGTAGCCAAGTCTCCAATGCCCTCCAATTACACCTATTGATCAAGTTTTGGCTTGTTGGTCCCCAACCAAGTTGGGTCCTAAGAAGTTAGTCACAATAGGCTTTGACAACTTAAATGATTCTTTTCTTGACACCACATTGGACACCAACAAATTTGGCAAACACATTGCCAACCTCATCCTTATGAAGAGAATAAGCATCATCAAGCATGTCTCTTTGAGGATGTGTATGTCTCTTTCACCAAGCATAATGAGGGGATCAACTGGAGAAGGGCACAATTCAACAAAGAGGTTTGGGTTATGCTTGTTGGCCCTCCTTTAGACCACTGGTACAATGAATATTTGAATGAAACCTTTGTTGACATTCGAAAACTATTAATGTGGGAAAGGGTTCTTGAGCATAAGGAGAGGATCATTGCTAAGATTAGGGTCACTGACCTTGAAGATATTTCGAAAGTGTCAGGTTTACTAAAGATGATAGTCAAGATTCTCAATCTTGGAATTTCTCAATGGAGTTACTATTACAAAATATACTTGGAGGTGGTCTTGCTGATGAAGATCCTCTCCCTGAGGATGGGGTTGATGCACACCCTCTACCTGATGCTGATTTAAATAATTTTGCACCTCTTGCAAATAATGTTCAGCAAGACAATGAGAATGATGATGAAGATGGCTGGGGCCATTGGGCTTTAGGTAATGCACCTGCTGATGATTCCGCCCCACTAGTTGAGAAACTACACATTCCTCTGGCTAAATATATGCCTTTGGATCTTCAGAATCAGCCTCCACAAGCCAATTCTAGCGGACTAACAGTGTATGTTCCTGCTGCTGATGACATTGACTATGAGAACAGTGCAATTGGAGGACATTTCAATTCTGATAATGACAATGTGGTGGATCAACAGCAACCTAGTTTTCATCAGAATGCTCTAGGTGAGGGTCTTCTATAGATGATTCGGGATTACCAGGCTAATAGTGTTAGTAATGATTCCAATAGTGGTAATGCCAACCTGTTGGAGGATATCAATATGCTTTCACCCAGTTAACAACACATGCATATTGGATATGTGCATACACACTTTGTGCCATCGGGAATATCATCTTACTCAGACCTTCTCCAAGCAAGGAATGGAACTTTGGGAAAGATACTTTGCTCCTCATGTCAATCAAAACTCCGGGAAAAGGACTCTCTCCTTTGATATCCCTATAAGTTGGTTTAACTTCATGACATTAATTCTTATGACTCCTGAAAAATTTGATTGGGCAAGTGGTTTCCTTCAGTCTCCTTTGTGAAATATTACTAAGGAACCTATCAACAATGTGAAAACAATCTCCGTTTCTATCCCTCATAAATGTGTAGTAAAATTGGCTCCATCTTGTAAGATAGTGGAATGTCTAGATAATTCTGCTGATTTTCCTTCTGTGGACAAGGACTCTGTCTCTATAACCACACCTACTAAAATAAGAAGAGAAAATGTAATTTTTCTAGAATCTAAGTGAGAAGGAGCCCTAGAATTATTGAGCTAAATGGTGGATTCAGAAATCATGTCAATTGTAATGATAAGAATTGCTTATCGTGTAATGATGATCCTCCTGATATAAATACAAATGTGGTTAAGAATTTGGTCATTTCATTTCGTAAGGTGGCTGAAGATGATGTGGCCAACAAATTGCTGAAAAGGACAAAACTCACGGAGGATGAGAAAATAGCTCCTGGACCTTGCAAAATGGTGGAAAAAGGAAAGAAAGTCTCAGGTGCTATGCCAAGTGTAAAAGGTGATCCTGGCGCTAAAGGTGCCTCAAGATCTTCAAAAGATATTGAAACGAAAAATACCAATGCTGGTGCTAGCTCACAGCTGGTGAAGAAGAAAGGGTCTAAATAGAGTTTCCCAATGGCTCAAACTACTACTTTTGTCTGCCTAGTTGGCAGTTCAAGTTCTTATTGCTGTAATGACTCTATTTATTTTGCTCTATGGTTACACTTTGTGTGGGACTTGATTTTAGTACATTTATTATGGATTATTACTTGGCCTTGTTTCTATATGAGAGTATGCATTGTTTCTCATCATGATCATCTTCTGAATCAAATTTTTAATGGATAGTAAAAAAGCTTTGAAAATTGTGAACTGGAACTTGAGAGGCATTAATTAAGAGAAGAAATGGCTTGCCCTTGCTAGTAAAATCGAAGAATTTGCCTGTGACATTATTTTTCTCCAAGAAACTAAAAGGGGAACCTTTGATCATGATTACCTAAAAAATTTGCCCAAAAAGATTCAGTAAGTTTGAATACCTTCCTTAGTGGGATCCTTTGGTGGCCTTATTATTATATGGAATGGCTCTTTATGCAATGGAGAACTAGATTTTAAAAATGACTTATCTATTTCTCTAAAATTCATCTACAACTTATTGATGGTGCCCAGTACTATCATGGACGCTTCGTTGGAAACCCCAAGAGCAAGGTGTGATGAGCACAACATCAAGTTTTCCCTCAGTATGAAACCGAGGTTATCGAACCAGTAGGAGGAAGGAAACGTCTCAAAGGGGTTGCAAGAAACGTGGAAACCTGAACAACACAAACTCAAGACTTTGCCCCAACGAATCAGTGAGGTTGTTGATATGTCGGAAACGTATCTATAATTTTTGATGCTCCATGCTTGTTTTGTATCTACTTTGCTTTAGTTGTCTACACTTTGAGGTGATTTTTACATGTTTTCTGGTACTAACCTATTAACAAGTTGCAACAGTGCCAGATGCCTATTTTCTGCTGTTTTTGGTTTCAGAAAAGTTAGTAAAGAAATATTCCCAGAATTGGACGGGACAAACGTTAAAGTCAATTACTTTCCGTGGGAAACAAGAAGTCCAGAGGGGAGCCGGAGGGCCAGCCAGAGGGCCTAGACCCACCCCAGGCGTGGGTGGGCCACATCCCGCGCCTGGTTAGGGTTTCCCCCCCTGGCCGCCTCCTCAATCCCCCCTTCGCATATAAAAAATCCCCTGATACAGAAACCCTAAGTACCCAATAAAACATCCACAAAATAGTCTATAGCTGCCGCCACCATCATCCCTAGATCGGGGGGATCTGAAGTTCTTCCCGGCACCCTACCGGAGGGGAGATCATGCCGGAGGCCTTCTCTCCGGTATGATGCGTGAGTAGTTCCACCTTGGACTATGGGTCCATGTAGTAGCTAGATGGTTGTATCTCCTCCTTTGTGCTTTCATGTATAGATCTTGTGAGCTCCGTTCATGATCAAGATCTAATCTATTTGTAATCACGCATGTTGTGTTTGCGGGGATCCGATGGATATTGAGATTATTATGTTGGTTTGATTAATGGGTTTGTCTTTATGATTCTATCATGTCTGTGTTGTTTGTGATCTTGTATGCTCTCCGTTGTTAGTAGCTATATTGGCCAAGTAGTTGCTAGTGACTCCAAGAGGGGGCATTTATGCTCGATAGTGGGTTCATGCCTCTAGTTTCCAAGGGAAGTGACAATAATCTCTTCGGTTGTAGATGTGCTATTGCTACTAGGGAGAAAACAACGGTCTCTTGTTCATGGAACATGTGGACTGTTTACCTTACACACTTTGCATAAAACAGTTGTCTGTTGCTTGCAACTTAATACTAGAGGGGGTTCAGATGATAAACTGAAGGTTGACTTCTAGTCATAGATGCAGTTGGATGGTGGTCTATGTATCGTTTTGTATTGCCCAATCGAATCTCATAGGATCTTTCTGACTAGTAATTGCATTGTTATGCCTTGCTCAGTTCCTGTCAATTGCCCTGCTGTAATTTGTTTACCCTTCATGCCATGTTGTTTATCTAAGGAGAGCACCTCTAGTTAACTATGGACCCCGGTCCAATCTTTACCATTGATACATCCTCCACTTTTACTTATTTACTTGCTGCAAACCATTACCTTCCACACCATACGTTTAATCCTTTGTTACAGCAAACCGGTGAGCTTGACAACCTCAATATTCGTTGGGGCAAAGTCTTGAGTTTGTGTTGTGCAGGTCTCCGCGTTGCTTGCAACACCTGTTTGACGTTTCCTTCCTCCTTCTGGTTCGATATCCTCGGTCTCAACTAAGGGAAAACTTGTCGCTTGCTGCTTCACACCTTGCTCTTGGGGTTCCCAACAGGCTGTGCGTAGACAATCGTCAAGCTTTTCTAGCACCGTTGCCGGGGAGGCCAAGGACGTCTTGACAAGGGGAGTCCTTCACTTCTGAAAGAGCATTTGCCATCCCTAGTGATTTTGGTGTTTGATAACAACACACATGTCGGACTAATGATTTGCTAAGTGTGTCGCAGGTACATTAAAAGGATTTGCAAACATTCAAAAACTGTCTGCCTGGCGCGGTACCAAAAAGCGGTAGTACCACTTTTTGCTACCAGACAGACATAAGCCTGTGACTAACTGTCAAAAAGTCTCTGCCGCGCCTGGTACTAAAAAGCGGTAGTACCGCATTTTAGTACCTAGCACGACAGAAGCTTTTTGACAGCTTGTCAAAAGCTTCTGCCTGCTTCGGTACTAAAATGCGGTAGTACCGCATTTTAGTACCTCTCGGGG
Source organism: Avena insularis (assembly GCA_023614405.1). NCBI lineage: Eukaryota > Viridiplantae > Streptophyta > Magnoliopsida > Poales > Poaceae > Avena > Avena insularis. Next base: position 165,262,276 of record CM042689.1, read on the forward strand.
CAGAGACTTTTTGTACGTTGCAAAAAGCTTCTGTCTGCGCAGGTAGAAAAATGCGGTAGTACCGCATTTTACTACCTGGCGTGATGAGAGTTTTTGTGAAAAGTCGCTGATTTATCTCTGTCCGTAGTACCGGTTGCCATCAGCGGTACTACCGCTTTCCGTAGCAGCAATAGTAGTACCATTGCAAGGATTTGATGAAGTTTGAAAAAGGGGTGGTCCGGTACCAGGTCCGGTAGTACTGGAGTTCTCCGGTAGTACCGCTTGAACTTCCGGTAGTACCGCTGCAATAAATGCTCCAACGGTCAGATTTTGTGGAGGGGTATAAATACCCCCCCACCTACCTTGGGACAAGTTGCTCAGTGCATTAAAGTCAAAGAACACCATTGGAGTCCATTGGAGCCACCCAAATCCTCAAGATCTCCTCATCCCACCACCCAAAGTCCTTGATCTTTGGGGAATCGAAGGAGGAGGCCGCGATCTACTACTTCACCAAAAGAGATCTTCATTTCCCCCTCATTTCATTGAGGGCCCCTTTGCTCTAGAGTTTTCTTGGAAACCCTAGTTCTTGTTTTGGTTCTTACAAGCTTGTCTTTGATTGCTTTGACAGCTTGCTTGTATTTGGGAGCCTCCGATTAAGTTGTGGATGTGTGCCCCAAACTTGTAACGGTGCTGGCTTCCACCTTGAAGGTTGTCGATATAGTGGAAGGTGAATCGATCCTGTTGGGGTGAGATTCATCGGAGAACAAGGGAGGCCTTTCGTGGCGTTGGTGGTTTGAAACCACCCCCTCTCCAAACGTAGACGTACTTCCCCTCAAAAGGAAGGAACTACGGGAAACAAATCCTTGTGTCTCCGCGTCCACTTTTCGGTTACTTCTATCCTTTTACCGCACCTTACTTACTCGTTACTACTTTGTGTTATGGTAGCTCTTGCATAATTGTCATATAGGTAAATTCACCATAGTTGCATTATCTAGAGAATTTACCTTATTGTCAAACCTTAATTTGAAAAATAAGAAAATTTGAAGTAGCACCTATTCACCCTCCCTCTAGGTGCCCATACGATCCTTTCAATTGGTATTAGAGCCTCGTCTCTTTATTTGGGCTTTACCTCCTAAGAGAATATGGGTAGCCGCGAAGGGGATGGTGATGGTGAGCCGACCACGGTGACCATGGAAGATCTCAAAAACTTGGAAACAAGATTGAGCTCTTCCTTGGTCAACAAAGTCAAGAAGATGCTTGAGCAACTTCTTAAAGACAAAGAAGGCTCACCACCCCCATCTCCTCAAGAGGATCAACCATCCATTTTACCTAAGGGGAATACGCCAAGATCCCGAGGGTGCATTGGTAGGGGGTAAACCAGACAACGCTAATTCCTCCACACACAATAATGGTGGGAAGGGTGAGCACCGTGACTCATGGTACTCTCCCGACCCTCCAATCCCTCACCCTCATGTATACAATAGAGGTGACCCGCCTAAGCTTGAAGAATCCGCTACTTTTGCTCAATGGCAATCACTAATGAGAACTCATATGCGCAGCTCTTGCATTGAACTATGGAACATCATCGAGCATGGACTCTTTATTGGGGATCCAGACAACTTGACAAGAAGAGAGATTGTTAATAGTCAACCCAATGCCACTGCTCTGCATATGATTCAACAAGGTTTGGGGACAAAGGATTATCCACACATTGAGCACTTTAGCATTGCCAAGGAAGCTTGGGATGCTCTCACTATGTTGTTTATTGGAAATGAGAGTATGAGGAGGAACCGATATGATGCTCTAAGCAATGAAGCCGAAGGCTTCTACATGAAAGAAGGTGAAGATCACGAAGACATGTACCGAAGGCTCAAGACCACCGCCACTGCTTTTAGGAATGTGGGTGTCTCACATGTGGATGATGCATGGATAAAAAGGAAATATGTGAGTGCGCTCATGCCTTTTGAGCCCACCGACTTGAAGAGCCTACAAGGAAGACACAACTACCATCTCATGACCTCAAATGAAGTTATGCAAGATATGGCTGCTTTCAAGGTTGCCGCCAAGAATGCCAAAGATGCCCGTGCTCGTGCCCTTGGTATGAGTAATGTTTTCAATGTTGCTTTGAAGGCCAAAGTTGTGGACCATGGGGATGAAGATGATAGTGATGAAGGGCTTTCCATGGACCATCCCGATGAAGTGAAGATTGCTCATGGTCAATATATGGTTTTCTATGCAAAGAACTTTTGGAAGAACCCTGCCAAGGCCAAGATGGAAATGGAACGGAGAAGCAATCCAAATGGGAAAAGAGAGAATACCACAAGATTGAGAACTTGCTTCAATTGTGGTGACCGCTACCACTTTGTGGCTAGTTGCCCCTATGAGAAGAGAGAAGATCATGGTGTAAAGCTTGTGTTGAAGAAGACTCTCAAAGGACCATACAAGAAACCTTTCATCAAAAAAAATCCCATCAACATGAAGCCGGGAGAAATTGTCTTGATCACTCATGAAGAGTACTCCTCCGACAATGAAGATGATGAAGATGACGAAGAGGAAACTTCTCATGGTGTGGCTTCTCTTGCCACCACATCTACTCCGACATTCTCACTCTTCGATTCTCCAAATGAGAACTCCTCCACCAAGAACGCCACTTGCCTTATGGCAAGAGGAACATAGGTATCTTCATCATCCCGCTCTACTCACTTATATAATGATGAAATTGATGATGAGATGTCTCTTGATGTTAAAAAGGAATTAATTGCCTTTGATGAGTTTATGACTAACCTAGAAGGTGATGCTAAGCTACATTTTGGGAACATCTTAGATCAACTATAACATACTCAAGAGCTTCTAGATGTAAGATGTAAACTTGGGCATGAACATATGATTGAGTTAGAGGCCCTAAACAATGCTCTAGAAGAAGAATAAGAAACTAGGTTGTCACTTGAATTAAAACTTGAAGGGCTTGATGAGGCCAATGACATTATTGTTAACAAACTCATCAAAGAGCGTGATCATGCTATTGCTAAATACAAAAGAGCTAAAAAGGACAAGATTGAGTTTGGTGTGGTTTATGAAAAACTTGCCGAGGACTTTAGCTTGCTTAACAAGGCCCACAAGGCCTTGGAGAGTGAACTCTTGTCTCTCACAAAGTCCCATGAAATGCTTCAAACTCAATTGGCCAATATTCCTTCACCTAGTAACTTCATTCCATCTAGTAGCACAACTATTCTTGAAGAGAATGCTAGGTTGAAGGGGGAGCTTGCTAAGGCCACATTTCCACAAGGCAACAAGTCTATTGATGATCTTTTGAGCAAGCAAAGGCATAGTGGTGATAAAGGGGGCATTGGTTTTGTCTCCAAAAAAAGAAGAAGAACAACAAGAAGAAGAAGGACATGCCCGCACAAGAGACCAACAAGACCATTATGGAGAGTAAGACCACAAATGGTAAAGCTATGTCTCATGATGATTTTGTGGGAAGTGCTAACCCTCACTATGTTCTAATGCGTGATTATTATGGTGATGTGTATGCACAATATGTTGGTCCTTATGATGGTTATATTGCTTGGTCTATTTGGGTTCCCAAGACCCTTGTTGCTAACAAAAGAGGACCCATTGAAAAATGGGTACCTAAAAACTAGCTTGATCTTTTGTAGACTTATGCTTCTGGAGGGTCAAAATGGGTGATCGATAGTGGTTGCACAAGTCATATGACCGGAAGCTCGTCTATTGTCAAGGACTTGGTGTCAAATGAAGATCAAATCACCGTCACATATGCCGACAAGTCAAAGTCTACGGTAATGGGTTTCGGCAAGGTAGTGGTGGCTCACGACATTACACTCGTGAACGTCATGCTTGTTGAAACCCTTGGATACAATTTACTTTCTGTCCGTGCTCTTCGAAAGATGGGCTTTGCCGTCTTTATTGATGATGATATTGTGGTCCTCATGTGGAGCAAGTTTCTCAAGGTCGCTTTCGTTGGGTACGTCGAAAATGACTTGTATGTGGTGGACTTTTCGGGGCAAGCCACTTCAGGTCCGATGTGCTTATACGGAAAGGCCGATGTGGGTTGGCTATGGCACCACCGACTAGCCCATGTCAATATGAGAACTTTGCAAAGTCTCCATAAAGAGGGCCATATTGTTGGACTAAAAGAAAATGTTTCCTTTGCCAAAGATCGTGTTTGCAGGGCATGTGTTCTAGGGAAGATGCATGACGTCCTCACAAGCCCACGAACCAAATCAAGTCTAACAAGATCTTGGAACTCCTCCATGTGGACCTATTTGGTCCTCCATCTCATGCAAGTCTTGGAGGGAAGAAATATTGTTTGGTGATTGTTGACGACTTTTCAAGATACTCTTGGGTTTATTTCTTCAAGTTGAAGAGTGAAACTCAAAGGACTTTTATCGACTTCATCAACTTGGTTCAACGACAACACAATGTTCCCGTGTTAATTATAAGAAGTGACAATGGCACCGAGTTCAAGAACTACACCTTGAATGATTTTCTTAGTGATGAGGGGATTAAACATCAATATTCCGCTGCATACACCCCTCAACAAAATGGTGTGGCCGAAAGGAAGAACCGGACTCTTATTGAGATGGCTAGGACCATGTTGGCGGAGTTTAAATCTCCATACAACTTCTGGGCCGAAGCCGTCTCCACCGCTTGCCATGCTTCAAACCGGCTCTACCTCTGCAAGAAAATCAACAAGACTCCATATGAGATACTTACCGGTAACAAGCCCAACATATCTTATTTCCGAGTGTTCGGTTGTAAGTGCTATCTCATCAAAGGTGTTCGTTTGTCTAAATTCGAGTCTAAAGCATTGGAGGGTATTTTTGTTGGCTATGGTCTCGAATCTCACACTTATAGAATCTATGACAAGCTCTCCGGAGCCGTCATAGAATCTTGTAGTGTGACCTTCGAAGAATATGATGGTCCCCAAGGGGGGCGTGTTGATGCTTGTGATGCAGATGATGAAATGCCTCAGGATGCCATAGGAAGAATGGGTGTGGGTTATATCCGCCCCGTTGAGGAACCCCTTATGGCGGATCGAGAAGAACTATGCTCCACTCGAGTGGAGCCCTCATCTTCACAACCTCAACATGCTCCATCTACCGAAGAGGACATTGATTCAAGCCAAAGACAAGATGTGGACCCTCAACATAGTGATCAATGTGTGAACTCTAGTCAAAGGGAGCTTGGTCCATTCGATGGGGTGTCAAGTGGTGCCAAGTCAATTTGTCAAGGAAGATCCATCCAAGCTGTTTTGAGACGTGCTAAAATTGATGCTAGAAGAGCACTTGATCAAGACCAAGGTCAATCCTTGCCTCCCAATATAGAGGATGACTCCAATGATGATCAAGGTCAAGTTGATGGTCAAGACGAGGATCAAAATGATGAAGAGGGTCCCCCAAGAAACAATGAAGAGATCCACGCTCGTCGCGAAGCTAGAAAGGAAAGAATGTTGGAAATAAGAGACCACACCCTCCAAAATGTTGTTGGAGATCTAAGGAAAGGAATTTCCACAAGAGCACAATTGAAGAGGTTTAGTGAACACCAAGCACACATCTCCATGATTGAACCAAAGAAAGTGTGGGAAGCTCTTGAAGATTCGGATTGGTTAGAAGCTATGCACAAAGAGCTCAACAACTTTGAGAGAAACAAAGTGTGGAAGTTAGTTGAGAAGCCAAAGGATTGCCGCAATGTTATTGGAACAAAGTGGATATTCAAGAACAAGCAAGATGAGCATGGGATTATTGTAAGGAACAAGGATAGATTGGTTGCACAAGTTTATTCCAAAATTGAAGGCATTGATTATGGAGAGACTTATGCACCCGTGGCTCGCCTTGAGTCCACCCGTATCCTTCTTGCTTATGCGGCACATCATAACTTTAAGTTGCAACAAATGGATGTAGAAAGTGCATTCCTTTATGGTACTTTAAATGAATTGGTATATGTTAAGCAACCCCCGGGATTTGAGGACCCCAACTTCCCAAACCATGTCTACAAACTTGATAAGGCGCTCTATGGGCTCAAGCAAGCCCCACACACGTGGTATGAGCACCTTAGAGAGTTATTGTTTGACCGTGGCTTTGAGGTTGGGAAAATCGATCCCACTCTTTTTACTAAGAGGGTCAATGGGGAGCTTTTTGTATGCCAAATATATGTTGATGATATTATCTTTGGCTCATCTAACAAAGCTTTTAATGATGAATTCTCAAAGCTTATGACTAGTAGGTTCCAGATGTCCTTGATGGGGGAGTTGAAAGTATTTCTTGGCTTTGAGATCAAGCAAGTTAGAGGAGGAACATTCTTCAATCAAACCAAGTATACTCAAGATATGCTCAAGAGATTCAAAATGCAAGATTTGAATGGAGCCCCAACTCCCATGGCAACAAAGACTCATCTAGAACAAAATCCAAATGGTAAAGATGTGGATCAAAAGGTATACCGGTCTATGATTGGTTCTTTGCTTTACCTTTGTGCATCTAGACCCGATATTTTGTTGAGTGTAGGTGTGTGTGCAAGATATCAAGCGGCTCCTAAGGAAAGCCATTTAATGGCGGTCAAGAGAATCTTTCGATATTTAGTCCATACCGCATTTTATGGTCTTTGGTACCCTCAAGGATCAACATTCGCTCTTTGTGGATACACGGATTCGGATTGGGCGGGAGACAAGGATGATAGAAAATCAACATCCGGGGCTTGCCAATTCCTTGGTAGGTCCTTGGTATGTTGGTCTTCTAAGAAGCAAAATTGTATATCTCTCCACCGCCGAAGCAGTATGTTGTCTTGCTAGTGCTTGCACCCAATTGCTATGGATGAGGCAAACTTTAAAGGAATACGGTGTCCATTGTGACAAAGTGCCTCTTCTATGTGACAATGAAAGTGCCATCAAGATTGCATACAACCCGGTGGATCACACAAGGACAAAGCATATTGAGATTCGACATCACTTCATTAGAGATCATGTTGCTAGAGGTGATATTGGTCTATCCTATGTATCAACCAAATATCAACTTGCCGATATCTTCACGAAGCCACTTGATGAAGCAAGGTTTTGCTACTTGAGGAATGAACTAAATATCGTAGATTCAAGGAGTTTGACTTGATTATCTTGCACTCTCACCTAATACTCAACCCATATTTGGTTTAGGTGTAGGCATGGACATAGGGGGAGTCCGGTCCTAATTGATTGGACTATCCCTCCCCCCATTATGCGCAAAGTAAACAAAATCATTCCTCTTAATATCATTTTGTGATATGTGAGCTCAATGATGAGTTTCGGTAATGGACCCAAGATATATCTTCGTGGTGCCAAGCCGAGTATACTCAAATATGGTGGCCTAAGCCACCGCCCCCTCTCAATCGAGAGGTTGATGTGCTTACTCGTGTTTGTCACTTTTTGAATTGGTTCTTACTCATGTTGGTCATCCTCTAGTTGTTTTTGTTTCTTTGGTCGTGCACTCACATTTGGCTCTTCATACGTTCTTTTTGTAATTTTTGAGTGCATTGACCCATATCAGCGTGACTCTCTAAACCCATACCATTCTTATCCCCCAACAAAACCCATCTTCTCTGCACAAAAACCTTCCATTTTTATGTATCTTGGCTCTCAGTCCTGATGGTTATGGTACTACCGGATCTCATATGCGGTACTACCGCCCAACGGTACTACCGGACGTTACCAGCAGTACTACCGCCTCTGGTTTTGTTTCCAGGTTCCTGCCTGAAAACTTCCCAGGTGCGGTACTACCGGTCGGTACCTCCGGTACTACCGCTTAGCGGTACTACCGCCCGTGAACCCAGATTACCGCTTGTCTTGTCGGTTAAGGCTGAAGATCGAAGACGGGAGAGGCACCTCGATTGCCTCATTCATCCCTCGTCTCCACTCCTCACCAGCGCCACCACCAGAGCAAGAGGTCGCCAGAGGAGCCCCGCCCTTCCCTCCTTCTCCCGGATTCACACTAGATCCGGCCTCCCTGCAGGCTCCTCTCTCTTCCCCACCGTCATGGACACCGGTACTACCGCCCTCCTCATCTCCTAACTTGTTTTCTCCATTGAATCTAGGGTAACTTTGATTCTTGGTTAAAACTCGCATTCTTGAGGTTGTATCGTGTGCTATTTACCAGATCTATCACTTGGTCCGATGGAAATCGTGTTTTACAACAAATTTATTGCCCGTACTTGGATCTCTAGTCCAGATCTGCACTATAGTCGCAGGCCGGTAGTACCGGGAATCTTTTTCCGGTACTACCGCTTGGCGGTACTACCGCTAGTGTAGGTCCGGTACTACCGCCCAGTACTGACAGCAATTTTAAAAAAAACACTAAGCTCCATCCTCTGTTTGCCTCAGGTTCTTGTGCCCTTACCCCTATGCTATCTCCCTCGTTCTTTCATAGGTGCAGAGGGTTCCCAGGGATCGCGCAAGCGCTCCAAAGCTCACTATGAGATCGAGGACTATGAGTTAGAATCTGAGACTGAGTCAGAAGAGGAGGTCATGCCTCAACCTAGTGCCCGTCTGAAACTGCCAACAACTCGTGGTCGTAGGGGTGGGGGGGGGGGGTCAAGCAAAGTGCTGGTCGTGGTAAAGCTCCTCCACCTCCTCCTCCCTCTGGTCCTCGCAAGAGTCAAAGTTCCGGGCCATCTGGGCCAAAGCTATTGTCTGATCTATCTGAGACAGAATTTCATGCTCTGCGGGTGGTAAGTCCATATGGGGCAGCTCGCTCTCATGCTCGAGAAAACAGCCTCTTTTATACGGACTTTCAGGAGCGGGTGTTCCATGAGATTCTCATGAAAGATGACAAAATTGTGGTTCCTCAAAAATGGATCGAGATGAATCATGTGAGGAAGAATCTGAACTACTTTGGTGAGGCTCTTGACATTTGCACCAACATTGGCTTGCTTCCCATTATGGAGTTCCGGTGCAACTATGATCCAATGCTCATTGCTCAGTTCTATGCAACCGTTCACTTTGCCAAGAATGATACTCGGACTCTCACTTGGATGACCAAGGGTGTTGTCAAGCAAGCAACTTTGGCCGAGTTTGGGGATATTCTCGGGTACGAAGACCGTGGCAAGGACATTCCCGTTGGCTTTCGGTGCCATGCCAATGATCATCCCATGAAGAAAGATGTGCTTGCCCCACTGTACATCTGGGGGCGCGGAATCCCTAGAAAGATCAAAGGGCTCCTACCTACTTATGACATCTTGCACCGCATCTTTCGTGAGACTGTCGCCCCTCGTGCTGGGAATGTTGATGAGATACATGCTTTCATGGTTGATATTATGATGGCCACCTATCACCACCGTGATTCTGGCCTACCTATGGATGTGATGGATGTTATTTGGAATGAAATGGTCTGCACCACTTTTCAGAGGAGGGTGCCTCCTTTTGCTCCATACATCATGGCTCTCATCATTAGCAAGTGCCCTGTGATTGCCCGTGACTTGCCTTCTCTTCGTCTTGCCACTCACCGCCACAAGAATCTGTTGATCAAGACCCATCTCAAACCACGCAATGCGGATGGTCAAATTGTTGATGAGGATGGGAACCCGGTTGAGGAGGAGTCAGGTGATGCAGCTGATGCGCAGCAGGCTGCTGCATTTGTGGTCTCACGTCGCCAGTCCGCACAGCCATCTTGGGCTAAGAGGTTTGAGGCCAAACTCAAGAAGATATTCTGCTTCCAAGTGGACAATCAGAAACGCATGTACGAGGCCCATGTCTATGCCAAGAAGTCCTGTGCTCGTCAGAAGGAAATGATGGAGGCTCAAGGCTTGACCGTTTCCAAGGGCTCCGAGAACAACATTACCCCAGAAGACCAATAGATCTCCAAGCACAGCAACTGGGAAGATGATGCCACCTCCTCCTTCCGTGCCCCGCCACCTCATGATGATGCATGGGAAGACTGGGTTGATGATGATGACGAGTGATCTCCGGGGCGTTAGTGTTGCTCTTGTCCCTTTTTGGCGTCTTGATGCCAAAGGGGGAGAAGTTGCACATTAGGTATGCGGGATTTGCGAGGGAAAAGTCACAAGCTCGTTCTTGCCATTGTTTTTATTCGCTTGTGAACTTTATTTGTTTGCCTCTTATTATGTGTGACTTACTATGTGTGAACTAACTATTTGTGCTATGTATGGTAAGACTATGTGGTTACCGTATGGATCCATCTTGTGTGTAATGTGGCTATTCTTATTTGGATCCATCCTATGTGACGACCTTCCCCATTTCTAATCAATATTGGTCATCACATGTTATTTAGCAAAGGTATGTGCTCTATGTGAGACTTCTACTCCCAGGTAGCTTGTTAGAGTGTATGGGGCCTGTTTCTACATATCTAGGGGGAGCCCCATCTACATCTTGTCATTACTAGATTTCCCTGCAAAATGTGTGTTGTCATCAAACACCAAAAAGGGGGAGATTGAAAGAGCATTTGCTATCCCTAGTGATTTTGGTGTTTGATAACAACACACATGTCGGACTAATGATTTGCTAAGTGTGTCCCAGGTACATTAAAAGGATTTGCAAACCTTCAAAAACTGTCTGCCTGGCGCGGTACCAAAAAGCGGTAGTACTGCTTTTTGCTACCGGACCAGACAGAAGCCTGTGACTAACTATCAAAAAGTCTCTGCCGCGCCTGGTACTAAAAAGCGGTAGTACCGCATTTTAGTACCTAGCACGACATAGGCTTTTTGACAGCTTGTCAAAAGCTTCTGCCTGCTCCGGTACTAAAATGCGGTAGTACCGCATTTTAGTACCGCCAAGCGTAGACTTTTGTACGTTGCAAAAAGCTTCTGTCTGCGCAGGTAGCAAAATGCGGTAGTACCGCATTTTACTACCTGGCGTGACAGAGAGTTTTTTGTCTGAAAGCTGCTGATTTATCTCTGTCCGGTAGTACTGGTTGCCACTAGCGGTACTACCGCTTTCCGGTAGCAGCAATAGTAGTACCGCTGTGGGCAAGATTTGATGAAGTTTGAAAAAGGGGTGGTCCGGTACCAGGTCCGGTAGTACCGGAGTTCTCCGGTAGTACCGCTTGAACTTCCGGTACTACCGCTGCAATAAATGCTCCAACGGTCAGATTTTGTGGAGGGGTATAAATACCCCTCCACCTACCTTGGGACAAGTTGCTCAGTGCATTAAAGTCAAAGAACACCATTGGAGTCCATTGGAGCCACCCAAATCCTCAAGATCTCCTCATCCCACCACCCAAAGTCCTTGATCTTTGGGGAATCGAAGGAGGAGGCCGCGATCTACTACTTCACCAAAAGATATCTTCATTTCCCCCTCATTTCATTGAGGTCCCCTTTGCTCTAGAGTTTTCTTGGAAACCCTAGTTCTTGTTTTGGTTCTTACAAGCTTGTCTTTGATTGCTTTGACAGCTTGCTTGTATTTGGGAGCCTCCGATTAAGTTGTGGATGTGTGCCCCAAACTTGTAACGGTGCCGGCTTCCACCTTGAAGGTTGCCGATATAGTGGAAGGTGAATCGATCCCGTTGGGGTGAGATTCATCGGAGAACAAGGGAGGCCTTTCGTGGCGTTGGTGGTTTGAAACCACCCCCTCTCCAAACATAGACGTACTTCCCCTCAAAAGGAATGAACTACGGGAAACAAATCCTTGTGTCTCCGCGTCCACTTTTCAGTTACTTCTATCCTTTTACCGCACCTTACTTACTCGTTACTACTTTGTGTTGTGGTAGCTCTTGCATAATTGTCATATAGGTAAATTCACCATAGTTGCATTATCTAGATAATTTACCTTATTGTCAAACCTTAATTTGAAAAAGAAGAAAATTTGAAGTAGCACCTATTCACCCCCCTCTAGGTGCCCATACGATCCTTTCAACTTCCTTTCTCTTTACTTTTTTTAGTTTGCTTTGTTTCTTTTGCTTGGTTTTGTTTGCCTCTTTTCAAACCCCCCCAAAAAAATTTAGTCTATTTTGGTTTTTGCTTGCTTTATTCAAAAACACAAAAAAATAGCTCCTACTCTAGTTGGTGGTTTGTTATTGCCTTGCTTGGTCATGCTTTCTATCAATGGATGGCTTCTTTGAAACTAGTTCTTATTGGCAAGGTGGGTTCACGGAAGAACAAAAGTATTATTATAAGGAACACCATTTGTCACAAAAAGGGAAACACTTATGGGAAAAAATTGATAAGTTGAATACTATTGCTGGAGACGTGTGCTCTACTTATAATGTTACTTATTGCTTTGATAATGCTTGTTGCTGTAGGAGGTATAAACACCTCCCTTTTCAATGTGAGTATAATGATAATGTTACCATATCCTCTTATGTTAAAGGAAATTATAACTTTTATGATGTGGAACAAATTGTAGAATTTATTGCCTTCAAGGGTGCATTTGAACTTGCCAGTTTGGTTGAAAATACTGATGATGCACCTTATGAATCTGAGGTTTATGAGATAATTAAATTTTGCTTTGATAATTAAAAGGAAGAAAATGGCTATATTCTTGTATATTTTAATAGATGCTTTCCACAAATGGAAGAGTCTAATGCCTTGCAGTAGCCTATGGAAGAAGAAATTGTTGAAACTAAAAGCTCATTAGATGAAAAAGAGGAGGAGAGTGATGAACAAAAGGAGGAAGAATGGATCTACCCATGCCTACCTTCTAATGAGAGTAACTCTTTACCTCTTATATTATTTGATTGTCCCCCATGCTTACCAAAGAAGGATGAATGTTATGTTCCTGTGGATCCTTTTGAAATTTCTACTTTGGGTAAAACCTGTGGAGGTTTTAATCCCACTGTTTTTGATCTTGATAGAAATTATGTGTTTGTAGATCATGAAAAGCATGCTTTATGTGATAGCTATATTGTTGAGTTTATTCATGATGCTGCTGAAAATTATTATGAGAGAGGAAAGTATGGTTGTAGAAGTTTTCATGTTACTGAAACACTTCTCTATGTGGTGAAAGTTTTGAAGTTGCTCTTGTTTCATATTCCTATGCCTGTCACTTTGTTCTTTGTGAATTTATTTGCATACAAGATTCCTATGCATAGGAAGTGGGTTAGACTTAAAAGTGTTTTGAATTTGCTTCTTGATGCTCTCTTTTACTTCAATTCATATTTCTTATGAGGAGGCTATGTAACTCGGATTGAGCTATGTAACTCGGATTGAGCTGAACTCGGATTGAGCTATGTAACTCGGAGACTTAAAAGTGTCCCGAAACAGATTTCTGTCCTCCACCAAAAACATTCGTGAGGAGGCTATGTAACTCGGATTGAGCTGAACATTTACGAATAAATCCCCCAGTATGTTAGATAACTTTCTTTAGTTCAACACGTTTTGATTTGAGCAACATAAGATGTTCAAAAAAATCGGTTTCTACCTGCTGGTCTGTTTTGACAGATTTCTGCCATTATTTGCATTTGCTTCTTATTGATTCCTTTTTGAGTTCTCTTTAGGTGAATTGAGCTTTTTGAAGGAGTTACTACAGTAGCTTGTGTTTTTAGTGTAAAGCCTTGCTGTTCCAAAGCTTTGCCAGAGGTCTAATATCTTTTGAATACAGTAATGTTGCTAATGAAGATTGTGTGAAGTTTTGTATGAAGGAAAAATTGCAGGTGTAAAGAGAGAATGATGCAATGAGATGAAGAATGTACAAAAGCTCCAGCTTGGGGATTCCACCATGGTGTAACCCCAAGAAATATCCAAGAGGTACAAGCATCAAAGCTTGGGGATGCCCAAGGCATACCCTTCTTCATCAATAAAAAGCTTAGGTCTATCTAGACACTTCGTTTTTATTGTTTCATGTATAGTTGTGTTATTCTTGGAGCGTCTTAGTTTTCGTTTGCTTTGCTTAGGTTCTTTAGTTTGCTTGAATAAAGTAGTTTGGACCCCCGTTCCCGCTGTGTTATTTTGGAAATAAGTTTGCTTGGTGTTTGGAAAGGAGTAGTAAGTTCTTGCTTGAAGTGCAAGAGGAGCTTGCATTGACTGTGACTTAGACTTTAGCATGACATGCTAGGTGTTGTTTTAGCATTATGATTAGTGATTATTGTTGTAGAATGTCTTGTTCCAAACAATTGGGATTGCTTAGTGTGCCTTGAATAAATTGTGCATTGTTTTAGCATGCAAAAGCTTAGTATTGTGTTATTCTCCTTTGATGCTTTGCTTGGGTTGACTTGGAACATGCTCACACCATGTTATGACTATGAAAAGTCACCATTAGCCTCTATGATCATTTAGTCCTTGACTTGTAGTACCACTCTTTGCTTTGATTAGTATTCTTTGTTGCACTGCATGATTATGGCCATTATGCTCTCTTAGTTGGTTGCTCCCAGTCTTTTGCTAGCCTCCACTTGTATGAGTAAGTTCTACTCATGCTTCCAACTCCCAAGAAACCAAGTTATTCCAAAGTGTCCAATATAAACTCCTATGCATGGTGTGTTACACCATTCCAAGTATATTCTTGTTTTCAACTATCTTCCAATTAAAAACTATTTTGTTATGTGAAAAATTAGTGATTAAAGCCCTCACGAACTTGATGGCACACTTTTTATTCTATGCCCTTAATAAACTTGAACCATTGTGACAACTTTGTTGTATATGCTTACACTTATAAGTTGGAATTAGCAGAACCGTGCTGTCACGGGGAACGTTTTCAACATTGCACTTATACTTTGTACTCAATTGATATCATGTTCTTTTGTCTATGGATGTCACCGGTGTGAAATAAAGAGGGAACTTGTAAATCCATGGAGTTTGTATTCTGTGTTAGATAAACGCCTGGGCCGCTAGCCTAAGCCATGCCTAATCATGGTAGAAACTTGCAGCATCACCATAGTGACATCTATGAAGCATTCTTCTTATAAAAAAAAGAGACACATTGATAAAAGAGGAAAGAGATAAAAAAGCACCATATTCCCATGGTACATAAGAAGATTGCTGAGATGCTCATTGTCTGCTTGCCTTGTCATTTTGGTTATGGGAAAGCTCATGTACCATGTGCAAGGGGTACCCCATTGGCGGTTCTCAATGATATGCAAATACTTATAGTGACAAGAACTTACCTGGACCCAAAGTTGAGTATGCTTGAGGTGTGGCCCTCGTATTCAAGAGACTTGAGATTGCCAACTTATACTTCGTCAAGCATATACTCCAGCTTTGCCACTTTAACCTTAACCACTTCAAGATGCTTATGATAGAGGCAATGAGGGCTGAAATCTAACAATTACCATAATTTTTGGAAGCTCCTTTTGAAACTTGTAATCCCTGCTTCCTTTACAAAAAGGGCTTTTCTTCCACCATTATTGAGTCTCCACCTTCTACCTTTAGGCACCATTAAGAGAGCATAGTTGTCATTCTATGTGCAGTGTTCCAAGGCTTATTAATTGATGCATGTTGTGTTATTACTTGCTCTTGTGCTATTTGTTTCTAGTCACCCTTGTGAACTTTGCAGGTGTCCTATGCATCTAATTGCTACTCTATGAGGGACAAGCTGATTGCCACTATGCTATGTTTTCTACATGTGAAACAAACAAATGTTTTTCAATGCATGTTATTCATGATCTTTGTTTGTAGCTTGTCATGCTGCATGCATAGTTACTATGTCCTACTATTACAACTCCATATTTCATGCGCATGTTTAGAGTTCTTTGATCCCAGCTTTCAATGCTTGCAAATGGTTGGATCTTTATTGTGAGGGTGCATGTCACCTAAAAAATTATTCTTTTATCACTTACCTACTCGAGGATGAGCAGGAGTTAAGCTTGGGGATGTTGATACGTCAGAAACGTATCTATAATTTTTGATGCTCCATGCTTGTTTTGTATCTACTTTGCTTTACTTGTCTACAATTTGAGGTGCTTTTAACATGTTTTCTGGTACAAACCTATTAACAAGTTGCAACAGTGCCAGATGCCTGTTTTCTGCTGTTTTTTGGTTTCAGAAAAGTTAGTAAAGAAATATTCTCGGAATTGGACGGGACAAACGTCAAAGTCAATTACTTTCCGTGGGGAACAAGAAGTCTAGAGGGGAGCCAGACGGGCCGGCCAGAGGGGCCAGACCCACCCCAGGCACGGGTGGGCCCCACCCCACGCCTGGTAGGGTTTGGCGCCCCTGGACGCCGCCTCGGTCTCCCCCTTCGCCTATAAAAAGCCCCCAATGTAGAAACCCTAAGTAACCGATCAAATATCCACGAAACTGTTTGTAGCCGCCGCCACCATCGTCCCTAGATCGAGGGGATCTGAAGTTCTTCCCGGCACCCTACCGGAGGTGAGATCATCCCGGAGGCCTTCTCTCTGGTATGATGCATGCGTAGTTCCACCTTGGACTATGGGTCCATGTAGTAGCTAGATGGTTGTATCTCCTCCTTTGTGTTTTCATGTATAGATCTTGTGAGCTCCGTTCATGATCAAGATCTAATCTATTTGTAATCATGCATGTTGTGTTTGTGGGGATCCGATGGATATTGAGATTATTATGTTGGTTTGATTAATGGTTTTGTCTTTATGATTCTATCATGTCTATGTTGTTTGTGATCTTGCATGCTCTCCGTTGTTAGTAGCTATCTTGTCCAAGTAGTTGCTAGTGACTCCAAGAGGGGGTATTTATGCTCGATAGTGGGTTCATGCCTCTAGTTTCCAAGGGTGACAATAATCTCTTCGGTTGTAGATGTGCAGTTGCTACTTTGGAGAAAACAACGGTCTCTTATTCATGGAACATGTGGACTGTTTACCTTACATACTTTTCTTAAAGCAGTTGTCTGTTGCTTGCAACTTAATAATGGAGGGGGTTTGGATGATAACCTTAAGGTGGACTTCTAGTCATATATGCAGTTGGATGGCGGTCTATGTATATTGTTGTATTGCCCAATCGAATCTCATAGGATCTTTCTGACTAGTAATTGCATTGTTATGGCTTTCTCAGTTCCTGTCAATTGCCCTGCTGTAATTTGTTTACCCTTCATGCCATGTTGTTTATCTAAGGAGAGCACCTCTAGTGAACTATGGACCCCGGTCCAATCTTTACCATTGATACAACCTCCACTGTTTACTTGCTGCAAACCATCATCACCTTCCACACCATACAGTTAATCCTTTCTTACAGCAAACCGGTGACCTTGACAACCTCACTGATTTGTTGGGGCAAAGTCTTGAGTTTTTGTTGTGCAGGTTTCCACGTTGCTTGCAACACCTTTGAGACGTTTCCTTCCTCCTACTGGTTCGATAACCTCGGTTTCATACTAAGGGAAAACTTGCTGCTATGCTCATCACACCTTGCTCTTGGGGTTTCTAATGAAGCATCCCACGATAGTACTGGGCGCCATCAAGTTTCTCTAGCGCCGTTTCCGGGGAGGCTAAGGACCTCTTCACAAGGGGAGTCCTCCTCAACCTTTCTCTTTACTTTTTTTAGTTTGCTTAGTTTCTTTTGCTTGGTTTTTTTTTGCCTATTTTTATCAAAAACTACAAAAAATTAGTTGCCTCTATTCTATATCATAATTTGCCTCTATTCATTGATATATGTCTTATTATGAGGTGTTCCTTATGTCTTTTCCTCTATTTGTGTATGTTGGATGATTCTTGGAGGATGGACTACCGGAGTCAGGTTTCTGATGGAAAAATAGGTGTTTTGATACAATTTTGCGAAGATCAGAAAAATACCAGATAAATATTGGAAAATTATATTTTCCCAGAAGACGAAGGAAGCCAGAAGGGGAGGCGTAGCTGGGCCATAGGGGGCCCACACCCCCTAGGCACGGGCCCACATTGCCCCGTGCCTAGGGCAGGTGTGGCCCACCTGACCGGCTCCCGACTCCACCCTCTCGCCTATATCTTCCTCATGGAACCCTAATACCAGGGGAGTGACCATAGAAAGATTTCCGCTGCCTCTGCGGGGCAGAAAACAATGAGAGAGAAAGAGCCTCTAGCAGACAGATTACTGCCGGGGAAATTCCTTCTCGGAGAGAGGAGATCGTCTCCATCAACACCATCATCAAGCTAGGCTTCATCGGGATCATCATCATCATCATCCACACCATCATCTCCACCAGAACCATCATCACCACTCCATCCCGCTTTAACAATTGTATTGGATCTTGCATTAGTTCTTAGGGGAAACTTTCCCGGTGTTGATTACTATTGTAGTTGATGCTTGTGAGTGGAACCATTGGATTATTGTTTATGTTTAGATTGTTATCCATCACCATATCATCTTTGATCTTGATCCATATGATGTCTTGTGAGTAGTTCGTTTAGTTCTTGAGGACATGGGAGAAGTCATGTTGTTAGTAGTGGATTTGTGTTGAGTTATTATTCAATGGTTTAGTATTTAAGTTGTGGTGCTATTCTTCTAGTGGTGTCATGTGAACATCGACTACATGATACTTCACCATTTATGGGCCTAGGGGAATGCATTGTGTATTATGCTACTAATTGTGGGGCTTCCGGAGTGACACAAACCTGAACCCCCGTTAGGACACCTTTGCACAAGGGAGCGTAGGATCTCAGAGTTTAAGGATGTGGTTAGGTTTGTATCTTAATTAATTTACTATAGTTGCGGATGCTTGCAGGGGGTTTAATCACAAGTATGTATTAGTCCAAGTAAGGTCGGTACATTAGCACAAGTTCACCTACACAACACTTACAATACCAAAGAAGAGTACTTGGCTATTTGAAGCGAAAGACCTTGACAGAATTCCCATGTGTCCTCAAGAACGTTTGGTCCTTATAAGTATTTCCACCGGCTTGTCCTTCGCTAAGAAAGGATTGGGCCACTTGCTGCGTTTGTTTGTTGTTTTTATTACTTGCACTTTGTTTTGCTGCTTTATCAGAAAACCCCTAAATATCCGTTTGCTAAGTATTTACAGAGATTTCCTGCTCCATACCACTAGTCAACACCTTCTGCTCCTCGTTGGGATCGACACTCCTATTTATTGAAAGTACTACGATACACCCCCTGTACTTGTGGGTCATCAAGACTATTTTCTGGCACCGTTGCCAGGGAGTGAAGCGCTATTGAAGAGTGGAACTGATAAAGGAAACTTCTAGTGTGAGTATTTCTTTTTGTTCTGTTTGTTACTTTGTTTCCAATATGGATAACCCACTTGGTTTTCTGTTTGGGAAAACTACTACCACTGTTAGGGTAGTAGATGAACCACCACCTATTGAGATAGATCCTTTTAAGATACCTACACGTATTGTTGATCGTGTTATGGATAATTATTATTTTGGGGATGGAACTGTCCATCCCGGTGATCATTTGCTTTTTATCCATGAATTATGTGGGTTGTTTAAGTGTGCAAGTATCACAACTGAACAGGTGAAGATGAAGTTACTCTCTATATCCTTGAAAGGGAGAGCTGAAGAATGGTATAAGCTGCTGAAGAATGGACAATCCATGGAATGGGAGGAAATGACATCTCTCTTTGATTCTAAATTCTATCCTCCCGGTGAGATTCATAATGATAGGAATCTGATATATAACTTTTATCCTCATGATGGAGAGAGTACAGCTCAAGCTTGGGGGAGATTGAAGTTACTAATGCTTAAATGTCCTATTCATGAACTCCCTAAGATATTATTATCAATAAATTTTATGCTAGGCTTTCTCTTCATGATAAATATTTACTAGATGCTTCTTGTACTGGATCATTCACATGTATGAAGGAAGAAGCTAAATGGGATCTCCTAGACCGTATTCAAGAGAACACTAAAGCTTGGGAAAATGACAAAGGAATAAAGTCAGGTATAAACTATGATTATGAATGCATTAAATCTTTTATGGGAACTGATGACTTCCGTGATATTAGCAATGAGTTTGTTCTTGATTCCCAAAGTATTGCCAACTGTTTTAAGGCCTTTGCCTATTACATAGAAATTCCCAAAAAGAAGTGGAATAAGTACCATGCACCTTATAAAGATGTTGTTAGTCATGTTCCCGTTAGAAGTATTGAAGTTTGTACTACTAATAATATTGTGCCTGAACCTCATGTTGAGAAAGTTCCCTTCCCAGCTAAGGTAAAGGAGTATTTTATGATGATTAGTGCAAATAATAAAGGTACTAAGAAAACCGTGGAGCCTGATGAGCAATTGATTATTGAACCTATGGTAGCTATTGTGAAAGACCCTGTCACTAGAAATATAGAGGATGAGCACATTGTCTTCTGTGAAGACGCTTCTTATATTATCTCTCATCCTAGTAAAGCTAGAAAAGCTAGTGTCCCTGTGCTTTCTGTTAAAATTGGTGATCATTGTTATTATGGTTTATGTGATATTGGTGCTAGTTCTAGTGCTATCCCTTATGAGCTTTACAGGGAAATTATGCATGAAATTGGTCCTTGTGACCTTGAGGACATTGATGTGGTTATTCACCTTGCTAATAAGGAAACCATTTGCCCCATTGGTATTGTACGAGATGTGGAGGATCTTTGTGGTAAGATTAAGTATCCCGCTGATTTTCTAGTACTTAATTCAGTAGCTATTAAAACTTGCCCTATAATTTTTGGTAGACCTTTCTTGAACACTTGTGGAGCTATTATATATTGTAAGAAGGAGAAAGTTTTAACTAAGTTTGATGGAGATTCTTATGAGTTTAACTTTTCCAAATTTTCTAAAGCTCCTTGTGAAAATAGTTTGCCTAACGAAGATTTCAAGATGGAACAACTTGCTTATATTGATCCGGTTTATGACCTTGGACCTCTTTTTGGTGATTGTAAGTATGCTCATTCTGATGATAAAGTTGTTGACAATGATAGTTATATTATCAACTTTACTCAAAGTGCTACTGAAAGTTATTATGAGAGAGGGAAACATGGTTTTATGTATCTCAATAATGTTAAGTTTCCCCGTTTTCTGTTGAAATCTTTGAAGCTGCATTTGTTTTGTCTTCCCATGCTGGTGGATTTTCGTTTCAACAATTTGTTTTCTCATGATACCCCCATGCATAGGAAGTGGGTTAGACTCAAATGTGTTGGTTATTTGCTTCTTGATGCTCTCTTTCACTTCAAATACATATCTCCTTTGTGAGCATCTTTGAAACTTTCAAGCCTAACTTAAAGGCATTAAAGAAAAGTACTTGTTGGGAGATAACCCAAGAGTTTGGTTGAGCCTTGGAAGTTATTACCTCTGTAATAAGCGCTCCTTATCCTTTTTGTTTTGGTTTTTGTGTCAAGTTCAACTACTTCTGAGAAGTGGAGGAGTTGTGAAAAGTGGCTGTCCCGGGACAGATTTTTGTGCTGATTTTTAAAAATTCGTGAGGGAGCTCAGTACGTCGGAAGGAGCTGAATTTTGTGAGATTGTTCTCCAGGTTGTTACCCAACTTTCGTTAGTTTTTAAATTTTTGATTTGAGCAACATAAGTTTTTCGAAAAAATCAATCTTTACCTGCTGGTCTGTTTTGACAGATTTCTACCATCATTTGCATTTGCCTCTTATGGAAGCCTTTGTTTTGATGGATTTCAGTTGAAGTGTGAACCTAAAGGTTTATTGTTTTTTCCTACACTAATGTTTCCCTTGAAGTTTGTGTATTACCTTGTGAATAAAGGAATTTCCAGGAGAAGGAGGAAAGGAATTTGCAGAGTTCGACTTTGAATAGGTAAAAGTGGTGAAAACAGAAGGTTCGTGAAAGCCTATTTTTTTATATTTTTTATGTTTTTATTACATAAGGAAAGTTACGAGACGGAAAAGAGGAGGAAATGTAGGCCGGGGTGGCCAAACCCACCCCAGGCGCGGGACCCAGCTGGCCGCGCCTAGAGGGGGTGTGGGAACCCCGAGCTCCGTCTCCGCCTCGTTTTCATACCAACACCTTCCATACGCATTGAAACTTCGTAATATATAACCCCCCGGATCCCCCGAGGTTCGTGCATCATGTTCTTATTGTGTTTTCGATCTGTTTCTGTTAGGAAATCTTCTCAAGTTTAGAGCGCCATGGTCTCCACCAACGACAAAGGCAAGAAGCCCGAAGAAGATGATCCTCAAAACCCCAAGGAGGAGGAGATATTAGTTGGGGATGAAGAAGACATGGAACAGGACAAGCATCTGGATACCCGCGTTACCGTTGCAAGCATTGGAGTGGTGGCAAAACCTACCAAGCTTAGGAGGACAGCACGGATGTCTACAGGAGGGAAACCTCCATGTCTTATCTACAATCCACGGTCATCTCCTCCATGTACCAAGAGACCCTTCCATATTCTTATACATGAGCATCAATACCAACAGGTGCCCAAAGGGAATTTGCCCTTGATGTGGGATATGCCTCGTTCTAACCATGCAGGGGAGGAACACACTAAGAAGGAAGAGTGGGGAAAGAATAACAAGGACTAGAATTCTCGGCCCGACATGATCATGAACCGCATTGAGCAGAATTCGGAGTTGGTTCGTACTCTAACCTTTGAGATTGAGGATTTGAAGAAACTTATTGAAGATCTTATCAAGAGAACACCACCACCACCGAAGGAGTAATTCGTCATCAGGTTTGGCATCCCCTTGGCTTGTTCCAAGCTTGGGGGAGTGCCGCGGTATCACCATCATTATCTTTTATCTTTTACCTTTTTGGTGGATTCATATCTTTGGCAGAGGGGTTATCTTATAAATTGGTTTGCATGTGGAAGAATCTCTCCTTTAGTTGATTATCTATGTATCCCTTGGAGTGAGTGCCTTTGTGGAATATTAATGAGAAGTTTCATCTTTTACTTTTTGCACTTCTTATTTTAGTTTGCAATCTCTATTATAAGCTGGATCTTGTTGATCAGTACTGGCATCACTTTGGGAGCATCAAGTAAATACAAATTGGTTTTGGCAAACCGAGCTCTGGTCAGTAGCAACACTTTTTGAGGTTTGAAAGGAAAAGAGAAAAAGCTTACAGGTATTTTGTATCATTTATTTTCTTTCTTGTTGGCTCATAAGCTTAGTATTCTTTATTTAAGATATTTTGTGTCTTCAAGGAAGGTTGCATGTTTGGCTTTATCACTTGTAGGTTTGTTTGTTTCTTTCAACTCTTTTGCTTGCTACCTAGCCTTGATAGCCAAAAACCTGTTTTGAGAAGGCATACTTCTCATGCTTCCAACCCCTTTTAACCAAAGCCTATGCCATTTGTGTCCACTATATCTACCTATTAGCATTATTGCTATTCCAAGCAAAATTCTCAAGCTTCATCCATCTTTCGAATTAAAAAGTATTTTGTTATGTGATATCATAGACAAAAGAGCACGATATTAGCATTATGTGCTGTCACGGGGAACGTTTTCAACATTGCACTTGTACTCTGTACACAGTTGATATCATGCTCTTTTGTTTGTGGATGTCGATGGTGTGAAATAAAGAGGGAGCTTGTAAGTCCATGGAGTGATGTATGTGTGTTAGAGAAACGCCTGGGCCGCTAGCCTAAGCCATGCCTAATCATGGTGGAAACTTGCAGAATCACCATAATGAGCATTCTATGAAGCACCCTCAATAAAAAGCTATGCACATAGTAAACAAAAAGTTCGCTGAGATGCTCATTGTCTGCTTGCCTTGTCATTTTGGTTATGGGATAGCTCCTATACCATGTGCAAGGGTTACCCCGTTGGCGGTTCTTTATGATACACATGTACTTACAATGACAAGAACTTACCGGTGACTAAAGTTAAGTAGCAGGAGGATCGGCCCTCGTACTCAAGGGACATGAGATTGCCAACTTATATTTTGTCAAGCATATACTCCATCCTTGTTCACTTTAACCTTAATCATCTCAAGATGCCTATGATAGGGGCAATGAGGGCTCAAAGCTAGTAAGTACCATAATCTTTTGGAAGCTCTTTATGACTTGAAATCCCTGCTTCCCTCTATGAAGGGACCATTCTCCTATTTTCTAAGTTGAGTCGGTAAACCTACTTCCTCTCTATCTCCAGCAAGCATTTGAGTTGTTGTGTTGCAAGCATTCATATATTGATTTATTCAATCATGTTCTTTATCTTCCTTGTTTGCACAAACTCTTATCTATTGAGTATTACTTTGAAAGCCTTCTTTGTGAAAACCTTTTGAGCAAAGAGTGCTCCTGTTGTAAAACTTCTTCAAACAGCTTTTTGTGAAACTGTTTGCCAGCTGTTCTCTGACCAAGAACAAAGTTTGCCAATTCCAAATATGATTTATCTTTATGCATCTCTATTGTGACTCCTGTACTTGTTGCAAGCTAAGTTATATAATGGTGAGTTGCTTTCTTCTATGAGTTGTGTAATGGTAAGTGTGATGCTTCTTGTCTGTATTCTTTTATCGACACTTCACTCCATAAACCTGTGGATATGTTTACTGAGCTTAGTTTTCGCTTGGGGACAAGCGAAGGTCTAAGCTTGGGGGGATTTGATACGTCCAATTCGCATCACCATTCTATATCATAATTTGCCTCTATTCATTGATATATGTCTTATTATGAGGTGTTCCTTATGTCTTTTCCTCTGTTTTTGCATGTTTGATGATTCTTAGAGGATGGAATGCTGGAGTCAGGTTTCTAATATAAAAAGAGGTGTTTTGATGCAATTTCATGAAGATCAGAAAAGTACTAGAAAATATTGGAAAATTATATTTTGCCAGAAGACGAAGGAAACCAGAAGGGGAGACGTAGCTGGGCCACAAGGGGACCACGCCCCTAGGCACGGGCCCACCTTGCCCCGCACCTAGGGTAGGTGTGGCCCACCTGGCTGGCTCCCAACTCTGACCTCTCACCTATATCTACCTCACGGAACCCTAATACCAGGGGAGCGACCACGGAAAGATTTCTGCCGCCTCTGTGGGGCGGAAAACACCGAGAGAGAAAGAGCTCTCCGGCAGACAGATTTCTACTAGGGAAATTCCTTCCTAGAGAGGGGAGATCGTCGCTATCAACACCATCATCAATCTAGGCTTCATCCGGATCATCATCATCCACACCATCATCTCCACCAGCACCATCATCACCACTCCATCCTGATGTAACAATTGTATTGGATCTTGCATTAGTTCTTAGGGGAAACTTTCTCGGTGTTGATTACTATTGTAGTTGATGCTTGTGAGTGGAACCATTGGATTATTGTTTATGTTTATATTGTTATCCATCACAATTTCATCTTTGATCTTGATCCATATGATGTCTTGTGAGTAGTTCGTTTAGTTCTTGAAGACATGGGAGAAGTCATGTTGTTAGTAGTGGATTTGTGTTGAGTTATTATTCAATGGTTTAGTATTTAAGTTGTGGTGCTATTCTTCTAGTGGTGTCATGTGAACGTAGACTACATGATACTTCACCATTTATGGGCCTAGGGGAATGCATTGTGTATTAGGCTACTAATTGTGGGGCTACCGGAGTGACAGAAACATGAACCCCCGTTAGGACACCTTTGCACAAGGGAGTGTCACATCCCAAGATTTTCCAAATCTTGTAATGTGAAAAACAAATGAATAAAATAAAACTTTGTTGATTTTCAGGGTGAGAAGAAACTTTTTGAATCCATTTGGAAACTTTCAAAACCCATTTGGATCAAATAAAATCCTAAAGGGATTTAAAAAGTTAAATAAACAATGAACTTAAAAATATTTTAAAATTACTATTTTGGATCTTTTAATAAAAGGATTTGGTTTTCAAAAGAAAAGGTGGATTTATAAATAAAGATTATTTTATAAAGCCAAATTAAACCTTGGCCAAGTTTTTGAAATAAAATGTTTTGTTTTGATAAAAATATTAAAGGATTATTTAAATAAAATAATAAGGATTTAATATCCAAATTTATTTAAGTAAAGGCTTTTCCCATTTTAAATAAACACTAAAACTTATTTATTTATTTTAAATAAGTTTTCCAAGTATTTTATATTCTCAAATAAAACCTACTGAATGGTTTTGGTACTATTTTGGATTTCAAATAGAGTTTTGAAAATAAATAAAACAAACCCTATTTGATTTAATAATTAAGGTCTATTGTATTTAATTATTAATGGACCCTAAAATAAAAGGTCATTTTATTTTAAACAAGTTTCCAAGTATTCTTTATTTTTGAAATAAAACCTACTGATTTGGTTTTGAAAATATTTAGATTTCAAAAAGGAGTTTTTAATAATCAAATTCTATTTTTATTAAATAAACAAGGTCTATTTATTTAATTAATAATAGATCCTAAAATAAAAATATTATTATTTTATTTGGGATTTGGTTTATGTTGGTAAACAGAACCAAAAACTCATTACAAGTGTGGTGATTGTTTGAATTGTTTGAATGTTTGAATTATTGTTTGAAATTCAAAACATAAAAATCAAATAGGAAAAAGAAAAAGATTACTGAATAAAGAAAAAAAGAGGAGAAACAAGCCAGCCCAGCCGGCCAGCCCAGCAGCCCAGCAAGGCCAACTCGCAGCCACCTTTCTTTCCCCTCAGCGAAACATTTTCACTCGAACACGCACCCATACAGACGATGACATGTGGACCCACTCCCCTCTCCTCTCTCTCACTGACCAGCCGACCCCACCCCTCCTGTTCATCGTCCTCACCCGCGGTGACAGCGCCTCCCTCCTCGACCGTTTCTGGCGGAATTCATCGGTGTCAATTCGCGTTAACGCCGCAGTTAAATCAGCCCTGCGACCATGCACGATAAAGCGTCTCCCTCTCCTCTCTCGTTCCCCTCTGTCTCCTTCCCCAAATGTGCCCCCAGGCTATCGAATTTCGCTCAACACTCCCTCTGTTCCGACGATGCTCCGGTGCAAATTCCGGCGACCCAGCGCCGCCCCTTGCCTCATCGACCACGCACACATACTCCACACATCCTGGCGCATCTCCCCGTGCCACTGGTTCGCCCGCGAGTGCCCTGTAGCCTCGGCTTCGTCGACACCGAGCGTGCGCCGCCGTCTGCCATTACTCCGTCGAGCACCCCAGGTGAACTCCGACCGCCCTAAGCTCTCTCGGTGATGCACACATCTTCCCCAGATCATCCTGCGTCTAACCATGCCTCCACTTTGTCTTAGCACGGTCCTAAACGACGCCAGCAATGACGCCTTTGAAACCGACGCCACGACACTCCGGCGAGATTGCCGCATTGGCGCCCCTTGCCAAGCCGACCATGCGTTGAGCATCTCCTCGACCTCGCGAGCACGGTGAGCCACGCCACTCCTCCTCTAGCTCCCTGTACCACCAGAACCATCGCGGCGAGCCGCTGCCGATCGCCGCCGCGCCAGCCGCGATTCTTGGTCAAGCGGCTATGCGTCGTTGGATTGTCATCCAGTGGCTGAGATTAGATTAGGTCGAAGGGGTATGCGATGATCAGAGCCGCACAGATCCCTTTTAATCCAACGGTCTGCATCACTCGATCCACCCGAACCGGTACCACCCAATAGGAACATGACGCGTGGCCAGTTTTTGTTTAAAAACAAAATTTGAATCTGATTTAGATGCAGATTTGAAACTCTTGTAACTTTTGATCCACACGTTCAAATTTTGCAAACTTTATATAAATGGAATCAGTGGAACAAGCCCTAGCCAACCATGCCATTTGTTTAGTAAAAAGCTTCTGGAAAATTGTTTGTTTTTGCAGAAACACTTGTATGCTTGATTAGATTGTAAAAATTGTTCAAAAATGATTTTGGGGATAAAATCTTTGGCAAATGGTGTGATTTGAACCTACTAACCATAGGAAACACTTTGTGGTTTCAAAAATGTATTTGGTGAAACAAAAGAATGATTCTTTGATTTAAAACCATTTCTAGTCAAATAAAAATATAGTTTATTTATTAAAAATGTTTTGGAAGAAAACTTTTGGGAAATGTTTTGTTTTAAACTCTCTGACCCCAAACACCAAGTTTTATGGTTTGAAAACATATTTGGTGAACCCTATAGATTAATGCCTTAGTAAAAATATTTCTACACCACATAAAATGATACCTTGTTTTGAAAATGGTTTATGAAGTGAAATCCTTTGCAAATGACTTTGCCACTTTGTAAAATGACCATTAGTTGCTTTCAAATGTTTATGACCCATTAGGAACCACTCTTTCAATTAAAACAATCCTTGGCATGCTTGCATGCATTACTTTGACTTTATGATTTTATGTGTTGTTTTGCTTGATTGGTAGATTGAGATTGTGCCTTGCTTGATTGATTTGTAGTGACTTGAAGAGTGTGATTGTTGCAAGGACAAGGAGTGAACTTATACCCTCTACCAAAAAGGCAAGTGATGCTTCATACTTTTTGTCCCATTACTTTCACTATGCATTAGTGATTTTCTCTAAGTAAAACTTGCATGGAATTTTGCTAAGTATAAACCTTGCTATAGGAAAACCTAGTAGATGAAACCTTAGTAGAAATTTTCCTAAGTTAAGATTCCTACTACTATCAAGCTTAGCCTAGCTAATAGAAAACAAGGGTGGAATATATATCCATACTATGAAAAATTTCTAAGTCTGAGGACTTGTGTTTTTGTTTAATAAAACAACTAAGTTAATGAATCACCTGGGTGGAATGGGACTTGATTGGTGGATTTTGGTTGAGTGGTTCACAAGGCCCATGTCTATGGTTTACCTTGTGTATCTCACTTGTGGATGGCCACCCAGGAACAAAGAGATTTGAGATGTCAAATGTTGAGAAGCTTCAAGTGCAGCCACTTGGCATTATGGGCTCTGCCTGGATCATATAGGTTGCAAGAACTTAGCCATATGGACAGTGGGTGGTAGAGTTTGATAGGTTGGAGCGCGTCCATTTTGGTCTAAGGGAAGGCTTCTGAAAGATCTTGTCTTGGGAAACCAAGTCTTGTGGGGAAAGTGCACCACCTCTGCAGAGTGTAAAATCTAAGTACTTAGCCATGTCCCTGGTAAAGGACAATTTGAGCATCAAGACATGGAAGCAATCAAGAATCTCATCATTCAAATTTCTAAGTTAAAAACTTGTGGTTTGAACAAGGGTTATTGAAATCTTCAATCTTTGATTGAGAGATGCCTTGGAAAAGTTTTTGTCAAAACAAAAACTTAGTATTTTCAAATGTTAAGGAAAAATCTATTTTGAGCAATGCAAGCCTCAACTCCACTTAGCCAAATGCATATAGATGATAGTCTCCACTATACTACCATAGTATCACTTGCCAATAAAATTCAAATGTATTGACCCTTGTGGCTGTAACTTGTTATGTTGCAGGTTTGATTGATTTAGTGAAGTGTGTTGATTAGGATTACAAAGTCTACAACCAACATGTCTGCCTGTGGCACTTTGAAGATGAAGGACCCCATGCTTATATATATTCTGCTGCAATGTAATGTAATAGCCAAATGAGCTATGTAAGATGTAATAAAATTATGTTATTCCTGGTTATAAAGTTGTATTATGACCTTTGTTTCTTGATATTACATCTTAACTGTGGATGCTAGCTATTGATCCAGGGACTAGCATTGTAAACACAGGGGACTCTACCTTATTAAAGGTTGGGACCCTTACAGGGAGCGTAGGATCTCAGAGTTTAAGGCTGTGGTTAGGTTTATATCTTAATTACTTCCCTGTAGTTGCGGAAGTTTGCAGGGGTTTTAATCATAAGTATGTATTAGTCCAAGTAAGGTCGGTACATTAGCACAGGTTCACCCACACAACACTTACAACACCAAAGAAGAGTACTTGGCTATTTGAAGCGAAAGCACTTGACAAAATTGCCATGTGTCCTCGAAAACGTTTGGTCCTTATAAGTATTTCCACTGGCTTGTCCGTTGCTAAGAAAGGATTGGGCCACTTGCTGCGTTTGTTCGTTGTCTTTATTACTTGCACTTTGTTTTGTTGCTTTATCAGAAAATCCCTAAAAATCCATTTGCTAAGTATTTACAGAGATTTCCTGCTCCATACCACTAGTCAACACCTTCTGCTCCTCGTTGGGATCGACACTCCTATTTATCAAAAGTACTACAATACACTCCCTATACTTGTGGGTCATCAGTAGTCATATCGATGTTGACCTCAAGGTCGTTCTGAACTCGGACGGCTCCACCAGCTCCAGATCCACCAGCTCCAATGACTCTGATGACTCGAACGACTTGAGCGCCACAAGTGTAGTGCCTCGTAGGGAGTCGCACACATAAGGTGCTTGGCAATGACTCCCGGACTGTGATCCAGCAGAGGTTTCGGAAGTAAAGCTCCTGGATCCAGAATCCCCGCAGCATGACGGTGCTCCGCTGTGAAGAACTCTTTCGTTCACGCAGCCCTTACAATGGGGCCGCTGTCACAAGAGAGAGAGAGAGAGAGAGAGGAGAGCACTTGGAGGGAGAAGCCTCACAACTTGGGATTAATTGGCGTGTCCAAATCCATCCATATGCCCTCCGTTATATAGGGGGAGGAGAACCCCAAGTCCCTTGCCTTAGCAATATGGGACTAGACCAATGGGAGGAGAGGCGGGGGCTGGCCAACCACCCTAGGTGGGCATGGCATGCCACCAGGTGGCCCAGCCGGCCACTCCTCCCATTTCCCTTGGGTTTTTTTCCTCATGGGCCCTTTCCTCTAGGGAATTGGCCCATTAGGCATGGGCTTCCCGTTAAATCATATTTAAATACTTAAATAAATAATAATAAATGTATAATTAAATAATTAACATATATTTACATATAATTTAATTCATGTTGTACCGGAACTCCTTTCGAACAACTTCGGTCACCCGCTAGACTTTCCTGGAACCCTTCCAGTTTCCCCTTCTCTTTTCTTTGATGATTCCTATGATACAAAAATGATCTCCGAGCATTTTAAAACCCTTAAGTGTGTTACCCTAATGGTTTAGGAACACTCCAGACATGGTTGAGGCCCCTCTCATACCAATGATCATCAACGGGACCTGGATGCCCATAATGACCCATGTGCATTCCACGAGAATATTTGTCGCTGAACCATTAAACATAGAGTCCTTTTCCCTTTGTTACTTTAATAATTTTCTTGTCTGAGACCTGATCAACAACATTGCCATGTCAGGTTCAATCTTGTTACTGACAAGTACAAGTTTACTCATTATGAGCTATGCCATTGCTGTGACCTAATTACATGCTACAGCTTTATGGATGCCATGTCTCCGAGTGGGCCCATAGTATCTCTCCGTCACGTAGAAGAACAAATCCCGCACTTGACACATACGCCTCTAAATTCCCCTCTGAATACCTGAAGACGCCTTTATGATCAATGTTTTACCGAGTGACGTTTGATGAAAACAAGGTGTAATACCCTGGACACTACACTCTAAGGAACAGACAGGAATGAAACCAAAGTGCATAAGGTGTTCTACCGAGGAGGCCCAAGGGACACCCACGTGTAGGTCCTGTCTGAGCGGAATAGGGCATGGCACCGGCCAACCAGCCTATCCACTTTGCAAGAACATCGTGACAAGAGCGAGCGGCGTAGTCGACATGTATGCAAGAGACAAACATACACAAGTGTGTATGTCCTCAACATACAACAATACATCAAAGACAACCCATCTAAAAGAAATAGAAATATTCAACGCCATATGGTAAGATCTAGAACACTAGATAGTTCTAATAGTTTAGGATACATCCTCATACATCCCACATCAGAGTATGAAGCGGAAGCGGAAAACAAGATCTGAGTACGGATAAGAAGCGAATTGGCATAAGATGCCCTGAAAATAAGCACATCCCGCCCACATGATCTCAAGATCTCCATGCCCCGGAATCTCTACACCTGACGGTCATTGCCACCATCATCGGTCTCCTCAATCCAGTAACCTTCTTGCGGATATACCTGTCCATCTGAACCAATATTTTATCATGTGGGACCATAAGGGACTCAGCAAGTATTTATGCCTCTAAAGGGAACAACCTGGGAGTGATGCAATTGAAACGAAAATAAAGCTTAGCAGTTCTATAGAGACACGCTACAACATACGCCTAACCAAAGATAAATGGACGTTCGTTAATTAAACAACAGTTAATTATCCAACAAATATATATCAACATAAATAAACATCGCCTGCCCTCCTTCTCATTTTCCGAACAAGAAGGCAGAAGAACATCCCATCCATCGGCAATTTTACTAATCATTCCATGAAGGTTTCACTATTACTAGTCAAGTTTTCGTCATATTAAAAACGATACTTTAGTTATGCTTGTCTATGATCGAGAAACTGTGCTCCAAGCCGTCCATAACTGTGGACATGGCTTTTAGAAAGATTTACCCTACATGGATGCACAAATAGAAACACATGCACGATCAACCTCGGAAAACCAAATAAAAACCCAACGAGGCATCACGATAAAGCAATCACAAGATTCATTAAATATTTCAGGAGGCCACCCCACTAAGATACCCAGTACGAAGTCGACTGGCTCCATGACAGACCCAGGGTGTGTGGCGACAGCTGTAAACGACTGGGAACCGAAAGTGTGACTGGGCTTGTCGATACAGCGAAAACGTGGCATGGGGTTCCTAAACAATACAATAGTAAATGCTCCTCGAGCAACAATAGTAAATAAAGCTATAAAACATGGCATAAGTACAAGATTGTATTAACGCCACAAATTAGTTTGTGGCCCCCAAAAATAAAAATGATTCAAGATCTGGCTAAGGGGATTCATGGTCCCACATGCGGATAGTGCAATATTCAAGGAACATGTATCAAGTACTTGGGGGTCCTATGAGACTCAAGTGAGCATAAAGAACCAAATAGAAGACATTGCCCACTGGTGCCTCTTTTATTAGTTATCCCATTACTACTCATTTCAGTTGTTTAGGTACCTTATTGTTCAAAGACACTCACAAACCCTACACATGCAATTCTACGACTTGCATGGCTCAAACAACTCCTGTAGTAATGGCTCATAGGATTGAGGGAACAAGCTTCTGTGGGATTTAAAAGTAAAAGCTATGCAATATTTGGGATTTAATTTAATTCATGACATGATTAAGATGCAAGAATAATACATATGAAATAGGTACTATATGTAGTGCAAGCATGGGGAATTGCTTTCCTAGAAGTTCAGCTGCAAAATAGGAAGGATTCGGGTAATACTCCTGAGGCTCTTGATATTCTCCTTGCTCAGCGTTTATCCGGATAAAAACCAAACACACAAGGGGCAAAAATAAATACATTGCACAATCATATCAAGCATATGCAACAAGAAACAAAGTATTACATGATGGAATGATGCACAATTTCCATGGTATAACATAGCATGGCAAGGTGTGGTGTGGGGTACAAGAATAAAACATTTTATTAAGTTTATAGTTATGTTTTTCCCCCATAAACATTGCTGTATACTTGATATTTATATGATGCATGCTTCAATTCATATCATGGAATGCATAGTTAGAACGGGCTCATCGTGCTATTCGATTTAGAAATATCCGTTGTCAAATTCGGAGTTGTGGAATTAAGGTTATGCAATTATGAAGAAAAAGGCATTTATTATCATTTAATAATTCGAAAATTTTAAATTGCTCAAATGATATTTTAAATATCATATTCATATTCCCCATGTTCTTATGATTAAAAAACATATATTATTCATATTATTTGAATTTATAAATTTTAAACAATATTGAAATCAATTTATATAAATTGTGGTGAAATGTTGATATTATGAATAGTTTGAATCAGATTTGAATATACCATTGAATTCATAAACAGAAAGTATACATATTTCATGTTGAACATTTATTCAAATTCGAAAAGATTTGAAATTTATAAAATATTTGAGTTTTAAACAGATTGTATAAAAAATGAATTTATATTTAGGTTTGGTCAGGGTTTTCTCACACGGGTGAATCTACCCATAGTGACTGACGGTGGGGTCTGGAACAACCACGGGGCCACATGTGCGCGGAACGAAGGGGTGACACCACCGTGGAGTTGAGGGCAGTGCGGGTCGAGGGAGAGAGGAAGCCAGGGACCAAGTTGCAAAAACGTCGGGGGACAGTACTGACGAAACTGAAGACGAAACTTGCAAAAACAACTAGCTGCCTCGATTTATGGAGGACGATGGCAAGCAATCGAAAGAGAATTTCATGATGCTGTAAAGAACAAAGTTGTAGAGGATACAAACATGTACAAGTTTCATTCTGGGCTGTTCTACATAGGAGTGCTGCAGCGGCCGAAAAACATCGAGGATCATAGGGGGTTTGGGGCTTGTCGCGGTGTCTGACAGACGCGCGCGACGGTGGTTGCTGCTAGCAGAATGCAGGGCGCGCGGCGAGCGAGTGCAGGAGGTGTTGGGTTAGGGGAGGAACCAGTGCCAGAGGGAGCTGGATGATCAGGGCTCACCAAGGGGAGGGTCGGTGACGAGGCGATGGCGGCCGAGAGACGACGACGCGGTCGGGCGATAGGTTCCCACGGCAAGCGGCTGGTGGCTGACGCTGACAGCAAGATGGCAACAAATATGGAGTAGTGTAGGAGAAACACCTCCTCATGTGGAACCGAAAACTGGCGGCGTGGAGACCAGGGGTCCATCGGAGCATCACCGACGTGGAAGTGCTGCGGCGGAGGAGCATGGGTCAGCGCTGCGTGGGCATTGCAGGAAGCGAGTGAGAACAAGGAAGGAAAATGGAGGTGCACACAGTCACCTAGGAGTTTTTGATGGCGATGGCGAGACCAGAGGGGAACATAGTAGCTAGAATTCGTCGGTGAGGCGCCCTCCATCGGAACTAAAGAAACCGACCATCTCGTTGATTCTGCGTGCAGCTGGATGATCTGAGGACACGGGGAGCTTCTTATGTTCATGGCGCAACTACAGGCACCTTTGGATTGGATGGAGGGTTGAGCTGCAACGGCAGCTTCATGGCATCTACAAAGGGGTGGTGGTGCTTGCAGAAGAGGGGGGATATGGAAAATATGGTTGAGCAAGGGTTCTATCGAGGGAAAGGGGATAAGATGGCGCGCCCACGAGTTGGGAGTGAGGGGGCCAGCGAGGATCACGACGGGCGACACCTACTAGCCGCTCCCCGTCGGGATACAGAGAGAACGAAGGAAGATTGAGACGAATGGAACAATAGGAACAATGACGGAGGGAAGTTTGGCCAAGGGTGGGCTTCACTACTGCTGGTCAAACTGGACCTCGGGTGGGTTGTAATCGGCCGTCGGCTAGAAGGGTAAAACAGTTACAGCTGATCTCTCTAATATTTTTTGTTTCTCTTTTTATTTGTTTGATGGAATTGCTTGGTTTCAAATTTGAACAACTACTTGTTGTAAAACAAATGGAGAACACAAAACTAACAATCTGGAAGGGAGTTGTTGAATAACAAGGGGTTGTAGATTAGGCTAGGATTATTAGAATTCACTGAACCAGGTGAGCTACAAAGATATAGAAAGGGAAAGAACAATAGGGCATGGTTCATGCATGGCTGTTAAATTATCAGTTTAATATTGTGAATACAACCCTAATGTACATATGCATTTAACCTTCCATGCATACCTTCAAAATGAACAAATCCCATGATAGGAGAATGATGGATTGCTTACATTGGTGACAATGAAGAGATGGGTACACATGTATATACTTGGGCCATTTTAGTATATAGTTTGGATGGTGGGATTATAAGGTGGTGACAAAGAAAGGTGGTGGAGTTAATAAAAGATATGCCCCCAACTCAACTTGGGCTCAAGCATTTTAGAAAGAAGAAAATACAATATATGAAAAGGCAAATACAAGCAGTATAATATAGATGCATGGGGGCAAGAACCAAATGAAAAGGGTTTATATGATGCTCAAATGCAAGGTGGCATGGTGACATGAGCATGATATAATGATGATGCAATAAATGATATGTAGGAAGTAGCATTATAGAATAGGCAAGTAGCATTACAATTGTTAGACAATTGGGATGCTACAACTCCCCCCCACTAAAGAAGGATCTCGCCCCAAGATTCCTAGGAAAATAAAAAGACCAAGGAGAAGCAGGTGTTTGGAACGAAGGTGATCCTCACGTTCCCAAGGTGATTTCTCAAAGGAATGGTGCGACCACTACACCTTGCAAAAATTTCCAGACTTGTTGCAAGTCTTGCGTTTTGCTTCTTGAAAAGAAAGGACTTGACGAACTAAAGGATTATGGCGAAACAAGGAAGGTAGGATGGACATAGCTCAGTTGCTCTCAAGGAACACGATGAAGAATATAACCACTTCTTGAAAGAATTTGAGGAGACGATGAACCAAGGAGAGAAAAGAGAGACACATCGTTAAGATTAAAGATCGGAAGCTACAAGTGGAGATGATTCTTTCTCTCGCCAGAAGAAAAGAACGATTTGGATAATTTAACAACCACTATGAAAATAAAATTGTTTATTCCCTTATATATAATAAATGAAGTTTGGAGAAACACTATTGCCTTCAAACAATACAGTTCCTTGATATCAGCAAAATAAGATTTGGGTTTAGGATTTCTTGGATTCTTCTTGCACCAGTAAGAACCAAAGGATGACGCTGTTGAGGTGTGCAATTTATCTTCTAGAGAAGGAGGCGACACAAGTTATGATGGAAACCTAAGGAAGAAGGTGAATGTTGAATATCTAGAGTTTATTACAGAGATGCTTATTGCTTTCCTTAACCATGAGGTTATTGTAATAGATTTTGCGATTGATGGCATCCACCATAATTGGCTTTACCAAAAGAAAAGAATTGTCGAAAGAAAGTTAGACATAACTTCCATCCATCTTGTATGACGATGTAGAACGCCGGTCAAATGAAGAAGACGGAGAAGATTTGCATTTGTTTCCACCAGATCATTGAAGATTTTGCTCCATGTTGAGATAAACGAGACCACCAACAAGAGATTCTTGATTACATTATTAAGAGAACACTCCGGAAAACAAGGAAGGAAGTAAAAGTATCGAGGGATAAAGGCCACTTCTAACTTCCGTGGAATAAGTAGAGATCAAAATAATCCACCAATTCAATGTACAAGAGTGAATGATAAGAGTAGTGGTATGGTAGCTACTCCATCCCGCACCCAAAGCATTACTCCGTACATGAATAGGAAAACTATGCAATATAACTCTCGAATTTCAGACTAAAGTTCTTGATAAGAACTCATGAAGCTCCATAAGAAAACAAAGATTTGATGCAAACGATTCGTCAGATCCAAAGTAGATAAGGATGATGATGTTGTCTTCGTGTCCGAAGTCACAAGCCATCGGAAATATATGAACAAAGATCGCGGAGAAACATGAAATATTCAACAGACAGATTAAGGATAGCGCCCAAAACTTGAATAGAAGATTTGTAAAAGATCTAGAAAATCTTCATGGCATCCTTTGGATTGATGATGGAAGATCAAGAGAGAGGGTTTCAAAAGTTTTCTTGGCGAGTCGGAGACCAAAAGAATTTGAACGAGATTTATCCATCTTGAGGAAATCTTCAGCAGAAAGGAGATTATAACTTGCCAAACAAGGAAAAACTCCGGAGTTGGTTGAAGCCGATGATGGGTGAAGATGAAAAATTGATTTTGATGTTTCCCGGATTGTAGTGATGTTTTTAGCAGAAGGACTTGATCAAGATAGGTGACTTTAAAAAGTCAGGATTTACACTTTGAGAACATTACATAGATGCGGTGTTCTTGAAGCTTGAGAGGATGAAAATAGGTTGTTCTTCATGTTCTTACATTGATATAGAATAGATGAGAATATCATCAAGATATACCACTATGATAGATCAACCTTATGAGCACGGATTGTGTTGAGAATATGCATTGAAAGGATATATTATCTGGCCCTTCGGATAAGAAAAGGGATGCTAACTTGTTCACCTTGTTGATCAGATCACCAGTTGAAAAGAGGAACGATTTGTATGAGAACCGATGATAACTTATACATTTAAGCAAAGCTATCATAGATGAAAGGATGATATTCTCTCATATCAAAGAGAACCTTGCAGATATGGAGTTCAAAAAGATATGAAACATGATTAACAAATGATAGACCACCGTAGTGCCTTAAGAAACCTCCAAAGATACTTGAATATGATATATATTGTAGTGACCTCGGATCAAGTAAGATCCTAAGTCCCTGTGAATAGCATGCTAGTCCCTGGATCAATAGCTAGCACTCACAGTCGATGAAATATCATGTAAAACACAAGTCTTTATTACATGAATCGAGTAATCCAGAGTTTACATTATTACAACAGAAGCGATATAAATACAACTTGGAGTCCCATTAATGCCACAGGCAGGTTGAGTGAAGACCCGCGATCCTAGCGCACCTTTCAACGATCTCCGAAATTCTGCACATGAAACGTGCAGCCAACAAGTTGGGTCAATACTTTGAATGTATTGGCAAATTACACCAAGGAGAGAAAAGACTATCTCTACATGCAAGGCTGGTATAGGCTGTAGAGTTCATTTGCTCAAAGCTAATTTTCTTAAGTAGAGAGAAGAATAGATGATTGCCCTACTTTGTAAACATTTGCTTGGATAAAATAAGGTCGAGTGGCACACAAGGATATTACGCACCAAGTGTCCAAACAACCAAACACTTGGATATTACGCACCAAGCGTCACTTGGATATTACACACCAAGTTCCCAAATTCCCACCCATTAGCGATATTACGCACGCCATGGGGTTTCAAAACTTTGTTTTAGAAAAGAGAGAGGAAGATCCTTCAGAGGCTCCATCCTTCGGATGCTCAATGTTGTTCTGTTTCCGTGACCACGGCTGATCGATCAGATTGCAATACTCTCGAGAGTTTGTGCACTTTACCCACAATCCATGATCAAGTCCTTTTACAGACAGACCATGGCGAGGCTTTCCCTTAGTAGCCCCTCTACCTTCCGGATCCAACCGTGCCAAGAATCCTCCAAATGTTGGTACCCAGGTGAGGTTTCCCACTAAGTACTAGGCCAAGACAGAGCCCATAATGTATTGTGGTTGCCGAAGCTTCAATTCGAAACATGGCGGACTTCTTTGATTCTGGGCGGTCCTCCACCAAAATCACACTCGTTGACCCGACAACCATTCCGCCTAAGAAAACTTAGTTTTATTTTGAAGTGGATTTAAGAAGAAAAGTTTGCTCTAGAGAGCCTTTATACTTAGAAAAATTCTTTGTCTTTCGAACCCCCCAACGGTACTTTGTATATATAGCATAGCAAGCAATACTTAGCAAAAACAGGGGTAACCTATTAGGATGGGAAATCCTAAGTATAGAGCTACTCATGGCATACTACAAAATCATCGCACTTGCAAAATAATAATAAGGAAAAATTCTACTAGAACATCCTACACATGCATACTACAGGATTTTGAAGATCACATGCATAGAATCAAAACTGGGACAAAAGTTATGAACAAGTGGTGTAACTTGCCTTATGTTGATAATATGGGTGTTGATTGTATTTCTCCGCAGCAATCGCACTCTCCGAACAATCTAATACGAGGACAAGGTAGTTCCAATCAAAACAATTGCAATTGCAAACATAGCAAACACAACAAGGATGATCGAAAACATGCATGATGATTTAACATGACACAATGGTTATAATTAGTTTTATGAACATTAATATATCATATGATGCATGTATGAGTTCATTTAATGCAATAGGGTACTTGTTATTAATGATTACTTGCCAATATAAGGGTTTTGATAGTTCTGTTGTAACGCCTGTTCTAACTGTAGAATTAAATTTGTTTCTTGGGTTTACTGGATAGAGGACGTTAATACGAACCAGTAGGCGTTGGATTCACCCTAATCGGAGTTATAGATCTTTTTATATGATTTAAATAGTGTTTAATGGGTTTTAAGTGATTCATACAGTTTTGTTGCCTAAAAATCAAACAAAAATTATATCTGTAATCTCCACGAAATTGTGATTTCAGGGACATATTATTTGTAATTTTCTGAATAGTATTTATTTTCTTATGAATTTATTACTCTAAATAGGCTATTAAACCATTTAAACCTTCACGGCAAAACCTTACAGTAAAATGCTGAACTAATTGCATATTGATGATCTACATGGAACCAGCTTTCTATCGGTATATCATTTGTATTTTTGTGACAAGCAATTAATTTGCTATAAATTTAATGATTTATAAAGCCATTAGAACTAATTAAATTGCTACGGGTTAAATAATCTGCAAAGGACAGAGCCAACCAGATATTATTAAATTACATTACAGTAGCTTCAATTTGCTATATTATTCATATTTTTCGGAGTTACAGATAATATCCTATGAATTTATTAACCTAAAAGACCATTAAAACTAATTAAATTACTGCAGTAACCACGTAGAGTAAAAGTTGGATCTATTCTTATAAGATGATTCTACGTGAAATTATCTTCAATTTGGTATATTATACGCAATTTTTGGACATGGTATGAATTTCTAATGAATTTTACAAGTTAGATCTATAATATGCAAATTTAAATTCGAACGGAATATTCCAGGGAATATTCCGCTGACTGGACAGGTTGACTTTTGCATGCTGACTGGGACTAGATGTTGACCTTACGTTGACGTAGCGTTGATGAGAAAGATGACCAGGATGACGACATGGCACGAACCGGTTTGATTGGATCTCGATCGTCTGGATAGGATCCGGTGGCTAGAAGAAGAGATTGACCCGATTTTGGCTCAGAATAGACAAGAAATAGATCTGTGTTAGAGAGGCAAATCCGTAGGTCAAATCGAAAAACTCAGAACATGAAAGGTGTGGGGAATCATTATTCCTACCTTCTCACCAAAGGAATTTGGATTTGAAGAAACGAGCGCGAGTACATCTTGGATTTACACCGTAAGATCTGAAATATTGCGATACGAAATTCTCTGGCTGTGGTGGATGAAAAGAGGTGAGGTTTGTCGGGATTGAAAGATTTCGATGCGATCTTCAACTTTCGTTTTTTGACCGAAAGCAAACGACGAAGTCTAGATGGATTAAAAAGCGAAACAAGATTCGGGAATAGGTAGATTCGGGATTTCGAGAATAGAAACTCATACAGCCGTGGCTCCACGAGTTTATATGGAGATTTATGATGGTGTAGAGATAGACCTTGGAGTAGAGAACAAGTAGAAACAAACGGAAGTCAATTCGGAGTTGTAGATAAAAAGTTACGAGAGTTTGAATGGAGATAGGTTTGAAAAAAATGTTTTGCACGGTTTTAAAAGCAACCAACCGATCGATCCTGGCTGGCTGGCTCGTCCGGTCGGTCCGGCTGGGCCGGCCCGTTCAGTTTTTTTTTTTAAAAAAAAACTTGTTTCCCTCATATCTTTTGCATACGAACTCCAAATGACATGATTCTTGTTTCTAAATTTTTCTAAAATCGAAAAGATTAATATAGGATCAAATTTGTAATCTTTTACTAGTTTGGAAGTAGTGGGTTTATAAATCCTTGTATATCTCATTTTATTTATATCTTTATGTGTTTGTTTTTATTCCATAACTTTTTCATACTAGCTCCAAATGAGCTCAATTTTGTTTCTAAAAATTTGTAGTATTAATTGGATCTATTTAGGCTATAATTATCAATAATTTATGCCTTAACAACAATGGGTTTTTATAAAGTCAATTTAATTACCCTTAGGAACATTTGGGCGAATCAACTATAGGATTTAGATACCAGGATTTGGATTCAGTTTGTGAGAACTTTGCATGGATGAAATTCTTATGAATGCTTCATGATTTTCATTTTGAAATCTTGCACACCAATTCCACAATCCATAATCAATCCATGCCCTTTTG
Source organism: Avena insularis (assembly GCA_023614405.1). Taxonomy (NCBI): domain Eukaryota; kingdom Viridiplantae; phylum Streptophyta; class Magnoliopsida; order Poales; family Poaceae; genus Avena; species Avena insularis. The sequence goes on from CM042689.1 coordinate 165,303,836, forward strand.
CCCATATGGCTACTTAGGTCATAACAAAAGAATATAAGATTTTGAATTCAAGGTTGAGAGGATTTTCTATTCAAAAGTTTCTTCTCTTTGAGAATTTTCAACATAGTTAAACAATCAATCAACTTATTTATTTATTTCACACTCCAAAATTAGGAGAATTTTGGGATGTGACAGACTACCACCCTTAAAAGAAATCTCGTCCCAAGATTTGGGAAGGCTAGAAAGAAAGAAAGGTTCGGGGTCCTTTAGGATGCTACCACCCTTAAAAGAAATTGACTAGGTCACTTCTCGAGGATTCACTTAGCTCAGATTGGTTCTCCTTTAGACTTTTATTGGCACAAAGTCTCTAGCACATTCTAAACATCATGATTGATAGTTTCCGAGATAGCACTTCTTAAACTAGCAAAACTCTCATGGTGGGCAAATAGGGAACGTTTACTTCACGGTTCCCATAATTCATGGTTGGGATTCATCCTTACCGTATATTCCTACGCTTAGCAATGGATGCTTTTAGAAGGGTGTAACAATATACCATTCTAGGGTTTAGGCTCAACGTCGACTCTCTGCTAAGGTTGAAAAGGGCACTCAAGATTCGCAAAGCCAACAGTACAAGAGCGAATAATAAGAGTAGTAGGAATGGTGATCAATCCATCCTGCACCCAAATAATTACCATGTATGAGGATAGGTGAATCACGTTTTTCTATCACTCGGGCATTCTTACTTGCCTTGAAGAATGTTTCCATGGGCCAGTTTGGGGAAAATGGGCATTCCTTTCATATGTCGAGTATTGCGAAGTGATGACTTTGGGTGCGGTGTCTAGAGTCTTGAATCCATCTCTTGTATTTGTCGTGTCCTCGCGGAGCTTCATGAGGTCTTGGCGCATTCCGTCCCTGACTTGTTGATTCAGTTGGTGTTCCACCGGGTGGAGGTGCATTGAGCGGGGTTGTGATTGGTCCCTTCACATAGGAAGAATGTAACTTGAGAGGTGGGACATTCTTCTGATGGGTGCCTTCCTTCACTGAGGGCGATCATGATGCTCCTGGTGATATGCCCTATTTCTCCATAGATCATGCAAGCTAAATGTTTCGGGACTTCAACTTCTTGGATTTTTGGTATACGAGACGAGATTGAAGTAGAACCACTTTAAATTCTTTCTAAGATATCACCCCTTGATGATCATCAATGGTGTGTTGCATCTCCCACCAAGTTGGAGCGTCGTCCTTTAGGAATTGGGTGGCATAATGAAGCATTCTGTTGACTTCAATGTTGGCATCCTTCATACCATCTTTAACCTGGAGCATCCAATTCTTTGCATCGGCGTGGCTCTTACGCTTGGTGGAGTTGAGTTCCTTGTCCTCCTTATTGGTATGGTCCATCCGTCGAGTTGACCAAGGTTTAGAGTAGGAACGAATGTAGTATGGAAGAAGAAGAATAACCCATACAAGAATTTTATTTAGAAAACAAGTTTTTATTAGCTAAGGTAATAAACCATACAAGATAGCAAACAATTTGTCGCATCTATATTTAGCGGAATCTTATTCGGGTTTGGTACCTAATAGGTCACTTGGAATCTTCGAGGCTTCGAGTCTCCAAAAGTCTTCGTGCTCTTGATAGTCTTCATGTTCTTCATAATCTTCAATCTTTCGAGTTCTTTACTTAATAACATTGACTTAAGGCCTTTGAAGTCTTTAATCTTGTATCATCAGTCTTGGAACATCTTTCAGGAGGTCTTCAAGTACCAACTTAATCGAAACATTGAGATGATCTTCTTTGAAAAGGTAATCTTGAGAAAAGTTTCTTCTTGAAGTGTGTGGTGGTCATTTTCTAATGTTGAAAAGATGAGACTTAAGAAATTTTAAAACCCAAAGGTAGATGATCAGAAGTATAAGAGTTTTCTAAAATAACTTAGAAAATATTTGTCCTAAGGTTTTTCCATGTCTAGGGTCACGATCTACAGTCAACTTATGCTCTGATACCATCTGTAGTGAGCTCGGATCAAGTAAGATCCTAAGTCCCTGGATCAATAGCTAGCACTCACAGTCGATGAAATATCATGTAAAACACAAGTCTTTATTACATGAATCGAGTAATCCAGAGTTTACATTATTACAACAGAAGCGATATAAATACAACTTGGAGTCCCATCAATGCCACAGGCAGGTTGAGTGAAGACCCGTGATCCTAGCGCACCTTTCAACGATCTCCGAAATTCTGCACATGAAACGTGCAGCCAACAAGTTGGGTCAATACTTTGAATGTATTGGCAAATTACACCAAGGAGAGAAAAGACTATCTCTACATGCAAGGCTGGTATAGGCTGTAGAGTTCATTTGCTCAAAGCTAATTTTCTTAAGTAGAGAGAAGAATAGATGATTGCCCTACTTTGTAAACATTTGCTTGGATAAAATAAGGTCGAGTGGCACACAAGGATATTACGCACCAAGTGTCCAAACAACCAAACACTTGGATATTACGCACCAAGCGTCACTTGGATATTACACACCAAGTTCCCAAATTCCCACCCATTAGCGATATTACGCACGCCATGGGGTTTCAAAACTTTGTTTTAGAAAAGAGAGGAAGAACCTTCAGAGGCTCCATCCTTCGGATGCTCAATGTTGTTCTGTTTCCGTGACCACGGCTGATCGATCAGATTGCAATACTCTCGAGAGTTTGTGCACTTTACCCACAATCCATGATCAAGTCCTTTTACAGACAGACCATGGCGAGGCTTTCCCTTAGTAGCCCCTCTACCTTCCAGATCCAACCGTGCCAAGAATCCTCCAAATGTTGGTACCCAGGTGAGGTTTCCTACTAAGTACTAGGCCAAGACAGAGCCCATAATGTATTGTGGTTGCACTGGAAGCTTCTGAATTCCGAAACATGGCAGACTTCTTTGATTCCTGGGCGGCCGTCCTCCACCAAAATCACACTCGTTGACCCGACAACCATTCCGCCCAGAAGAAAACTTAGTTTTATTTTGAAGTGGATTTAAGAAGAAAAGTTTGCTCTAGAGAGCCTTTATACTTAGAAAAATTCTTTGTCTTTCGAACCCCCCAACGGTACTTTGTATATATAGCATAGCAAGCAATACTTAGCAAAAACAGGGGTAACCTATTAGGATGGGAAATCCTAAGTATAGAGCTACTCATGGCATACTACAAAATCATCGCACTTGCAAAATAATACTAAGGAAAAATTCTACTAGAACATCCTACACATGCATACTACAGAATTTTGAAGATCACATGCATAGAATCAAAACTGGGACAAAAGTTATGAACAAGTGGTGTAACTTGCCTTATGTTGATAATATGGGTGTTGATTGTATTTCTCCGCAGCAATCGCACTCTCCGAACAATCTAATACGAGGACAAGGTAGTTCCAATCAAAACAATTGCAATTGCAAACATAGCAAACACAACAAGGATGATCGAAAACATGCATGATGATTTAACATGACACAATGGTTATAATTAGTTTTATGAACATTAATATATCATATGATGCATGTATGAGTTCATTTAATGCAATAGGGTACTTGTTATTAATGATTACTTGCCAATATAAGGGTTTTGATAGTTCTGTTGTAACACCTGTTCTAACTGTAGAATTAAATTTGTTTCTTGGGTTTACTGGATAGAGGACGTTAATACGAACCAGTAGGCATTGGATTCACCCTAATCGGAGTTATAGATCTTTTTATATGATTTAAATAGTGTTTAATGGGTTTTAAGTGATTCATACAGTTTTTGTTGCCTAAAAATCAAACAAAAATTATATCTATAATCTCCACGGAATTGTGATTTCAGGGACATATTATTTGTAATTTTCTGAATAGTATTTATTTTCTTATGAATTTATTACTCTAAATAGGCTATTAAACCATTTAAACCTTCACGGCAAAACCTTACAGTAAAATGCTGAACTAATTGCATATTGATGATCTACATGGAACCAGATTTCCATCGGTATATCATTTGTATTTTTGTGACAAGCAATTAATTTGCTATAAATTTAATGATTTATAAAGCCATTAGAACTAATTAAATTGCTACGGGTTAAATAATCTGCAAAGGACAGATCCAACCAGATATTATTAAAGTACATTACAGTAGCTTCAATTTGATATATTATTCATATTTTTCGGAGTTACAGATAATATCCTATGAATTTATTAACCGAAAAGACCATTAAAACTAATTAAATTACTGCAGTAACCACGTACAGTAAAAGTTGGATCTATTCTTATAAGATGATTCTCCGTGAAATTATCTTCAATTTGGTATATTATAAGCAATTTTTGGACATGGTATGAATTTCTAATGAATTTTACAAGTTAGATCTATAATATGCAAATTTAAATTCGAACGGAATATTCCAGGGAATATTCCATTGTTGACAAAGTTGACTTTTGCATGCTGACTGGGACTAGATGTTGACCTTATGTTGACGTGGCGTTGATGAGGAAGATGACCAGGATAACGACATGGCACGAACCGGTTTGATTGGATCTCGACCGTCTGGATAGGATCCGGTGGCTAGAAGAAGAGATTGACCCGATTTTGGCTCAGAATAGATAAGAAATAGATCTGTGTTAGAGAGGCAAATCCGTAGGTCAAATCGAAAAACTCAGAACATGAAAGTTATGGGGAATCATTATTCCTACCTTCTCACCAAAGGAATTTGGATTTGAAGAAACGAGCGCGAGTACATCTTGGATTTACACCGTAAGATCTGAAATATTGCGATACGAAATTCTCCGGCTGTGGTGGATGAAAAGAGGTGAGGTTTATCGGGATTGAAAGATTTCGATGCGATCTTCAACTTTCGTTTTTTGACCGTCTAGATGGGTTAAAAAGCAAAACAAGATTCGGGAATAGGTAGATTCGGGATTTCGAGAATAGAAACTCGTACAGCCATGGCTCCACGAGTTTATATGGAGATTTATGATGGTGTAGAGATAGGCCTTGGAGTAGAGAACAAGTAGAAACAAACGGAAGTTAATTCGGAGTTGTAGATAAAAAGTTACGAGAGTTTGAATGGAGATAGGTTTGAAAAAAACTGTTTTGCACGGTTTTTAAAGCAACCAACCGATCGATCCTGGCTGGCTGGCTCGTCCGGTCGGTCCGGCTGGGCCGGCCCGTTCAGTTTTTTTTTTTTTAAAAAACTTGTTTCCCTCATATCTTTTGCATACGAACTCCAAATGACATGATTCTTGTTTCTAAATTTTTCTAAAATCGAAAAGATTAATATAGGATCAAATTTGTAATCTTTTACTAGTTTGGAAGTAGTGGGTTTATAAATCCTTGTATATCTCATTTTATTTATATCTTTATGTGTTTGTTTTTATTCCGTAACTTTTTCATACTAGCTCCAAATGAGCTCAATTTTATTTCTAAAAATTTGTAGTATTAATTGGATCTATTTAGGCTATAATTATCAATAATTTATGCCTTAACAACAATGGGTTTTTATAAAGTCAATTTAATTACCCTTAGGAACATTTGGGCGAATCAACTATAGGATTTAGATACCAGGATTTGGATTCAGTTTGTGAGAACTTTGCATGGATGAAATTCTTATGAATGCTTCATGATTTTCATTTTGAAATCTTGCACACCAATTCCACAATCCATAATCAATCCATGCCCTTTTGCCCATATGGCTACTTAGGTCATAACAAAAGAATATAAGATTTTGAATTCAAGGTTGAGAGGATTTTCTATTCAAAAGTTTCTTCTCTTTGAGAATTTTCAACATAGTTAAACAACCAATCAACTTATTTATTTATTTCACACTCCAAAATTAGGAGAATTTTGAGATGTGACATATATGATCGCGGTATAACTCAAAATCACAAGTGATAACCACCATCATTTGGAGGATTAGATTGATAGAATTGACCATATTCTAGTCATGATGAGTGTCATATAGCTATACCGAGAACCATATTACAATCACAAGCATAAGATCGACACACATTATGTAATTAGCCCCAAAGAATTTGAAGAAGAAGTAAAAAATCCAGATTGAAACACTGGTAGCAAAAAGATCGAGTTAGCATGGACATGCTGAGAAAAAGAAGGAGAGTAGTGTATCACACATGATTGAAAAGGAGTGTGGAAACACCGATGTTCAAAGAAAAAATTCCGCATTTTTTGGCATTAAAATACCAAAGGATGAATAAAACTACTTAACGGATAGAGATTAGCAACTCCACATTATGTGAAAGCAAACAGGAAGGATGAACACCCTTCACAAGACTGTGTAGGTTTACAAGGAATGAGATAGATCGTGTTGGTTTGACAAAAGCCTGTCAATATGGAATGTACCAATAGTTGATAACCAAAGACAGATTGTGACAACAAGGTAGGATGCAACATATAGACAAAGGATTTAACACACATCCTATGGTACTACGGAAACCCCAAACACGTGAATCCTAGTTTGAATTTTTAGAAGAGGATTGATAAACATTACACTTCCTTACCAGAAAAAGGGTGGGTAAGAAGGAAAATGGAAGCAGTCCTACTCTCATGTTTAGTTTTTCCATAATATACAAAACTACCAAAAATATTTTCTAGACTGACAACGACCATCTTGGATGAGATCCTGAAGGGAGGAATGGCTCTGATACCAGTTGTAATACCTCAGACACTACACTCTAAGGAACAAGCCAGGAATGAACCCAAAGTGCATAAGGTTTCCTACTGAGGAGGCCCAAGGGCCACACACATGTAGGTCCCGTCTAAGAAGAACAGGGTACGGTACCGACAAACCACCCTATCCACTTTGCAAGAACATCATGACAAGAGCGAGCGGCATAGTCGACAGGTATGCAAGAGACAAACACACACATGTGTGTATGTCCTAGACATACAATAGTACATCAAAGATAACCCATCTAAAATAAATAGAAATATTCAACGCCATATGGCAAGACCCAAATACTAGATAGTTCTAATAGTTTAGGATACATGATCATACATAGCGGAAAACAAGATCCTAGTACGGATAAGAAGCGAATTGGCATAAGATGCCCTGAAAACAACCATATCCCGTCCACATGATCTCAAGATCTCCATGCCCCGGAATCTCTAAACCTAACGGTCGTTGCCACCATCATTGGTCTCCTCGACCCAGTAACCTTCTTGCGGATATACCTATCCATCTGAACCAATATTTTATCGTGCGAGACCCTAAGGGAGTCATCAAATCTTTTTATGCATCTAAAGGGAACAACCTAGGGGTAATGCAATTGCAGCGAAAATAAAGCCTAGCAGTTCTATAGAGACACGAACCAATATCTGCCTAACCAAAGATAGACAGAAATTCATCAAATAAACAATAATTAACTACCCAACAGATATATATCAACATAAATAAACATCGCCCGCCCTTCTTCTCATTTCCCGAACGAGAAGGCAGAAGAACATCCCTTCTGTAGGCAATTTTATTAATCATTCCATGAAGGTTGAACTATTACTCGTCAAGTTTTAGTCATATTAAAAAATGTACTTTAGTTATGCTTATCTATGATCGAGAAACTATGCTCCAAGTCGTCTATAACCGCGGACACAACTTTCAGAAAGATTTACCCTGCAGGGGTGCACAAATAGCAACACACGCATGATCAACCTCGGAAAAACCAAATAAAAACCCAATGAGGCATCACAACAAAGCAATTACAAGATTAATTAAATATTTCAAGGGGCCACCCCACTAAGCTACCCGCTACGAAGTCGTCCGGCTCCACGACGGACCCATGGTGTGTGGCGATGATACTTTCGACCTGGATTACGGATGTAGTATAGCTCTTTTTCCCTAGTAGACCTAGGTTTATCGAATCCTCAGGAAGCAGAAAGCAAAGTGAGATTACTTAAACGAACCTTCGAGAGTTTTAGAATTCCTTTTGCGTTTTCACTAGACAAAGAGTTTGCGATCTTTTTGTTGTTGTTGACAATGGAGAGAGAGAGGGCCTAGGGTCTTCGGTTTTGACCAGTAGCTGTGCAAAAACATCTTATGGGAATAATATATAATAATAAAGTATGCATGTAATCGTTAGAGTAAGATAATTATATATGGGAAGTGCATCCATAATTTCTATCGCCTTTGCAACCGCTTATAGCCATAGCCTACTAGTCTCATCCATAGAAGAAAGAGAACTAATGATATGCATAGTGATGTCACCGTTAATCCCAAGTAAATCCCTCACATATAGCCGTACTACCCCTTCTGTCACTAGGGTTCCCATCCTGTAGATCAGTCATTACTCACACTCCCTTTACCTCGATCAATCCTTGGGGTCTTGGGTACCTGACAAGTCCTTAGATTGAGGCAAGAGAGGGTACTACAATCATCATGTCATATAAACTAATACATGATACCATCTATGATAAATAACATGCACAAAAAGCTATATGGCTAGGCCGAAGCCCTTAGCCCAAGGAGAATTACTCACACATAGAGATGAAATCAACAATCATAAACATTGTAATAGAGATCATAAGGTTGATAGCAAATAGTCTTACAATGTCGCCAATTGGAGAAGAGGTCTACTATTACAAGTGGTGGAAGATGGCTATGGTGGTGGAGAAAGGTTTAGAGGTTTAGATCTAGATCTATTCCTCCGGCGTGGCGGCTTCTGGTGGCAGGGAGAGTTGGGGTCGAAAAGAAGCGCCGTTCCCGGTCACCCAAAGCCTCTTTATATAGGGGTCCCTTCACGAAAGTTGTTCTGTTTGATCTAATGGAGTCGATGCCAACTATACAGCCGGAATAAAAATTCCCGTCGTATAGTTGGTCATTAAAGCTTTAGCATTCACTTCATGGCTCCTGGTTTCTTTGACGTGTTGGAAATATCGTATGTTTGGCATTTATGTAGTGATTCCCATCATCATACGTCATTATCTGTGAAGTGAAAAATAGCAAGAAAGGATTGCATACCCATTTGATCATTAGGCATTAGTGGCAGGTTTTAGAGAGATATTTTATCAAATATATGAATAATATCTAGTTTAAATGCGGACATGGATGACTATATTTCACAGCCATCAACCTCCCCAAGCTTAAACTCGATCATCCTCGAGTAAGAAAACCAAAATCAAAAGGGAACTCAGCATTTAAACTGAAATAACGAGATGATGATCTTACTCATGATTGGTAGTCTCATGTTTCCTCCACTTTATTAATCTGAAAAACTTCAACATAGATAGAGTAATGGCAAGCATATCATACGGGTTTCATGGATCCTTATAGCGCAGCAAAATTATTGTAAGCATGGATGATTCAGAAGAGTAAACTTTATTCCATGTCATGTAATCAACTCATAAGCTTGCCTTTGAACAATAAAGTATAATCATGTAAAATTAAGAGTGTGAGAGTTCGTCATGAAAAGCATATACACTAAAGTATCTCAATTCTCCCACATCAATAAATCAAGACTTTTCAAGCACTACTTTTATATTCATTGTCCTTCAAGAATTTCAGTTCTTAAATAATTGAGAGCATGCCAAAAAAAATCATTAGTTTATCGAGTTGTGATGGACACTCGTGCCATGACTAAGGTTTTTGTTCCTTTTGCATAATGATTACTCAGATAAGCCAGAGGAGTGATTCCATCATGTTACAGCTACCCGGAAGTGCCAATAATCTTACCCATTATAGCATTGCTACTACATATGTTTAATCAACTCATATCCGAAATCTAGGAGTTTCCTCCATGAAGATCGTTCATAGGCTAGCCGAGTTGTTGGCATCCCATGAAGTTTGACACGCATAAAGCTATATCATTTTGTAACATCCCTAAAATCATGTTTCAAACTCATGCATATCATCCATGCATCCATGATCATATAAGTTTCATTTCAAACAAATCATTTCAAAACAGAAGCATATATGCTTATTATTTCATGTAAGTTTGCTCTAGCCTTAGTGCTATCTTCCAATGAGAAGAGTACTTGTTTTGGTTCAGTAAGGTTTGAAATTCAAACTTAGGCACCATCAAAAGTTTGAACAAAGTTTCAAAACAAAATGAGTAAATAAAACCAATATTATGCCTATTATATATATATCATAAAGGCTTGGTTTTATTTTTATTTTCAGTTGATCAAAGTGTTTTCAGTAAACAGTAGTGTTTGACACACATTTGAGTGCAAGGTTTGCTGAATGAAAACCTAGAGAAGATTTGAATTCAAACTCATTTGATTTGGAATTGAAAATCATTTCAGAAAATCAAAACAGAAAAAGAAAAGGAGAATAGAAATGGAAAAAGGCCAGCGCCACCTATCTGGCCCAACTACGAATCCAGCCCATTAAGCCCACCCGGGTTCCCCCTCTCTCTCTCTCACTCGCAGACACACCCACCGAGTGACTGACACCAGGACCCCACCTCCTCTCTGTTTAACTCGCTGACGAGTGGACCCTGCGACCACGTCGTCGTCGTCAATCACGCGCGGCCGCGACGCTCGCTCCGCCGTTACTCGCCGCAGTCACTGCGGGCTTAATTGCCCTTGATTCCGCGCTTAATCGCCGCTCTCCTTCTGCCTACATAAACCCCTCTGCACCGCGGCCATTTCCTCCCTAGCGCCACCTCTCCGCCACCAGGCTGCCCGTAATCGCTCTCGCGCCGCCGCAGACAGACGCACTCCAGCGACGAATCTCTGTGAGTACTGACCGCACCCCTGCCTCTAGTTCAAACCACCGTGACCAGCATGACCTTGCGCGTTCGCTAATGCCCTCCGTTTGCTTTCTCATGACCCAGAGCGACGTCTTCGTTCTCACCCGCGAGCACCTGAGCCGCTGCTCGACTCCGACGAGCGATTCAGGTAAAATGAGACCGCCCCTTGCCTCCTCTTTGATACAGTCTTGATCGCCAGACCCTTGCGCATCTCCTAAACCATCTGGCTCTTGCTAGGTCGACGCAGAACCTCGGCAACGTCTTCGACAAGCAAAGCACGCCGCCGCAACTTCGACGAGCTCCAGCGACCATCTCCGTGCGCCCCTTGCCAAACCACCGCCACCTTGAGCATCAGCAGCACACAGCGAGTCTGGTAAGCCCCTTCCCCCTCTCCCGCGCGACCTAGAACGCCGGTAAAACTCTAACAGAGGCGCCGCCGCCTGTCAACGCCGCTAGCGCCGCCACTGGATGGTCAGGCTGCTTAGGATCGTTAGATCTAGATCCTGCGGATACGATAGAACCTGAGCGAAGCGGTAAGATTGGATCTGGGCCGCGCGATTAAGTTAGATCCAGCGGCTCAGAAGCGTGATCCAACGCGAAGCGGTACCGTCCAATGAGATTAAGACGTGTGGCAACAGTTTAGTTTTAAAAACAGAATTTGAACCTATTAGTTGTTTGAATTTGTTTTAGCTATTACTTTTGATCCCCACGTTCAAATTTGACAAATTTTATATCATTGGAATCAGGAGAACAAGCCCTTTCTAAATATGCAATGTGTTTAATGTTTTTTCTGTTAAAATGGTTTTATTTACAGAAACATGTGTAGGGCTATTTTGAGTATATGAATTGTTTAAGAAATGTTTTAAGGTTTAAATAATTGTTGTTTGGCAAGTTTTAAACTTGTTTATGAACCAGTACTGTACACTTGCTTAGTTGAGTTTTAAAAACCATCACATATCATTGCATGCATTCATATATTTTTGTTTGTATATATTTTGTATGTGATTGTTGCTATGATTTTATGTCTAGATTTTGGTGCCAATAGTGATTGTGATTGTGAGGAGTGTAGCTACTCTCCAAACTACCAATGCAAGTGGTGCTTCATGATATTTTTACCCCTATGTTTTCTACTAAGCATTAGAAATATTTTGTTAGACTTGCATGTTATATTTTGCTTATATGCCATGTTGGGAAATCCTAGTAGTTATAGAATTGCTAGAAAATTTCTAAGTTAAGAATGCTTATCTATGCCATGCTTAGCCTAGCTAGTAGCAACCAAGGGTGGTGAAATATACATGCTATGATAAAATATTTCTAAGTCTTTGGACTTGTGTTTTGCCTAATAAAACAACTAAGTAAATGAAACACCTGGGTGGAATGGAAGGAATGGTTTATGTTGAGTGGTTACACAAGGCCCATTTCTATGGTTTACCTTGTGTATCTCACTTGTGGAAAGCCACCCAGGAACAAAGAGATTTTAGAGGCCAAATGTTAAGAAGCTTCTAGTGCAGCCACTTGGCAATATGGGCTCTGCCTGGATCACATAGGTTGCTAGAACTTAGCCATTTGGACAGTTGGTGATAGTGGGAAAGATAGGTTGGAGCGCGTCCATTTGGTCTAAGGGAAGGCTTCTGAAAGGTCCTGTCTTGCTGAAAATCAAGGCTTGTGGGGAAAGTGCACAACCTCTGCAGATGGAAGAATCTAAGTACTTAGCCATGTCCCTGGAAAAGGACAACTTGAGCATCAAGACATGGAAGCTATCAAGAATCTCCTCATCCCAATTTCTAAGTAAAACTTGTGGGTGAACAAGGGTGAAGGACCTCAATGTCTATTGGTGGTTCCTTGGGAAAAGTTTTGATAAAGAAAAACTTAGTGATTTCAACTAATAGGCAAAACCTATTTTGAGCAAAGCAAGCCAAGCTACACTTAGCCAAATTGCATATAGTATCTAGTCCACCTAAATTATACTAAGGTATCACTTGCCAATACTATTCTAATGTATTGACCCACTGTGGCTGTAACTTGTGATGTTGAAGGTTACTCTGATGAGGATTAGGAGTCATGAGTCTACACTCAACATGTTTGCCTGTGGCACATGAAGATGAAGACTTTTATCTATTTACTTATTTAAACTCTTGTAATAGGCCTGTGGCCATGGAGTTGTAAAGACTATGTTGTCTCTGGAATGACTGTAATAATGACCTTTGTTTCTGTGTACTTCATCTTAAACTGTGGATGCTAGCATTGATACAGGGACTAGCATTGCAATCACAGGGATCCTTTTTCCTTTATAAAGGAGGGATCTTACAGATGGTATCAGAGCATTGTGTTGCCTGTAGGATTATGACCCTAGGATTGGAAACCACTAAGGAAATTTTTTCAACAACTTCTACACTTGTCTATTCTTCTCGTAAACTTCTCTAATATTCTTTCTCATCTCTATTTGTAGATGAACTCCATCAACAAAGCCGTAAGGAAGGGACCACTCATGACAATGACTTTGGATTGTGAGACAGAGTTTCCCAAGGCTCTCAAGGACCTCATGGTTGCAATGGAAATACATGGTGCAGCTGTGTACAAAGGTTTTCCTGTGATGGATGAAGGAGTTGAGTACTGGTGGGTGCAACTTCACTTGTATAAAAACAAGGAAGACAACCACAAGGAATCAGGATTCTGCATGTTCACCAATTCAGTGGTGCACACTACATTCTTTGAATCGGCAAGGGATGCAGCTTGGAAGACCATCAAAGAACTTGGTGATAGAGTCAAGTGCAGAATGCTCAACTTCCAAAATGACCTAAAGGAAGAGAAGAAATATACCCAAGAGTTGGAGGCTACCAACCAAACCTTAAGAGGAGACATTATAGACTTAGTGATGGAGTCATGTGCTCAAGATAGAGTGATTGCTTCTAGAAATATTGTGTTAGCCAACATATCTAGTGAGATAGGATTGTAAGCGTACATCGTTAGTTGGACCACCACTTATCACCTTATTTTCCAAATGTTCCTAAAAATAAGTTGAACCTTGGATGATGTAATGGATTCATGTATGCCATGTGTGTTTGATTTCCAAAGATATGCATGTGATGCTTTGCCTTGTGTTTTATCTTGAATTGTGTTGTTTCTAACTTTTTTCTATCTTATAAATAGATGCCTAATGTTACCTTCAGCACTGTTGAGGAGTTCCAGGGAACTCACTTTGGCCCTCGTATTATTAAGCTTACTAGTTTGCTCAATCTCCCTCTTCCTACCATCATGGTGCTTCCCCTCACCAAGTATGAGAGGAAAGACCTTCGGGGTTTCAAGGTCAATCAGCCCGGATGCCAGACTGAGCCTACCACGGAGGCTATCATCTTCAAGCTCATGCACGATGACAAGGAGAGAGGCCTTGAGGTAGTCATGCGAGGATCGATGGGGACGTCTGCTAGGGAGACACTCTCGAGAGGTTAGAGGTACTCACTTCCACGTCTTCGGTAAACGTGATGAGGATGGAGAGGCCATCGACTTCGAGGACACTTCGAGGGAGACAGCAGAGCCGATTCGTCTATACCTCCAGGACTTAGAGGCTCTCATTAGGCACGTGGACACTGATAGGACCACCGTCATGCTCAACAATGAAGAACTCCAGGTGCAGCTTCGTGAGAAGGACAAGCTCTTCGCGGAGCAAGATGAGATAGTCAAGGAGATGGAGGCAAAGTTCGAGAGCCAGGACAGAAAGTTCAAGAGTCAGGAGAAGCGAGTCCAGGATAGGAACAAGAGGATTCGGGACATGACTGAAGAACTACAGGCCAAGGACTTCAAGCTCGAGCATCAGCAGACGGTGATTGAGAGGCTTCGTTCTCAGAAGAGGGCTCTCAAAGCCAAAGTAGAGACCTTGACCGCCAATGTCGAGGAATACAAGACCGCTATGGAGAATGTAGGTCTTACCTTTGTTGAGGAGGAGGTTGATGCCGAGGAGTAGAGTTGACTACTCATTTATCATTTACTTATCATACTTTATTTGTGTCACAATGACCATCCAACATGTGGATGGCTTGTTATTGGTGTGTTACTTTGCGAACTTGTCGTTTTTGTTGTTGAACTATTATTGCTATGATGCATGTTTTGTGATTGTTTATGTGATGTATTGTGCATGAAACATCTATGGGTATCTCATTCTTATCTCTATTGAACAAACCACAGATGCCTCCCCGTCGTGCCAATCCCAACCCCAACAACAACAACATCACTCCTGAGATGCAGCAAATGATGATAGCTCAGACTCAGCTGATGCAAATGATGACGACGTTCATCCAGAACCAAAACAACAACAACAATAACAACAACAACAATAACAACAACCCACCGGGTTTTGACATGCTTACCAGGTTCTTGAGATTGAGGCCAGCAAAGTTCTCAGGAACAAATGATCCTATGGTGGCTAATGATTGGCTACGCTCTGTGAACAAGGACTTGGTAACTGTGGGCTGTACTGATGCAGAAAAAGTCAGATTTGCAGCACATTTGCTAGAAGGACCAGCCTCCACTTGGTGGGATAACTTCTAGATCACCACTCCCATAGAAGATGTGACATGGGTTATCTTTGAGGATGGCTTTCGTACTGCTCATATCTCATCTGGAGTGATGAGTCTGAAGAAGAGTTTCATAACCTGAAGCAGCGCTACCGCAGCGTGGCAGAGTATATTGAGGAGTTCAACAATCTGGCGCGTTATGCACCGGATGAAGTTGACACTAATGCTAAGAGGAAGGAAAAGTTCCTCGAAGGGTTGAATGATGAACTGAACCTGCAGTTAGCTGTGGCATATGTTCCCACATACCAGTCTCTTTGTGACAAGGCTGCTATTTTGGAGAACAAAATGAAGCAAGTTGAGAGCAGGAAAAGGAAGAACTCGGACAAGCACAACTCGAGATCGTCTCACAAACGTTCCCATTATGATGATGGTGGAAGCTCAGGATCCCACAAGCATGGGAAATTCAACAAGCACCACAACCACAACCGTCATCATGACAACAAGCATCACCGTAGTCATGACAATGACAAGTACAAGAACCACAAGGGTGGATATAAGAGCCACCACAGTGGTAGTGGAAGTGGCAAAGGAAGCCAGCCACAAGAAGGACATTAGTCAGGTTGAGTGCTTCAAGTGCAAGAAGATGGGGCATTATGCAAATGAATGCCCAGAAAAGAAAGTTGAAGGACCCAACAAGCCCAACCCTTTTCAGAAAGGGCAAGTTAACCACATCAATGTGGAGGAAATCTATGAGGAGCCAGATGCTGTTGCTGGTAAGTTCAAACTCAATTCTATTCCAGTAATTGTTCTTTTTGATACTGGAGCATCAGATTCATTCATATCAAAAGCATTTGTTGATAGAAATGGGTTTCCAACTGAAAACATTGGGTGTCCAATAAAAGTTAGTTCTCCAGGTGGAGATATGATAGTAAGTCTTGGATGCCGGGATCTAGTGATAGAGTTTGGAAAGCATAAGTTTCCAGTGAGTCTGATAATCCTAGATTCCCAAGGACTGGATGTAATTTTGGGAATGGATTGGATGGCTAAGTATGAAGGAGTACTAGATTGTGCTAATCGTACTGTTGCACTCACAACCCCGGAAAGAAAACGGATTAAATTCAAATCTAACTTTGAATCAAAAGGGAGTAAGCTAAATTCTCTTAAGGGGTTTAGCATAGAAAGTGTGCCAATTGTGAGTGAATACCCGGATGTGTTTCCGGAAGAATTGCCGGGAATGCCACCAGATAGAGATGTGGAGTTCCTTATTGATTTGCTACCAGGATCTGGTCCAATAGCAAAGAGACCTTACAAGATGTCAGTTGATGAACTGAAAGAACTCAAGAAACAACTTGGAGAACAGTTGCAGAAAGGATTTATTCAACCCAGTTCTTCATCTTGGGGAGCCCCAGTTTTGTTTGTGGAGAAGAAGGATAGAAGTCAAAGGTTATGCATAGATTACCGTTCACTCAATGAGGTGACTATCAAGAACAAATACCCTTTGCCTAGAATCAATGACTTGTTTGATCAGCTAGAAGGAGCTTGTGTGTTCTCAAAGATTGATCTTCGGTCAGGTTATTTCCAACTCAAGATAAGAGAACAAGACATACCTAAAACAGCTTTCACCACAAGGTATGGATTGTATGAGTATACCGTGATGCCATTTGGTTTGACCAATGCACCAATATACTTCATGAATATGATGAACAAGGTGTTCATGGAATTTCTTGATAAGTTTGTTGTCGTTTTCATCGACGACATTTTGATCTACTCCAAGAGCAAAGAAGAGCATGAAGGGCATTTGCGTTTGATACTTGAGAAGCTTAGAGAGCATAAACTGTATGCCAAATTCAGCAAGTGTGAATTTTGGCTAAATGAAGTTGGATTTCTTGGACATGTTGTGTCAGGAGATGGTGTAGAAGTTGATCCTGCTAAAGTTTCAGCTGTAACTGAATGGGAATCTCCCAAGTTAGTGAAAGAAGTTCGTAGTTTCCTTGGCTTAGCAGGTTACTACAGAAGATTCATTGAGAATTTCTCCAAGGTATCTAAGCCTATGACAGAATTGCTAAAGAAAGACAAGAAATTTGCTTGGTCTGAAGGATGTGAACTTAGCTTTCAGGAATTGAAGAAGAGACTCGTGACAGCACCAGTCTTGTGTTTGCCAGACTTGGAAAAAGATTTCCATGTGTATTGTGATGCATCTCATCATGGTTTGGGTGCAGTACTTATGCAAGAAGGAAAAGTTGTGGATTATTCCTCAAGACAACTCAAAACTCATGAAGTGAACTACCCTACTCATGATCTAGAGTTAGCCTCTGTTGTCCATGCACTCAAAACATGGAGACACTATCTTTTGGGAAAGCGTTGTGAAGTGTTCACAGATCACAAGAGTTTGAAGTATATCTTCACCCAGAAAGAAATTAACATGAGACAAAGAAGATGGCTAGAACTCATCAAGGACTATGACTTAAGTTTGCAATACCACCCCGGTAAATTAAATGTTGTAGCAGATCTAAGCCGTAAGGTTTTTGTGAATGGCCTTACTAAAGGAGAATTGCCAGATGATTTGTGTGCCCAATTTAGAGATCTCAGATTGGAGATTGTGCCTGAAGGACATCTCATGTCTTTGGATGTTCAACCCACTCTGTTGGACAAGATCAAAGAAGCCCAGAAGATTGATAAGGAAATTGAAGAAATTAAAGAAAAGATTGGCAAAGTAAAAGCCAAAGGATTCCATGAAGACGAACAGGGTACCTTATGGCATGGGAAACGTATCTGTGTTCCACAAGATCCGGAGCTTCGGAAACTGATTTTGCAAGAAGCACACAACTCGCCGTATTCCATTCATTCGGGTAACACCAAAATGTACATGGACATGAAGGAAAGATTTTGGTGGAATAATCTCAAGAAGGACATCGCCGAATATATTGCTTTGTGTGATGTGTGTAGTAGAGTGAAAGTGGAACATCAGAAACCAGCAGGTTTGCTTCAACCACTACCTATTCCTGATTGGAAGTGGGACAAGATTGGTATGGATTTCATTACCGGATTACCAAGGACCCGGTCAGGATATGATTCTATTTGGGTAGTAGTGGATCGCCTAACTAAAGTGGCTCATTTCATACCCGTGAAGACAACCTATACAAGTGCTAAGTTGGCCAAGATCTATATGAGTAGAATTGTATGTCTACATGGAGTGCCCAAGAGTATTGTGTCTGATAGGGGAACTCAATTCACTTCCCATTTTTGGAGACAGCTACATGAGTCATTGGGAACGAGGTTGGAATTCAGCACTGCTTTTCATCCTCAGACTGATGGACAGACAGAAAGGACTAATTAGATTCTTGAAGACATGTTGAGGGCATGTGCCCTAGACTATGGAGCCAGTTGGGATGAAAGTCTGCCTTACGCAGAATTTTCTTATAACAACAGCTATCAAGCCAGTATTGAGATGGCACCATTTGAATTTCTCTATGGGAGAAAGTGTACCACCCCATTACTATGGAATGGAGTGGGAGAAAGAAGTATGTTCAGACCAGAACTAATCAAGGAAGCCGAAGAGAAAGTCAAGCTGGTTAAGGGCAGATTGAAGATAGCACAGTCCCGACAGAAAAGCTACGCAGATCCTAAGCGTAGAGAAGTCACCTACGAAGTTGGTGATAGAGCTTATCTTAGAGTGTCACCACTTCGTGGAGTGAAGAGGTTCGGAGTCAAAGGAAAGTTGGCCCCAAGATATGTTGGACCATTCAAGATTCTGAGTCGTAAAGGAGAAGTTGCTTATGAAATTGAACTGCCAGAGTCTTTGTCAGCTGTCCATAATGTGTTTCATGTGAGTCAGCTTAAGAAATGTCATCCAGAAATGGAAGAAACTTCTTTGAAGGATACTATACCTTTGGAAGAGGTTCAGTTGGAGAGTGATCTCACTTATGAGGAGAAGCCTATCAAGATTCTTGAGACTACAGAAAGAGTCACACGGACTAAGACTATCAAGTTTTGCAAAGTGCAGTGGAACCATCATTCCGAAGAGGAAGCAACATGGGAAAGAGAAGATGATCTTCAGAAAGACCACCCTCACCTATTTGCTAGCCAATCCGAATCTCGAGGGCGAGATTCACCTTAAGGGGGTTAGATTTGTAACATCCCTAAAATCATGTTTCAAACTCATGCATATCATCCATTCATCCATGATCATATAAGTTTCATTTCAAACAAATCATTTCAAAACAGAAGCATATATGCTTATTATTTCATGTAAGTTTGCTCTAGCCTTAGTGTTATCTTCCAATGAGAAGAGTACTTGTTTTGGTTCAGTAAGGTTTGAAATTCAAACTTAGGCACCATCAAAAGTTTGAACAAAGTTTCAAACAAAATGAATAAATAAAACCAATATTATGCCTATTGTATATATATCATAAAGGCCTGGTTTTATTTTTATTTTCATTTGATCAAAGTGTTTTCAGTAAACAGTAGTGTTTGACACACATTTGAGTGCAAGGTTTGCTGAATGAAAACCTAGAGAAGATTTGAATTCAAACTCATTTGATTTGGAATTGAAAATCATTTCAGAAAATCAAAACAGAAAAAGAAAAGGAGAATAGAAATGGAAAAAGGCCAGCGCCACCTATCTGGCCCAACTACGAATCCAGCCCATTAAGCCCACCCGGGTTCCCCCTCTCTCTCTCACTCGCAGACACACCCACCGAGTGACTGACACCAGGACCCCACCTCCTCTCTGTTTAACTCGCTGACGAGTGGACCCTGCGACCACGTCGTCATCAATCACGCTGCCATGACGCCGCTCCGGCTACTCGCCATGATCCGCAGGCTTAATTGCCCTTGATTCCGCGCTTAATCGCCGCTCTCCTTCTGCCTACATAAACCCCTCTGCACCGCGGCCATTTCCTCTCACCTAGGGCCACCTCTCCGCCACCAGGCTACCCGCAATCGCTCTCGCGCCGCCGCAGACAGACGCACTCCGGTGACGAATCTCGGTGAGTACTGATCGCCCCTGCCTCTAGTTCAAACCACCGTGACCAGCATGACCTTGCGCGTTCGCTAATGCCCTCCACTTGCTTTCTCATGACCCAGAGCGACGTCTTCGTTCTCACCCGCGAGCACCTGAGCCACCGCTCGACTCCGACGAGCGATTCAGGTAAAATGAGACTGCCCCTTGCCTCCTCTTTGATCTGATCTTGATCGCTGGACCTTGCGCATCTCCTAAACCATCCGCTCTTGCTAGGTCGACGCAGAACCTCAAAGAACGTCTTTCGACAAAGAAGCAAGCGACGCCGCAACTTCGACGAGCTCCAGCGACCATCTCCGTGCGCCCCTTGCCAAACCACCGCCACCTTGAGCATCAGCAGCACACGGTGAGTCTGGTAAGCCCCTTCCCCCTCTCCCGCACGACCTAGAATGCCGGTAGCAACTCTAACAGAGGTGCCGCCGCCACTGGATGGTCAGGCTGCTTAGGATCGTTAGATCTAGATCCTGCGGATGCGATAGAACCTAAGCAAAGCGGTAAGATTGGATCTGGGCCACACGATTAAGTTAGATCCAGCGGCTCTGAAGCGTGATCCAAAGAGAAGCGGTACCGGCCAATCAGATTAAGACGCGTGGCAACAATTTAGTTTTAAAAATAGAATTTGAACCTATTAGTTGTTTGAATTTGTTTTAGCTATAACTTTTGATCCCCACGTTCAAATTTGACAAATTTTATATCATTGGAATCAGGAGAACAAGCCCTTTCTAAATATGCAATGTGTTTAATGTTTTGCTTCTGTTAAAATGGTTTTATTTACAGAAACATGTGTAGGGCTATTTTGAGTATATGAATTGTTTAAGAAATGTTTTAAGGTTTAAATAATTGTTGTTTGGCAAGTTTTAAACTTGTTTATGAACCATTACTGTACACTTGCTTCGTTGAGTTTTAAAAACCATCACATATCATATTGCATGCATTCATATATTTTTGTTTGTATATATTTTGTATGTGATTGTTGCTATGATTTTATGTGTAGATTTTGGTGCCAATAGTGATTGTGATTGTGAGGAGTGTAGCTACTCTCCAAACTACCAAGGCAAGTGGTTCTTCATGATATTTTTACCCCTATGTTTTCTACTAAGCATTAGAAATATTTTGTTAGACTTGCATGTTATATTTTGCTTATATGCCATGTTGGGAAATCCTAGTAGTTGTAGAATTGCTAGAAAATTTCTAAGTTAAGAATGCTTATCTATGCCATGCTTAGCCTAGCTAGTAGCAACCAAGGGTGGTGAAATATACATGCTATGATAAAATATTTCTAAGTCTTTGGACTTGTGTTTTGCCTAATAAAACAACTAAGTAAATGAAACACCTGGGTGGAATGGAAGGAATGGTTTATGTTGAGTGGTTACACAAGGCCCATTTCTATGGTTTACCTTGTGTATCTCACTTGTGGAAAGCCACCCAGGAACAAAGAGATTTTAGAGGCCAAATGTTAAGAAGCTTCTAGTGCAGCCACTTGGCAATATGGGCTCTGCCTGGATCACATAGGTTGCTAGAACTTAGCCATTTGGACAGTTGGTGATAGTGGGAAAGATAGGTTGGAGCGCGTCCATTTGGTCTAAGGGAAGGCTTCTGAAAGGTCCTGTCTTGCTGAAAATCAAGGCTTGTGGGGAAAGTGCACAACCTCTGCAGATGGAAGAATCTAAGTACTTAGCCATGTCCCTGGAAAAGGACAACTTGAGCATCAAGACATGGAAGCTATCAAGAATCTCCTCATCCCAATTTCTAAGTAAAACTTGTGGGTGAACAAGGGTGAAGGACCTCAATGTCTATTGGTGGTTCCTTGGGAAAAGTTTTGATAAAGAAAAACTTAGTGATTTCAACTAATAGGCAAAACCTATTTTGAGCAAAGCAAGCCAAGCTACACTTAGCCAAATTGCATATAGTATCTAGTCCACCTAAATTATACTAAGGTATCACTTGCCAATACTATTCCAATGTATTGACCCACTGTGGCTGTAACTTGTGATGTTGCAGGTTACTCCGATGAGGATTCGGAGTCATGAGTCTACACTCAACATGTTTGCCTGTGGCACATGAAGATGAAGACTTTTATCTATTTACTTATTTAAGCTCTTGTAATAGGCATGTGGCCATGGAGTTGTAAAGACTATGTTGTCTCTGGAATGACTGTAATAATGACCTTTGTTTCTGTATACTTCATCTTAACTGTGGATGCTAGCATTGATCCAGGGACTAGCATTGCAATCATAGGGATCCTTTTTCCTTTATAAAGGAGGGATATTACACATTCTTATGATTCACAAGTCAAACTTTGGCATGCTCACAAAAACCGCTAAACATTAATTCAATTGAACAAATCTTTTCAAAGAGAGCTATCAAGTTAATCATTATTTTCTGTGGTGTTAAGTGTCTCTAGGAATAAGTTTTCAAGACTAAACAATACAACACCCAAGTCTTCAATTTCTGAGACTTTTTATTATTTCAATTGTTTAGCAAATTTTTAGGCAAGACTTGGTTAACTACAAGAGCTGGAATAAAACGTACCCAATTAAATACCCATCCAAACAAAATTTTACTACAATATAGAGACTCACTCCACCGATATAATATCTCAACATTACTACTAACTAGCATGGGTTTCTCAAACTTCAAAAGTGGGGAGTCATAAGGCATACCTCTCATGTTTGGTTCCACTTATCTCTTCCCTTTTTATTTGTTTCTTGGAAACTCGAAGTCGATCACTCTCCTTCAAACACATGAGAACTTCAAGGCAAAAATAAAAAGAAAGAGGGAAAAATAAAGATAAACGGAGAAATATTTTTGTAGTTTTTGAGAAGGGGAATTAAAGAAGCGGCAAAGGTTGGCTTGAAATTCTCAAACAAAATAAAATAACTAAAGATAAAGTGTTGGGGAAACCAACATGAGTGCTTATAAACTCAAATAAAAGCATAACCTCGAAAATAAAGTAAAGCAAATGAACGCAAAATAAAAATAGATAGAAAACATACCCAAGCTTAGGCTTTTGCAAGCCCTTCAAATCACCGAGGTGGGGAAAAAAGTTGTAACTCCAGTCGGCAAATTGAGTTGATAAGTTACTTGTTGTTTCTCAAAGGTTTAGTGCGATATTATGCATCCCCTCCACAGTTCCTCCAAGTTCTTGGAAATATTGATATATAGCGAACCGGCTTGGTGGCTACTGCTCCTGATGAGGGACTTCTTGATCCTCTTCTTGGTCCTCATCCTCTTCTGGAATCTCTTCCTCGGGTTGGTGTTGGTCAACCTGCAAGTCATAAAGCACACGTCCTTCCTCGATAGAGAAAATACCATTAGGCAAAGGAGCGGGATAGAGACGCCCAGCTCCAGCAATATGCAGATAATAAACACCTCCTATCCTAGTGAGAATTCCACAAGCCCTCAAAGTAGAGAAACCAACATGTCGCTCACCTAGTATCGGTTGTAAATCACCTATGTTGATGCCTAGGACATTGGCGAGCACGGTGATGACGCCTCCACAAGTGATTGGTCCTTGGTTTTGGGAAGATTGGTACTCCAAGTAGCACACAAGAATTGCGCCCAAGTGAAGTGACAAGTTGTCATAATTGAAATCAGCTTTTGCAAGGACTAAGATGTCCTCCTCATTGAGTCTTGTAAATCATTACGCGCATGCAAGGTGTTAGCAATAACATTGAACAAATAGCGAATAGCAGGATGTTGAATATTTTTCCCTTTGCTGACTCTAGAAGTAAAGCTCATTCTATTATGACAGAGTTCAGGGGATGGTTCTATGATGGTAAAAGATGCACGCATGATCATTGTTGGGTAAACCAAAATAATTGGACTATTCATTAAGTGATAAAGAATAATTATTGTTCATGAGTCGGAAAGAAATTATATCCTCCCCATGCCATGCCTTAATGGTGATTTTCAAATAACTAAGAAATTAAATGGTTAACCGATGATAGGTTGGTGCATCATGAAATACAAAGTTTTGCAGGACAATTCTATTGCAAAGTAAATTAAAGTCATCAGAAATACCGAGTTGGTTCAATGTGACGGGGAAAGCCCACTTGGTTGCCTTGACTTCTCGTTTTTGATCATGTTGAAACAATCATGGTGGGACCCATCCTTGAATCGAATCCCCATGCATTCTTGAGCTGCATCCCGAGAAGAACTAGCGGCGGCAAGAGAACGTGTCTGGATCCTCGTGTTCATCTTCTAAAAATAAATAAGGAAGACAAATATAAAACCTTTTTGATCCAACAGTAATAGTCATAGCATAATCCTCATCATAGCACACTAAAGAATCTCCTCAACATAATAATCTAGGAAAGGTAATCATGGCAACTAGTTCAAAATAAGTCTCACCCTAGATTGATAATGACAATAGATCAGAGATGAATTTGCAAAAAGTAATTGGAGGATCGGAGGAGAAACATACCGTAGATCACTTGTGCGCGAGGAAATCGAATGAAATTGAGTAGAGGTAAAGATCCCTTGAGGTTTTGACAGAGTTTGGAGGTAGAAGAGATAAAAAGGATTGATGATTTGATGTATTGGGTACCTCCCCGTGCGTTTAAGTGGTAGGATGCAACTATACGGCCGAAACACTTGTTCCCGCCGTATAGTTGGTTTGACGGCAAAATTTTAGGTTTTCTAGGGTTTATTTTCTGGCGGATATAACTATACAGCCAGAACTATACGGCCCAAACTTTTGTTCCCGCCGTATAGTTGGTCATCAAACCTTCTGTATTTTGAGATGAAAAATTGTCGATGTCTCAAATAACTATACGGCCGGAGGTATACAGCGGGAATTTATATTCTCGCCGTATAGTTGGTCGTTAAAGCTTCTGTACACATAAAAAATTTCTATTTGTTCAAAAATTACTTTTTAGACTGAAACTTAGCGAAACATCTTGTCTTGACGGAAAAATGACAGACTAAATTGTCGACCAACTTTAGCATGCATAAAACAGGAATTTTTAGTACCGCTGAATCTCTCCTTCTCACTGGAGTTTTCTAGCACTCTTTATTCTATATAAAATTTAAAAACTTTACTCAAACCTTTATTTCACATGGGTTGCCTCCCATGCAACGCTCTTTTATGGTCAATAGCTTGACCTTGATGTTGCTCACTTAGGCCATATGAGTGGAACACCCACTCCAAAATAGTTGGCCTTCAAAGTGATGGCCTCCTTCTCATCTAGCTTGGCTTTCTTTTTCCTGGGGAAATGAATAACAAAAGGATCCTGTGAAGGCAATTGGAGCTTCACGTTCCCTTCATGCAAATTAATCAAAGACTTAATAGTTCTTAAGAAAGGACGGCCTAATATAATAGGAGCAGTAGCATCATCAGGCATGTCGACAATAACAAAATCAATAAGAGTAGGACAACCTTTAATGTATACTAAGGTATTCTATTTAATGCATACTACTTGTTTAAAAGTAGAATCTGCTAGATGTAATTTTAGTTCTGTGATTTCAAAAGATCCAAGGTTTAACTTATTAAAAAGACTCTTTCGAATTGGGATCACACAGTGCAACTATTTCATTAGTCCCAATTTTAATCTTAATAGTAGGCTCAAATATCATCTAGCTTGACAGGCAATTTATCAGCAATTTTCTTATACTCTTCCTCAAGCTCAAATACCTTTATTGCTACCTGATTAACTAAGTGTTGATACATGGCTTCCTCATTTCCTTCACTTACCGGAATCTTGACATTGATCCTTTTTACAAGATCTTCAACTATGTAATTCGGTGAAGGAGCATTGGTATAATCAAGTTCTTTAGGCTCCTTTCTTTGGATTCTTATCATCTTCATGTCTTCTACTGGATTGGGCTCAGCTTTACCTGCAAATTTGGCTAGAATGAGAGTTTGACTCTTGGTTATCTTACCTAGCTGTGCCTCAACAATCCTTGTCCTTTCTTAGAGGGCCTGCAAATCATTCCTCAAACTAACAGCTTGGTTAGATAATTTACCAAGCATAGCATCATGATTCTCCGTAATTTTGACTAGAATATTGTTTTGATCATTTTGTGAGTTCATAAAAGATTTAAGAGTTTCCTAGAGACTAGTATTACTTGATGCCATATTATTATTAGAGCTACCTATAGGGCTAGAATAATGTTTCTAAAAATTTGGATTATAATTCTTTTTCCAAGCAGGGTTATAATCATTACGAGCTATGAAGTCTATTTCCTCAATAGTTGGTTCAGGAGTAGCTCTTACCGGGGTTTCCTTACCTTTAACGGCTAAAATGATCTCATCCAACTTAGCATTGAGTTCTTCATTTTCTTTAAGTGTGACAAAGTTCACCTTCTTCATGTTTGATCTTTCCACATGCCATTGGGCATGGTTGTCTTGCATATTGTCTAGCAGCTGCTTTTCTTTGGTAATTTGTTTACCCATAAATGTTCCTACTGCATAGACTTAGACACAGGGTTAAGAGAATTATAAAATATACGTCCGGAATAAAATTCATGTCGTATAGTTGGTCATTAAATCTTCAGCATTCATTTCACGGCTCCTGGTTTCTTTGTAGTTTGGAAATCTCGTATCTTTGGTATTAATGTAGTGATTCCCATCATCATACGTCATTATCTGCGCATGAAAAAATAGCAAGAGAGGATTGCATACCCATTTGATCATTAGGCATTAGTGGCAGGTTTTAGAGAGATATTTCATCAAATATATGAATAATATCTAGTTTAAATGCGAACGTGGATGGCTATATTTCACAGCCATCAGGAGACGACTGTAAACGAATGGGAACCCGAAAGTGTGACTAGGCTTGTCGATACAACGAAAACGTGGCACAAGGTTCCTAAACAATACGGTAGTAAACGCTCCTCGAGCAAAAGTAGTAAATAAAGCAGTAAAACATGTCATAAGTATAGGATGGTAATAACGCCCCAAACTAGTTTGTGGCCCCAATTAATAATAAATGATTCAAGCTCTGGCTAAGGGGATTCATGGTCCCACATGCGGATAGTGCAATAGTCAAGGAACAGGTATAAAGTACCCGGGGTCCTACGGGACACGGGTGAGCATAAAGAACCAAATAGCAGATATTGCCCACCGGGGCCTCTTTCATTAGTTATCCCATCACTACTCAATTCAGTTGTTTAGGTACCTCATTGTTCAAAGATACTCACAAACCCTACACATGCAATTACACGACTCACATGGCTCAAAAAAATCCTGTAGTAATGGCTCAATTGAGGGAACACGCTTCAGTGGGGTTTAAAAGTAAAGGCTATGCAATACTTGGGATTCTATTTAATTCATGACGCGATTAAGATGCAAGAATAAGACAAATGCAATAGGTACTATATGTAGTGCAATCATGGATAATTGCTTGCCTATAAGTTCAATTACAGAATAGGAAGGATCATGGCAATACTCCTGAGGCTCTTGATATTCTTCTTGCTCAGTGTCTATCCGGATAGAAACCAAACACACAAGGGTCCAAAAGAAATACATTGCACAATCATATAAAGGATATGCAACAAGCAACAAGGTATTCCATGATGGAATGATACACAATTTCCATGGTATAATATAGCATGGCAAGGGTGAGGTGTGGGGTACAAGAATAAAGCATTTTATTAAGTTTTTAGTCATGTTTTTCCCTATAAACATTTCTGAATACTTGATATTTATATGATTCATGCTTCAATTCATACCACGGAATGCATAGTTAGAATGGGCTTGTCGCGCTGATCGATTTAGACATATCATTTTTCGAATTCGGAGTTGCGGAATTGAAGTTATGCAAATATTAAGAAAAAGGCATTTATTATCATTTAATAATTCAAAAAAAAATTGCTCAACTGATATTTTAAATAGCATATTCATAGTCCCCATGTTTGTCTGATTCAAAAACATATATTATTCATATTATTTGAATTTATAATTTTTAAACAATATTTAAATCAATTTATATAAATTGTGGTCAAATGTTGATATTTTGAATAGTTTGAATCAGATTTGAAAAGTATTCTAGGGTAGTATCACCCAATTTATTGATTCGACACAAGGGGAGACAAAGAATACTTATAAGCCTTAACAACTGAGTTGTCAATTCAGCTGCACCAGGAAATAGTCTTGCTCACGGCAGTTTATTAGTAGCAACAGTTTTGTAGTAGCAATAGCAAAGCAACAATAGCAGTAAAACAAGAGCAATAATAACAGTAGTAGCAAATAGTAGGATGTGAGCATGGTAGGCATAGGGATGGATGGACGAGCGTTGCATGGATGATACATATAACTTCAAGATCTAGGGAAATTACAGATAAATAAGATAAAGCATCCAAGTACTAAACAATCATAGGCATGTGCTCCATATATAGTCATACATGCTTGCAATGAGAACTTGCACAACATATTTTGTCCAGCCAGCCCGTTGTAGCGGGGCCTCAAGGGAATCTACTAGCAATTAAGGTGCTCCTTTTAATAGAGCACCAGAGCAAAGCATTAACACTCCATGAACACATGTGATCCTCATATCACAGCCATCCCCTCCGGTTGTCCCAATTTCTGTCACTCCGGGGCCTTTGGATCCGGACTATGATATGTGTACACAACTTGCAGATAAGATCACAAACAATACTATCATCATGAATCAATAATAATTTCAGATCTGAGATCATGGCACTCGGGCCCTAATGACAAGCATTAAGCACAACAAGTTGCAATAAAGTCAAATAGCACTAATAGAGATACTAGGCACCATGCCCTAACAATCTTATTCGATTACATGATAGAACTCATCCAATCCCTACCACTCATAGCCTACAACGGGGGATTACTCACTCATGGATGAGGGAAACATGGATGGTTGATGGAGAGGTGTTGTTGATGATGATGGCGATGATCCTCTCCAAATTCCCCGTCCCGACAGGGTGCCACAACGGAGTTTCTGGTTCCGAATCTCGGTTTCTGGTGGTGGCGGAGCAGCGGAATTCTTTCTGGAAAAACGTCGAACCCCCCCCCTGAGTTTTTAGGTCAGAAGGCAACTTATAGGCGAAGAGGGAGGCCGAGGGTGTGGCCCCTCAGAGCCCCACTCCGTCTCGTATTCTGGCTCCGTTAGTCTTCTGGTGAAATTGGATTTTTGGCATATTTTCCGGGGTTTTTCCTGATAGTTTATTTTCTGCACAAAAACTAGACACCAAGGTAATTCTGCTAAAAACAGTGTTAGTTGTATCCAAATCACACGAGTTTAGAGGAGAAACAATAGCAAAAGTGTTCGGAAAAGTAGATACGTTTTGGACGTATCAACTCCCCCAAAGCTTAGCTTATTGCTTGTCCTCAAGCAATTCGGTTGAAAACTGAGTGCGATAAAAGAACTTTCACGAACACATTTGCTTCATATGATGTATATATTCTCAGCACATGAGTATATACTTAGACAATTCATAATAAGGACTATGCAACTAAGTCTACTTAATAGTCATTGCAAGATATGAAGAGATTCCAACTCAATAATAATAAGTAGCATGAAACATAAACATAACATTGCAATGCTCGTAAGAAGGTATGATAGAGTGTTATCTCGCTTGCCTTTGATGGTGGAGCAAAACATGAATGCCAAGGCACCTCTAAATTTCAAGTGAAGACTAGAAGTAAAGATATAAGAGATACAAGAATCAAAGTCATGACATAATTAACCAAGTTTTGAGACAAGCACATTACACTAAGAATGACAACTATGCTCTCAAGAAGGTGCTCATAGAATAAGTGGTGACTCAACTAGGAAGTGAAAAGGTTTTGAAAAGTTTGAAAGGCTTCCAAATGCTGAAAGTAAGGTACTCATTAGCTTTGAGCTCTCATTGCCCTATCATAGGCATCTTTAGATGGTTAATGGTGAAAGTGAGGTCCAATGAGTTATATGCTTGACAGACCATAAACTGAAAATCTCATGTCCCTTGAATACGAGGGTGATATGTCGTAAACGTATCTATAATTTTTTATGTTCCATGCTTGTTTAGTATCTACTTTGCTTTGTTTTGTCTACACTTTGAGGTATTTTTATACACTTTCTGGAACTAACCTATTGACAAGATGCCATAGTGCCAGTTGCCTGTTTTCTGCTGTTTTTGGTTTCAGAAAGCTAAAAAATGAATATTCTCGGAATTGGACGGGACAAAAGCCAAAGTTCATATTTTTCCCTGAACGATACAGAAAATCAAAGATGAGACAGAGGATGACACTAGGGTGGCCTTTCTTCCACCATTATATTTAGTCTCCACCTTCTATCCTTAGGCACCAGTTAAGAGAGCATAGTTTCCATTCTTAGTTCTATGTGCATTGTCCCAAAACTTATTGATTAATGCATATTGTTGATATTGCTTGTTCTTGAACTATTTGTATCTAGTCACCCTTATGAACTTTGAAGGTGTCCTATGCATATATTTGCTACTCCATGAGGGACAAGATGAATGCCACTATGCTATGTTTTCTGTATGTGAAACAAATAAACGTTTTTTAATGCATGTTATTCATGATCTTTGTTTGTATCCGTTCATGTTGCATGCGTAGTTACTTTGTGTTACTGTTAGAACTCCATCTTTCATGTTCATGTTTAGAGTTCTTTGATCCTAGCTTTCAATGCTTGTGAATGGTTTGATCTTAATTTTGGTGGTGCATGTCACCTCAAAAATTATGCTTTTTATAACTTACCTACTCGAGGACGAGCAGGAGTTAAGCTTGGGTATGCTTGATATGTTGTAAACGTATCTATAATTTTTGATGTTCCATGCTTGTTTAGTATCTACTTTACTTTGTTTTGTCTACACTTTGAGGTATTTTTATACACTTTCTGGCACTAACCTATTGACAAGATACCACAGTGCCAGTTGCCTGTTTTCTGTTGTTTTTGGTTTCAGAAAGCTACAAAATGAATATTTTCTGAATTGGGCGGGACAAAAGCCAAAGTTCATATTTTCCCTGAAAGATACGGAAAATCAAAGACGAGACAGAGGAGGACACCAGGGTGGCCACACCCTAGGTGGGCACGGGCCCACCCTAGCCGGGGCCCCTGGACCTCCACCGACCTTGCCTCCTTCGCATATAAGAAGCTGATACGTTAGAAACATATCTATAATTTTTTATGCTCCATGCTTGTTTAGTATCTACTTTGCTTTGATTTGTCTACACTTTGAGGTGCTTTTTACATGTTTTCTGGTACTAACCTATTAACAAGTTGCCACAGTGCCAGTTGCCTGTTTTCTACTGTTTTTGGTTCCAAAAAAGTTAGTAAAGAAATATTCTCGGTATTGGACGGGACAAACGTCAAAGTCAATTACTTTCCGTGGGGAACAAGAAGTCCAGAAGGGAGACGAAGAAGCAGGCCAGGGCAGCCAGACCCCCCTAGGCGTGGCCAGGGGTGGGCCCGCGCCTGGGAGGGGTGTGGCCCCTCTGGCCGCCTCCTCGACCTCCCCCTTCTCCTATAAGAAGCCCCCAATACACAAACCCTAAGTACCTGATAAATTTCCACGAAACCTTCTGTAGCTGCCGCCGGATCTGAAGTTCTTCCCGGCACCCTGGCAGAGGGGAGATCATCCCGGAGGCCTTCTCTCAGGTATGATGCGTGAGTAGTTCCACCTTGGACTATGGGTCCATGTAGTAGCTAGATGGTTGTATCTCCTCCTTGTGCTTTCATGTATAGATCTTGTGAGCTCCATTCATTATCAAGATCTAATCTATTTGTAATCATGCATGTTGTGTTTGCGGGGATCCGATGGATATTGATATTATTATGTTGGTTTGATTAATGGTTTTGTCTTTATGATTCTATCATGTCTGTGCTGTGATCTTGCATGCTCTCCGTTGTTAGTAGCTATCTTGGCCAAGTAGTTGCTAGTGACTCCAAGAGGGGGTATTTATGCTCGATAGTGGGTTCATGCCTCTAGTTTCCAAGGGAAGTGACAGAAATCTCTTCGGTTGTAGATGTGTTGTTGCTACTAGGGAGAAAACAACGGTCTCTTGTTCATGGAACATGTGGACTGTTTACCTTACACACTTTGCTTAAAGGAGTTGTCTATTGCTTGCAACTTCATACTGGAGGGGGTTCGGATGATAACCTGAAGGTGGACTTCTAGTCATAGATGCAGTTGGATGGCGGTCTATATATCTTGTTGTATTGCCCAATCGAATCTCATAGGATCTTTCTGACTAGTAATTGCATTGTTATGCCTTGCTCAGTTCCTATCAATTGCCCTGCTATAATTTGTTTACCCTTCATGCCATGTTCTTTATCTAAGGAGAGCACCTCTAGTGAACTATGGACCCCGGTCCAATCTTTACCATTGGTACATATTCCACTGTTACTTGTTTACTTGCTGCAAACCATTACCTTCCACACCAAAGTTTAATCCTTTGTTATAGCAAACCGGTGAGCTTGACAACCTCACTGATTCGTTGCGGCAAAGTCTTGAGTTTGTGTTGTGCAGGTCTCCGCGTTGCTTGCAACACCTGTGTGAC
Source organism: Avena insularis (assembly GCA_023614405.1). NCBI lineage: Eukaryota > Viridiplantae > Streptophyta > Magnoliopsida > Poales > Poaceae > Avena > Avena insularis. The sequence continues at coordinate 165,336,518 of CM042689.1, forward strand.
GTTTCCTTCCTCCTTCTGGTTCGATAACCTCGGTCTCTACTGAGGGAAAAAACATGCGGCTGTGCTGCTTCACACCTTGCTCTTGGGGTTCCCAACAAGACTCCACATTAAGCACCAAGTTCTCTGGCGCCACCAAGGAGTCATCAACAAGTTTTCTAGCGCCGTTCGCAGGGAGGCTAAGGACGTCTTCACTAGGGGAGTCCTCCACTTCCTTTCTCTTTACTTTGTTTTTAGTTTGCTTTGTTTCTTTTGCTTTGTTTTGTTTGCCTCTTTTCAAAAAACCCAAAAAAATTATTCTAGTTTGGTTTTCTTTCTTTATTCAAAAACACAAAAAAATTAGTTCCTGCTCTAGTTGCTACCTTGCTCTAGCTCACCATGTTGCTCCCCAAGTTTTCCCTGAAGGATCTTGCAATAGGTAGTGGCTCCATAATTGGGAAACATAATATTGAAGAATTTTTTAATCATGTTAGAAAGCATGAGGACATTGAGGATAAATCTATAGAAGAACTTGCTCCTAATTATGAGATTGCTGCACCTTCTTTAGTTCATATGTTGGAGGCTAGGTTTGTTATCCTTAACCCCTTCATACAATTTTTGTTCCTAAAACTAAAAGAAGAAAATAATGCTGAAAAGAGAGAATTTATTCTTGAAACTTTATCAAAAGAATTTCATGACATTGCTAGGGAAGCCAAAAAGTTCTTTGAGCGTTTCAATATGCTAGGATCAAGTGTAGATGTTGTGGGTATTTCTGATAAAATTAAGCCTAAAGAATAATTTAAGATACCCATACCCTTTAAGCTTGTTGGAATGCATGAAGCCTTTGAAAAGAATTTTGATTGGATTGCTCCTGAAAATCTTTTTGATGAAAGTAGAATACCAAAGAGAGATGAGAAGGGATCCTCCAAAACCCATTTGGATGATATACCTTTCATAGTTAAAGACTTTGCAAGTATTGATGTTAATGCTTCCTCATTTGAAAATACTTGATTCTTCTTGCACCTTGTGCCTAACTTAAAGGCGTTAAAGAAAAGAACTTGTTGGGAGATAACCCAAGACTTTCTTGAGTCTTGGAAGTTATTACTTCTGTAATGACCTCTCCTTATCCTTTTTGTTTGGTTTTTGTGCCAAGAATAACCTCTAATGAGAGGGAAGTAAGATTTGGGGAATTGCTGTCTCGAAACAGATTTCTGTCCTCCACCAAAAATATTCGTGAGGAGTCCCTGGAACTCGGATTGAGCTCATAATTTACGAATAAATCCCCCAGTTGTTAGCTAACTTTAGTTAGTTCAACACTTTTTGATTTGAGTAACAGAACATGTTTGAAAAAAATCGGTTTCTACATGCTGGTCTGTTTTGACAGATTTCTGCCATTATTTGCATTTGCTTCTTATTGATTTCTTTTTGGGTTCTTTTTGGGAAATTGAGCTTTTTGAAGGAGTTAATACAGTAGCTTGTGTTTTTAGTGAAAAGCCTTGCTGTTTCAAAGCTTTGCCAAAGGTCTAATATCTTTTGAATACACTAATGTTGCTAATGAAGATTGTGTGAAGGAAAAATTTCAGGTGTAGAGAGAGAATGATGCAATGAGATGAATAATGGATAAAAGCTCAAGCTTGGGTATGCCACCATGGTTTCACCCCAAGAAATATCCAATAGGTACAAGCGTCAAAGCTTGGGGATTCCCAAAGCATCTCGTTCTTCATCAATAAAAAGCTCAGGTCTGTTAGACACTTCGTTTTTATTGTTTCATGCACAATTGTGTTGTTCTTGGAGCATCTTAGTTTTTGTTTGCTTTGCTTAGTTTGTTTAGTTTTCTTACGTAGTTTGGACCCCCGTTCTCGCTGTGTTGTTTTGCAAATAAGTTGCTTGGTGTTTGGAAAGGAGTAGTAAGTTCTTGCTTGAAGTGCAAGAGGAGCTTGCATTGACTGTGACTTAGACTTTAGCATGACATGCTAGGTGTTGTTTTGACCTTATTGCTTAGTGATTATTGCTGTAGCATGGCTTGTTCCAAACAATTGGGATTGCTTACTGTGCCTTGAAGAAATTATGCGTTGTTTTAGCATGCAAAAGCATAGTATTGTGGTATTCTCCTTTGATGCTTTGTTTGGGTTGACTTGGCACATGCTTACACCATGCTATGACTATGACAAGTCACCATTAGCCTCTATGATCATTTAGTCCTTGACTTGTAGTACCACTCTATGCTTTTATTAGTAATGCTTTGTTGCTCTACATGATTATGGCCATTATGCTCTCTTAGTTGGTTGCTCCCAGTCTTTTGCTAGCATCCACTTGTATGAGTAAGTTCTACTCATGCTTCCAACTCCCAAGAAACCAAGTTATTCCAAAGTGTCCACTATAAACTCCTATGCATGGTGTGTTACACCATTCCAAGTATATTCTTGTTTTCAGCTATCTTCCAATCAACAACTATTATGTGAAAACTTAGTGATTAAAGCCCTCACAAACTTGATGGCAAACTTTATATTCCTTGCCCCTAATAAACTTGAACCATTGTGTCATATATGTTGTATATGCTTGCACTTATACGTTGGAATTAGCAGAACCGTGTTGTCATGGGGAATGTTTTCAACATTGCACTTGTACTTTGTACTCAGTTGATATCATGCTCTTTTGTCTATGGATGTCACCTGTGTGAAATAAAGAGGGAACTTGTAAGTCCATGGAGTTTGTATCACATGTTAGAAAGCACAGGCGCTAGCCTAAGCCATGCCTAATCATGGTGGAAACTTGCAGCATCACCATAGTGACATCTATGAAGCATTCTTCTTATAAAAAAGAGACACATTGAGAAAAGAGGAAAGAGAGAAAAAAGCACCATATTCCCATGGTAAATAAGAAGATTCCTGAGATGCTCATTGTCTTCTTGCCTTGTCATTTTGGTTATGGGATAGCTCTTGTACCATGTGCAAGGGGTACCCCGTTGGCGGTTCTCAATGATATGCAAATACTTACAATGAAAAGAAATTACAGGTGACAAAAGTTGAGTAGCATGAGGTGTGGCCCTTGTATTCAAGGGACTTGAGATTGCCAACTTATACTTCATCAAGCATATACTCCATCTTTGTTCATTTTAACCTTAATCACTTCAAGATGCTTATGATAGGGGCAATGAGGGCTAGAAGCTAACAAGTACCATAATTTTTGTAAGCTCTTTTTGAAATTTGAAATCCCTGCTTCCTTTACAAAAAGGCTTTTCTTCGACCACTATTGGGTCTCCACCTTCTGAAAGAACATTTCTTAATCCCTAGTGTTTTGTGTGTTAGATAACAATACCAAGGATTATTTAATGTGTGTTGAAGTGCTGCAGATATCTATCTTGAAAAAGGAAAAGAAACTACTTTTGGGGGGCGGATAATCCGCCCCTACTAGGGGTGGATAATCCGCCCCACACCTTTTTCAGAAGGGCGCAACCGCCAAAGAGGGGGCGGAGTTTTGGCCGGATTTTCTGGCAAGGCCGGATAGTCCGCCCCTTGGGGCGGATAATCCTCCCCCTCGAGGAATTTCTTCAAGACAAGACCTGCGTCGCTCTCTGTATGGGGGGTGGAGTTTCCCCCGGACTTTCCGGCTCTAGGGAGGATTTTCTCCCTAGGCCGGATAGTCCGCCCCTTGAGGGGGGTGGATAATCCGCCCCCTCGAGAGATTTCATCAAGTCAAGGTTGTGTCGCTCTCTGTATGGGGGGTGGAGTTTTCCCCGGAGTTTCTGTCCTAGGGGCGGATTTTTCCCCCAAGGGCGGATAGTCCGCCCCAAAGGGGGGCGGATAATCCGCCCCCAAATCTCTCCAACGGCTTGTTCTGGGCAGGGGGTATTTAAGCCTGCCTTTCCCCTCCTGCCAGAACTCTTGATTCATTCTAAAAAGTCAGGATCTGTTCTTCAACCTTCAACCAAGAGAGCTCCACCGTCATCCACCAAAAGGCCCCGTCCCTTGGGGAATCGAAGGAGGAGAACTCGATCTTCAACTACTACAATCAAGAGCTTCATCTCCTCTCCATTCATTTGGAGAATCTCTGATCTAGTATTTCTTGTGAATACCTAGATCCTTGCTTTTGTTTATATTGATAAACCTTGTTCTTGTGATAGCTTTTTGTCAATACGGGAGCCCCCAATTCAGTTGTGGTTGTGTGCCCCGGTAGAGTTGTAAAGGCACCGGTTCCCGCCTCGAAGGGTACCAATAGTGGAGAAGGTGGATCAGGCCTTTCGTGGCGATATCCATCAGAGAATAGGGTGAGGCCTATTGTGGCGTGGTGGTCTTAGAACCGCCCACCCCTCCAACGCAGATGTACTTCCCTTAACAAGGAAGGAACTGCGGTAAAACAAATCCCCGTGTCTCCGCGTGCTCCACTACGGTTTCCTCACTCCTCTCTTTACGTGCTTAGTAGCTAGTTTTGCATATAGGGAAATTCTCGTAGTTGCATATCTAGAGAATTTACTTTGTGCCAAGCCTAAAATTGAAAAAGAACTAAAAATTGAGTAGCACCTATTCACCCCCCTCTAGGTGCCCATACGATCCATTTTAATTGGTATCAGATCTCCGGATCTTAATTCGGGCTTAACCGCCTAAGAGAAGTATGGGTTCCAAGGGAGATGAGAGTGATGCTCCAGAGGTAGTCACCATGAACGATCTCAAGATGTTGGAAACAACCTTGGTTAGTTCAATGGAGGCTAAGATGGAAGAGATGTGTCAATTGATAATGCGTCTCTCCACATCCACAGCATCACCTCCTCTAACTCTGAGGCTACCACTCCGCAATCCAAGGAAACAGTTAAAGCCGATTCCAAAGATAACGAAGTGGTTGGTGATGGCACTAGCAAGAGCTCCTCCTCGAAAAAGGATAGTGGTAAGGAAGGATACAATGAGGTTTCCCATGTGTATTCTCCTGATCCACCTAACCCACACCCACATATACATAATAGGGGTGATCCACCCAAACTTTCAGCATCTACTTTTAATCAATGACAATTTTTGATGAAGTCTCATGTGTGCAACTCCTCCATTGAGTTGTTGAAAATCATAGAGAATGGTATTCATGTTGGAGACCCCCACAACCTAACAAGAAGAGAAGTTGTTGATAGTCAACTCAATGCTACAGATCTACACATGATCCAGCTAGGTGTGGGTGACAAAGACATGCCACATATTCAACATCTTAGTACGTCTAAGGAAGCTTGGGATGCACTCACCGAGCTCTTCATTGGAAATGAAAGTATGAGACGAAATAGGTATGATGCTTTGAGCAATGAAGCTGAAGGTTTTTATATGTTGGATGGAGAAAATCACAAGGACATGTATAGGAGGCTCAAGTCAATAGCCACCACTTTCAGGAATCATGGTGCCTCTCATGTTGATGATGCGTGGATCAAGCGCAAGTATGTCAGTGCTCTTATGCCATTTGAGCCCACAGATTTGAAGAGTCTCCAAGGAAGACATAATTACCACCTTATGACATCCAATGAGGTAGTGCAAGAAATGGAAGCTTTCAAAGTGGCTGCATAGAATGCCGAAGATGCTCGTGCACGAGCTATGGGGATGCAAAAGGGGGTCAACGTGGCCTTGAAGACAAGTGTGGCTGATCATGATGAAGATGACATAGAAGGTATGGACTGTCCTGAGGATGTAAATAGAATTCATGGACAATACATGGCCTTCTATGCTAGAAACTTTTGGAAGGACCCAGCCAAGGACAAATCTGAACTAGAACGCAAGAGCGGAACTTATGGAAGAAAGGAAAACATTCCCAAGATGAGAACCTTCTTCAATTGTGGAGACCGGCTGCACTTTGTAGACGAGTGTCCGTATAAAAGTAGGTAAGATAATGGAGGAAGGCTCATTCTCAAAGAAAAGTAAAAGGCTCCACACAAGAAACAGTTTGTAAAGAAGAATGCCCCTTTCAAGAAACAACCAAAGATTGTTCTAGTGGCTCAAGAAGAATACTCTTCGGGAAGTGAAGATGAAGACGAGGATGATAGCTCTCGAGAGGTGGCTGCTATAGCCACCACATATACACCAACATCTCTCTTCGACTCTCCGAACGAAAACATCATCAACAAGAACACTACTTGTCTCATGGCAAGAGGTTCCGAAGTATCAAGTTCTAACACTTCTTTTCCTAAGGATATGATTGACATGGATGATCCTATTAGTCTTAAGGTTAAAGAAGAGATTATTGCTTTGGACTATTTCTTCACTAACTTGCAAGGTGAGCACAAAACACATTTTGAGGCTCTTATGGACCAGCTGGCCCAAAATGAAGTGCTCCTTGAAGGCAGAATTGAAAGGGAAGATGCAATGGAAATTGCATCCTTGAAAAATGCTCTAGAAGAAGAAGAGGCTCGGGCTTCTCTTGGAGAGAGGCTTGAGACTATTGAGGAGTCACATGAAGAAATGGTGGCAAATCTTGTTAACAAACGTGACATTGCAGTTACCAAAGCAAAGAAGTTAAAGAAGGAAAAGATTGACTTTGGGGCTGCTCATGCTAGACTCTTCGAGGAATTGGAGAAACTTGACATCGCCCACAAGGCATTGAAAAGTGAATTCTCCATTCTCAATGAGTCACATGATCAGATCCAAATTCGATTGACCAAATATGATGTTCCTAGCACATCTAAATCAACTTATATTCACAAAGAAAATGCTAGTGTGGAAAAAGGGCTTGTCAATGACACCACTCCCAAAGATAAGGGTGTTCTTGATGAGGTACTTGGCAAGCAAAGGCCAAATCTTGGTAAAGAGGGACTTGGATATGTCACCAAGTCCAAGAAGAATAAGACCAAGGGTGAACAATCAAAGACAAGCACCACTAAGAAGAATGTCATAGAGGACGAAACTAACAATATTGGTTTTGCAGGGTCACACAATCCAAATTATGAACTCTTTTGTGATTCTTACGGTAATGTTTATGCTTATTATGTTGGTCCTTTTGATGAATATGTTGCTTGGTATATTTGGGTTCCAAAGACCCTTGTTACTAACATGAAAGGACCCATTGAAAAATGGGTACCTAAAACCAAGAATTAATTCTCTTGCAGGGCTATGCTTCAGGTGGGTCGAAATGGGTGCTGTATAGTGGATACACTAGTCATATGACCGGAATCAAGGAGATCATCACGGAGATGCGACCCAATCATGATAATAGTACAGTCTCCTATGGTGATAAGTCTAAATCTCAAGTATTGGGTCTTGGCAAGGTTGTGGTTGCGCACGATATCTCTCTCGTGGACGTCATGCTTGTTGATACCCTCGGTTACAACCTTCTCTCTATTCGTGCCCTTGGCAAGATGGGTTTTGCTGTTTTCATTAATGATGATTTGGTGGTACTCTTGTGGAGCAAGTCTATAAAGGTTGCTTTCATTGGGTACGTCGAAAATGACCTGTATGTGGTGGACTTTTTGGGGAAAACCACTTCGGGTCCGATGTGCCTATTCGGAAAGGCTGACGTGGGCTGGCTATGGCATCGCCGTTTATCCCATGTCAACATGAGAACTTTGCAAAGTCTCCACAAGGGTGGCCACATCCTTAGACTAAAAGACAATGTCTCCTTTGCCAAAGATCTTGTTTACAGGGCTTGTGTTGAAGGCAAAATGCATGCCTCTCCCCACAAGAGGAAGACTATTGTTTCTTCAAAGAGAATCTTGGAATTACTTCATGTGGACTTATTTGGTCCTCCATATCATGCCAGTATCGGTGGGAAGAAATACCGCTTGGTCATAGTCGATGACTACTCAATATATACATGGGTATATTTTTTCAAGCTAAAGAGTGAGACTCAACAAACAGTAATTGACTTCGCCAATGAGGTTCAACGCCAACAAAATGTTCCCATCTTGGCAATAAGAAGTGATAACGGCTCCGAGTTCAAGAACTACACATTGAATGAGTTTCTAAGTGAAGAGGGGATAAGACATCAATATTCTGTTGCGTACACCCCTCAACAAAATGGTGTAGACGAGAGGAAGAACCGCACTTTGATGGATATGGCAAGATCAATGTTGGCTGAATTAAAGTGTCCTTAGAACTTTTGGGCTGAAGCCATATCCACCGCTTGTCACTCATCTAACTGGCTCTACCTTCAAAAGATCTTGGACAAGACTCCGTATGAAATACTTACCGGTAACAAGCCCAACATCTCATACTTCAGGGTATTCGGTTGTAAGTGTTTCTTTCTTATCAAAGGTGCCCGCTTGTCTAAATTTGAGTCTAAGGCTTTAAAAGGTATTTTTGTTGGTTACGGTGCCGAATCCCACACTTATAGAGTCTACAACAAGCTCAACGGGACTGTTGTAGAATCTTGTAGTGTGGAGTTTGATGAAAATGACGGCTCCCATGTGGGGAAAGTTGATGTTTGTGATGCAGATGTTGAAATACCCCAAGATGCCATAAGAAGAATGGGCGTGGAATTTTTCCGCCCCATTTAGGAACCCCTTGTGGTGGATCGGGAAGGACAATGCACCACTCAAGTGGATCCCTCATCTACACAATATCAAAAAAAACCTACTACTGGATAAAACTCTGCACCAACACCACAACTTGCTGAAGATCATCAATCTTCTGGGAAAAATTGATAGTCCCAGGCTGGACTATCCTCCCTCTCCAAGGGGCTTACAGTCCGCCCCTGGCAATCCAACACGTCCTAGGGGATCAGAAGAAGAAGGAAACAACCAAGAAAATTCCAGGCCGGATTCTCCGGCCCCAAGGGGCGGATTATCCGGCCCTGGAACTCCCAGCTCTGTCAGGCATTCACAGGAAGAGGAAGTTGCAGCCGCATCTCCCAGGCCGGATAGTTCGGCCCCACCCAGGGGTGGATTATCTTGCCCTGAAGAACCTGTTCAGCATCAAGCTCCTGTTATCAGCTCAGATCAAGATCATGGACAAGGTAGTGGACAAGACAAGGATACAAATGCTGAATCAACTCCTTCTAGAAACAATAAGGACATTGAGGCTCGTTGCAAGGCTCGTGCTGATCAGAACCTTGAGCTAAGGGGTCACACTCTTGACAAGGTTGTCGGTGATCTACGAAGAAGGGTGTCTACTAGAAGAGAACTTGCAAGCTTCTGTGCTCATCAAGCATATGCTGCCACTTGAGGACTTTGGCACTGATTTGGATGGTAAGCACAAGTCAAAGAAGATCTACAACAAGGCCCAAAAGACGTCTCACCCTTCCACTGTCCCTGAGTCCTTTATGCGTGATGCTAGGGCTAGTGGTCGCCGTCCCGCTGAGTCCCCAATGGCTCGTGAAGTCAAGCAACTCAATTGGTTCCAGCGGCACATTCTTTGCATGGGCATAGATATTCACAAGGGCCAGTATCAGGAGTACCGGAAGAGCCATGAGATGGCTCACACTCAGCAGGTTATTCTTCAACATGTGTCAGGTGCATCTGGCCATCCTCCTGCTCCAACCGCTCTGGAGCCCTATGCTCAGTGGAACAGTTCTGGGTCCAGATATGGCGAGCTTGAGAGTCACTTGTTTCCTCCTCCGCCGAGGGCGCCTACTCCTACAGCTGATGATGATGATGAGTATGATGACGAGGAAGGGTACGGGGATGACTACGACGAGGACAAGGAGGAGTGATCTTCTAGGGCATTAGCATCGCTCTTCTTCCTTTTTGGCGTTTCGATGCCAAAGGGGGAGAAGTAGTTCTATTAGGTCACGGATTTGCATGGGTCGGGCGCAAGCACTTGCCTTTTCATTCGTTTTATTTGCATGCTTGTGCCCCTTTAGCGTGAACTTATTTTCTATTTTGTGCTTGGTTTGTATAAGACTATGTCGTGTGATACTCTGTCTGTCGTCTGATACTCTGTCTAGAATTCTGAATTTATCGTATCGATCTACTCTTATGGAATTCTGGATTTATCTATGGAAGTATGGTATTGATGGCATAAGGACTTATGGTATTATCCATTGCCTACATCAATATTATGGGATGTGCCTGGAACCTAATAATTTCATTATTATCTTTGGATATTTACACATCCCGGTGGTATGACTTCATTTCCTAACTCACCGTGTTTTACTTGTCTTTGTTATGGAAGTGGCTTGCTCTGTAGTGTGTGCATTTGTATTCAAATGCAAATTTTAAATATGCACACATTTAGGGGGAGCTGCTTTCATTTCCTTAAGGTGCCCCCTCAAGGAATTTCTACAAGACAAGACCTGCATCGCTCTCTGTATGGGGGGCAGAGTTTCCCCCGGACTTTCCGGGTCTAGGGCGGATTTTCTCCCCAGGCCGGATAGTCCATGCCTTGAGGGGGCGGATAATCCGCCCCCTCGAGAGATTTCATCAAGTCAAGGCTGCGTCGCTCTCTGTATGGGGGGGAGGAATTTACCCCGGAGTTTCCGTCCTGGGGGGCGATTTTTCCCCCAGGGCGGATAATCCGCCCCCAATTCTCTCCAACGGCTTGTTCTGGGCAGGGGGTATTTAAGCCTTCCTTCCCCCTCCTACCAGAACTCTTGATTCATTCGAAAAAGTCAAGATCTGTTCTTTAGCCTTCAACCAAGAGAGCTCCACCTTCATCCACCCAAAGGCCCCGTCCCTTGGGTAATCGAAGGAGGAGAACTCGATCTTCAAAGACTGCAATCAAGCGCTTCATCTCCTCTCCATTCATTTGGAGAATCTCTGATCTAGTATTTCTTGCGAATAACTAGATCCTTGCCTTTGTTTATATTGATAAACCTTGTCCTTGTGACAACTTGTTTTCAATACGGGAGCCCCCAATTTAGTTGTGGGTGTGTGCCCCGGTAGAGTTGTAAAGGCACCGGTTCCCGCCTCGAAGGCTACCAATAGTGGAGAAGGTGGATCAGGCCTTTCGTGGCGGGATCCATCGGAGAATAGGGTGAGGCCTATTGTGGCGTGGTGGTCTTAAAACCTCCCACCCCTCCAACGCTGATGTACTTCCCTTAACAAGGAAGGAACTGCGGCAAAACAAATCCCTGTGTCTCCTCGTGCTCCACTATGGTTTCCTTGCTCCTCTCTTTACGTGCTTAGTAGCTAGGTTTGCATATATGGAAATTCTCGTAGTTGCATATCTAGAGAATTTGCTTTGTGTCAAGCCTAAAATTGAAAAAGAACTAAAAATTGAGTAGCACATATTCACCCCCTCTAGGTGCTCATACGATCCATTTCACCTTTTACCTTTAGGCACCATTAAGAGATCATAGTTGTCATTCTGTGTGCACTGTTCCAAAGCTTATTGATTGATGCATATTGTGATATTACTTGTTCTTGTGCTATTTGTTTCTATTCACCCTTGTAAACTTTGAAGGTGTCCTATGCATCTATATTGCTACTCTATGAGGGACAAGCTGATTGCCACTATGCTATGTTTTCTGTATGTGAAACAAACAAACGTTTTTTAATGCATGTTATTAATGATCTTTGTTTGTATCCGTTCATGTTGCATGCGTAGTTACTATGTCCTATTGTTAGAACTCCATCTTTCATGTACATTTTTAGAGTTCTTTGATCCCAGCTTTCAATGGTTGCAAATGGTTAGATCTTTATTGTGAGGGTGCATGTCACCTCAAAAATTATTCTTTTATCACTTACCTACTCGAGCACGAGCAAGAGTTAAGCTTGGGGATGCTTGATATGTCAGAAACGTATCTATAATTTTTGATGCTCCATGCTTGTTTAGTATCTACTTTGCTTTGCTTTGTCTACACTTTAAGGTGCTTTTTACATGTTTTCTGGTACTAACCTATTAACAAGTTGCCACAGTGCCAGTTTCCTGTTTTATGCTGTTTTTGGTTCCAGAAAAGTAAGTAAAGAAATATTCTCGGAATTGGACGGGACAAACGTCAAAGTCAATTACTTTCCGTGGGGAACAAGAAGTCCAGAGGGGAGACGGATAAGCGGGCCAGGGAAGCCAGACCCCCCTAGGCGCGGTCAGGGATGGCCCGCGCCTGGGAGGGGTGTGGCCCCTTTGCCCGCCTCCTCGGCCTCCCCCTTTGCCTATAAGAAGCCCCCGATGCAGAAACCCTAAGTACCCGATAAAATCTCCACGAAACCTTCTATAGCCGCCGCCATCGTCGTCCCTAGATCGGGGGGGGGTTAAAGTTCTTCTCGGCACCCTGCCGGAGGGGAGATCATCCCGGAGGCCTTCTCTCCGGTATGATGCGTGAGAAGTTCCACCTTGGACTATGGGTCCATGTAGTAGCTAGATGGTTGTATCTCCTCCTTATGCTTTCATGTATAGATCAAGATCTAATCTATTTGTAATCATGCATGTTGTGTTTGCAGGGATCCGATGGATATTGAGATTATTATGTTGGTTTGATTAATGGTTTTGTCTTTATGATTCTATCATGTCTGTGGTGTTTGTGGTCTTGCATGCTCTCCGTTGTTAGTAGCTATCTTGGCCAAGTAGTTGTTAGTGACTCCAAGAGGGGGTATTTATGCTCGATAGTAGGTTCATGTGTAACATCCCTAAAATCATGATTTCAAAGCTTGCATATCGTTAATGCATTCAAAATCATTTTAGGATCATTTCCAAACAAGATTTCAAAAAACAGAAGCATTTGAATGTCTATTATTTTATGTAAGCAAGGCAATGGCCCACTGCTACTCTCTAGTATGAGATTATTTGTTTTAAACCAGAAAGATTTGAACTTAGAGTGAATTGGTATTTCCAAAACTTGATCAAAGTTTTCAAAACAAATTCTTATGCCTATTATAATAATTTTAATTAAGGCATAGTTTTAAACTTATTTTTCAAACCCAATTTGAATTTGAGTGTGAATAGATGTTTTACACACCCCAGGATACAAGAAACACAAAACAAAAGTTTGGAGAAAATTTCATCTGAAACAGAATTGATTTGGGCATTTGAATTCAAACCAGAAAATCAAATCAGAAAAAGAAAAAGAGAAAGGGAGAAAAAAATAAACAAACTGGCTAAACTAACCCAACCCAGCCCAGCTAGCCCATCGAGCCCAACAGCCCTCCACCCCGCAGAAAATGTTTCGCACCACGTTGTTAACCCGCGCCGTCGCTGATGATTGGACCCCAACCCTTATCTTTCTCCCTCACAGAACGCCAGGCCCCACTCACCAGTCATCGTCTCCACCCCCGCGTGCGCAGACTCCGTCGCCACTGCCGTTTCGTCCAGAAACGCCGCGTTGATTGCTCGCTTAATTGGCATTGAACCACTGCGTAATTCTCTCGCCCCTCCTGCCTACTTAAACACCGCGCCTCCGCGGTCATTTTCCCCCCACATAGCACACTCACCTTGCCACCAGGATGCCAGTATTTCGATTCGCACCGCCGCTGCCCAACGAACTCTGGCGTGTGATTACGGTGAGCTCCGACTGCCCCTCTGCCTCTAGTTCAAACGATCGAGACCCTCGTGTCCATGTGCACCTTCTGATGCCATTTTTTTTGCCTTCTCGTGACCAAGGTTGCCATCCCCGTTCGCGCCCGCAAATGACAGAACCGCCGCTCGACTCCGACGAGCAATCTAGGTAAAACCCGACCGCCCCTTGTCTTCTCCTTGACCCTGTAGTGTTTGCCGTGACCCTGCGCATCTCCTGATACATATGGTTCGTGCTAGGGCGATCTAGAGCCTCGACGCCGCCAGCAACTCCGACAAGCCCCAGCGACCTCTGCAGCACACCCCCACCCACGCCAACGACACCTTGAGCACCGTCGTCTTCACGCGAGTCTGGTAAGCCACTACCAAGCCCCTAGCCCCCTCTAGAATCACCGGAGCGTCGCCGACAGAAGCGCCGCCGCCGCCAGCACCCATTGGCACCGCCAGTCTTTGGTCGTTTGCGTCATAGCAGTTAGATCTAGATCTGATGCTCAGGATTAGATCACTTAAGTGAACCTGTACGCGCAGATCTAGCTGTGCGCTACCACTTAAATCCAACGGCTCTCGTTGATCGATCCAAACAAATCGGTATCGACGAATCAGAAAGCGCCGCGTGTCTGTGTTTTGATTTAAAATCTGAAATTAGATCTATTAGTTGTTTAAACTTGCAAAATTCATAACTTTTGATCCACACGTTCAAATTCTGTAAATTTTATATCATTGGAATCAGGAGAAATAATTCTATACAATTATGCACTTTGCTTAATAAATTGCATCTGTAAACAGGGTTGTTTTTGCAGAGACTTTTATAAGCTTATTTTGTATATAAAAAGTGTATGGAAAGTGTTCTAAGGGACAAATTAATTTTATTTAGTGTATAATTGATTTGTTTATGATTCAGTACTATTCCACTTGTCTTGTTTGATTTAGAAAATCATCACATGGCATTTGCATGCATTCATACATTTTTGCTTGTTTATTTTGATATATGAATATGGTGATTGTAGATTGTGAGGATTGTTGGTGCTAGTGGTGATTGTAATTGTGAGGATTGTTGCTACTCCCCCAACTACCAAGGCAAGTGGTGCTTCATATTTTTGTCCCAATATTTTGACTATGCATTAGAAATATTTTGTATAGGGCTTGCATGAGTATTTTTGCTAAGTATCTGTATGCTATGCTTGGGAAATCCTACTAGTTGTAGAATTGTTAGAATTTTCTCTAAGTTAAGATACTTGCTATTGCCATGCTTAGCCCAGCTAGTAGCAACCAAGGGTGGTTATATATACATGCTATGAAAAATATTTCTAAGTCTTTGACTTATGTTTTTGCTTAATAAAACAACTAAGAATGAAACACCTGGGTGGAATGGTAATTGCTTGGTGGTTTTTGGTTGAGTGGTTACACAAGGCCCATTTCTATGGTTTACCTTGTGTATCTCACTTGTGGATTGCCACCCAGGAACAAAGGGATTTGAGATGCCAAATGTTAAGAAGCTTCTAGTGCAGCCACATGGCATTATGGGCTCTGCCTGGATCATATAAGTTGCAATAACTTAGCCAAATGGATAGTTGGTGGTAGGGGAATGATAGGTTTGGAGGGCGTCCATTCTGGTCTAAGGGAAGGCTTCTGAAAGGTCATGTCTTGGTGAAACCAAGTCTTGTGGGGAAAGCGCACCACCTCTGCAGATGGAAGAAACTAAGTACTTAGCCGTGTACCCGGTAATGGACAACTTGAGCATCAAGACATGGAAGCTATCAAGAATTTCCTCATCCCAATTTTCTAAGTAAAAACTTGTGGTTGAACAAGGGTGAAGGTTCACCAATTTATATTGGTGGTTCCTTGGGAAAGTTTTTACCAAACAAAAACTTAGTGTTTTCAACTGATAGGTAAAACCTATTTTGAGCAAAGAAAGCCTAAGCTACACGTAGCCAAATTCATGTAGTAACTAGATGCTAATATTCTACAAAGGTATAACTTGCCAATACTATTCCAATGTATTGACCCACTGTGGCTGTAAATTGTGATGTTGCAGGTTACTCTGATGATGATTAGGGGTTATGAGTCTACACTCAACATGCTTGCTTGTGGCACATGAAGATGAAGACTTCTATTTTTTTATATGGTTAAGTTAAACTCTTGTACTAGCCTATGGCTATGGAGTTGTAAAAGACTATGTTATCTCTGGAATGACGATGTAATAATGACCTTTGTTTCTGTGTACTTCATCTTAAACTATGGATGCTAGCAATTGATCCAGGGACTAGTATTGCAATAACAGGGATCCTTTACCTTTATAAAAGGTGGGATCTTACAGATGGTATCAGAGCATTGTGTTGCCTATAGGATTATGACCCTAGGATTGGATTAGAAACCACTAAGGA
The DNA here is from genome assembly GCA_023614405.1 of Avena insularis. Taxonomy (NCBI): domain Eukaryota; kingdom Viridiplantae; phylum Streptophyta; class Magnoliopsida; order Poales; family Poaceae; genus Avena; species Avena insularis. The sequence continues at coordinate 165,352,224 of CM042689.1, forward strand.
AAAAATTTCAACAATTTCCACACTTTTTTTCTCGTAAACTTTTCTAATCTTCTTTCTCATCTCTATTTGTAGATGAACTCCATCAACGAAGCCGTGAGGAAGGGACCACTCATGACCATGACCTTGGAGTGTGAGACAGAATTCCCCAAGGCCCTCAAGAACCTCATGGTTACCATGGGGATACATGGTGCAGCTGTGTACAAAGGATTCCCCGTGATGGATGAAGGAGTAGAGTACTGGTGGGTGCATCTTCACTTGTACAAAAACAGGAAGACAACCACAAGGAGTCAGGATTCTACATGGTCAACACTCAAAATGACCTTAGGGAAGAAAATAAGCATACCCAAGAGTTAGAGGCTACCAACCAACATTTAAGAGAAGACATCATAGACTTAGCAATGGAGTCATGTGATCAAGATCGAGAGATTGCCTCTAGGGATGCCCTGATAGCCAACTTGGCAAGTGAGTGGGGATTATAATATACTTCGTTAGTTGGACCACGATACTTATCGTTTTATTTCCAAAAAATTATCTAAGTTATGTTGAACCTTTGATGCTTGTAATGGATTTGTGTATGCCATGACTTGTGTGATTGTTGCAAAATATATGCTTGTGATATTTTGTCTTGTGATTTTCTCTATTGATGTTGATTCTAACTTTTCTCTATCTTATAAAAATAGATGCCTAATGTTATTATCAACACGGCCGAGGAGTTCAAGGGAACTCGTTTTGGCACTCGTCTCATTGAGCTCACTAGCGTGCTCAACCTTCCACTTCCTAGCATCATGACGCTTCCCCTCACCAAGTTTGAGAGGAAGGACCTTTGGGGATTCAGAGTCAGTCATCCCGGACGCCAGGCAGAGCCAACCACGGAGACCATCACTTTCAAGCTGATGCATGACGACAAGGAGAAAGGCTTAGATATAGTTATGCATGAGTTACTTGGGCGTCTGGTAGGGAGACACTCCAGAGAGCTTAGAGGTCTTTACTTTCACCCCTTCGGGAGACGCGACAAGGAGGGTGAGGCTATTGAGTTCGAGGATGCTGCTAGAGAGACGGTGGAGCCGATTTGTCTGTACCTTCAGGACCTAGAGGTTCTTATTAGGCACCTAGATACTGATAGGACCAACGTCATGCTTAGCAATGACGAGCTCCAGGTGCAGCTTCGTGAGAAGGACAAGCTCTTCGCGGATCAAGACGAGATAGTCAAGGAAATGGAGGCCAAGTTTGAAAGCCAGGACAAGAAATTCAAGAGCCAAGAGAAGAGAGTCTAAGACCGGAACAAGAAGATCCGGGAGATGAAGGAAGAACTGGAGGCCAAGGACTTCGAGAGCGAGCATCAGCATGGAGTGATCGAGAGACCTCGCTCACAGAAGAGGGCTCTTAGGGCCAAGGTAGAGGCCTTGACTACCAATGTTGAGGAATACAAGACTGATATGGAGAATGCAGGTCTTACACTTGTTGATGTGGAGATTGATATGGAGGAGTAGTGATGACTACTCATTTATCTTTCATCTACCGTACTTATGATTTTTTTGAGTCGAAATGACCATCCAACATGTGGGTGGCTTGCTATGGTGTGTTTACTTTTCCAAACTTGTTGTTTACGTCGTTTGAACCTTATGTTATTTTGATGCTTGGTTTGGTGATTGTTTATGTGATGTATTGTGCATGATAAGCATCTATGTGTATATCATTTTATCCTTATGAAAACCATAGATGACTCCTCGACGTGCCAACCCAAAACCAAACAACAACAATGTCACCCCCGAGATGCAGCAGCTGATGACAGCACATGCACAGCTGATGCAGATGATGACCACTTTTATGCAGAATCAGAATAACAACAACAACAACAATCCGAACAATCCACCAGGATTTGACATGCTCACCAGATTCCTAATACTGAGGCCTGCAAAGTTCTCAAGAACCACTGATCCAATGGTGGCCAATGATTGGATATGTTCGGTGAACAAGGATTTGGTAACTGTCGGCTACACCGACGAGGAGAAGGTCAGGTTTGCAGCACATCTGTTGGAAGGACCAGCAGCTACTTGGTGGGATAACTTCTAGATCACCACTCCCATTGAGGATGTGACATGGGCAATCTTTGAAGATGGATTCCGTACAGATCACATCTCATCTGGGGTGATCAATTTGAAGAAGAAGGAGTTCCATAACCTGAAACAGCGTCACCGCAGCGTGGCTAAATATATTGAGGAGTTCAACAATTTGGCGCGTTATGCACCGGATGAAGTTGATACTGATGCCAAGAGGAAGCAGAAATTCCTCGAAGGACTGAACGATGAACTGAATCTGCCGCTATCTGTTGCCTATGTCCCAACCTACCAATCACTTTGTGACAAGGCTATCATCTTGGAGAACAAGATGAAACAGGTTGAAAGCAGAAAGCGGAAGCACAGCTTTGACAAGCACATCTCGGGATCGTCTCACAAGCGTTCCCATCACGATGATAGTGGGAGTTTTGGATCCCACAAACATGGAAAGCACAACAACCACCACAGCCACAACCGCCATCATGACAACAAGCATCACCATAGTCATGATAATGACAAGTACAAGAACCACAAGAGTGGACACAAGAGTCACCACAGTGGAGGTGGAAGTGGAAGTGGTAGTCAGCCTGCAAAGAGGGATATCAGTCATGTTGAATGTTTCAAGTGTAAGAAGCTGGGGCATTATGCAAATGAGTGCCCAGAAAAGAAAGTTGAAGGAACCACCAAGCCCAACCCTTTCCAGAAGGGACAAGTGAACCACATCAATGTGGAAGAGATTTATGAGGAGTCCGATGTTGTGGCTGGTAAGTTCAAACTCAATTCTATTCCAGCACTTGTTCTTTTTTATACTGGTGCATCACATTCATTCATATCAAAAGCATTTGTTGATAGAAATGGGTTCCCAACTGAATATATTGGGTGTCCAATAAAAGTAAGTTCTCCAGGTGGAGATATGATAGTAAGTCTTGGATGCCGTGATCTAGTGATAGAATTTGGGAAGCATAAGTTTCCAGTTAGTCTGATAATCCTAGATTCCCAACGACTGGATGTAATTTTGGGAATGGACTGGATGACCAAGTATGAAGGAGTACTAGATTGTGCCAATCGTACTGTCGCACTCACAACCCCGGAGAAGAAACGGATAAGATTCAAGTCTAACTTTGAATCAAAAGGGAGTAAGCTAAATTCTCTTAAGGGGGTTAGCATAGACAGTGTGCCAATTGTGAGAGAATATCCAGATGTGTTTCCGGAGGAATTACCGGGAATGCCACCAGATAGAGATGTGGAGTTTCTGATTGACTTGCTGCCAGGATCAGGACCAATAGCTAAGAGACCTTACAAGATGTCAGTTGATGAGTTGAAAGAACTCAATAAACAACTTGGAGAACAGTTGCAGAAAGGATTTATTCAACCAAGTTCCTCATCTTGGGGAGCACCAGTCTTGTTTGTGGAAAAGAAACATAGAAGTCAAAGGTTATGCATCGATTATCGTTCACTCAATGAGGTGACTATCAGGAACAAATATCCTTTGCCCAGAATCAATGACTTGTTTGATCAGTTAGAAGGAGCATGTGTGTTCTCAAAGATTGATCTCCGGTCAGGTTATTGTGAGCTTAAGATAAGGGAGCAAGACATACCTAAGACAAATTTCACCACTAGGTATGAATTGTATGAGTACACCGTGATGCCATTTGGTTTGACCAATGCACCAGCTTACTTCATGAATATGATGAACAAGGTGTTCATGGAGTTCCTTGACAAGTTTTTTGTCATTTTCATCGATGAAATTTTGATCTACTCCAAGAGCAAAGAAGAGCATGAAGGACATTTTCATTTGATACTTGAGAAGCTTAGAGAGCATAAGCTGTATGCCAAATTCAGCAAGTGTGAATTCTGGTTGAATGAAGTTGGATTTCTTGGACACATTGTGTCAGGAGATGGTGTAGCAGTTGATCCCGCAAAAGTGTCAGCTGTAACTGAATGGGGATCTCCTAAGTCAGTGAAAGAAATTCGTAGTTTTCTTGGCTTGGCAGGATACAATAGAAGATTCATTGAGAATTTCTCCAAGGTAGCTAAGCCAATGACGGAGTTACTAAAGAAAGACAAGAAATTTGCTTGGACTGAAGGATGTGAACTCAGTTTCCAAGAATTGAAGAAGAGACTAGTGACAGCACCAGTCCTATGTCTGCCAGATTTGGAGAAGGATTTCCAAGTTTATTGTGATGCATCTCATCATGGATTAGGTGCAGTTCTGATGCAAGAAGGGAAAGTTGTGGCTTATGCCTCAAGACAACTCAAAACTCATGAGGTAAACTATCCCACTCATGATTTAGAGTTAGCCTCTGTTGTCCATGCACTCAAAACATGGAGACATTATCTTTTGGGAAAGCGATGTGAAGTGTTCACAGATCACAAAAGTTTGAAGTATATCTTCACTCAGAAAGAAATCAACATGAGGCAAAGAAGATGGCTAGAACTCATCAAGGACTATGACTTGAGTTTGCAATACCACCCCGGTAAAGCAAATGTTGTAGCGGATGCACTAAGCCGTAAGGTATTTGTGAATGGCCTTATTAAGGGAGAGTTGCCAGATGATCTGTGTGCCCAATTTAGAGACCTCAGGTTGGAGATTGTGCCTGAGGGACATCTCATGTCATTAGATGTTCAACCCACCTTGTTGTACAAAATCAAGGAAGCCCAAAAGACAGACAAGGAAATTGAAGAGATTAAGGAAAAGATTGGTAAGGGAAAAGCCAAAGGATTCCATGAAGACGAACATGGTACCTTATGGTATGGAAAACGTGTCTGCGTTCCGCAAGATCCGGAGCTTCGGAAACTGATATTACAAGAAGCACACAACTCACCATATTCCATTCATCCGGGTAACACCAAAATGTACATGGATATGAAGGAAAGATTTTGGTAGAATAATATCAAGAAAGACATCGCCGAACATATTGCTTTGTGTGATGTATGCAGTAGAGTGAAAGCAGAACATCAGAAACCAGCAGGATTGTTACAACCACTATCTATTCCTGATTGGAAGTGGGACAGGATTGGCATGGATTTCATCACCGGATTGCCAAGGACCAGGTTAGGATATGATTCTATTTGGGTAGTAGTGGATCGCCTAACTAAAGTGGCTCATTTCATACCCGTGAAGACAACCTATACAAGTGCTAAGTTGGCCAAGATCTATATGAATAGGATTGTGTGTCTGCATGGAGTACCCAAGAGTATTGTGTCTGATAGGGAACTCAATTCACTTCTCATTTTTGGAGGCAACTGCATGAGTCATTGGGAACGAGATTGGAATTCAGTACTGCTTTTCATCCCTGCATGATGGATGACAGAAAGAACCAACCAGATTTTAGAGGATATGTTGAGGGCATGTGCCCTAGACTATGGAGCTAGTTGGGATGAAAGTCTGCCTTACGCATAATTCTCTTACAACAACAGCTATCAAGCCAGTATTGAGATGGTACCATTTGAGTTTCTCTATGGAAGAAAGTGTACTACCCCATTACTATGGAATGGTGTGGGAGAAAGAAACTTGTTCGAGACAGAACTAATCAAAGAGGCTGAAGAGAAAGTCAAGTTAGTAAAGGATAGATTGAAGATAGCACAGTCCCGACAGAAGACCTACACAGATCCTAAGCGTAGAGAAGTCACCTATGAGGTGGGTGATAGAGCTTATCTTAGAGTGTCACCACTTCGTGGAGTGAAGATTTGGAGTCAAAGGAAAATTGGCCTCAAGATATGTTGGACCATTCAAGATTCGAAGTTGTAAAGGAGAAGTAGATTATGAAATTGAACTGCCAGAATCATTGTCTGTCGTTCACAATGTGTTTCATGTGAGTCAGCTAAAGAAATGCCATCCAGAGATGGAAGAGACTTCTTTGAAGGATACTATACCTTTGGAGGAGGTCCATTTCGAAAGTGATCTCACCTATAAGGAAAAACCTATCAAGATTCTTGAGACTGTAGAAAGAGTTACTCGGACAAAGACTATCAAATTCTGCAAAGTTTAGTGGAGCCATCATTCTGAAGAAGAAGCAACATGGGAAAGAGAAGATGACCTTCGGAAAGACCACCCTCACCTATTTGCTAGCCAATCCGAATCTCGAGGGCGAGATTCACCTTAAGGGGGTTAGATTTGTAACATCCCTAAAATCATGATTTCAAAGCTTGCATATCATTCATGCATTCATAATCAATTTAGGATCATTTCCAAATAAGATTTCAAAAAACAGAAGCATTTGAATGTCTATTATTTTATGTAAGCAAGGCAATGGCCCACTGCTACTCTCTAGTATGATATTATTTGTTTTAAACCAGAAAGATTTGAACTTAGAGTGAATTGGTATTTCCAAAACTTGATCAAAGTTTTCAAAACAAATTCTTATGCCTATTATAATAATTTTAATTAAGGCATAGTTTGAACTTCTTTTTCAAACCCAATTTGAATTTGAGTGTGAATAGATGTTTTACACACCCCAGGATACAAGAAACACAAAACAAAAGTTTGGAGAAAATTTCATCTGAAACAGAATTGATTTGGGCATTTGAATTCAAACCAGAAAATCAAATTAGAAAAAGAAAAATAGAAAGGGAGAAAAAATAAACAAACTGGCTAAACTAACCCAACCCAGCCCAGCTAGCCCATCTAGCCCAACAGCCCTCCCCCCCACAGAAAACGTTTCGCACCACGTTGTTAACCCGCGCTGTCGCTGACGATTGGACCCCACCCCGTATCTCTCTCTCACTGAACGCCAGGCCCCACTGCTTGATCATCATCTCCACCCCAGCAGACTCCGTCCACCACGCTTTTCCTCCAGAAACGCCGCGTTGATTGCTATCTTAATCGGCATTGAACCACTTTGTAATTCTCTCGCCCCTCCTGCCTACTTAAACACCTCGCTGCTGCGGTCATTTCCCCCCCCCCCACACAGCACACTCACCTTGCCACCGGGCTGCCAGTATTTCGAGTCGCACCGCCGCTGCCCGACGAACTCCGGCGTGTGATTACGGTGAGCTCCGACCGCCCCTCTGCCTCTAGTTCAAATGATCGAGACCCTCGTGTCCATGTGCACCTTCTGATGCCATTTGTTTGCCTTCTCGTGACCCAGGTCGCCATCCCTGTTCGTGCCCACAAACGATAGAACCGCCGCTCGACTCTAACGAGCAATCTAGGTAAAACCCGACCGCCCCTTGTCTTCTCCTTGACCCTGTAGTGTTCGCCGTGACCCTGTGCATCTCCAGATACATCTGGTTCGTGCTAGGGCGATCCAGAGCCTCGGCAACGACCTCGTTTGCAAGAACCTGACGCCGCCAGCAACTCCGACAAGCCCCAGCGACCTCTGCAGCACGCCCCCGCCCACGCCAACGACACCTTGAGCACCGTCGTGTTCACGCGAGTCTGGTAAGCCACTACCCAGCCCCTAGCCTCCTCTGGAATCACTGGAGCGTCGCCGGCAGAAGCGCCGCCACCGCCAGCACCCATTGGCGCCACTAGTCTTTGGTCGTTTGCGTCGTAGCCGTTAGATCTAGATCTGATGCTCGGGATTAGATCACTTAAGTGAACCGGTACGCGCAGATCTGGCCGTGTGCTGACACTTAAATCCAACGGCTCTCGTTGATCGATCCACACGAATCGGTATCGATGAATCAGAAAGCGCCGTGTGTCTGTGTTTTGATTTAAAATCTGAAATTAGATCTATTATTTGTTCAAACTTGCAAAATTCATAACTTTTGATCCACACGTTCAAATTTTCTAAATTTTATATCATTGGAATCAGGAGAAAGAATTCTATCCAATTATGCACTTTGTTTAATAAATTGCATCTGAAAAAGGGTTGTTTTTGCAGAGACTTTTATAAGCTTATTTTGTATATAAAAATTGTATGGAAAATGTTCTAAGGGCCAAATTAATTTTATTTAGTGTATAATTGATTTGTTTATGATTCAGTGCTATTCCACTTGTCTTGTTTGATTTAGAAAATCATCACATGGCATTTGCATGCATTCATACATTTTTTCTTGTTTATTTTGATACGTGAATTTGGAGCTAGTGGTGATTGTAATTGTGAGGATTGTTGCTACTCCCCCAACTACCAAGGCAAGTGGTGCTTCATATTTTTGTCCCAATATTTTGACTATGCATTAGAAATATTTTGTATAGGGCTTGCATGAGTATTTTTGCTAAGTATCTATATGCTATGCTTGGGAAATCCTAGTAGTTATAGAATTGATAGAATTTTCTCTAAGTTAAGATACTTGCTATTGCCATGCTTAGCCCAGCTAGTAGCAACCAAGGGTGGTTATATATACATGCTATGAAAAATATTTCAAAGTCTTTGACTTACGTTTTTGCTTAATAAAACAACTAAGTGAATGAAACACCTGGGTGGAATGGTAATTGCTTGGTGGTTTTTGGTTGAGTGGTTACACAAGGCCCATTTCTATGGTTTACCTTGTGTATCTCACTTGTGGATTGCCACCCAGGAACAAAGGGATTTGAGATGCCAAATGTTAAGAAGCTTCTAGTGCAGCCACATGGCATTATGGGCTCTGCCTGGATCATATAAGTTGCAATAACTTAGCCAAATGGACAGTTGGTGGTAGGGGAATGATAGGTTTGGAGCGCGTCCATTCTGGTCTAAGGGAAGGCTTCTGAAAGGTCCTGTCTTGGTGAAACCAAGTCTTGTGGGGAAAGTGCACCACCTCTGCAGATGGAAGAAACTAAGTACTTAGCCGTGTCCCCGGTAATGGACAACTTGAGCATCAAGACATGGAAGCTATCAAGAATCTCCTCATCCCAATTTTCTAAGTAAAAACTTGTGGTTGAACAAGGGTGAAGGTTCACCAATTTCTATTGGTGGTTCCTTGGGAAAGTTTTTACCAAACAAAAACTTAGTGTTTTCAACTGATAGGTAAAACCTATTTTGAGCAAAGCAAGCCTAAGCTACACTTAGCCAAATTAATGTAGTAACTAGATGCTAATATTCTACAAAGGTATCACTTGCCAATACTATTCCAATGTATTGACCCACTGTGGCTGTAACTTGTGATGTTGCAGGTTACTCTGATGATGATTAGGGGTTATGAGTCTACACTCAACATGCTTGCCTGTGGCACAGTAAGATGAAGACTTCTATTTTTTATATTGATAAGTTAAACTCTTGTACTAGCATATGGCTATGGGGTTGTAAAAGACTATGTTATCTCTGGAATGACGATGTAATAATGACCTTTGTTTCTGTGTACTTCATCTTAAACTGTGGATGGTAGCAATTGATCCAGGGACAAGCATTGCAATCACAGGGATCCTTTACCTTTATATAGGTGGGATCTTACATCATGCCTCTAGTTTCCAAGGGAATTGACAGAAATCTCTTCGGTTGTAGATGTTGTTGCTACTAGGGAGAAAACAATGGTCTCTTGTTCATGGAACATGTGGACTATTTACCTTACACACTTTGCTTAAAGCAGTTGTCTGTTGCTTGCAACTTAATACTAGACGGGGTTCGGATGATAACCTGAAGGTGGACTTCTAGTCATAGATACAGTTGGATGGTGGTCTATGTATCTTGTTGTATTGCCCAATCGAATCTCATAGGATTTTTCTGACTAGTAATTGCATTGTTATGCCTTTCTCAGTTCCTGTCAATTGCCCTGCTATAATTTGTTTACCCTTCATTCCATGGTGTTTATCTAAGGAGAGCACCTCTAGTGAACTATGGACCCCGGTCCAATCTTTACCATTGATACATCTTCCACTGTTACTTGTTTACTTGATGCAAACCATTACCTTCCACACCATACGTTTAATCCTTTGTTACAACAAACCAGTGAGGTTGACAACCTCACTGATTCGTTGGGGCAAAGTCTTGAGTTTGTGTTGTGCAGGTCTCCGCGTTGCTTGCAACACCTGTGTGACGTTTCCTTCCTCCTTCTGGTTCGATAACCTCGGTCTCTACTAAGGGAAAACTTGCTGCTATGCTGCTTCACACCTTCCTCTTAGGGTTCCCAACAAGACTCCACATCAAGCACCAAGTTCTCTGGCGCCACCAAGGAGTCATCAGAAGCCCCCGACTCAGAAACCCTAAATAATCTAGGAGAAAGCCATGAAAAGTTCCACAACGCCGCCGCCACCGAAGGGGAGATTGGGGGACAGAAAGTCTCTGTTCCGGCACCCTGCCGGGACGGGGAAGTGCCCCCGGAGCCATCTCCATCACCATCTTCATCACCATTGCTAATTCCCATGATGAGGAGGGAGTAGTTCTTACTCGAGGCTAAGGGCTCTACCGGTAGCTATGTGTTCATCTCTCTCTCTATGCATGATCATATTGTGATCATGAGCTTTGTAATCAAGTATATCTACCTTGCTACTCAAGTGCTTTAATAGATGTCTGCTCTCCCCATGTGTGTGAAAGTGCCAGCGTGCACGCCATGGTGGCACTTAGGCTAGAGTCTACATAAATAATCATCGTGCTTTAATAGATCTATGCTTTTCCCCACGTGTGTGAAAGTGACAGCATGCACACTGTGTGTGGAACTTAAGCTAGGTTACATATATATATATTTATCATGAGTATATTTTGAGTTGGTTGTCTCTATGAAATTGTGGTGTTTGTTGGAACCATATAGCGCTCAAGGTGACAGTGTGGGGTTATCTAGATTAGGGAAGGCGAACTTTGAGGTGTGCTGTTATAGCCCTACCATGGATTAGAGTGTCCAACCGGAGAGTAGTTAAGAGTAGTATCATTAAGAATAGATATTTATATGAGAGAGTGTTCACTAGTGAAAGTATGATCCCTAGGCCTTGTTTCGAAGCATTGAAACACCGTTTGCATCTAGATCTGTTGCATGTTTTCTTGTTGTTATCTTTATTTCAGTTTGCCTTCAGTCTCTCCCATGTCAAAAACAAGTCAGAAGCTCTTTTCTAGCATCGTAACCACTAGTATTTTACTATCTCTTCACCGAACTAGTGCACCTATACACCTGACAAGTGTATTGGGTGTGTTGGGGACACAAGAGACTTCTTGTATCTTGATTGCAGGGTTGCTTGAGAGGGATACCTTTGACCACTTCCTCCCCGAGTTCGATAAACCTTGGGTAATCCACTTAAGGGAAACTTGATGCTGTTCTACAAAACTCTGCACTTGGAGGCCCAACAATTGTCTACAAGAAAAGAAGTGCGTAGACATCATAGGGCCGTTCCTCATGCTACTCAACTTTAGTTACCGGCAAGTTCTTGTCATAGTAAATACATGAATATCATAGAGAACCGCCAACGGGGTACCCCTTGCACATGATACAGGAGCTATCCCATAATCAAAATGACAAGGCAAGCAGACAATGAGCATCTCAGTGATCTTTTTATTTGTTATTTCCATAGGTTCTTATTGAGGATGCTTCACAGATTGCTCATTATGGTTATGCTGCAAGTTTCCACCATGATTAGGCATGGCTTAGGATAGCGACCCAGGCGTTTCTCTAACACATATATATAACTCCATGAACTTACAAGCTTCCCTTTTATTTCACACCAACGACATCCATAAATAAAAGAGCATGATATCAACTGGGTACAATGTACAAGTGCAATGTTGAAAGCGTTCCCCGTGACAACACGGTTCTGCTAACTCCCAGCCTATATGTAACATCCCAAAAATCATAATTTGTAAAGCTTGCATTGCATACATGCATTCATAAGCTTTTTATCTTTTTTAAATAAATTTCAAACATAAGAACCATATTTATGCCTACTACTTATTCAAGTAAGGCAAGGTATATGTTTTATTTTCTATATGTGATCATTATATGATCAGTGTTGTTTAAATACAATGCCACACAAAATTTTCAAATCAAATCAAATTCTAAAACCATTCTTATGCTTACTAAAATTATTTGATTAAGGCATAGTTTTAAACTTTATTTTCAAACCCAAAAAGATTTTGAGTGTAAATAGATGTTTTAAACATCATAGGACACAAGAAATATAGAATAAAATTATGGAAGAAATTTGAATTGAAACAGATTTGAAACACTTATTCAAATTCAAATCAGAAATCAAAAGAGAAAAAGAAAAAGAGAAAAGAGGAAAAAAATAAAGCTAGCAACCTAAACTAACCCAACCCACCTGCGGACCAGTAGCCAGCCCAGCAAGCCCACCAGGGAAAAAACCCCTCCTATCTTTGTTTCTCACTCCACCCGTGCACACCCACTCGCTGACGCCTTGGACCCACCTGCCCCGTCATCATCGTCCTCAATCACAGCGCGACGACCCGCTCCGTCGTTACCTCCTCGCAGTGACGCCACGTTTAATATCCGCTTAAATTCCATTGATGCAGCGTGTGATTCTTGTCCCCGCTCTGGCTACATAACCACCTCCCCACCCCGCTCATTTCCCCTCACTCAACTCGCTCGCTCCGCCACCAGGCTTCCCATATTTCGCAGAACACCGCCGCTGTCCGACGAACTCCGACGATGAAATTCCGGTGAGCCTGACCGCCCCTGTCCTTCTGGTTCATACGAGTGTGTTCCTTGTGACCTTGTGCATCCTCTGACATCGTTCGTTTGTCCGCGCATGACCCAGACCGCCGTCCCCATTCACGCCTGCAAGCGACAGAGCTGCCGCTCAACTCCGGAGATCAATTACGGTAATTACTGAGCGCCCCTTTACCTTGCTTGCATACGACCAGGTTCACCTTGTCCTTGCGCAGCTACTAATACCACTGGCTTGTGCTAGGACGATCCAGAGCCTCGGCAACGACCTGCCTCGCAGGACCCGACGCTAGCAACTCCGGCGACGAGCTCTCGCCTGCTACAGACGCCGCCCAACATGCGACCACGTTGAGCTCCCTCGTGCGCGTGCCATTCTGGTAAGCATCATCACCACCCCTAGGCCTCTCTAGAATCTCCATTCCACCACCGCCAGTAGCGCCACCGCCGCATCGCCGTTGCTAGCGCCGCCCATCTTTGGTCGTGTGCTCAGCAGCGTTGGATCTAGATCTAACGTTTCAGATTAGATCATTTAAACGAACCGGTATGAGCAGATCTGGTCGTGCACTATCGCTTAAATCCAACGGCTCGCGTTGATCGATCCGGCCGAACCGGTACGGGCCAATCAGACACGCCCACGTGTCTGGGTTTTAGATTTAAATTCTATTTTTGAATCTATTAGTTATTCAAACTTGGAAATTCAATAACTTTTGTTTTGTTTATCCAAAAAATGCAAATAAGATATCAATGGAATCACAAAAATAAATCCTACACATCTATGCTCTTAGTTTTGTATTTTGTTTCTGTTAAAAATGGAATTTTATGCAGAGACATTTGTAGGCATATCTTGTGTATAAAAATTATTTGGAAAATATTTTAAAGGCCAAATTAAGTTTATTTGGTGTATAATTGTTTTGTTTATTGTTCATTACTGTTGCACTTGTCTTGTTTGGTTTAGAATAAAAATCATCACATGGCATTTGCATGCATTCATATATTTTTGCTTGTTTATTTGATATGTGAATTTGGTGCTATCATTTTATGTGTAGATTTTGGTGCTAGTGGTGATTGTGACTGTGAGGATTGTTGTTACTCCCCCAACTACCAAGGCAAGTGGTGCTTCATACTTTTGTCCCAATATTTTGACTATGCATTAGAAATATTTTGTATAGGGATTGCATGATAATTTTTACTAAGTATCTATATGTTATGCTTGGGAAATCCTAGTAGTTGTAGAACTGTTAGAATTTTCTCTAAGTTAAGATACTTGCTATTGCCATGCTTAGCCTAGCTAGTAGCAACCAAGGGTGGAATATATACATGCTATGGAAAAATATTGATAAATCTTTGACTTATGTTTTTGCTTAATAAAACAACTAAGTGAATGAAACACCTGGGTGGAATGGTGGATTGGGTTATGTTGAGTGGTTACACAAGGCCCATTTTTATGGTTTACCTTGTGTATCACACTTGTGGAATGCCACCCAGGAATAAAGGGATTTGAGATGCCATATGTTAAGAAGCTTCTAGTGCAACCACATGGAATTATGGGCTCTGCCTGGATTATATAGGTTGCAATAAATTAGCCATTTGTACAGTTGGTGGTAGTGGGTGATAGGTTTGGAACGCGTCCATTTGGTCTAAGGGAAGGCTTCTGAAAGTTCCTGTCTTGGTGAAAATTAAGTCTTGTGGGGAAAGTGCACCACCTCTGCAGAAGGATGAAACTAAGTACTTAGTCGTGTCCCCGGAAAAGGACAATTTGAGCATCAAGACATGGAAGCTATCAAGAATCTCCTCATCCCAATTTCTAAGTTAAAACTTGTGGTTGAACAAGGGTGAAGGTTCACCAATGTCTATTGGTGGTTCCTTGGGAGTTTTTGCTAAACAAAAACTTAGTTCTTTCAACTGATAGGTAAAACCTATTTTGAGCAAAGCAAGCCTAAGATACACTTATCCAAATTCATGTAGAAGCTAGATATTATTATTCTACTACGGTATCACTTGCCAATACTATTCCAATGTATTGACCCCCTGTGGCTATAACTTGTGATGTTGCAGGTTACTCTGATGAGGATTAGGGTTATGAGTCTACACTCAACATGCTTGCCTATGGCACATGAAGATGAAGACTTTTAATTATTTTGTTAAGTTAAACTCTTGTACTAGCCTATGGCTATGGAGTTGTAAAAGACTATGTTATCTTTGGAATGACGATGTAATAATGACCTTTGTTTCTGTGTACTTTATCTTAAACTGTGGATGCTAGCAATTGATCCAGGGACTAGCATTGCAATCACAAGGACCTTTACCTTTATAAAGGTGGGGTCTTACACTATAATTTGCAAGCATATAACTTTCATGGACAGTCACAATGGTTCAGGTTTATTAAGTGCAAGAAATAAAGTGTGCCATCAAGTTCGTGAGAGCTTTACTAACTAACTTTCTCAAAACAAGCAAACATTTTATTTGGAAGAAAACAAGGCATAATGAATATGCATGCTAGTAGGTATGTATGCTGGACACTTTTAGTAATGTGGGTTTTGGGAAGATGGAAGCACGAGTAGAACTCATACTCAGTGCAAGTGAAGGCTAGCAATAGAGAGGGAGCAACAAACAAGAGAGCAATAACTGTCATAATCATGCTTGTAAAAAAACAGGACTAATTATGGCATGAAAATGATACAAGAACTCTGAGGCAAAATAAATCATCGAGGCTTACTGACTATTGTTTAGTCATATGCATGTGTGATCATGTACCAAGTCGATTCAAATGGAACAGTCAGAGGAGGATACCACAATATCATACCAAGTTATGAGTAAAACAATGCAAGCAAACATTCATATGACATGCTACAAACTATTAGCAAGCTGGATCTAATCATAAGAAAGCAAGAACTACTAAGCATCCATAAATAACATACACCTTACATGAACAGACTAAGCATGCCCATAATGATGAGTATATGTACAAAAATGAAAACAAATAGAGTTCGTTACCAGCCTCTTACCACACCTCAAGTTGTCTTATTCTTCATTATTGCCCTTCACTTGTGTGGCTTGAATAAAAACATGAAACCAAACTCCATTGAGGACTACTGAACCCTGCAAAGAACTTCACAAAACCAAAGAAGGACAACAAATATTTTTTAGTGTTTACGATTTTTAAAGCAAGCACACAAAGAAAAATCTTTTTGGATTTTTTTCTTAAGGCAAACCAAAGCTAAAAAGCAAAGAAACAAACCAAGAGAAACAACGAAAATATTTTTGGTCTTTTTGTGTTTTGGGAAAACAGAAACAAAAACCAAAAAGAAAGCGAAACATGGATATAAAAAGAACCGACGATATATATAGATGAGTGTGATGTCGGTATACCTCCCCCCAAGCTTAGGATTTTGGCATAAGTGGGGCTCAACCCCATGGTGACCAAGAAGGTGCACCTCCGTAATGCGATGAAGAGGCCCCTTCGTCCTGGTACGATCTCGAGGATGCCCCTGTGTAGTGCACAAAGTGGTCAAAAGAGGGCGCGTCCCCCTGGTAGTGTCCGTGGAAACCACGAATGCGTAGCTGCTCATCCATATCATCCTTGAAGCGTGACTAAGGTCCCTGGAAAATACTGAACAAAGTGGTTTGTGGCAAAGGAATTTATCTCTCTTCCTCGTTAGTAAACATCATCCTGTAAACCAAACTCTCAAGGATAGAGGTAGCAGTGACAAAGTGATGCGCTTTCATGGCAGCAAGATCAAGCCTCTGAGGAGCCAAAATTGTATCATTTGGATCAACAGAAAGTTCTAAAGCAGCAACTACAGGTGGAACAATAATACCCCCATAAATGGGTGCTCTAGAAGCTAAGCGACGAGCAATGAGAGACCAAGATTATACCTGGTTTCATTGTTGAGTGCAGCAGCTTGAAAGGCCAAATGATAGTTGGAAATATTGCTAGTGTTCTCCCTACCAAGAATACTAGTGGCAAGATAATAAGCAAAATATCTGATAGCTGGGAGTTGAATATTTCTTATCTTTCTGTGCTAGGCTCTGCGGTCATCATCATTAGTTACCCCGTGGTAGAGCTCCAACAAATCAGCGGGTTGAGCTGGAATCTTCTTCACCATCCCAGTCGTGCCAATACCCAAAATTTCACAAAATTTCTTCAATGTCATGGAGATAGGCCTTTTATAGATTTTGAATGACACCTCTGACCTGAAAGGGCTGTTAGAAAAAGAGAAACTCTCCACAAAAGTTTTGGTGAGCATAGCATATTGCTCACTCTCATCCTGCATATAACTATTTAGACCAACCCTCCTGATAAGAGTAAGGAAATCATTGAGAATCCCTGCAGCCCACAAAAAGGTAAAACAAGGAAAGGTAGAAGGGTGCGCATCCCCCTCATCTCCCTCGTTGCCAAAACACGGTGTAATAAGATCCTCGTTGTATGATGGCCTAGCTCTGGAGGATGATCTTGAAGGCCTTGTCCTCCTAGGTGCATCACTCTCAAACACTTCTCCAAAGGTGTGGTTGTCCATGACCCTTTTTCTGAAATTTTTAGACAAACATCAAACAAAGTAATTTCCAAGTTGATAAATGATGAGGAACTACTATAGGAACTTGCTAGAGGGCTAAACATGCATCAAAATAAAATCTCTAAGCATATAACAAGCATGCAAGCTCACACAACCTGACACCTATAGCAGCAAAATACTCAAGATACAATCTACCAATCACAAATCTAATTGGACAAGCGGAGGAGGCACATACCAAGGAGCAATCCCTCCAAAAATTAGCAGCAAACATGGGATGAGCAAGGAGATCGAAAATCAGGAGCAAGAACAGCAAGAACTCGAGCTTGATAAATACTTCCGGTGTTTCTCGGGAGAGAGAAAGAAGTGGATGGAAGGAGACAACTTGGAGGGCCATAGGTGGGCCACACCTAGGCCAGGCGCCACCTGGGCGCGCCACTAGGGGTTGTGCTGGCCTGGTGGGTCCCCCTGGGCCACTACAGGTGTCCCTCTGCCCCTTTTTCGAGGAAAAATTTAATATGAATTTTCTGGAATTTTTCGGTAAACTTTATTTTTGGCCAATTTTCAAGTTATGAAAATTGATTTTCTCGCATAAAAAGATTTTTTATAAGAAGCAAAAGCAAACCAAAACCAAAACTACATAAGTTATAGACACTCTAACAAGCAAACAACTAGCAAAACTAAAACTAACAAGAGGAATAGCAAAGACTAGGAAGGAGAAAAATAAAAATGAGCAAGTATAACCACTGTGAAAGCATTATTTTGTTCATAAAAATCCCTTTGTTAACAAGGTTGATCAAGTCTTGTTACCAAAAAAACTTATATGAAACAAAACTTTGCATTCCACAAAGTGAATATGTTACCTCAAACTTGATAGCAATAGTACCAATCATAATAGTTTCAAAACTTTCTTGTGGAATGGGACAATATATTTCTCCAACTTTGATGCTCTCAATATTTTCACTCTAATTCAGGCAATAGCTCTTATCAACCTTCTTTGGGAAATAGACAGTCTTCTCTTTGTCATTAATATTAAAAGTTACTTGTCCTTGATTACAATTGATGACAACACCTGCAGTATTAAGAAAAGGTCTCCCAGGAATAATAGACATATTATCATCTTCAGGCATCTCAAGCATAACAAAATCAGTTAATACCAAGCAATTATGAGCCACTTGAAAAGAAACATACTCACATATACCAACAGGAATAGTAGTTGACTTATCAGCCATTTGTAAAGATATATCGGTTGGTATCAACTTTTCTAGCTGGAGTCTCTTGTAGAGAGAAAATGGAATAACACTAACTCCAGCTCCCAAATCACATAAAGCAGTTCTAACATAATTATTCTTAATAGAGCAAGGAATAGTTGGTATACCTGGATCACCAAGTTTCTTTCGAACCTTACCATTGAAGGAGTAATTAGCAAGCAAAGTAGAAATTTCCTCATTATGAATCTTCCTTTTATTAGAGAAAATATCCTTCATATACTTTGAATAAGGAGGCAACTTAATAGCATCAGTCAAAGGAATTTGCAAAAATAAAGGTTTCATCCACTCACAAAACTTGTTATAGTGTTCTTCCTCCTTTAACTTGTGTTTCTTTTTGGAAAAGGCATAGGTTTCTGCACCCAAGGTTCTCTTTCACTACCATGTTTATTAGCAATAAAATCTTCCTTAGTGTACCTAGTGTTCTTAGGTTCTTCCTCAACTTCTTCCTTATCAGCAGCATCATTTTTATCATTACCACTTTTAGTTTCAGCATCAGAGACATATATACTATTAGGATCTACAGCAGGTTCAGAGGGTTCCTCAACTATTTTATGTTTATTTTTCTTTCTCTTATGAGGTCTACCACTATTTTCAACTTGTTGAGAATCCTGCTCAATTCTTTTAGGATGTCCTTTAGGATATAAAGGATCTTGAGTGGTTGTACCACTCCTAGTTCTAATTCCATAAGCATGTTTATCTCCTGAAGCATTAACTAGCATATCTTTTTGTACCTTAGCAAGTTGATGAATTTGGGTTTGAACCATTTGAAATTGTTTACAAATAATTTAACATCATTAGCAGTTCTTTCCACAATATCTTTCAACTCATTAATATCTCTAGAGTTTTCCAATAAATGATTCTGAACTTGTTTATTAAAATTACCTTGTTTAACAATAAAAGTTGCAAGTTCCTCTAAGCATTGATCAGGAGGTTTACCATAGGGAATATCACCTTCATTAAAGTGGAGAGAGTGTACCTCAATAGTGGATGAGTGGGGAATTGTCTTACATAATTCTTCTATAGGAGGTAGATTCTTCACATCTTCAACTCTAATACCTTTCTCCTTAAGATATTTCTTAGCTTCCTTCATCACTTCATCATTTAATGCAATCACTCCCCTCTTCCTTGGTATTGGTGTTGTAACTGGTTCAGGCACAACTGGTTCAGGAGTAGTAGGCTCAGGTGTATTTAGCTTAGTTGAAGTCCAATCATCATAATTCTTGCTTATTTTAGCCATTAATTCTTCAGCATCTGTAGGAGTTCTTTTCCTGAAAACACAATCAGTAAAACTATCTAGTTGTGTCCTAGAATCATCAGTTAGTCCATTATAATAAATATCAAGAAGCTCATTTAGGCAATGGACATCCAGGATGTGCATGAATCCAGGCACAGAACCTCTTCCATGACTCGGGCAATTTCTCTTCTTCTCCCTGTTTAAAATCAAAAAGTTTCCGCAAAGCAGCATGTCTAGAACTAGGAGGAAAATATTTTTGGAAGAAAGAAGCAATCAAACAATTAGGGCTATCAATGGATCCAGGAGGTAATCTATTAAACCAAGCTTTAGCTTCTCCTTTTAGTGAAAAGGGGAAGATCTTAGTAACAAAGTACTTGCGCATCTTAAAATCATCATAGAATACGGTACTCATAGTGTAAAGCTCATTCATATGTGCCACATCACTCTCATTTTCAATCCCACAAAAAGGTTCTTTCTCAACAATGTCTAAATAGGATAAATCAAGAGATAAATCATAATCTTTATCTTAAATATCTATGGGAGAAGTGGCAAACTTATGATCATAAGACAGCTGAAGAATAATGGTACGTCTCTCAAGGAGACTCCTAATAGGACTAGCACCATGTGTATTTTGGTACTCTTCAATAAATTCATCAGTCATTTCAATGTAACCATCACTAATATCATATCTCTCTCTAGACCCAGGTGAGCTAACAGGTGTAATAGTGTCTTCACTAGGAGTTTCAGTGTTTCCCAAAATAGTTCTAGCAATAGTAGCATCTAGGAAAGGACCTAATGAACCACTCGCATCAAGCACAGTAGAAGTAGCATCATGAGTATCAGAAGCAATTTCAGATTCAGCAGTAGTAGCAGTGTGTGTAGCATGTGTATGTGGTGGTGGTGTAACAAGCTTACTTATAATAGACGGTGAACCAAGAGCAGAAGAGGTGTTTAGGACTCTACATCTTCTTTTAGTGGATGGTAAAATAGGAACTTTCCATCACGAGACTTCCCCATGATGAAAGGAATAGCAGCGAACAATAATAGATCCAAGTGAACTTACAAATAAAGCTATGCTCCCCGGCAACGGCGCCAGAAAATAGTCTTGATGACCCACAAGTATAGGGGATCGCAACAGTCTTCGAGGGTAGTATTACCCAATTTATTGATTCGACACAAGGGGAGACAAATAATACTTATAAGCCTTAACAACTAAGTTGTCAATTCAGCTGCACCTGGCAATAGTCTTACTCACAGCAGTTTATCAGTAGCAACAGTTTTGTAGTAGCAATAGAAAAGCAATAGCAGCAGTAAAAAAGAGCAATAGTAATAGTAGTAGCAAACAGTAGGATGTGAGCGCGGTAGGCATAGGGATGGATGGACGGGCGTTGCATGGACGCGATTATTCATATAACTTCAAAATCGAGGACAGTTACAGATAAATAAGATAAAGAATCCTAGTACTAAACAATCATAGGCATGTGCTCCATATATAGTCATACGTGCTCGCAATGAGAACTTGCACAACATATTTTGTCCAGTCAGCCCGTTGCAGCGGGGCTTCAAGGGAATCTACTGGCAATTAAGGTTCTACTTTTAATAGAGCACCGGAGCAAAGCATTAACACTCTGTGAACACATGTGATCCTCATATCACAGCCATCCCCTCTGGCTGTCCCAATTTCTGTCACTCCGGGGCCTTTGGATCCGGACTATGATATGTGTACACAACTAGCAGATAAGATCACAAACAATACTATCATCATGAATCAATAATAAGTTCAGATCTGAGATCATGGCACTCGGGTCGTAGTGACAAGCATTAAGCACAACAAGTTGCAACAAAGTCAAATAGCACTAATAGAGATACTAGGCACCATGCCCTAACAATCTTATTTGATTACATGATAGAACTCATCCAATCCCAACCATCCCCATAGCCTACAGCTGGGGATTACTCACTCATGGATGAGGGAAACATGGATGGTTGATGGAGAGGCGTTGTTGATGATGATGGTGATGATCCTCTCCAAATTCCCCATCCCGACAGGGTGCCAGAACGGAGTTTCTGGTTTCGAATCGGGGTTTCTGGTGGTGGCGGCGCAGCGGAAATCTTTCTGGAAAAACGTCGAACCCCATGAGTTTTTAGGTCAGAAGGCAACTTATAGGCGAAGAGGGAGGCCGAGAGGGTGCCTGAGGCGGCCACACCCCCTCCAGGCGCGACCAGGCTTGGCCCGCACGACAGGGGGTGTGGGCCCCTCAGAGCCCCACTCCGTTTCGTATTCTGGCTCTATGAGTCTTCTGGTGAAATAGGATTTTTGGCATATTTTCCGGGATTTTTCCTGATAGTTGATTTTCTGCACAAAAACTAGACACCAAGGTAATTCTACTGAAAACAATGCCAATATCTGTTAGTTGTATCCAAATCATACAAGTTTAGAGGAGAAACAATAGCAAAAGTGTTCGGGAAAGTAGATACGTTTTGGACGTATCAAAAAGATTTGAATATACCATTGGATTCATAAAAAGAAAGTATACATATTTCATGTTGAACATTTATTCAAATTCTAAATGATTTGAAATTTATAGAATATTTGAGTTTTAAACAGATGGTATAAAGATTGAATTTATATTTAGGTTTGGTTAGGGTTTTTCTCACATGGGTGAATCCACCCACGGTGACTGACGGTGGGTCTAGAGTAGACGCGGGGCCACACGTGCATGAAACGACGGGGTGATGCCATGTGGAGCTGAGGGGAGTGCGGGATGAGGGAGAGAGGAAGCTAAGGACCAGGTTGCAAAAACGTTGGGGGATGGTGCTGACGAAACTGAAGACAAAACTTGCAAAAATAGCTAGATGACTCAATTTATGGAGGAACCTGGTGAGCAATCCAAAGATAATTCCGTGAAGTTGTAAAGAACAAAGTTGTAGAGGAGACAAAGATGTACAAGTTTCATTCTGGGTGTTTCTACAGAGGAGGGCTGCAGCGGTTGGAAAACGTCGAGGATCAGAGGGGATTTAGGGCTTGTCACAGTGTTTGAAAGATGCGTGTGGTGGCGGTCGCTGCTAGCAGAACATGGGGCGCGCGGCACGGTGAGTGAGCGCGGGAGGTGCTTGGTTCGGGGAAGAACCAGTGACAGAGGGAGCTGGAGGATCAAGGATCACCAAGGGGAGGATCGGTGGCGAGGCGGTGGCGGCCGGGAGACGACGACGACGCAGTACGATGACATGTTCCCACGGCGAGCGGCTAGTTGGAGATGCCGACAGCAAGATGGCAACAGAGACGGTGGAGTAGCATAGTATAAACACCTCCTTGCGGGGAACCAAAAACTGGCGGCATGGAGACCAAGGGTCCACCAGAGCATCACCGATGTGGAAGTGCTACAGCGGAGGAGCACGGGTCAGCGGTGTGCAGGCATTACACGGCGGGAGTGAGAATAAGGAAGGAACATGGTGGTGCGCACGGTCACCTAGGATCAATTGGAGGAGATGGTGAGACCAGAAAGGAACATAGTAGCCGAAATTCGTCGGTGAGGCGCCCTCTACCAGAACTGAAGAAGCTGACCATGGCATCGATTCTGCGCACACCTGGATGATCTGAGGACAAGGGGAGCTTCATGTATTCATGGCGCAACTACAGGCACCTTTGGATCGGATGGAGGGTTGAGCTGCAACGGCAGCGTCATGGCATCTACAAAGGGGTGGCAACGCTCGCATGAGAGGGGGAATAGGGAAAGAAGGTGGAGCTAGCGTTCTGTCCAGGGCGAGGGGATAAAATGGCGTGTCCACGAGTTAGGAGTGAGGGGCTAACAAGTATCATGGCGGGCGACACCTACATGCCGCTCTTTGTCGGGCTGCAGAGAGAATGAAGGAAGATGGAGACGAACGGAAGAAGAGGAACAATGACAGAGGGAAGTTGTTTGGGGGTGGGCTTCATCGCTGCTGGTCAAACTGGATCCCGGGTGGGCTGTAATCGGTCGTGGGCTAGAAGGGTAAAACGATTATAGCTGCTCTCTCTAATCTTTTATGTTTCTCTTTTTATTTGTTTCATGGAATTTCTTGGTTTCAAATTTGAATAGATACTTGTTGTAAAACAAATGGAAAACACATAACCAACAAGATGGAAGCGAGTTGTTGAACAACAAGGGGTTGTAGATTATGCTAGGATTATTAGAATTCACTAAACCAGGTGAGTTACAAAGAGATAGAAAGGGAAATAACAAGAGGGCATGGTTCATGCATGGTTGTTTAATTATCAATTTAAGATTGTGAATACAACCCTAATATACATAGGCATTTAACCTTCCATGCATACCTTCAAAATGAACAAAGCCCATGATAGGAGAATGATGGATTGCTTCACAAGGCACTCTCGACAATTGGGATGCTACACAAGGCACTCTCAGGTGACAATGATTAAATATGGTCTCACAGTATAAGGAATTGGTTACTATGTTTCCCAGTCATTGTAAAGGTGAACTTTGTGACTTGATCATGTTACAGTTCCTGTGTTGGGTATGTCCATCACTTTCATTCACCTAATGATGACCCCATTGTCAATTGACATAAATGTCTATGATCAGGAAACGTCGGTCATCGATTGACCAATGAACTAGTGTCCAGAGTTGGTTTACATATCACACGTGTATTGATGTTCCTATCAATACAATTATAGCATGATATAAAACCTATTATGAACTTAATGAAATATATCAATAATATATATTATTATTTGCCTCTAGGGCATATTTCCAATAGTCTCCCACTTGCACTAGAGTACAAATGAACTAGCTCCATTTGATATGAATCATTACACCATAACACTTTTGGTGTTTTCATCATGCTTGCTCATGGAAGAGGTTTTGTCTACGGACTATACTATACATATCATTAGGGCTTTGTGAATTGTTATTTTTTTCATTCTTATTATCATCACATGATAACCTTATAGTGTAAATATTTATGTTTTGGCAACAAAGTGTTGTTTTTGTTCCTTCTGTCATGACATCCAATTAATCAATCAAAAGATGACATTTTCATTGCCATGAACATTAGGAACACACTCTATGGGAAGATGGACTTCCCTATCCATAACATTGCATATTTTACCTTTGAAGTAATCATATACTTCTTATGTCAATGTAAATCTTATCGACAATGCAATAAATGCCACTTCTGTGTATAATCATGCTTCTCTTATTCTAAGGCACTCAATGTTTTGAGAATTCCAATCATCTAGGTTGGGTGGAACTTCCTAGTGTAACCCTTTTACGATCAAGTTCACCATCCTTTACAGATCAGATGTATAACTTCAGTTCTCTATAGACACTGAAGACTATACTTAACTTCTTGTTCAATGATTCACTCAAATATCACTTTGGAACCTGTTCTTCTGATTAAGAACTTGGGTCATATTATGTCGAGTATACAATATGGTTTTGTAAGATGGAACATATGACCGAGGCATAGTAGATGTTACACTTATTTTCCTTCTTTTAACCATCATCGTACCGATACTATCTCAATGTTTATCCTAGTCACAAACGAAAGAGCTTACTTCTTGACTTGTTCCATTCTAAACATCTTTTAGAATCCAATCCAGGAAAAACCCTCAACTTAGTGCTATTAAACATATTAATCTATCATGATAGATCTCAATGCTTAATACACGCTCAACTTCATATACATGATATTCACTAATAATTACTAATACCAACTATACCATTCACTATATATGAATCACATATATGAATGCATTGTTAAGCTCCCACTCAAAAATGTCAATCACATATAAGACATTAGGAAAGCTAGCTAGCTCCCACTCAGTTTATTGTAAATGTGGGTATTCTCAATATTATGGGTACAATCCCAAAATCCTTTTATCATACATCAAATAGTGAGTTCCATCTACGAGATTCCTTTGTCCGACTTAAGCATCGCTACACATTATAGTCAACCATTTGAGTTTGTTCAAGACATTCTTGACTCAAATCGAGTTTTATGTCTTTCTTTAAGTTTTATTCCTTCCTTGATATTCACCCAGAGAGTCTATGAACTTGGGAACGGTGGAACGAACACTTTCGACTTTGCCCCATGATTACTTAATCTGGCAGTCCCTTTGGAAGATCAAGTAACATCTTTACTTTGATAAGATAAAGTAACATTTTACTTTCCATCTTAAATGTAACTTAATGTACAGGATTTCATGACTCTAAGTCATTTCTCATACTTGGGTTCACCATCGCTTCTTTGTTGTTCGTAGGTATGGCATTGTTCGGTTAACGTGACAAGTGAATCATGAATTCAATCCTGCAATGAGGCAGAACTTATTCATGAATCCTACTTTCTTTTAGTAAAAGCTCCCACTAACATTTTTGATCATTATCATTGGTTTCACATATATTTGTAGAGTTTTTCTCCGGAATCAATTCTGTTGTGCCACTCTGACATTTGAAGGCAAGGTTATCAACCTTATTTGAGCTTTCACTTTATCCATTAACTCTTTTATTGAGAAACTCTTCTCGATAAATCATCACTTTGAGCAATACGAATTTCCCCCTTTGGTTAGAGTTGTGGAATAAGTATTCTTATTTTCCTAGGAATACACTACAAAGTTTTATTCATTATAATTCTAAATCATAACTCTAGAATTTATGGAAAGCACACTGTGCCATACAGTTATGGTGTTGTTTCCATGAATCCTTGATGATTCTTTATACAATAAGTAAGTGTTTGATATTCTAATTTATCATATCTAAATACTAACGCTAACACGATAAGATATTACATTAGACCATACGATATCTAATACGGTATGATTACAATTCTTTATACGTGTCAACACATTGGCATATTCTTAGCATTGTAATTTGGGGAACACTTTTCACAAGTATTATATGCCTGAATCACAACTCAAATACTTATCGTTTTTATCAAATCACAAAGACTCGTATTATTGTTAATTCAATATTCTTCTTCACTCGGAAACTCTTTGTTCACAACAAATAGTTTCAGACTTGTGTCTCGTTCAACAAATACATTTATTTGTTTAGATTCACAATGAAGTTTCATGAAATAATGATATCCACCATTCATTGAATAATACAACAGATCATCATGTATGATATCTAGTTATTCAACACACACTCCTTTTTATCAGAACATGGAGTTTTAGTCATTTTTCCTAACATGGGCTTGGTTTGTATGTGTCAAAATATCAAGTATATTTAAGACCTTGGTTTCATCATTTATGAATCCTTTCATATGTACCATTATGACTTAACACAATAGTGTCATTCAAAATGATGTAATTATGAAGTTTGAATATCTTCTGGCATTTTCACAATCTTATAAACATTTAAATTTCTATCATCAAGATCAAAATATGAATAACCCATTCATAATCAAAACTGTGAACATAAAATATAGGGATTTCTATTTTCGTGCCCCTGGTTCGTTAGTTGTACTCAGTTTTCCTCAGCTGCTTAGTTTTTCCTCACTTTTCTCCTCGCTATGTTTAGAAACCCTCGTGGGCGCTCGAAGGCGCTCGGACGGAGTGATGCCGTCAGGTCAAAGACTTGACCGTTACATGCTGACTGGTGGGACCGCGTTGTGGCAGGTCAGGAGTTGAGCATTACGTTACAAGGCCTCGACCATTACACGCTTGACCGGTGGGGCCATGTGTGGGTCAGGTCCTACATACGTGGTGAAGGGTGGGGCCGCGTTGGGACGGGTCTTACATACGTGGTGAAGGGTGGGGCCGCATGGAAACACGTCAGACCGGCCATTCTTGCTCACCCAAAGCATTCGCTTCCCCCGAGCCTGGAACAGATCCCACACCGCCCCTCCGCTACTCCGCCGTCATGCCCTCCTACCTTATGTCGTCCTCGGCCCCAGAGCCACCCCTCCCCTGTCGGAGGATCCCACTCCACCTCTGGCTCCGTTCCCACCCCCGCTAGATCTACCCCTTTTGCGGAACAGTATGCAACGCCGGTTGGTGCACCGTCCGTCCGCGTCGAGCAAGGAGAAGATTGGGTGGAATCGCAGGGATCTAATGCATGGATTCCATCTGGGTAAGCATTGTTTCCCTTTTGTGGTTGATTATTGGTAGTATTTGAGCGTGAATCTCTGGTGCTGAACTAACTGCCTTGCTTTTCGAATAGGATTGATCCGGTGCTAGCATTTCGGCTGGCGATTAGACTGGATACTAGCGTAATTCGTGGTTGTGAAAAATATCTCTCTGGATTTTTCTTCCCAACGGTGGTTGCAACCTCCATAACTCACGGATATTTGATAGATAAAATCTATTATAAATTCCCCTAGAGCAGTGGCGATTCAGCTGATTTGCAATATTTCAACATTAGCGAGCAAAGATTGCTCCCACTAACTAGCGAAGATGATCTGGTAATGCTTTTCTATTTAAATGCTGCCAAACATTTTGGTCGAATTCGTCTCCATGTACAACCTAAAGTTGAGCACATGGGAAAGAGTGTTAAATCACCATCTGGTGGTCACGCATCATCAGGTGGTCAGGCATCATGTGTCTCTGTTGTCTCTGCTAATAGTGTGCGCCCTAGCAATCCTTGTAGGTCCACGGCAGTACCATCTGTTCGCACAGCGAGTGTAAGCCAAACCGCTCGTGTGGCCGACGTGGTGGACGAGGCAGAGCCTGACGAGGGAGTGCCTCCACTAGATGATGAGGATGAGTTGATGTTTCCTGAATTTGTAGATAGATTCAGTAAATAGGCACTAGAGGATAAATACACGGATGAAATTGCCCAGGGTGCCAGATTTGATGATACTGATGACGAAGAGAATGAGGAGAACAATGACAACCTCATTTTAGCATAGTACGATGTTGAGGACTTGCCAGTAATTGAGTGGGACAGGGACGATCCTAAGATTTCAGAAGGCACTGTATTTGAAACCATGCGGGACTGTCGTAATGCCGTTACTACATATTGCATTCACACCAATAATGCTTATGATGTTATTAAGAGTGAGCCAACAAGGTTCATAGTGAAGTGCCCATACAAGAGGTGTAGGTGGAGGATGCATGCACCACTATGATCAGGAGCAGTTTGGTTCAGGTGTTACAACCACTTGTGTATTTTAGATCACTGTGTAGAGTTTGTTAGCTGTACCTGACATTTTAATTATGTTTTAGATAAAAATTAACCGGTTCGAACATTCTTGTCCACCTCAAGGGGGGCAACCAAAGGACAAAACAAAACTAGCAAAGACTAGGTGGTTGGCAGATGCAATCATGGATTGGATGAGAGCGAACCCATCACTTGGTGTAACAACGCTCATAAAAGAAGTTTCTAAAAAGTTTAGTATTACAGTACCCTACATGAGGATGTTCTATTCAAAGGAAATGGCTCTTGAGAGGATCAATGGTCCATGGAATGAAAGTTTTCAGTTGCTTTACAGCTTCAAAGCTGAAGTGGAGATGGCTAGTCCAGGTAGTGTTGTCCAGATAGACAGACATAAAGTTCAGTAAAAATAAGAGGGAATACAATGGAGGAGTGCTTTAGAAGGGATTTTGTTTGTTTCAAAGCTTGCTGGCAAGGATTTCTGGATGGTTGCAGGCCTTATTTGGCCATGTATGCAATAGCTCTTCATGGCAGATTTAAAGGACAGTTAGTAGCTGCTACTGCAGTTGATGGCCACAATTGGATGTTCCCTGTTGCTTATGGAGTTTTGGAGATTGAGTCAGAGTGAAAGGATCGTATGGGCACCTAGAGGGGGGAATAGGTGCTACTTCAAATTTTCTTCTTTTTCAAATTAAGGTTTGACAAGAAAGGTAAATTCTCTAGATAATGCAACTAAGGTGAATTTACCTATATGACCAACTAGCACTAGCAAACACAACACTAAGCAAGAACAAGTAAGTAAAGTGCAGTAAAGGATAGAAGTAACCAAAGTGGTGGACGCGGAGACACAAGGATTTGTTTCCCGTAGTTCCTTCCTTTTGAGGGGAAGTACGTCTACGTTTGGAGAGGGGGTGGTTTCAAACCACCAATGCCATGAGAGGCCTCCCTTGTTCTCCGATGAATCTCACCCCAATGGGATCGATCCACCTTCCACTATATCGGCAACCTTCGAGGTGGAAGCCGGCACCTTTACAGCAAGTTCTGGGCACACATCCACAACTTAATTGGAGACTCCCAAATACAAGCAAGTGGTCAAGACAATCAAAGACAAGCTTGTAAGAACCAAATCTAGAACTAGGGTTTCCAAAGAAAACACTAGAGCAATGGGGGCCCTCAAATGAATGAGGGGGAAATGAAGATCTCTTTTGGTGAATTAGTAGATCAAGGCCTCCTCCTTCGATTCTCCAAAGATCAAAGACTTTGTATGGTGGAGTGAAGAGATCTTGGCGATTTGGTGGCTCAAATGGAGGTGGTAGTCTTCAATGCAACGAGCACCTTGTCCCAAGGTAGGTGGAGGGGTATTTATACCACTTGGCGAAATCTGCCCGTTGGTGCATTAAATGCACCGGTACTACCGGACCAAGTACCGGAGAGGGAACTATGTGGTCGAGCCAGCCATGGTCATGTCCAGAACCACCTTGCGGTACTACCCCCAAGCGGTAGTACCGGTCACAAGACGCGGTACTACCGGTCAGGGCGGTAGTACCGGTCCCAAGTACCGGTTGGTACTAAGCGAGAAGGGAAGGTCTAGTCCTTCCTCAGTGTTGCCTGGTACTGCCGAGCGGCACTACCGTGTACAAGCGGTACTACCGGTTGGAGCGGTAGTGCCGCTCCGCGGTACCGGGTGGTACTGAGAAAAATCAAGGCCTTCCCACCTCAATCAGATGCCACCGGTACTAAGGACCGGTAGTACCGGTTGGTACAACCGGTACTACCAGTCAGCTCTTTTGACTTTGGCCAGTGCAACCAAGGGCAACCCAATATTTGTTCCACAGCCTAGAAAACATGAGATGCACTTAGCGCACGATTAAACCGATAGATGTGTTATCATCAAACATAGAAATCTCAGGAATAGGAAATGCTCTTTCAATCTCCCCCTTTTTGGTGTTTGATGACAACGCACCTTTGCAAGATAATATTGGGAGATAAACATGGTGTTAGAAAAATAGTGACGGGGCTCCCCCAGGATGATTAGGATCAGTCCTCCCCCTCTATTTTACAAACACATCATGAGTGCACAAATAGAGATAGTAGCAATTGAACCCATACCTTTGCACAATAACTTGTGATGAGAGAAATATTGACAATGAATAACGCATATCATCACAAGATGGATCCGTGAAATACCCACATAGTTTCACCATACATAGCACGAGTAGTTCCCAAATAGTTAGGACACAGAGTTCACACATAATAGGAGAAAATTAAAGTTCACAAGCAATTAAAAGATCAAAGTAAGAACGAGCTTGTGACTTCCCATGCAACACCCGCATGCCTAAGGTGCAACTTCTCCCCTTTGGCATCAAGACGCTAAAAAGGGACAAGTGCAAGACTAATGCCATGACAGTCAATCCTCCTCATCATCATCAAAGTCCTCCTCATAGGTGGGTGGAGTACGGTGCGAGGAAGAGACATCATCATCCCAGTGGCTGTGCTTGGAGATCCATTGGTCTTCAAAGGTGATGTTGGTCTCAGAACCCTCAGAGATGGTCAATCCTTGAGCTTCCATCAAGTCCTTCTGCCGAGCACAAGCTTGGCATACACATGAGCCTCATACATGCGTTTTTGATTGTCAACTTGGAAGCAAAAGATCTTCTTGAGCTTGGCCTCCATCCTCTTGGCCCAAGATGGTTGGGCATCTTTGCGACAGGAGACAACATAATATGCATCACGGCCACTGTCAGCATCCTTAGAATCAGCCTCAATCACATTGCCTTCTTCATCCACCTCATCACCGTCCACATTGCGGGGCTTGGCATGCTTCTTGATCTTGAGGGCCTTGAACCGGTGCACAATGAGAGGACGATAGGACAGGGTCCTGGCAATGGGAGGGCACTTGGCAACAATGAGAGCCATGATGTAGGGAGCAAAAGGCGGAACCCTCCAGGACTGAGCAGCAGCAACCATCTCATTCCATATATAATCCATCACATCAAGAGCGGTGCCGGAGTCTTTGTTGAGGAAGGTGTTTAGCAACAAATCAACAGAGTATCCATGAATCTCATCTTTGTTGCCCGCACGAGGAGCAACGGTCTCACAGAAGATGCGGTGGATAATGTCATACGTGGGGAGAAGATCCTTGATCTTGCTAGGAACACCGCGGCCCCGGATATAAAGAGGTGCAAGAACATCCTTCTTGGAGGGGTGCTCGCGCAAGTGACAGCGAAAACCACAAGGAGTGTCACGACCGATTTTCATACCCCAGAATTTCAGAAAATTTAGCAAGAGTGGCCTCCTTGATTGCACCTTGAGTCATCCAACTGATTTTCCGAGAGCGGCCAGTTGAGAAGTGAGCAGTGGCATAAAACTGAGCAATGAGAAGAGGCTCATAGTCATGCTTAAATTCCATAATGGGGAGCATACCAAGGTGAGTGCAGATTTCTTTGGCCTCAGCAAAGTACTCAAGATTCTTGTCGATATGACCCATGTGAGTCCATAGCTGCGGCACAACCATTTGAACATTTGTCATAAGGAATTCATGATAGACACGCTCTTGGAATTCATTGTAGAACAAGTTGTATTCCCTGCCCTCATCATGGTTGCGGGCATAGGGATGGTCAACCCTCGGAGAGCGGAACTCAGAATCAGATATGTCAGACAGTTTCCTTGGCCCTGATGGCCCTGAGCTGCAACTCTTGGTGCGCCCCGAGGAAGGGGGACGAGGAGGGGGAGCGCTGCCACGGCTAGCAGACCGCTTGGTGACCCCTTCACGGCCCCCACGACCACCTCGAGTGGCAGGATTCTTCATGCGGCGGCTGGGCTGAGGCATGACTTCATCTTCTTCTTGCTCGGACTCCGTCTCTTCCTCAACAATCTCACGGCTTGCTTTGGAGCGCTTACGCGCACCCCTAGAACCACCTGCATCGGTGATAGCAAGAGGGAGAGCAGCAAGGGGTAAGGGCATAAGAACCCAAAATGAAGAAAGTAGAATCCATGTTTTAGTTAATATGTTGAGGTCAGTTGGGACCGGTACTACCGGAACTGGCAACCGGTAGTACCACTTGCGAGCAGTAGTATCGGAAAGTTTTCCGGTACTACCGGTCGAGCGGTACGGGCACATCAACGGTAGAGCACGGTCCAAAGTGGCCTCAACAATCTATAAAACATTGATTCTACTAATTAACAAGGAATGTATGGTGGTACAACACCAAAGCAAGCTACATTCTCGAAGAATCTAAGCAAAACCAAGATCCTACGAAGAAATCTAGAGTGAGAAGGAGGGGACAGTTGTACCGGGATCCATGGCGGTGGAGAGGGACCGGGAGCATGCAAGGAATCCGAATCCAAGGAGGATCCGGGGAGAGGAGGACGTGGCGAGGCTCCGGTGGCGTCAAGATCTCCGACGGCGGCGGTGGTTTATGTGGGGAGCGGGGAGGATAATGAGGCACTAAAGGGTGCCTCCCCCGACGCGAACAATATATACCAGGAAAACGGCGACCGGTAGTACCGGCTATTGTGGAGGTAGTACCGCTCGCAAGCGGTAGTACCGGTGATGGGTAGTACCGGACATACAAGCGGTAGTACCGGTCCTGGAGAAGTCTCCAGGACACGCCCTGGGAACTACCGAGGTCTGGTAGTACCGCTCCTAATCCGGTAGTACCGGTTCCGTCTGAATCCAGAGCCAAGGATAATCGAGTGGTTCTTGTGCGGAATAGAGGAGGGTTTGATCTAGGGGGTAGAATGGCTTGGGTTGATATCGTCAAACTGTGTGAAGCACATGCACTCTCAAATAAGGGGAAAACATATGAAGAGCCAACGGAGAGTGCATGACCTTAAAACCAACAACAACTCTAAAATGACAAACATGAGTAAGCACCAACCTCTCGAGTGAGAGAGGGTGGTGGCCTAGGCCACCATATTTGAGTATACTCGGCTTGGCACCACGAAGATATATCTTGGGTCCATTACCAAAACTCATCATTTAAGCTCACATATCACAAAATGATATTAAGAGGAATGATTTTGATTGTTTTGGGCATAATGGGGGAGGGATAGTCCAACCAATTAGAACCGCACTCCCCCTATATCCATGCCTACACCTAGACCAAATACGGGTCAAGTCATAGGTGAGAATGCAAGATAATCAAGTCAAGCTCCTTGAATCTATGATATTTAGTTCATTCCTCAAGTAGCAAAACCTTGCTTCATCAAGTGGCTTCGTGAATATGTCGTCAAGTTGGTCCTTAGTTGACACATATGATAGATCAATATCACCTCGAGCAACATGATCTCTACTAAAGTGATGGCGAATCTCAATATGCTTTGTCCTTGTGTGATCCACCGGGTTGTAGGCAATCTTGATAGCACTTTCATTGTCACATAGAAGAGGCACTTTGTCACAATGGACACCGTATTCCTTTAATGTTTGCCTCATCCATATCAATTGGGTGCAAGCACTAGCAGCTGCCACATACTCGGCTTCGGTGGTGGAGAGAGATATACAATTTTGCTTCTTAGAAGACCAACATACCAAGGACCTACCAAGGAATTGGCAAGCCCCGGATGTTGATTTTCTATCATCCTTATCACTCGCCCAATCCGAATCCATGTATCCACAAATAGAAAATGTTGACCCTCGAGGATACCAAAGACCATAAAATGGGGTATGAACTAAATATCGAAAGATTCTCCTGACCACCATTAAATGGCTTTCTTTAGGAGACGCTTGATATCTTGCACACACACCTACACTAACACAATATTGGGTCTAGATGCACAAAGGTAAAGCAAAGAACCAATCATGGATCGGTATACCTTTTGATCCACGTCTTTACCATTTGGATTTTGTTCTAGATGAGTCTTTGTAGCCATGCGAGTAGGAGCTCCTTTTAAATCTTGCATATTGAATCTCTTGAGAATATCTTGATTATACTTGGCGAGTGAGAATAAGTAAGGAACATGGTGGTGCGCACGGTCACCTAGGAGCTATTGGAGGCGATGGTGAGACCAGAAAGGAACATAGTAGCTGAAATTCGTCGGTGAGGCGCCCTCTACCAAAACTGAAGAAGCTGACCATGTCATCGATTCTGCGGACACCTGGATGATCTGAGGACACAGATAGCTTCATGTATTCATGGCGCAACTACAGGCACCTTTGGATTCGACGGAGGGTTGAGCTACAATGGCAGAGTCATGGCATCTACAAAGGGGTGGCAGCACTCGCAGGAGAGGGGGAATAGGGAAAGAAGGTGGAGCTAGGGTTCTGTCCAGGGCGAGGGGATAAAATGGCATGTCCACGAGTTGGGAGTGAGGGGGCTAACAAGTATCACGGCGGGCGATGCCTACCTGCCGCTCTTTGTCGGCTGCAGAGAGAATGAAGGAAGATGGAGACGAACGGAAGAAGAGGAACAATGACAGAGGGAAGTTGTTTGGGGGTGGGCTTCATTGCTGCTGGTCAAACTGGATCTCGGGTGGGCTGTAATCGGCCGTGGGCTAGAAGGGTAAAACAATTATAGCTGCTCTCTCTAATATTTTCTGCTTCTCTTTTTATTTGTTTCATGGAATTGCTTGGTTTCAAATTTGAATAGATACTTGTTGTCAAAACAAATGGAAAACACATAACCAACAAGGTGGAAGGGAGTTGTTGAACAACAAGGGGTTGTAGATTACGCTAGGATTATTAGAATTCACTGAACCAGGTGAGGTACAAAGAGATAGAAAGAGAAATAACAAGAGGGCATGTTTCATGCATGGTTGTTTAATTATCAATTTAAGATTGTGAATACAACCCTAATATACATAGGCATTTAACCTTCCATGCATACCTTCAAAATGAACAAAGCCCATGATAGGAGGATGATGGATTGCTTCACAAGGCAATCTCGACAATTGGGATGCTACACAAGGCACTCTCAGGTGACAATGAATAAATATGGTCTCACAGTATAAGGAATTGGTTACTGTGTTTCCCAGTCATTGTAAACGTGAACTTTGTGACTTGATCATGTTACAGTTCTTGTGTTGGGTATGTCCATTACTTTCATTCACCTAATGAAATGACCCCATTGTCAATTGACATAAATGTCTATGATCAGGAAATGTCGGTCATCGATTGACCAATGAACTAGTGTCTAGAGTTGGTTTACATATCACACGTATATTGATGTTCCTATCAATACAATTATAGCATGATATAAAACCTATTATGAACTTAATGAAATATGTCAATAATCTATATTATTATTTGCCTCTAGGGCATATTTCCAATAGTCTCCCACTTGCACTAGAGAACAAATAAACTAGCTCCATTTGATACGAATCATTACACCATAACACTTTTGGTGTTTTGATCATGCTTGCTCATGGAACAGGTTTTGTCTATAGAATATACTATACATATCATTATGGCTTTGTGAATTGTTATTTTGTCATTCTTATAATCATCACATGATAACCTTATAGTGTAAATATTTATTTTTTGGCGACAAAGTGTTGTTTTTGTTCCTTCTGTCATGACATCCAATTAATCAATCACAAGATGACATTTTCATTGCCATGAACATTAGGAACACACTCTGTGGGAAGATGGACTTCCCTATCCATAACATTGCATATTTTACCTTTGAAGTAATCATATACTTCTTATGTCAATGTAAATCTTATCAACAATGCAATAAATTCCACTTCTGTGTATAATCATGCTTATCTTATTCTAAGTCACTCAATGTTTTGAGAATTCCAATCATCTAGGTTGGGTGGAACTTGTAGGGTTCGCAGCATAGAAAACAAAAAATTTCCTATGATGGGAACATCTATGTACCAAGATCTATCTACTAGATACAAGCAACGGGTGGATATACATCCATAGAATACATACCCTCGAAGACCGAATAGCATTAACGAGGTTGTACTCGTGGATGATGTAGACGAACGCTTGCCGATCTCAAGATCGTGATGAAGTCCATCTGGTCCAGCCGGTCCAGCACGATCAAGTCCAGCACCTCAAAGCAGTGGTGCATCCATGATCGCACACACATACGGGTACCCCGACAACCTCCGTGCCCTCGCTCCAGCGAAGCAGCGGAAGCAACAAATCCTTCCAGAAAAAGCCACCGGGAACATGTTTCTCGCTGATCCGAGACCATGGGGAAATTCTAAAGGGGGAGAGAGATCCTTCGCGAGGAGGTGTACTTTGAGAGGAGGAGAGGGGGGCCTTTTATAGGGGAGATGGGGGGCACCCAAGGGGCATGGCGCCCAGCCATGGGGCTGCCCCCACCTCTTCCACATTCATGTGGGTGGAGCTCCCACTCAAAATGAAAAGCCTCCACTCCCATTAAAAAGACTCCACTCAAAAATCCACTCACATGCATTAAATTTCCACCAAATTTAATGCAAGCTCTCATTTAAATAAAACTCTTTTATTTATTTATTCAGAATTTTTTTAATTACTTTAATTAAAAACATTCACATAAAACCCCTTACAACATTTCAATTTCACATGTAGAACCAGTTTCAGCAATTTCAGCCGAAACAGTTTCGGTGTCTAGTGAAATAAATTTATGTGCTTTCCTTTTTCTTTCTCTGGCATATCATTTGCTCTAAATGGTGTCGGTATCCCTTAAGTGTGTCACCCTACGGTTCGCGAATAATGCAGACATGATCGAGACCCCTCTCCGATCAATAATCAGCAGCGAGACCTGGAGATCCGTACTGACTCCCACACATTCAACAATGACTTCTGTGATCGTGCGAACCTTTTACGCTAGTATCTTAATCCCTTTGTTTCACGATATATTACATGTCCGAGATTCGATCATCGGTATCTCCATACCTAGTTTGATCTCGTTACCGACATGCACTCTTTTCTCGTTCCCGTGATATAACATTCTAGTGATCAAATCACTTGCTTGCAAGCTAATCAATATGATATCACCGAGAGGGCCCAGAGCATATCTATCCGTCATCGGGATGAAAAAATTCCACTCTCGATCCATGGGCCTCAACATAACACTTTATTAGTTCTGAATCCATCTTTATAATCACCCTGTTACGGTGTGACGTTTGATGTTATCAAGAAACTCTTCCGGTGTTAGTGATTGACATGATCTCATGGTCTAAAGATTAGGATCACTTTGTAAGTTGTTATAGCAATATAAACTCAATGACTTTGATCGTAATGCTATACTTCGGATGAAAGTTCATCACACCATTACACTAATGTTGTGACCTCGTTATTAACAACATCCAATGTCCATGATCAGGAAACCTATGATCATCTTGTTAATCAACGAGCTAGTTTATGAGAGAGGCATAACTAGGAACTTTCTATTTGTTTATTAAACACACATGTATTAACGTTTCCGTATTAATACAATTATAGCATGTAAAATAAACATTTATCATAAATAAGGAATACGATAATAACCACTTTATTATTGCCTCTCGGGCATATTCCCTTCAGTCTCCCACTTGCACTAGAGACAATAATCTAGTTTGAAAACTTTGCGTATTGAACACTTATGGCTTTCTGGTGTTCCAAATACGCAACTGCAAGTGGTTAACATAATCTACGGATCTGACACTTTCAGGTCCGTGTGTATTTGCATGTCTTTGCGTCTTCACGCATCACTCATTCTCCAATGAGATGGCATTGTATAAATTTGGTCTTTTGGTGAGACCTTTAGTTCCTTGGGGTTAAAACACGTCGATACTATTGTCACACAATATATCTTTAGTGTTAGCCCGTTGCGAACAACACCTTAGTTTGATAACAAACTACTTGACACAAATTCCCTCCTTTGCCGCTACTATAGCAGTCATATACTTAGCCTTTTGTTTTAGTATTCGTCACAATGTCTTATATTTGGAATACATCCAAATCCATCATGAAAACTCCTTTCCATTTCATTGTGCCACTCATAATTTAAATTGAGATAAACTTAATTTGTATCTTGCGACAAAACTAGTATCAATGTAACGCTTTACAATGAACTATTTGTAATTGTTTGTCACCTCTACACAAATATATTCTTAGTTCTTCCAAAAGA
This sequence comes from Avena insularis, assembly GCA_023614405.1. Classification (NCBI taxonomy): domain Eukaryota; kingdom Viridiplantae; phylum Streptophyta; class Magnoliopsida; order Poales; family Poaceae; genus Avena; species Avena insularis. The sequence goes on from CM042689.1 coordinate 165,390,908, forward strand.
TCATAAAAATATCCTTACTATAGTCCAATGATCATTTTATGATTCATTCTGGTATATGCTCATAACACTTAGAGCATAGGACATATCTGGATGTGTACATATCATGGTATGATTGATCAAAACATTCTCGTGATTTCACTCATCAAGTGTCAAAGCACTTGAATCTTGTTTCACTTATCAAGTGTCGATACACTTGAATCTTGATTCAATTCCTTTCCATGCGACAAGAACCGTTTCTTGTCGTTTCTATATTGAACTCCTTCAATATCTCATATATGTACGTTTGGCACAACCATATTAGCATCACGGTCTATCCACTATAGACATTCGTGCTAAATATTTGGGTTTTGCCTAAGTTTTTCATCGAAATGAAATTCTTAACCTTTGTCAATAAAAGATACATCATTTCTAATCAACAAGATGTTATCCACATAATGTATTAGAAATGTGTCTCAACGCTCCCACTTAATTTCTTGCAAATGCAAGCATCTTCATCGTCTCCTGATGAAAACACCTTTTCATCACGGTGAAGATTCCAACTCCGCGATGCTTACTTCAACCATTGAAGTTTGCATGCCCTTTTAGCATCCTTTGAATTTAACAAAACCCTTTGGACCGTGTCATGTACACGTCCTAGGTAACCATTCTATTAGAAGAACTTTTTTTTGTTTATTCATCTACCATATACCAAATTATATGTAGTGGTTGCTACTTTAATCTGTCCAGACTAAATATCGCTATGAAAGATCAAATCTTGTCATAGTCAACTCCTTGAACATTGTCATAAAATACTTTACGACATGTCGACTATTTCATAGATGTGAAACATCCATGTCTGTTTCTTTATAGATCCAAATACGACTGGTAGGTTTTTACACCTTTCCGGAGGGTCTTCCAAGTTCAAAACTTGATTTCTCGTGTATGGAACTATCACGGATTTTATGGCTTCAAGCCATTTGACGGAGTCAGGGCCCATCATCGCTTCTTTGTATGTATTCGGTTCATCATTGTCAAACAATAATGATTTACTCTCAAATCTCAACATTTGATTTGTTTATCCGACCTACTTGGTTCAATAGGAACTTAGATCTCCGTGACCACAACCTTTGAGGCACATAATCTATGAGCGTTATGGCAGCCTCCGGAACGTTCTCTGGTGCTGCGCAACTCAGCACATTTAGCTAAGGTTCGTTAACCTTATCAAAGTTCTATTGTCCTCCCACTTAACTTTTGCAAAAAATTCCTTTTTCAAGAAACTTCACATTTCAAGCGACAAACCCTTTTGTCCTTGGTGTTATGGAGGAATTACCAATTGTTATCCGAAATAACCTACAAAGACATGCTCATCCGACTTTGGTTGTAAACATTTTACTTATGTTTAGCATACCAAAATTTAAGAAATGACAACTTGGGTTTTACCCCAAACCATAACTTCCATGGTGTCATTTCAACGGATCAAGATGGAGCTCTTTTTAGTGAAAAAGCGGTAGTCTCTAAAGCTTTTAATATTTTAACATAATGGCAGTTTTATAAATAACACCTTTGATCCAACCATGTCAAACAAGGTTTCATTACAAATCTCAAACACTCCATACTCCTATGGTGTTTCGGGAGATGCAAATCTAGGTGTTTTGCTAAACTTGCAACTCAAATAAATCCCTTTATGATAAAATCATAAATCATTTATTTTCTTGTTACACTTGTAACTCAAATAAATCCCTTATGATAAAATCATAAACCATTTATTTTCTTGTCACAATGATTTTTCACTTCATCTTGAAAGTCTTTGAAACATTTTCAAATATTTCATACTTCTTTCTCATTAAGTGAATATTCACTCAAATTTCTGGAGAAAGTATATGAAGTTGAAACCCATCGCTTACGACTACACATAATGGACTACATACATCGATATGTATAAATTCCAATAATTTAGTCGTTCGTTCTTCTTTGGCCTTTGAACGAAGTTTTAATTATCACGTGGAAAGTCTCACAAGCGTCACTTGATCAAATCAAAGACTCCAAAAATCCATGAAAATGGAGTTTCTTCATGTTTTATTTCCAATATAATTTAAACATCGATGTCACTTCATAAGTGATCTTTCAATCATTTGTCTTGCGACATTTTAGCATTAGGTTTTATGGATGTGATTTCTACAACTAGATTTGTAAATCATCCATCTTATATGGAATACGGTAATTATTTGAACAACCTTTGTTCTCATAATACCTGATTCAAATAACAATTATTAAAACAAATCTTGAAGTCAAGCTTTGATGTCAACGAGAAATACAAACAACGGTTTGTTTGTTTTCGATGAACATCATCACATATTCTCTTGCTAGTTACTTAGGCCATTGTAGTTCATGAATTGCGTCGTTCTGTATGATATTTCATACCAACCAATTCGGTATCCAATACCCAAGAACCACATTGTTTGACAAGCAAAGAATACAACCATAACATGTATATCATTTATATACCTAAATTGGATATTTCCAATCTTTTATTTTCTGCCAAATATACTTTATAGATTCTCTTTCAGCATTTCCTTTTCCTTTTAAAAGAATCTATCAACATCAAAAATGGCGCCATATACATGACACATAGTCCAAAGCGTGTATATTCAAATAATAATACCTTTGGACTTGCACTTTGAAGTAGATCACCATCATCAAATGATCGGCGTTCTTTCAAAATCCATTCTTTAGTAATCTTTTAGTATAGTAAACACTTTACATACATCTTCTATTCATCCTTATCATGACGACTTTCATGATCAAGCTACTGTAGCTTATAAAGGTGAATCGTGAGTATAACATTACTTTCCAAAACCCTTTTGGATGATTAGGATGTCGAGCATCTCCAACCTTTGCAAATTCTCATCCAATATGAGAACATATATTATACTCTATCATATTGCAACCAAAACATTGTTTAAGATATTGTTATATCTGCCACACATGATGGTTTCTGAAACAATTCTTTCAGCTCCTAGATAAACTTGATATTAAAACAATCAAGAATCATGGAGGCAAACATGATACTTAAGATACTAACACTGGAATTGTTACTCTCGATTTAATACCAACTACTAAATTTCACGGAGTAAATAGAATTTTGCTGAAAGTTTGCAATAGGACTTTAAACTTTAGATTGACACTCAACACAATACGATACCAGTTCGTAAAGTATATATCCAGAATTCTATAGTTCTATTATCTCAATTACAGCTATGCATAAGGTGGTGAACGAATGCCAATGACTACAACAAATTATGCAAATTCACTTTGATTTAATTTATGATAAATTGAGTTCTACTAATCCAAATTAGAAATGAACTCCCACTCAAAAACGACATCCCTCGTGCCTTTTTGGTGATTACATGAACCAAATCCACTACACCAAGTCCGATCATCACGTGAGTCGGCATAGCTTCAAAGGCGAGCATCCATATGGTCATCATATCAAAACATATGACTCATGCTTAACCTTTAGGTCCGTGTTCCGAGGCCATGTCTGTACATGCTAGGCTCGTCAAGTAAGAACCTTAGTATTCGCGTGTAATCATCTTACACCCGAGATATGCTCGTGGATTCAAGTACACCCGATCATCACGTGATGTCTTGAAGCTTAAAACATTGTCGGTGCATACTTAAGGAAGAACACATTCTTATCTTGATATCTAAATGAGGGATCATCTTATTATGCTAATAAAACGCCAAACAAGCAATATAAGATGCAATCAAAACATCACATGTTTATTAGTGAAATGATATGGTTCCCGCATATGATATCCATCATGTGCATCGTGGTATGATCTCTATCATACCTTTATGTGTAAGGCCAAGGTCTATGGAACTTACACGCTATGTGTGTTGTAAGAGTATCATCTCATACTTCTACTTACAACATCACCATATCATAACACTAGCCCAGCAACAATCTAAACTAGACGCCTCTAATTTGTCCATTGCAAGTTTTACGTGGCTTAGGGCTTTCGAAGATAGAACCGTTCTTACCTACGAACATGAACCACAACGAGGATAACCAAATTGTTGACAACTCGTTGCAAATTAGATATTGACTATAGTAGGCGAGATAGACACCTGCTAGCCACTTATGCAAAACTAGTTGCATGTCAAGCGTGGAACAGGTCTCATGTGCGAGGACATGTAAAGTTTGTCCGGGCCGCTTCATCCCACTATGCCACCAATATCCAAAGTACAACTAAGAAGCAATAAAATGATCATCATCGCCCACATACTCATATGTGTACTACCCGTGTAAAATATCTACGCATAGATCCGGCTCTTATACCACTGTAGGGTTCGCAACATAGAAAACAAAAAAATTCCTATGATGGGAACATCTATGTACCAAGATCTATCTACTAGATACAAGCAACGGGTGGATATACATCCATAGAATACATACCCTCGAAGACTGAATAGCGTTAACGAGGTTGTACTCGTGGATGATGTAGATGAACGCTTGCCGATCTCAAGATCGTGATGAAGTCCATCTGCTCTAGCCGGTCCAGCACGATCAAGTCCAGCACCTCAAAGCAGTGGTGCATCCGTGATCGCACACACGTACGGGTACCCCGAAAACCTCCATTCCCTCGCTCCAGCGAAGCAGCAGAAGCAACAAATCCTTCCAGAAAAAGCCACCGGGAACATGTATCTCGCTGATCCGAGACCATGGGGAAATTCTAAAGGGGGGAGAGAGATCCTTCGCGAGGAGGTGTACTTTGAGAGGAGGAGAGGGGGGCCTTTTATAGGGGAGAGGGGGGCACCCAAGGGGCATGGAGCCCAGCCATGGGGATGCCCCCACCTCTTCCACATTCATGTGGGTGGAGCTCCCACTCAAAATGAAAATCCTCCACTCCCATTAAAAAGCCTCCACTCAAATATCCACTCACATGCATTAAATTTCCACCAAATTTAATGCAAGCTCTCATTTAAATAAAACTCTTTTATTTATTTATTCAGAATTTTGTTAATTACTTTAATTAACAAACATTCACATAAAACCCCTTACAACATTTCAATTTCACATGCAGAACCAGTTTCAGCAATTTCAACCGAAACAGTTTCGGTGTCTAGTGAAATAAATTCCTGTGCTTTCCTTTTTCTTTCTCTGGCATATCATTTGCTCCGAATGGAGTCGGTATCCCTTAAGTGTGTCACCCTACGGTTTGCGAATAATGCAGACATGATCGATACCCCTCTCCGATCAATAATCAGCAGCGGGACCTGGAGATCCGTACTGACTCCCACACATTCAACGATGACTTCTGTGATCGTGTGAACCTTTTACGCTAGTATCTTAATACCTTTGTTTCACGATATATTACATGTCCGAGATTCGATCATCGTTATCTCCATACCTAGTTTGATCTCGTTACCGACATGCACTCTTTTCTTGTTCCCGTGATATAACATTCTAGTGATCAAATCACTTGCTTGCAAGCTAATCAATGTGATATCACCAAGAGGTCCCAGAGCATATCTATCCGTCATCGGGATGAAAAAATTCCACTCTCGATCCATGGGCCTCAACATAACACTTTATTAGTTCTGAATCCATCTTTATAATCACCCTGTTAAGGTGTGACGTTTGATGTTATCAAGAAACTCTTCCGGTGTTAGTGATTGACATGATCTCATGGTCTAAGGATTAGGATCACTTCGTAAGTTGTTATAGCAATATAAACTCAATGACTTTGATCATAATGCTATACTTCGGATGAATGTTCATCACACCATTACACTAATGTTGTGACCTCGTTATTAACAACATCCAATGTCCATGATCAGGAAACCTATGATCATCTTGTTAATCAACGAGCTAGTTTATGAGAGAGGCATAACTAGGAACTTTCTATTTGTTTATTAAACACACATGTATTAACGTTTCCGTATTAATACAATTATAGCATGTAAAATAAACATTTATCATAAATAAGAAATATGATAATAACCACTTTATTATTGCCTCTCGGGCATATTCCCTTCAGAACTTCCTAGTATAACCCTTTTACGATCAAGTTCACCATCCTTTACAGATCAGATGTATACCTTCAGTTCTCTATAGACATTGAAGACTATACTTAACTTCTTGTTCAATGATTCACTCAAATATCACTTTGGAACATGTTCTTCTGATTAAGAACTTGGGTCATATTATGTCGAGTATACAATATGGTTTTATAAGATAGAACATATGACTGAGGCATAGTAGATGTTACACTTGTTTTCCTTCTTTTAACCATCATCGTACCGATACTATCTCAATGTTTCTCCTAGTCACAAAGGCAAGAGCATACTTCTTGACTTGTTCCATTCTAAACATCTTTTAGAATCCAATCCAGGAAAAACCCTCAACTTAGTGCTATTAAACATATTAATCTATCATGATAGATCTCAATGTTTAATACACGCTCAACTTCATCAACATGATATTAACTAATAATTACTAATACCAACTATACCATTCACTATATATGAATCACATATATGAATGCATTGTTAAGCTCCCACTCAAAAATGTCAATCATATATAAGACATCAGGAAATCTAGCTAGCTCCCACTCAGTTTATTGTAAATGCAGTTATTCTCAATATTATGGGTACAATCCCAAAATCCTTTTATCATACATCAAATAGTGAGTTCCATCTACAAGATTCCATTTGTTCGACTTAAACATCGCTACACATTATAGTCAACCATTTGAGTTTGTTCAAGACATTCTTGACTCAAATCGAGCTTTATGTCTTTCTTTAAGTTTTATTCCTTCCTTGAGATTCACCCAGAGAGTCTATGAACTTGGGAACGGTGGAACGAACACTTTCGACTTTGCCCCATGATTACTTAATATGGTAGTCCCTTTGGAAGATCAAGTAACATCTTTACTTTGATAAGATCAAGTAACATTTTACTTTACCATCTTAAATGTAACTTAATGTACAGGATTTCATCACTCTAAGTCATTTCTCGTACTTGGGTTCACCATCGCTTCTTTGTTGTTCGTAGGTATGTCATTGTTCGGTTAACGTGACAAGTGAATCATGAATTCAATCCTGCAATGAGGCAAAACTTATTCATGAATACTACATTCTTTAGTAAAAGCTCCCACTGAAATTTTTGATCATTATAATTGGTTTCACCTATATTTGTAGAGTTTTTCTCTGGAATCAATTCTGTTGTGCCACTCTGACATTTGGAGGCAAGGTTATCAACCTTATTTGAGCTTTCACTTTATCCATTAACTCTTTTATTGAGAAACTCTTCTCGATAAATCATCACTTTGAGCAATACGAATTTCCCCCTTTGGTTAGAGTTGTGGAATACGTATTCTTATTTTCCTAGGAATACACTACAAAGTTTTATTCGTTATAATTCTAAATTATCACATAACTCTAGAATTTATGGAAACCACATTGTGCCATACAGTTATGGTGTTTTTTCCACGAATCCTTGATGATTCTTTATACAATAAGTAAGTGTTTGATATTCTAATTTATCATATCTAAATACTAACGCTAACACGATAAGATATTACATTAGAACATACAATATCTAATACGGTATGATTACAATTCTTTATACGTGTCAACACATTGGCATATTCTTAGCATTGTAATTTGGGGAACACTTTTCACAAGTATTATATGCCTGAATCACAACTCAAATACTTGTCGTTTTTTATCAAATCACAAAGACTCGTATTATTGTTAATTCAATATTCTTTTTCACTCGGAAACTCTTTGTTCACAACAAATAGTTTCAGACTTGTGTCTCGTTCAACAAATACATTTATTTGTTTAGATTCACAATGAAGTTTCACGAAATAATGATATCCACCATTCGTTGAATAATACAACAGATCATCATGTATCATATCTATTTATTCAACACACACTCCTTTTTATCAGAACATGGAGTTTTAGTCATTTTTCCTAACATGGGCTTGGTTTGTATGTGTAAAAATATCAAGTATATTTAAGACCTTGGTTTCATCATTTATGAATCCTTTCATATGTACCATTATGACTTAACACAATAGTGTCATTCAAAATGATGTAATTATTAAGTTTGAATATCTTCTGCCATTTTCACAATCTTATAAACATTTAAATTTCTATCATCAAGATCAAAATATGAATAACCCATTCATAATCAAAACTGTGAACATAAAAGATAGGGATTTCTATTTTCGTGCCCCTCGTTCGTTAGTTGTACTTAGTTTTCCCTAGCCGCTTAGTTTTTCCTCACTTTTCCCCTCTCTATGTTAAGAAACCCTCGCAGGCGTTCGAAGGCGCTCGGACGGAGTGATGTCGTCAGGTCAAAGGCTTGACTGTTACATGCTGACTGGTGGGACCGCGTTGTGGCGGGTCGGGAGTTGAGCGTTATGTTACAAGGCCTCGACCGTTACACGCCTGACCGGTGGGGCCGTGTGTGGGTCAGGTCCTGCATACGTGGTGAAGGGTGGGGTCGCGTTGGGACGGGTCTTACGTACGTGGTGAAGGGTGGGGCCGCATGGAAACACGTCGGACCGGCCATTCTTGCTCACCCAAAGCATTCGCTTCCCCCGAGCCTAGAACAGATCCCACACCGCCCCTCCGCTGCTCTGCCGTCGTACCCTCCTACCTTATGTCGTCCTCGGCCCCAGAGCCACCCCCTCCTCTGGCGGCAGAGCCCACTCCACCTCTGGCTCCGTTCCCACCCCCGCTAGATCTACCCCTTTCACGAACAGTATGCAATGCCGGCTAGTGTACCGTCCATCCGCGTCGAGCAAGGAGAAGATTGGGTGGAATCGCAGGGATGTAATGCATGGATTCCATCTGGGTAAGCATCGTTACCCTTTTGTGGTTGATTATTTGCAGTATTTGAGCACGAATCGCTGGTGCTCAACTAACTGCCTTGCTTTTCGGATAGGATTGATCCGGTGCTGGCATTTCGGCTGGCAATTAGACTGGATACTAGCGTAATTCATGGTTGCGAACAATATCTCTCTGGATTTTACTTCCCAATGGTGGTTGCAACCTCCATAACTCGCGGATATTCGATAGATAAAATCTATTATAAATTCCCCTAGAGCAGTGGTGATTCAGTTGATTTGCAATATTTCAACATTAGCGAGCAAAGATTGCTCCCACTAACTAGCGAAGATGATCTGGTAATGCTTTTCTCTTTGAATGCTGCCAAACATTTTGGTCGAATTCGTCTCCATGTACAACCTAAAGTTGAGCACACGGGAAAGTGTGTTAAATCACCATCTGGTGGTCACGCATCATCAGGTGGTCAGGCATCATGTGTCTCTGTTTTCTTTGCTAATAGTGTGCACCCCAGCGATCCTTGTAGGTCCACGGCAGTACCATTTATCTGACAAATGAGTGTAATCCAAACCGCCGTGTGGCTGATGAGGACGAGGCAGGCGATTTAGGAGTGCCTCCACTAGATGATGAGGATGAGTTGATGTTTCCTGAATTTGTAGATAGATTCAGTAAATAGGCACTAGAGGATAAATATACGGATGAAATTTCCCAGGGTGCCAGACTTGATGATACTGATGACGAAGAGAACAAGGAGAACAATGACAACCCCATTTTAGCCGAGTATGATGGTGAGAACTTGCCAGTAATTGAGTGGGACAGGGACGCTCCTAAGATTTCAGAAGGCACCATATTTGAAATGATGCGGGACTGTCATAATGCCCTTACTACATATTGCATTCACACCAATAATGCTTATGATGTTATTAAGAGTGAGCCAACAAGGTTCATAGTGAAGTGCCCATACAAGAGGTGTAGGTGGAGGATGTATGCATCCACTATGCTCAGGAGTAGTTTGGTTCAGGTGTTACAACCACTTGTGTATTTTAGATCACTTTGTAGAGTTTGTTAGCTGTACCTGACATTATGTTTTAGATAAAAATTAATCGGTTCGAACATTCTTGTCCACCTCAAGGGGGGCAACCAAAGGACAGAACAAAACGAGCAAAGACTAGGTGGTTGGCAGATGCAATCATGGATTGGATGAGAGTGAACCCATCACTTGGTGTAACAACGCCCATAAAAGAAGTTTCTAAAAAGTTTAGTATTACAGTACCCTACATGAGGATGTTCTATGCAAAGGAAATGGCTCTTGAGAGGATCAATGGTCCATGGAATGAAAGTTTTCAGTTGCTTTACAGCTTCAAAGCTGAAGTGGAGATGGCTAGTCCAGGTAGTGTTGTACAGATAGACAGGCATAAAGTTTAGTACAAAATAAGAGGGAATACAAATGGAGAAGGAGTGCTTTAGAAGGGATTTTGCTTGTTTCAAAGCTTGCTGGCAAGGGTTTCTGGATGGTTGCAGGCCTTATTTGGCCATGGATACAACAGCTCTTCATGGCAGATTTAAAGGGCAGCTAGAGGTGCTACTGCAGTTGATGGCCACAATTGGATGTTCCCTGTTGCTTATGGAATTTTGGAGATTGAGTCAGAGTGAAAGGATCGTATGGGCACCTAGAGGGGGGACTAGGTGCTACTTCAAATTTTCTTCTTTTTCAAATTAAGGTTCGACAAGAAAGGTAAATTCTCTAGATAATGCAACTAAGGTGAATTTACCTATATGACCAACTAGCACTAGCAAACACAACACTAAGCAAGAACAAGTAAGTAAAGTGCAGTACAGGATAGAAGTAACCAAGGTGGTGGACGTGGAGACACAAGGATTTGTTTCCCGTAGTTCCTTCCTTTTGAGGGGAAGTACATCTATGTTTCAAGAGGGGGTGGTTTCAAACCACCAACGCCACGAGAGGCCTCCCTTGTTCTCCGATGAATCTCACCCCAACGGGATCGATCCACCTTCAACTATATCGGCAACCTTCGAGGTGGAAGCCGGCACCTTTACAATAATTTCAGGGCACACATCCACAACGTAATTGGAGGCTCCCAAATGCAAGCAATCTGTCAAGACAATCAAAGACAAGCTTGTAAGAACCAAATCTAGAACTAGGGTTTCCAAAGAAAACACTAGAGCAATGGGGGCCCTCAAATGAATGAGGGGGAAATGAAGATCTCTTTTGGTGAAGTAGTAGATCAAGGCCTCCTCCTTCGATTCTCCAAAGATCAAAGACTTTGGATGGTGGAGTGAAGAGATCTTGGCGATTTGGTGGCTGAAATGGAGGTGGTAGTCTTCAATGCAACGAGCACCTTGTCCCAAGGTAGGTGGAGGGGTATTTATACCACTTGGAGGAATCTGCCAGTTGGTGCATTAAATGCACCGGTACTACCGGTACTCAAGCGGAACCGGTACTACCGGTCAAGTACCGGACCAAGTACTGGAGAGGGCACCATGTGGTCGAGCCATCCACGGTCATGTCCGGAACCACCTTGCGGTACTACTCCTAGCGGTAGTACTGGTCAGGGCGGTAGTATCGGTACCAAGTACCGGTTGGTACTGCGAGAAGGGAAGGTCTAGTCCTTCCTCAGTGTTGCCCGGTACTGCCGAGCGGCACTACCGTGTCCAAGCGGTAGTACCGGGTGGTACTGAGAAAAATCGAGGCCTGCCCACCTCAATCAGATGCCACCGGTACTAAGGAGCGGTACCGGTCAGCTCTGGTGACTTTGGCCAGTGCAACCAAGGGAAAACCAATATTTGTGCCACAACCTAGAAAACCTGAGATACACTTAGCGCATGATTAAATCGATAGATGTGTTATCATCAAACATCAAAATCTCAGGAATAGGAAATGCTCTTTCAATCTCCCCCTTTTTGGTGTTTGATGACAACACACCTTTTGCAAGATAATATTGGGGAGATAAACATGGTGTTAGAAAAATAGAGACGGGGCTCCCCCTGGATGAGTAGGATCAATCCTCCCCCTCTATTTTACAAACACATCACGAGTGCACAAATAGATATAGTAGCAATTGAACCCATACCGTTGCACAATAACTTGTGATGAGAGAAATATTGACAATGAATAACGCATATCATCAAAAGATGGATCTGTGAAATACCCACATAGTTTCACCATACATAGCACGAGTAGTTCCAAAATAGTTAGGACACAGAGTTCACACATAATAGGAGAAAATTAAAGTTCACAGGCAATGAAAAGATCAAAGTAAGAACGAGCTTGTGACTTCCCATGCAACACCTGCATGCCTAAGGTGCAACTTCCCCCCTTTGGCATCAAGACGCCAAAAAGGGACAAGTGCAAGACTAATGCCCTGACAGTCAATCCTCTTCCTTATCATCAAAGTCCTCCTCATAGGTGGGTGGAGCGCGGTGCGAGGAAGAGACATTATCATCCCAGTGGCTATGCTTGGAGATCCATTGGTCTTCAGGGGTGATGTTGGTCTCAGAACCCTCGGAGATGGTCAATCCTTGAGCTTCCATCAAGTCCTTCTGCCGAGCACAAGATTTCTTGGCATACACATGAGCATCATATATGCGTTTTTGATTGTCCACTTGGAAGCAAAAGATCTTCTTGAGCTTGGCCTCCATCCTCTTGGCCCAAGATGGTTGGGCATCTTTGCGACGGGAGACAACATAATCTGCATCACGGCCATTGTGAGCATCCTCAGAATCAGCCTCAATCACATTGCCTTCTTCATCCACCTCATCACCGTCCACAATGCGGGGCTTGGCATGCTTCTTGATCTTGAGGGCCTTGAATCGGTGCACAATGAGAGGACAGGATGTGGTCCCGCAATGGGAGGGCACTTGGCAACAATGAGATCCATGATGTAGGGAGCAAAAGGCGGAACCCTCCGGGAGTGAGCAGCAGCAATCCATATATAATCCATCACATCAAGAGTGGTGCCGGAGTATTTGTTGAGGAAGGTGTTGAGTAACAAATCAACAGAGTATCCATGAATTTAATCTTTGTTGCCCGCACGAGCAGCAACGGTCTCACGGAAGATATGGTGGAGAATGTCATACGTGGGGAGAAGATCCTTGATCTTGCCAGGAACACCGCGGCCCCGGATATAAAGAGGTGCAAGAACATCCTTCTTGGAGGGGTGCTCGTGCAAGTGATAGCGGAAACCACAAGGAGTGTCATGACCACGATCTTCATACCCCAGAATTTCAGCAATTTCAGCAAGAGTGGCCTCCTTGATTGCACCTTGAGTCATCCAAGTGATTTTTCGAGAGCGGCCAGTTGAGAAGTGAGCAGTGGCATAAAACTGAGCAATGAGAAGAGGATCATAGTCATGCTTAAATTCCATAATGGGGAGCATACCAAGGTGAGTGCAGATTTCTTTGGCCTCAGCAAAGTATTCAAGATTCTTGTCGATGTGACCCATGTGAATCCACAGATGTGGCACAACCATTTGAACATTTGTCATAAGGACTTCATGGTAGACAGGCTCTTGGAAGTCATTGTAGAACAAGCTGTATTCCCTGCCCTCATCACGGTTGCGGTCATAGGGATGGTCAACCCTCAGAGAGCGAAACTTAGAATCAGATATGTCAGACAGTTTCCTTGGCCCTGATGGACCTGAGCTGCAACTCTTGATGCGCCCCGAGGAAGGGGGACGAGGAGGGGGAGCGCTGCCACGGCTAGCAGACCGCTTGGTGACCCCTTCACGGCCCCCACGACCACCTCGAGTGGCAGGAATCTTCATGCGGCGGCTGGGCTGGGGCATGACTTCGTCTTCTTCTTGCTCAGACTCCGTCTCTTCCTCAACAATCTCACGGCTTGCTTTGGAGCGCTTACGCGCACCCCTAGAACCACCTGCATCTGTGATAGCAAGAGGGAGAACAGCAAGGGGGTAAGGGCACAAGAACCCAAAATGAACAAAGTAGAATCCATGTTTTAGTTAATATGTTGAGGTCAGTTGGGACCGGTATTACCAGAACTGGCAACCAGTAGTACTGCTTGTGACCGGTAGTACCGGAAAATTTTCCGGTACTACCGGTCGAGCGGTATGGGCACATCAACGGTAGAGCATGGTCCAAAGTGGCATCAACAATCTATAAAACATTGATTCTACTAGTTAACAAGGAATGTATGGCGGTACAACCCCAAAGCAAGCTACATTCTCCAAGAATCTAAGCAAAACCTAGATCCTACGAAGAACTCTAGAGTGAGAAGGAGGGGACAGTTGTACCGGGATCCATGGCGGTGGAGAGGGACCGGGAGCCCGGAAGGAATCAGAATCCAAGGAGGATCCGGGGAGAGGAGGACGCGGCGAGGCTCCGATGGCGTCAAGATCTTCGGCGGCGGCGGTGGTTTATGTGGGGATCGGGGAGGATAATGAGGCACTAAAGGGTGCCTCCCCCGCGCGACCAATATATACCAGGAAAACGCCGACCGGTAGTACCGGTTCACCAACGGTAGTACTGGTGACCGGTAGTACCGGACATACAAGAGGTAGTACCGGTCCTGGAGAAGTCTCCAGGACACGCCCTGGGAACTACCCAGGTCCGGTAGTACCGCTCCTAATCCGGTAGTACTGGTTCCGTCTGAATCCAGAGCCAAGGATAATCGAGTGGTTCTTGTGCGGAATAGAGGAGGGTTTGATCTAGGGGGTAGATAGGCTTGGGTTGAGATCGTCAAACTGTGTGAAGCACATGCACTCTCAAATAAGGGGAAACATATGAAGAGCCAACCGAGAGTGCATGACCTTAAAACCAACAACAACTCGAAAATGACAAACATGAGTAAGCACCAACCTCTCGAGTGAGAGAGGGCGGTGGCCTAGGCACCATATTTGAGTATACTCGGCCTTGCACCACGAAGATATATCTTGCGTCCATTACCGAAACTCATCATTTAAGCTCACATATCACAAAATGATATTAAGAGGAATGATTTTGATTGCTTTGGGCATAATGGGGGAGGGATAGTCCAACCAATTAGGACCGCACTCCCCCTATATCCATGCCTACACCTAGACCAAACACGGGTCAAGTCATAGGTGAGAATGCAAGATAATCAAGTCAAGCTCCTTGAATCTATGATATTTAGTTCATTCCTCAAGTAGCAAAACCTTGCTTCATCAAGTGGCTTCGTGAAGATGTCGGCAACTTGGTCTTTGGTTGACACATATGATAGATCAATATCACCTCGAGCAACATGATCTCTAATGAAGTGATGGCGAATCTCAATATGCTTTGTCCTTGTGTGATCCACCGGGTTGTAGGCAATCTTGATAGCACTTTCATTGTCACATAGAAGAGGCACTTTGTCACAATGGACACCATATTCCTTTAAAGTTTGCCTCATCCATAGCAATTGGGTGCAAGCACTAGCAGCTGCCACATACTCGGCTTCGGTGGTGGAGAGAGATATACAATTTTGCTTCTTAGAAGACCAACATACCAAGGACCTACCAAGGAATTGGCAAGCCCCGGATGTTGATTTTCTATCATCCTTATCACCCACCCAATCCGAATCCATGTATCCACAAAGAGCAAATGTTGACCCTCGAGGATACCAAAGACCATAAAATGGGTATGAACTAAATATCGAAAGATTCTCTTGACCACCATTAAATGGCTTTCTTTAGGAGCCGCTTGATATCTTGCACACACACCTACACTCAACACAATATCGGGTCTAGATGCACAAAGGTAAAGCAAAGAACCAATCATGGACCGGTATACCTTTTGATCCACATCTTTACCATTTGGATTTTGTTCTAGATAAGTCTTTGTAGCCATGGGAGTAGGAGCTCCATTTAAATATTGCATATTGAATATCTTGAGCATATCTTGAGTATAATTGGCTTGGTTGAAGAATGTCCCTCCTCTAACTTGCTTGATCTCAAAACCAAGAAATACTCTCAATTCCGCATCATAGACATCCGGAACCTACTAGTCATAAGCTTTGATAATTCGACATTAAAAGCTTTGTTAGATGAGCCAAAGATAATATCATCTTCATATATTTGGCATACAAAAAGCTCCCCATTGACCTTCTAGTAAAAAGAGTGGGATCGATTTTCCCAACCTCAAATCCATGGTCAAACAACAACTCTCTAAGGTGCTCATACCACGTGCGTGAGGCTTGCTTGAGCCCATAGAGCGCCTTATCAAGTTTGTAGACATGGTTTGGGAAGTTGGGATACTCAAAACCCGGGGGTTGATTTACATATACCAACTCATTTAATGGACCATTAAGAAATGCACTTTCTACATCCATTTGTTGCAACTTAAAGTTATGATGTGCCGCATAAGCAAGAAGGATACGGATGGACTCAAGGCGAGCCACGGGTGCATATGTCTCTCCATAATCAATGCCTTCAATTTGAGAGAACCCTTGTGCAACCAATCTTGCCTTGTTCCTTACTATAATTCCATGCTCATCTTGCTTGTTCTTGAATATCCACTTCGTGCCTATAACATTGCTGCAATCCTTTGGATTCTCAACTAACTTCCATACTTTGTTTATCTCAAAGTTGTTGAGCTCTTTGTGCATAGCTTCCAACCAATCTGAATCTTCAAGAGCTTTCCACACTTTCTTTGGTTCAATCATGGAGATGTGTGATTGGTGTTCACTGAACCTCTTCAATTGTGCTCTTGTGGAAATGCCTTTCCTTAGGTCACCAACCACATTTTGTAGAGAGTGGTCTCTTAATTCCAACATTCTCTCCTTTCTAGCTTCACGACGAGCGTGGATCTCCTCGTTGTTTCTTGGGGTACCCTCTTCATCATTTTTGTCCTCTTCTTGACCATCAACTTGACCTTGATCATTACCGGAATCATTATCTTCATTAAGAGGCAAAGATTGAACTTGGTCTTGATCAAGCACTCTTCTAGCATCGATTTGAGCTTGTCTCAAGGCAGTTTGTACGGATCTTCCTTGAGTAATTGACTTGGCACCACTTGACATCCTGGAGAATGACTCAAGCTCCTCTTCACTAGAGTTGTCACCTTGATCAACATGTTGAGGGTCCACAACTTTTCTTTGTCTTGGGTCATTGCCCTCCTCGGTGGATGGAGCTTGTTGATGTTGTGAAGATGATGGCTCCACTTGAGTACAGA
The DNA here is from genome assembly GCA_023614405.1 of Avena insularis. Lineage (NCBI taxonomy): Eukaryota > Viridiplantae > Streptophyta > Magnoliopsida > Poales > Poaceae > Avena > Avena insularis. Next base: position 165,407,900 of record CM042689.1, read on the forward strand.
ATAGTTCTTCTCGATCCGCCATAAGGGGTTCCTCAACGGGGCGTATATATCCCACACCCATTATTCCTATGGCATCTTGAGGCATTTCATCATCTGCATCACAAGCATCAACACGCCCCCCTTGGGGACCATCATATTCTTCGAAGGTCACACTACAAGATTCTATGACGGCTCCAGAGAGCTTATCATAGATTCTAGAAGTGTGAGATTCGAGACCATAGCCAACAAAAATACCCTCAAATGTTATAGACTCGAATTTGGACAAACGAACGCCTTTTATGAGATAGAAACACTTACAACAGAACACCCAGAAGTAAAATATGTTGGGCTTGTTACTGGTAAGTATTTAAAATGGAGTCTTGTTGATTTCTTTGTGGAGGTAGAGCCGGTTTGATGCATGGAAAGCGGTGGAGATGGCTTCGGCCCAAAAGTTGTATGGAGATTTAAACTCTGCCAACATGGTCCTAGCCATCTCAATAAGAGTCTGGTTCTTCCTCTTGGCCACACCATTTTTTGAGGGGTATATGCAGTGGAATATTGGTGTTTTATCCCCTTATCACTAAGGAAATCATTCAAGGTGTAGTTCTTGAACTCGGTGCCGTTGTCACTTCTTATAATCAACACGGGAAGATTGTATTGACGTTGAACCATGTTGATGAAGTCGATGAAGGTCTTTTGGGTCTCACTCTTCAACTTGAAGAAATATACCCAGGAGTATCTTGAAAAGTCATCAACAATGACCAAACAATATTTCTTCCCACCAAGACTTGCATGAGATGCAGGACCAAAGAGATCCACATGAAGGATCTCCAAGATCTTGGTTGACTTGATGCGGTTCTTTGGCTTGTGGGGAGCCTCATGCATTTTTCCTAGAACACAAGCCCTGCAAACACGATCTTTGGCAAAGGAAACATTTTCTTTTAGTCCAACAATATGGCCCTCCTTGTGGATACTTTGCAAAGTTCTCATATTAACATGGGCTAGTCGGCGCCATAACCAACCCACATTGGCGTTTCCGAATAAGCACATCGCACTTGTAGTGGTTTGCCCCGAAAAGTCCACCACATACAAGTCATGTTCGACGTACCCAACAAAAGCGACCTTGAGTGACTTCCTCCACATGAGGACCACAATATCATTATCAATAAAGATGGCAAAGCCCATCTTTCCAAGAGCACAGACTGAAAGTAAATTGTATCCAAGGGTCTCAACAAGCATGACATTCACGAGTGTAATGTCGTGAGCAACACTACCTTGCCGAAACCCATTACCTTAGACTTTGACTTATCGGCATATGTCATGGTGATTTGATCATCATTTGTCTTCAAGTCCTTGACAATAGACGAGCTTCCGGTCATATGACTTGTGCAACCACTGTCAAGCACCCACTTTGACCCTCCGAAAGCATATGTCTACAAAAGATCAAGCTAATTTTTAGGTACCCATTTTTCAACGGGTCCTCTTTTGTTAGCAACAAGGGTCTTGGGGACCCAAATAGACCAAGCAATATAACCATCATATGGCCCAACATATTGTGCATACACATCACCATAATAATCACGCATTAGAACATAGTGAGGGTTAGCACTTCCTGCAAAGTCATCATGAGACATATTTTTACCACTTGTGGTATTACTATCCACAATGACCTTGTTTTTCTCTTGTGCGGGTTTGGCCTTCTTCTTGGTCTTTGAGACAAAACGAATGCCCCCTTTCTCACCACTAGACCTTTGCTTACTCAAAAGATCATCAATGGACTTGTTGCCTTGTGGAAATGTGGCCTTGGCTAGCTCCCCCTTCAACCTAGCATTTTCTTCAAGAATAGTTGTACTACTAGATGGAATGAAATTACTAGGTGAAGGAATATTGTCCCATTGAGTTTGAAGCGTTTCATGGGACTTTGTGAGTGACAAGAGTTCACTTTCCAAACCCTTGTGAGCCTTGTCAAGCAAACTAAAGTCATTGGCAAGTTTTTCATGAACCACACCAAACTCAATCTTGTACTTTTTAGCCTTTTTATATTTATCAATAGCATGATCACGTTCCTTGATGAGTCTATTAACAATTACATCATTGGCCTCATCAAGCCCTTCAAGTTTTAGTTCAAGAGACATTCTAGTCTCTTGTTCTTCTTCTAAGGCATTATTTAGGGCTTCTAGCTCAATCATGTGTTCATGCCCAAGTTTACATCTTACATCTAGAAGCTCTTGTGTGTGGGAAAGTTGATCTAAGATGTTCCCAAAATGTGTCTTGGCCTCCCCTTGTAAGTTAGTCACAAACTCATCAAAGGCAATTATTTCCCTTTTTACGTCAAGAGACATCTCATCATCAATTTCATCATTAGCTAAGGGAGTGGAGTGAGATGATGAGGATACCTATGTTCCTCTTGCCATAAGGCAAGTGACGTTCTTGTTGGGAGTATTCGCATTTGGAGAATCGAAGAGTGAGTATGTTGGAGTAGAAGTAGTGGCTACAGCAGCCACACCTCTTGATGTTTCCTCTTCCTCATCTTCATCATCTTCATAGTCTGAGGAGAATTCTTCATGAGTGAACAATACAATTTCCCCTGACTTCTTGATGAAGGGTTTCTTGTAGGGAGCTTTGAAAGTTTTCTTTGGAACGAGGTTGCCACCATGATCTTCTCTCTTCTCATAGGGTCAACTCGCCACAAAGTGATAGCGGTCACCACAATTGAAACAAGTTCTCAGTCTAGTGGTATTTTCTCTTTTCCCATTTGGGTTGCTTTTTTGTTGCATTTCCATCTTGGTCTTGGCAGGGTTCTTCCAAAAGTTCTTTGCATAGAAGGCGATATATTGACTATGAGCAATCTTGACATCATCGGGGTGGTCCATGGATAGGCCTTCATCACTATCATCTTAATCCCCATGTTCCACAACTTTGGCCTTCAAAGCAATGTTGACAACATTGCTCATACCAAGGGCTCGAGCACAGGCATCTTTGGCATTCTTGGCGGCAACCTTGAAAGAGGCCATCTCTTGCATAACTTCATTGGAGGTCATGATATGGTAGTTGTGTCTTCCTTGTAGGATCTTCAAGTCGGTGGGCTCAAAGGGCATGAGTGCACTCACATATTTCATTTTTATCCAAGTATCATCCACATGTGATGCACCCACATTTCTAAAAGCGGTGGCAGTGGTATTGAGCCTACGGTACATGTCTTCATGATTTTCACCTTCCATCATGTAGCCTTCGGCTTCATTCCTTAGTGCATCATACCGGTTCCTCCTCATGCTCTCATTCCCAACAAACAACACCATGAGAGCATCCCAAGCTTCCTTGGCGATGCTAAGGTGCTCAATGTGTGGGTAATCCTTTGTACCCAATCCTTGTTGAATCATGTGCAAGGCAGTGGCATTGAGTTGACTATTGACAACTTCTCTTCTTGTCAAGTTGTTTGGATCCCCAATATAGAGTCCTTGTTTGATGATGTTCCATAGTTCAATGCAAGAGCTGCGCACATGAGTTTTCATTAGAGATTTCTAGTGAGCAAAGTTATTAGATGCTTCAAGCTTAGGTGGGTCACCTCTATTGTTTACATGAGGGTGAGGAATTGGGGGGTCGAGAGAGAACCATGCATGAGAGTCATGATGCTCTCCCTTCTCACCAACTCTTTTTGGTGGAGGAGTTATTGTTGCCTTGATTATCCCCCACCACCTTATCCGTGGGAGATGCCGGGGAATTCTCTTTGGATGAAGGTGGTAGTTCCTATTGAGGAGGAGGGGATGATGAGCCTACCTTATCTTTAACAAGTTGCTCAATTAACTTTTGCAATTGTTTGATCTCGTTGGCCATGGTGGAGCTCACTCTTGTTTCCAAGTTATTGAAATCATCCATGGTCACCGTGGTATGCTCACCACCACCTTCCCCTTCATTGCTACCCACATACTCTTAGGCGGTAAAGCCCGAATAAAGAGCCGAGGCTCTGATACCAATTGAAAGGATCATATGGGCACCTAGAGGGGGGAATAGGTGCTACTTCAAGTTTTCTTCTTTTTAAAATTAAGTTTCAATAAGAAAGGTAAATTCTCTAGATAATGAAACTAAGGTGAATTTACCTATATGACCAACTAGCACTAGCAAACACAACACTAAGCAAGAACAAGTAAGTAAAGTGCGGTAAAGGATAGAAGTAACCAAAGTGGTGGACGCGGAGACACAAGGATTTGTTTCCCGTAGTTCCTTCCTTTTGAGGGGAAGTATGTCTACGTTTGGATAGGGGGTGGTTTCAAACCACCAACACCACGAGAGTCCTCCCTTGTTCTCCGATGAATCTCACCCCAACGGGATCGATCCACCTTCCACTATATCGGAAACCTTCGAGGTGGAAGCCAGCACCTTTACAACAAGTTCAGGGCACACATCCACAACTTAATTGGAGGCTCCCAAATACAAGCAAGCTGTCAAGAAAATCAAACACAAGCTTGTAAGAACCAAATCTAACGAGGGTTTCCAAAGAAAACACTAGAGCAATGGGGGCCCTCAAATGAATGAGGGGGAAATGAAGATCTCTTTTGGTGAAGTAGTAGATCAAGCCATCCTCCTTCGATTCTCCAAAGATCAAAGACTTTGGATGGTGGAGTGAAGATATCTTGGCGATTTGGTGGCTCAAATGGAGGTGGTAGTCTTCAATTAAACGAGCACCTTGTCCCAAGGTAGGTGGAGGGGTATTTATACCACTTGGAGGAATCTGCCCATTGGTGCATGTAACACCCTCGGATCTGCCCTGTGCAAGTTTTAGCGATTCCCGCCAAACCAGCATAGAAACGATTCAAAGGTGCCTACCAGGCACTTGCATGCGGGTGGAAAACGAAGTAATATCATTACACAATAGTCCTCGATGGAACCCACGGAATAGATATATACAACAACGACTCCAAGAGTCAAGAATATAGATATACAATACAAAGATCCAAATCACCTTGAAAATGATACAACGTCCGAGTACGGACAAGATGCAAATGGGGCTAAGAACCCTGAAGAGTAACCAATGGCGTCCATAACCCTCCCTAGGCCAAGTCGGAAGGGTAACCCTGCTAACAATGTCGATCTCAAAACCTGCTTAAACAAAAAGGGTGCCGACAAAGGGCAAAGGAAAAAGAGAGCGGTCAGTACTGAGGCCAGTACACGGCGAGTCTTAGAATTTGGCGGTCATCGCCTACATAGGTATGGTGGACTTAAGCGGTAGCGAATCAGGCACTAAACAACCTATAGAGACTCAAAACACTTTCGGCTATCAGAGAGTGATAAGAAAGACCTATTCGGTTCCAACCTGATAGTAACACCTAACATACCCATCCTGGTATTTCCCCCTCGAGACCAAACGAGGAAGTCAATCGAGGAACTCACGCAGTTGGCAGTTTTATTCATTCTGTTATAGTTGCGGCAATTACTAGTCAAATATAGATAGCCCGAGTCATCCTGATATAATAAGCAGTGGGAACTTTTAGTTAACCATTCCGTTGTAGTTGTGATACTTACTAGTCAGATACATATAGCATGAGACACCCAAATTCTAGCAGTTGTTAGCCCCAAGAAATAAGATATAACTCAAGCTCATGCTAAGGGGATTCATGGTCCCACATGCGGATAGTGCGAATAGTCATGGAACAGGTATCAAGTACTCGGGGTCCTACGGGACACAAGTGGACGGTTAAAAACCAAATAACATCTATTGCCCTCATGTTCCTCTGCATTATTTACCTACTTTCAATTTTAGTTGTTAAACTTTAATTAAAGCCATGATCATCTCCAACATTAAACATGAGGCATTACTCCAACAACTGTGGAAGATCGACGGCGCGAAGCAGCACCTGAGCAAGCGACTACGATTGCAAGGCCGACTATCTACCAAACAACAGGTAATAGGAGGTGTCCATGTCAATATAGAGGCTGCAGGGAAGTATAAAGGGGTACGGAATCTATATCATCGCAACACAGGTAGCAATAGATCAACAGGAGGAAATAAAGACTACAAAAGTAAGATAGGTAGAAAGGGGGAGAATGCTCGCTTGAAAACATTGCTGAAGGTTCATCCGAAGATCGGGTCAACACTCGCATCAACTCATCGGCCTAATCCGTGAAGCAAAGCACTAGCAGAAACACCGGATGCAATATTTAATACTACGGTAGAAGATCGGGCATGATGCATGTATGATGTATGACATGACAAAGGTGCGATGCAATTAGGCCATATTAAGCGGAACCGGGTCCTGACAATTAGTTAGATGGTTCATGTTGTTTAGATACCCCACAATTTAAATGTTGTCTTAACAAGGCAAAAGATAGTACTAATTCGCTACACAAATTTAAATGGAGACAAACTAAGACTAGAATAGCCCGCATATGGTCTCCATATTTATTTATGAGGTGAATCGGCATAATGCCCCCAAACCACATTATATGTGTGCAAGCATGAAAAATTAATATGCAACAAGTATATTATATATATACAAAAATATAGGGATCTCGGGAAAAGGGATCACACATCAGGGTATCGGCGATCTTGGTTCCAAGGGGTTCGATGGGATCAGCATCAGACGTTGGATCCGGGAAGGAGAACTTGGCTCGGCATCGAGTTTGGGATCGATCTTCGGGATCGGGGCTTTGAGGGTCCGGAAGAACTTGGTTCGGCATCGGTTCTCTTCAGTAGTCCTTGTTGAATAGATAGTCTGCCACCAGGACTTACTATCCACACGGACGCTTGCAAAGGTTTGGAGAAAGATGTAGAAGCAGTATTCCTCGGAGTGGAGCACAGGGAATGTATGCGACATTTAGTGCAGAATTTTACAAAGAAATTAAAGGGTAAAGTTTATACTGACAACCTATGTCCAGCTTCATACACATGAAGTTTGAGGAAGCATTTGTATCATTTGGAAGTGTTGTATAAACAAAAACCTATGGGTGAAGGAGTACTTGGATGCAGATCATGGAATGGTGTGGTCAAGAAGCCAATTCAATGAAATTTGCAAGTTAGACTATGTAACAAGTAACCTTGTAGAGAGTTTCAAGGCGAAGGTCAAGTCATTGAAAGGGCTTATGTTGTGGCAAATATTTATAAGATTAGGCAGATGATCATGATAAATATCGATTTGCGTCAAAGAATTGCATCAACAGTATATGCTGGCCATCTCATCCTCCCATCTTTGATTAAGGCTTTGCATGCCAGGGCAAAACAATTGAAGATGAAATGCATTAGAAGAGGAATGGAGGCTGAGGTAACATACACTGATAGTAAAGATAGGCAATGGAGGTATCCAGTGAGTTTGGTTGGTAGGACATGCCATTGCAGGCAATGGAAGCTCTGTGGGAAACCCTGCATACATGAATTGTTTTTCATGGGTGTTCTAGGAGGTGAAGAGGGTGAAGTTGATCATTACGTGTCGGAGTGTTTCTCCGTTGAAAAATTTAGGGCAGCATATGCTCGGGATGTTCCAGCCTTGTTGGGAAAAGACCAATGGATGGAAGTGATCCAGGCTTCAAGCTATACCCTCCAGTTTTTACTAGACCAGCAGGTAGGCCAAGGAAGAATAGGATAAGAGCTAGTGAAAATGGTGGTGCACCACCTCGATGACGTAAGTGCAAACGTTGTGGGATCCTAGGGCACATTTCTAGGCTTTGTAAAAATGCAGTGGACCCAGCTTATGGAATGGATGATTAGGTGGGAGAAGCAAATGCATATGAGAATGAAGCGTTTGAACGAGAGGAGGATGAAGCAATGGATACATTGCAGATTGAACCAATGGATCAAGAGGAGATTGAACCAAATGTAGGGGATATTGAACCAAATGCAGAGGAGATTGAACCAAATGCAGCGATTGAACTAAATGCAGGGGAGATTGAACTAGTCGATCGAGATGATATTGAACCAAATGCAGAGAAGATTGAAACAAATACATGAGAGATTGAACCAGTCGATCGAAAGGAGATTGAACCAAATGCAGGGGAGATTGAACAAGTCGATCGAGAGGATACTATAGCAGAGTTCAAGCGTAAAGGAATTACACCAGTGAATATGGCAGAAATGGGGACAATGCTTTTTGAACCGTATGAACTAGCGGATCGAAACATGATTGAACCAATTGTACGACAAACTAAAGCACTTGATTCATTGGATGTAGAGAAAAATAACAAAGGGAAAAACAGAAGAAGCTGATGGTGGACTACGAGAATATTCCAGCTAGGATCACTAGGAGCAAGGTGGTGAACCCAGCGAAAAATACTAGGAGCAAGAAAAAAATGGATTTGAATTATTAATTTGAATTTGTATGATAAATTTTAACTGCAGTCAATGTTTGTATTTAATTCGAACTAGTGTGATGCTCCCAAGTTTATATGTTGGATAATCCCATAATGTATGTGTTATTGCAAGTTTCTATGGTCATGCACCTAGTTTCTTAGCACTTCTTAGTTTTGCCCTCTACATGTGGTCAACACATGGGGTTTAGCTAGTTCATGGCTTAAACGTTGACCAATTGATACAAAATTTGGCACACTTGTGTATCTTGGATTAATTTACCATATGAAATTGGAAATTTTGGATTAACTTGTAATCGGCCACATTTTTATTTTTCTAAGTGATCATATTCAAAAAATGGTTTTAGGGTTAGTTTAATTCAAAAAAAGAGTCAAAACATAGTCCAACCTTCAAATAGAGTCTTGTTATGTTGCCTACAACCTAGCATGAATAATAAAGGAAAAGGAAATAAAGATAAATGGACTTATCCCCTAAACCACTTCTTAAACCCTTGTTGGAATGAGCTACTAGCTATGAAGATGCATGGCTTTGTACTCGATCAACCTCTAAAATAACCCATCCCAAAACATACTTTGTCTAAATGAGGCTAAATTTGGAACACTTGTATATATATGAGTTGCAAACAATTAATGTCAGCCAAGACGAATTATTTTGTTCAAATAACACATTTTTCCATTTATTATGCCAAAATCTTGAATTTCCCTTACTCATTTTATTATATGAGTGCCCTTGTTTTCGTTAGCTCTACTCAGCTTTCCCCTCCCTCTAAAGTTTTCCTCAATTTTCCCCTCTCTCCTGACTCAAACCCTCACAACAGCTGTTGTGCTCTGATTGGTCGAGATGTATGTCACACGGATCTTAGCTAACCACCGTTGGATACATCATGATCCGACAGGCTGGAGGTATCTCTCTCCTGATAGGCACACCTACCTTGTACGGAGAGGAGAGCCCGACAGGCTGGAGGTCTCTCTCTCCTGATGGGCGCACCTACCTTATACGGAGAGGAGAGCCCGATGGTATGGATGTCTCTCCCTCCCTTTCACTGTTGCACGTATACCAGCCGCATCTTCCTTCCCTCATATCGACGTACGGCGGCGCGGTTCTAAGCGTGGTGGTCTGAATGGCGTGCGATGGTGCAGACCTAAGCCTGGTGGTCCGAACGGCGTGCGCCAGCACGGACCTAAGCGTGGGGGTTGGAACAGCGTGTGGTAGCGCGGATCTAAGCCTGGCGGTCGGAACAGCGTGCGGCTGTGCGGAACTAAACGTGGGGGTCGGAACGGCTTGCGGCGGCGTGGATCCAAGCGTGTCGGCTGGAACGGCATGCGGCGGTGAGGATCTAAGCGTCTAAAATTTCTATATCTGTCCGTCTCACTCCTGTTCACCTCCTCAGATCCGTTGCTGATTAAAGACACCGAGGCGGCGGTGGTGCCGACAGTGGTCATCGATGCAACGATGATTGAAGCCATCATCTGCAACATCACCGCGACGGTGCAGATCAAGCCCCCGTGAACCGATTTGAATAAATTTGACACTCCCTCCGACCCATATTAGTTGACTTGGATTCATGTAGATATGAAACGTATCTAGTCAATTTTTACTGCTAATATGGGTCGGAGGGAGTATGTATTTGAGCCATGAGACAGGTGGATATGCTGATTCATAAATAGAAGTACTTGTTTTGACAATCTCTGGTGGGCTTGTATTAGTTAATTTAGATTTGTCTAGATTCGTTTGTACCTAGACATGAATTAGTATTAGATTCATCTGTATCTTGACGAATTTGAGTCAACTAAATTGGTGTAGGGTTTGCAGCATAGAAAACAAAAAAATTCCTATGATGGGAACAACTATGTACCAAGATCTATCTACTAGATACAATAAACGGGCGGATATACATCCGTATAGAACATACCCTTGACGACCGACAAAGCTTAATGAGGTTGAACTCGTGGTTGATGTAGACGATCTCTTGCTGATCACAAGATCGAGAGGAAGTCCTAGCGCCGCAAATCAGCGGCGCATCCATGCTCGCACACACGTCTGAGGCACCGAGCAACCTCCGCCTCCTCTCTCCAGCGATGCAGCGTAATCACAACTCTTTCTTGCCGAATAGCCACCGGGAACATGTATCTCGCTATTCCGAGACCATGGGGGATAAATACTAGAGGGGGAGAGATCCTTCACGAGGAGGTGTAAGTGAGAAGTGAGGAGGGGGGCTCCTTTTATAGGAGGAGGGGGCACCCCAAGGGGGTTCCCGGCGCATGGGGCTGCCCATTGCACTCCCTCTATTGATGTGGGTGGACACTCCACTCACAAAAATGCCTTTCAATTCCCTCCACTCAAATTCCCATTAAATTTCCACCAAATTTAATGTAAACTCTTATTAAATAAAACTCCTTTTATTTGTTCCGAATTTTGTAAATTACTTTAATGACAAACATTCACATATAACCCCTTGCTAGTATTTCATTTCACATGCAAAAACACTTTCTGCAATTTCACCCAAAAACCCGTTTCGGTATCTAGTGAAATAAATTCATGTGCTTGTTATTCTTTCCGGCATGAAACTTTTGCTCCAAATGGATGTCAGTGTCTCTTAAGTGTGTCACCCTACGGTTCGCAAATAATGCGTACATGATCGAGACCCCTCTCAGATCAATAATCATAAGTGGAACCTAGAGATCCATACTGACTCCCACACATTCAGTGATGACTTTCTTGTGATCGCGAGAACCTTTTACGCTAGTATCTTAATCCTTTTGTTTCGCGATATATTACATGTCCGAGATTCAATCATCAGTATCTCAATACCTAGTTTGATCTCGTCACCGACATGTACTCTTTTCTTGTTCCCGTGATATAACATTCTAGTGATCAAATCACTTGTTTGCAAGCTAACCAATGTGATATCACCGAGAGGGCCCAGAGCATATATATCCGTCATCGGGATGAACAAATTCCACTCTCGATCCATGGGCCTCAACATAACACTTTAGTAGTACTGAACCCATCTTTATAATCACCCTGTTATGGTGTGATGTTTGATGTTATCAAGATACTCTTCCGGTGTTAGTGATTGACATGATCTCATGGTCTAAGGATTAGGTTCACTTCGTATGTTGTTATAGCAATATAAACTCAATGGCTTTGATCGTAATGCTATACTTCGAATGAATGTTCATCACACCATTACACTAATGTTGTGACCTTGTTATTAACAACATCCAATGTCCATGATCAGGAAACCTTGATCATCTTGTTAATCAACGAGCTAGTTTATGAGAGAGGCATAACTAGGAACTTTCTGTTTGTTTATTAAACACACATGTATTAACGTTTCTGTATTAATACAATTATAGCATGCAAAATAAACATCTATCATATACTTGGAATATACATAATAACCACTTTATTATTGCCTCTCAGGGCATATTCCCTTCAGTCTCCCACTTGCACTAGAGACAATAAGCTAGTTACATAGTGATGAATCTAACACCCATGGAGTTCTGGTGTTAATTATGTTTTGCTCTAGGGAGAGTTTTAGTCAACGGATCTGCTACATTGAGATCCGTGTGTACTTTACAAATCTTTATATCTCCATCCTTGACATGTTCGCGGATGGAGTGAAACCAGCGATTAATATGCTTGGAATTCTTGTGAGACCTTGGTTCTTTGGAATTGGCTATGGCACCATTGTTGTCACAATATATCACCATTGGGTCCAACGCACTCGCAACCACACCTAGTTCGGATATGAACTCCTTCATCCAAACCGCTTCCTGAGACGCTTCCGATGCAGCAACATATTCGGCCTCCATTGTTGATCCCGCCACCAAAGCTCTTGTTTGAAACTCCTCCAACTAACCGCTCCGCCATTCATGAGAAATACGTATCTGGATTGAGACTTAGAGTCATCTGGATCGGTGCCAAAGCTAGCGTCAACATAACACTTAGCAACGAGATCTTCTTCACCTCCGTACACAAGAAACATATCCTTAGTTCTTCGCAAGTACTTAAGGATATTCTTGACCGCTATCCAGTGTTCCGAACCTAGATCCGATTGGTACCTACTAGTCAAACTAATAGCATGTGCCACATCCGGTATTGTACATAGCATGGTTTTCATTATAGAGCCTATGGATGAAGCATAGGGGACTTTGTCCATTATCTCTCTTTCTTTCGCCGTAGCCAGACTTTGAGTCTTACTCAATGTCTTGCTTTGCAACATAGGTAAGAACCCCTTCTTACTTCCGTCCATTTTAAACTTCTTTAAAATCTTATCAAGGTATGTACTTTGTGATAGCCCTATTAGGTGCCTAGATCTATCTCTATAGATCTTTATGCCTAATATGTATGATGCTTCACCTAGGTCCTTCATTGAAAATTTGATGTTTAGATAACTTTTAACACTATTTAAAAGATCTATATCATTTTCGATCAATAATATGTCATCCACATATAATATCATAAATTCCACATTGCTCCCACTCACTTTCTTGTAAATACAAGCCTCTCCATAAGTTTGGACAAATCCAAACTCTTTGATCACCTCATCAAAGCGGAGATTCCAACTCCGGGATGCTTGCTTCAGTCCATAGATGGATCGCTGAAGCTTGCATACCTTGTCAGCATCCTTAGGATCGACAAAACCCTTTGGTTGTATCATATACATCTCTTCTTCAATATTGCCATTGAGGAACACGGTTTTGACATCCATCTGCCATATCTCATAATCGAAATATGCAGCAATTGCTAACATAATCCTAATTGACTTTAGCATCGCTATGGGAGAGAATGTCTCATCATAGTCAACTCCTTGAATTTGTCGAAACCCCTTTGCGACAAGTCGAGCTTAATAGACGATCACATTACCATCAGCATCAGTTTTTATTTTGAAAATCCATTTATTCTCCACGGCCTTTCGGTCATGAGATAAGTCCACCAAGTTCCAAACTTGGTTTTCGTACATGGATTCCATCTCGTATTTCATGGCTTCTAACAATTTGTTGCAATCCGGTCTCATCATCACTTCTTCATACGTCGCAGGGTCATCAATATCATCAACCATGAAATTCATAATAGGGTTTCCGTACAGCTCGGGAGCTGCATGCATCCTGCTAGATCTACGAGGTTCGGTAGTATTCTCTTTCGGATTTTCATGATCATTATCATTAGTTCCCTCTTCAATTGGTGAATCCAACTCCGGAACGACTTCCGGCGCTGCGCTACATGCCATAGTATGAAGAGAAGATTCAACAACCTCTTCGAGTTCTACCTTCCGACTACTCACGCCTTTTGCGAGAAACTCTTTCTCTAGAAAGGATTCATTCTTGGCAACAAAAACCTTGCCCTCGGATCTGTGATAGAAGGAATACCCAATAGTTTCCTTAGGGTATCCTATGAAGACGCATTTTTCTGCTTTGGGTTTGAGTTTATCCGGTTGAAGTTTCTTCACATAAACATCGCATCCCCAAACTTTAATAAATGACAGCTTAGGTTTGTTTCCAAACCACAATTCATACGGTGTCTTTTCAATGGATTTAGATGGTGCCCGATTTAAAGTGAATGCAACAGTTTCTAGTGCATAACCCCAAAATGACCATTGCAAGTCTGTCAGAGACATCATAGATCGAACCATATCTAATAAAGTACGATTACGATGTTCCAACACACCATTTCGTTGTGGTGTTCCGGTAGGTGTGAGTTGTGAAACAATTCCACACTCTTTCATATGAGTGCTAAAATCGTAACTAAGATACTCACCTCCACGGTCAGACCGTAGAAATTTGATCTTTCTATTATGATGATTTTCCACTTCATTCTAAAATTCCTTGAACTTTTCAAAGGTTTCAGACTTGTGTTTCATCAAGTAGATATAATCGTATCTACTCAAATCATCCGTGAAAGTAACAAAATAACGATATCCACCTCGCGCCGGCACACTCATTGGACCACACACATCAGAATGTATGATTTCCAATAAATCTGTCGCCCATTCCATTGAACCGGAAAACGGCGTTCTAGTCATCTTGCCCATAAGGCATGGCTCACATGTATCAAATGATTCAAAATCAAGTGATTCCAAAAGTCCATCCGAATGGAGCTTCTTCATGCGTTTAACACCAATATGACCTAGACGGCAGTGCCACATATATGTGGATATATCATCATTAATTTAATCCTTTTGTCATCAAAATTATGAATATGTGTAACATTATTATCGAGATCCAACAGAAATAAACCATTCATCATCAGTGCATGACCATAAAAGATTTCATTCATATAAATAGAACAACCATTGTTCTCAGATTTAAATGAATAACCACTTCGCATCAAACACGATCCAGATACAATGTTCATGCTTAGTGCTGGCACCAGATAACAATTATTCAAGTTTATTACTAATCCTGACGGTAAGTGGAGAGGTAGCATTCCGACGGAGATCACATCAACACTTGATCCATTGCCGACACGCATCTTGACCTCACCCCTTGCTAGCGGTCGCTTGTTCCGCAGCCCCTGATTCGGGTTACAAATATTAGACACTGAACCGGTAACAAATACCCAGGTGCTACTGCGAGTACTAGTCAAGTACACATCAATAACATGTATATCATATATACATTTATTTGCCTTGTTGGTCTTCTTGTCTGCCAAATACTTGGGGCAGTTGCGCTTCCAGTGGCTAGTCCCCTTACAATAATAGCACTCGGTATCAGACTTAGGGCCAACTCGGGGTTTCTTTTCAGGCACAGCAAATGGATTGCCGCCCTTACTTCCCTTCTGTTTTCCCTTCTTGTCTTTCTTGAAACTAGTGGTCTTATTGATCATCAACACTTGATGTTCTTTCTTGATCTCCACTTCTGCAGTTTTAAGCATTAACCGAAGCTCGGGGAGAGACTTCTTCATGCCTTGCATATTATAGTTCATCGGGAAGCTCTTATAGCTAGGTGCCAGAGACTGCAGAACACGATGGATGCCTAAGTCAATGGGAATCGTTATTCCGAAGGACACAAGCTTATCAACGTAACCCGACATCTTGAGTACATGCTCACTTATGGAGTTGTTCTCTTCCATCATGCAGCTCAAGAACTTTTCTGAAGCATTGTATCTCTCTAAAGAAGCATGTGTGTCGAAAATCATTTTCAACTCACCCATTGTATCAAATGCATTGCCATTTTCGAAACGCTTTCGAAGTTCTGGGTCTAGCCCGTGCAATATGCCTCAATGAACTAAGTTGTGGTACTCCTGACGAGTCTGATAGACATTCTTCTCCTTGTCAGGGGCATCATCAAACGATAGGGGGCCTAGCGGCGCTTCTAGCACATATTGCTTTTGTGTAGCAGAGAGGAGAATCCTCAAATTCATGGCCCATTCGATAAAGTTGCTACCGTTCGTTGCAAGTTTCTCTTTCTCCATGAACACATTGAAATTAAAAGCAGGTGGTGCCATCTACAACAGAATTTTTAAAGTTTAGACTAAGTTTATGATAGATTGAGTTCAACTAATCCAAATTAAGAATGAACTCCCACTCAAAAACTACATCCCTCGTGCCTTTTTGGTGATTACATGAACCAAATCCACTACACCAAGTCCGATCATCACGTGAGTCGGTTTAGCTTCAAAGGAGCGCATCAAATGGGCATCATATCTACCATATGACTCATTCTTAACCTATCGGTCCATGTTCCGAGGCCATGTCTGTACATGCTAGGATCGCCAAGTATGAACCTTATTATTCACGTGTGTAACTGTCTTACACCCGAAGTATGATCGTGGATCCAAGAACACCCGATCATCACGTGATGTATTGGAGCAACAAAACATAATCGGTGCATACTTAAGGAAGAACACATTCTTATCTTTATATCTAAATGAGGGATCATCTTATTATGCTAATAAAACTCCAAACAAGCAATATAAGATGCAACAAACATCATATGTTTATAAGTGAAATGATATGGTTCTTGCACTCGATCTCCATCATGTGCATCATGGTATGATCACTATCATACCTCTATGTGTAATGCCAAGGTCTATGGAACTTACACATTATGTGTGTTGTAAGAGTATCGACTTATACTTATACTTACAACATCACCATATCATGTCACTAGCCCAGCAACAATCTAAACTAGATGCCTCTAATTTATCCATTGAAAGTTTTATGTGGCTTAGGGCTTTCGAAGATATAACCGTTCTTACCTACGAACATGAACCACAACGAGGATAACCAAATTGTTGACAACTCTTTGCAAATTAGATATTGACTATAGTAGGAGAGACAGACACCCGCTAGCCACTTATGCAAAACTAGTTGCATGTCAAGCGTGGAACAGGTCTCATGTGCGAGAACATGTAAAGTTTGTCCGGGCCGCTTCATCACACTATGCCACCAATATCCAAAGTACAACCAAGAAGCAATAACATGATCATCATCACCCACATACTCATATGTGTACTACCCGTGCAAAGCATCTACGCATAGATCCGGCTCTGATACCACTGTAGGGTTCGCAGCATAGAAAACAAAAAAAAATCCTACGATCGGAACAGCTATGTACCAAGATCTATCTACTAGATACAATCAATGGGCGGATATACATCCCTAGAGAACATACCCTTGATGACCGACAAAGCTTAACAAGGTTGAACTCGTGGTTGATGTAGACGATCCCTTGCCGATCTCAAGATCGAGAGGAAGTCCTAGCGCCACAAATCAGCGACGCATCCATGCTCGCACACACGTCCGAGGCACTGAGCAACCTCCACCTCCTCCCTCCAACAATGCAGCAGAAGAACAACTCTTTCTTGCCGAATAGCCACCGGGAACATGTATCTCGCTAGTCTAAGACCATGGAGGATAAATACTAGAGGGGGAGAGAGATCCTTCACGAGGAGGTGTAAGTGAGAAGTGAGGAGGGGGGTCCTTTTATAGGAGGAGGGGGAACCCCAAGGCGGTTCCCGGCGCATGGGGCTGCCCATTGCACTCCCTCCATTGATGTGGGTGGACACTACACTCACAAAAATGCCTTTCAATTCCCTCCACTCAAAAACCCACTCAAATTCCCATTAAATTTCCACCAAATTTAATGCAAACTCTCAATAAATAAAACTCATTTTATTTATTCAGAATTTTGTAAATTACTTTAATTACAAACATTCACATATAACCCCTTGCTAGTATTTCATTTCACATGCAAAAACACTTTCTGCAATTTCACCCGAAAACCCGTTTTGGTATCTAGTGAAATAAATTCATGCGCTTGTTATTCTTTCCGGCATGAAAATTTTGCTCCAAATGGATGTCGGTGTCTCTTAAGTGTGTCACCCTATGGTTCGCGAATAATGTGTACATGATCGAGACCCCTCTCAGATCAATAATCAGAAGCAGAACCTGGAGATCCATACTGACTCCCACACATTCAGCAATGACTTTCTTGTGATCGCGAGAACCTTTTACGCTAGTATCTTAATCCTTTTGTTTCGTGATATGTTACATGTCCGAGATTCGATTATCGGTATCTCCATACCTATTTTGATCTCGTTGCTGACATGTACTCTTTTCTCGTTCCCGTGATATAACATTCTAGTGATCAAATCACCTGCTTGCAAGCTAACCAATGTGATATCACCGAGAGGGCCCAGAGCATATCTATCCGTCATCAGGATGAAAAAATTCCACTCTCGATCCATGGGCCTCAACATAACACTTTAGTAGTACTGAACCCATCTTTATAATCACCCTGTTATGGTGTGACGTTTGATGTTATCAAGATACTCTTCCTGTGTTAGTGATTGACATGATCTCATGGTCTAAGGATTAGAATCACTTCGTATGTTGTTATAGCAATATAAACTCAATGGCTTTGATCGTAATTCTATACTTCGGATGAATGTTCATCACACCATTACACTAATGTTGTGACCTCGTTATTAAAAACATCCAATGTCCATGATCAGGAAACCTTGATCATCTTGTTAATCAATGAGCTAGTTTAGGAGAGAGGCATAACTAGGAACTTTCTATTTGTTTATTAAACACACATGTATTAACGTTTCCGTATTAATACAATTATAGCATGCAAAATAAACATCTATCATATACTTGGAATATAAATAATAACCACTTTATTATTGCCTCTCAGGGCATATACCCTTCAATTGGATCGGAGAGAGTAGTACTTTCTTTGACAGATCGCCTCTCTGGAGAAGAAGAATGGGGTGTCAGGAACAACGGGGAATGGATGCTGCCGTCAACGCTGCAAGTCTACATGGCATTTGGCACGCCAACCATGGGCAGCTAGATTCAATGGCAAGCAACTCGGGCCCCGTGATGCATTCTCATGACAACTTTGGGACCGCAAAGTGACTAAATTTGCAGGAACTCACAACCATCCATTGAATAACAATTCTACCATCTAAATTAGCTATCAATTCAACTAATCATTACATGTGCCACCTTCACCACAACCCCATAGTGTAACTGTTAGGACGGGGATGACAACTACTAAAACTACCCACATGAATCTACTATTCTCCCCCCCCCCCCTTGAAGTCCATGTTTTATATTTTCTATCACCTGATGAGATACGACAAGATCAGCCTCAAGTGTCAACTTCTCTTTGTGAATAAGCGCTGAGTTATTCTTTTCTTCCTCGACGGTACGCTTTAGCTCTAATATCAACAGGTTTTTACGGGCCAATTCATCACCTAAATTGGCAACCATCTCCTCCAAATCCATCCTCTGGCTAGACCACTAGGTTGATTCGTCTTGGTATGAAATGTACCATGGATCATCGGCCTGCATAGCACACTGTAACAATCCCAAAATAAACCCAATTAAAATTAGTCCGACAAGCCATGGCGTCACTTCAAATTCAACGGTAGTACAAAGAGAAGGAGCTACTTGCACTTCTGACATGGTAGGAGAAGGAGAACGTGGCCACGACATGATTGAATCCCCACCCTTGACGATGTACCTGCTACGGCCAGATATTGAAGACTAATTTAACCCTGCAATATCGAGGAAATTATGGGAACCGAAACCATTAGGGTGGGCGGAGCTGGAGCGAAGGTCTTACCAAGCACTACTAGCAATTGCTACGACCGTGCATCGAGCTATGGCGGCGGAACAAAATCCCGGTCGTTGTGGGCGGCGGACCTTCCTGTGGTCGGTACTGCCTCAACATACAATGTGTGCGGACGAAACAGGTGCTGGAGCCGTGGTTGAGGTGCAGCGCGGCAGTCCGTCCGGCGCACTGTAGGACAAAGCTGCCGACGCGCCGCCGATGGCTGCTCTGACCGCCGGTGGGGTAGGAGCTGCTCGGTGCTGGGGGATGGGAGCGGTTGAGAGAGAGAGCCAACCTCACGGACCCACCTATCAATGTTTGGGGGAGTAGCTGCTCCGGGATTTTTGCATATTTGCCAATTTTTCATATCTGCCAAACTTTTTCTTTGCAATTTGCTTATTGCCACATGACCACCACATGTCAGCGACACACAAAATGACAAATATGCAAGTTCCAATCTAAAACGTGGCAAATATGAAAACCCACCCTCCAGCCACACATCATGTCCCCATCGGTCATTGGCTTCGACGACCCCACATGACGGCCCCATCGTTCATTGGCTTCAATGGCCCCATAGAACGAACCTTTTCTTTGAAATTTGCATATTTGCAACATGACCACCACATGCCAGCGACACACAAAATGGCAAATATGCAAGTTGCAATCTAAAATGTGGCAAATGTGCAAATCCCCCCTCCAGCCCCATATCACGGCCCCATCGGTCATTGGATTCGACGGCCCCACATGACGGCCCCATCATTCATTGGCTTCGATGGCCCCACATAACGAACCTTTTCTTTGAAATTTGCATATTTGCAACATGACCACCACATTCAGTGACACACAAAATAGCAAATATGCAAGTTGCAATCTAACACATGGAAAATATGCAAATCCCCCCTTTCAGCCCCACATCACGGCCCCATCTTTCATTGGCTTCGATGGCCCCACATGACGGTCCCATCGTTCATTGGCTTCGATGGCCCCACAGAATGAACCTTTTCTTTTAAATTTGCATATTTTCAGCATGACCACCACATGTCAGCGACACACAAAATGGCAAATATGCAAGTTGCAATCTAAAACATGGCAAATATGCAAATCCCCCCTCTAGCCCCACATCACAGCCACATCGTTCATTGGCTTCGATGGCCCTATAGAACAGACATTTTCTTTGAAATTTGCATATTTGCAACATGACCACCACATGACAGCGACACACAAAATGGAAAATATGCAAGTTGCAACATAAAACATGGCGAATATGCAAATCCCCCCATCCAGCTCCACATCATGCCCCAGCACTCATTAGCTTCAAGGCCCCACCCCACATGACGGACCCATCGTTCATTGGCTTCGATGGCCCCATAGAACGGCCCCATTTGTCATTGCCTGCATCAGCCACCCAATTAGGAAAAAAGCGGCCTACAAGGCAGCGAGAGAAGGATGACGGGTCCGATGTGTATCCTGGCCCCCACCCATCAGCACGTATCGGCCACGGCAGGACCCGCACCAAAGCGGCCCCACCGGTCAGGCATGTAATGATCGAGGACTCGTAACGTAACGCTCAGCGTCCGACCCGCCCCAACATGGTCCCACCAGTCATCATGTAACGGTCAAGCCTTTGACCTGACGGCATCCCTCCGTCCGAGCGCCTGCGAACGCCCGCGAGGGTTTCTTAACATGGCGAGGGGAAAAGTGAGTACAACTAACGAACCAAGGGCACAAAAATAGAAATCCCTAAAAGATATTACTCATAGGAATAAAACAACTTATTTGTCCCATTCATATGAATAATTGTCTTAAGAATGAAAGACTCACACTAATGTAGTTCACTCTTATTGATTACAAATTTATTCAAAACTTCTAACCCAAATGATAACTTCAGAAGGAGAGCATCATTGGCATCTTGTTTGCCATCAACACGCATTGTCGCGCCTGCTCCTTCAATCACTTCTCGAGCAGCGGGTCCTGTTTTCATAAAACAGTACAAGTATCAAATACTTCGTAAATTTATATAAGTGTTTGAAAATTAAACATTTATAACTTTGCATAGCAAATATACCTTCCTATTGATGACAACTCCTAGAGAAGGCACTACATTCTGGGTTCTCATATGAGCCATGAACTGAAGGAAGGTAAACTCTTTCCCTTCCACGAGGTAGTTCAAGTTGACATCTTTGTAGTTGTGGTGTAGCGATCGTAACACCACATCTATCGCAAATTTGTCATTCACCCAGTAGTCCATGATGTCCACAAGGCGGTCATGAATTCTTTCCATGGTATCCAAGTGGTCTTCCGGGCCGGTCTTTTCCCTTATCTTAGTTGAGGGAAAATCGTACATGTACTCAAATGCCATGATTTTGACTTGATATGGAAATAGCATCTTGAGTCCTTCGGCCAGACTGAAGGCCTCAATCTCATGGAATAGTGCTCCCAGAGCAGGCTCCATGACATGAACCATGGTGTATTTGAATGTCATGAAGACGTCACGTCGGGCATGATAATCATGATCATCGGGCAGTCTGGTGAAGCCCATGGGAAAATCTCCTATCGGCTCTCGCAACACATAGGTCAGATCGTGGAAGAAGAGGACGGTCCTCAGGTGTGAGTACCAGTCTGTGAAGTTGGACCCTTCTACATTGAGTTTCTCACTCTCCATGAATCCCCCAAAACTAAATAGAGACTTGGGTTTTGACATGATCTACAAAATTTTTGCAAAGACATTTAGACTAAGTTCATAATATGAGTTCAAATTATAACCACATTATCTTAGATGATATCCCACTAAAACAAACAACCCTAAAGAAGTTTTAGTGATTACACAATCCAAATTAACTATGTCACCCCCGATCGTCTTGACCGGAAACATAGCTGCAAAGGTAGACATTATCCAATGTTAATCACATCATTCATGTGACTCATGCTTGATCTTTCGATCATCCGTGTTTCAAGGCGATGTATGTACATGCTAGGGTCGCCAATCCAACCTCTAGTTTATTCTCTGTGCAACATGTCTTACACCCAACGTATGCGAACGTAGATGTCTGACACCCGATTGTCATAGTGTGCCTAACTTTATTGGTGGTGCACACTAAGGGAGAACACAATGTCGGTATTATATTAAGGGATCATCCTATTAATGCTACCGTCGAGTATCTAATACTATCACAAACAAGATGCACACAATTAAACATCAAATGTAAATAAGTGTGACATGACATAATCGTAGATCGTCGCGCCATGATATTCATCGTGCGCTCTGGTGTGTGGCACCAAACCCTTGATGCCACCATCCTATTACTACAACTTAGCAATAGGAAAGTAAATTACTTTACCTTTTACTTTGACCATATCATATCATGACCCCCTTCAAAATAAAGTTAGACGCCTCTACTTTATCTTTTGCATATTTTAGTGGCTGCTAGGGCTGTCGCACAAGAATCGTTATTACCTACGGACATGAACCACAATGCTGACTAAATAACTATATCTATTACACCCCTTTCGTGGCCTTCCATTGTAAATGGTTTACCAACTACTGCGAGAGAAACTCACACCCCTCAAGCCAAATATACGGTGCAAGCCGTATGTCAAGCGTGGACCAGTCTCGCGAATGAATGTGTAATGTCAGTTGGGGCCGCTTCGATCAAGAAGTGTTGTAGTACACGCAAGTACATGTGAGACGGTAACAATTATATGATCAAACCCCACACAATAAACATGTGTTCTACCCGTACCAGCATAACTACGCATAGATCGGCTCTAATACGACTGTCGGGGTTTAGCGCCTGAAAACAATAATTTTTCCTACGCAAACCACTGGATGTCAGGATCTATCTAGGAGTTATGCGGTAATAGGAGGGGATTTTCACAAACTCACCAAGTTGAAGACCAAAAAGCTTTGTCAATGCTCAGGAGAACGTGGATGATGTAGTTGTATTGATGCTGACCTCAAGATCATTCTCAACTCGGATGGCTCCACCAGCTCCAGCTCCATCGGCTTGAATGACTCTGATGGCTCGAATGACTAGAGTGCCACAAGTGCAGCGCCTCGTAGGAGGTCGCACACATATGATGCTTGAAGATGACTTCCGTACTCTAATCCAGCAGAGGTTGCGGAACTAGATCTCTTGGATCTGGAATCCCCACAGCGTGATGCCACTTCCCGGTGAAGAACTTGGAGAGAGGAGAGAACTTGGAGGAATAAGCCTCACAACTTGGGATTAATTGGTGTGTCTAAATCCCTCCATATGCCCTCCTTTATATAGGAGGAGGAGAACCCCCAAGTCCTTTGCCTTAGTTGTCGAGGTCCTGGCAACCGGGGTGCCATGTCTCAATGGTTAACATGTCCATTATTCGAGCCAAGACGCCCTCAAGAGGCTACAATGCCTATGGAAGATGCTCAAGAGGATTACCCCTCATGAGGATATTGCCTTGAGCGGACACGTCACTAGAGGGGACCCCTCCAGGGCATCTCACCATGCCATAGATATTTGGATGCCTTAGAGCGTGTCTGGAGGGAAAAGCGGTAATCTCACCATGGAGGTACCGGGCGAACCGAGTCTCGACAAGAGGCGTAGCGGCTTTGCTTGCCAAATCGCCTCGGTAAAGAAAGGGCCGGCCCGCCCCCTTTTGTGTAAGGGTAGGAAGGACGACCTCAGCACGAGAAGGTCTTCCCCTTGCCTTTTTGGTGCAAGGAAGAAAGCAGGCAACACCATATGAGGACGAGCAGCGATAAAGGAGCTCACTTTACAGAAGGATGGAGAAGCCCCAACGTGCAAGACTTATTCTACAAAAGTTAGCCTTGTAGACCAGGACCTCAGAACCCCATAGTGTGGTGACCCTTCCTGCCCAAGAATTGGAGGAAAGGCCAGGTGCCTCTACATAAGGATACCTTATCCTACCTTAGAATGGGCCAATCCCTAAGATATAAAACCCACTGGTCCACTCTTTGTCATGCTCTTGCTCCTCTGTTGCCGTCGTCGCCGAGACTTCTTGGAACGCGTGGTTAGCCCCCTCCTGAACCAAGGGCTCGTTGGATCCTAATTCCTTTGTGAAACACAATATCCGACATTAGCAATATGGTACTAGACAAAGGGGAGGAGAGGAGGGGATGACGGCCACCCTCGGTGGGCTTGGCACGCCACCAAGTGGCCAAGCCAGCCACTCCACCCATTTCCCTTCTGGGGTTTTCCCTCATAGGACCTTTCCCCTAGGGAATTGGCCCATTAGGCATGGGATGCCCATTAAATCATATTTAAATCATTAAATAAATTTAAATAAATGTATAATTCAATAATTAACATATTATTTAATTCTCATTGTACTGGAACTCCTTCTGGACAACTCTGGACACCCGCCGAACTTTCCCGAAACCCTTCCAGTTTCCCCTTCTCTTTTCTTTGGTGATTCCTATGATACCAAACGATCTCCGAGCATTGTCAAACCCTTAAGTGTGTTACCACAATGGTTCGGGAACACTCTATACATGGTCGAGACACCTCTTAGACCAATGATCATTAGTAGGACCTGGATGCCCATAATGACCCTTGTCCACTCCACGAGAATATTTGTCATTGAACCATTAAACATAGAGTCATTTTCCCTTTGTTACTTTGATACTTTACTTGTGTGAGACCTCATCAATGACATCGCCATGCCGGGTTTAATCTCGTTACAAAAAAGTACAACTTTACTCGTTCCGAGCTATGCCATCCCCGTCACCTAGTCATACGCTACAACTTTATGGATGTCATGTCTCTGAGTGGGCCTAGAGTATCTCTCCGCCACGCAGAAGAAAAAATCCTGCACTTGACACATACGCCTCTACATGCCCCTCTGAATACCTGAAGACACCTTTAAGATCACCATTTTACTGAGTGACGTTTCATGCAAACAAGGCACTCTCGGGTGACAGTGATTAAATATGGTCTCATGGTCTAAGGAATTGGTTACTACATTTCCCAGTCATTGTAATGGTGCACTTCATGACTTGATCGTGTTACAATTCATGTGTTGGGTATGTCCGTAACTTTAATTCACCTAATGAAATGACCCCATTGTCAATTGACATAAATGTCCATGATCGGGAAATGTCGATCACCGATTGACCAATGAACTAGTGTCTATAGGATCACTAGCACTAGTACAAACTCGTTACTTAGAGAGTGTGCCTAGAGCCGGGTTACCCCAAAAATACAATCCATCGGTTGTGTTCATCACCCTCGGGTGGTTGTAATTTTTTGACCGCCTCTAACTTTAACCTCAGACGGTTTTTAATATGCACCATCTCTAGTATGACTACCCCCTCAGCCGCTCATTAAAACAAAACACCTCTAAATGGAACCTGAGACGGCGAAAATTATTGTCCGTTTCCCTAGATCACTCAACCACAGCTGGATAGAAATATTAGTCGCCTCTAGGGGTCTACTGAGGCGGGCCATTATTCCGCCCGCGTCGAAAACTTGCGTCGTGGACGTTCCCAAGGTACCGTGCACGTGTTGTTAATGCAACTATAAAGTGGATATCATGCACTAGCCCCCACCCACATGCGTCCACACCCACATACATGTCCACTCGTATATAAACCCGCTAGGCCTTCTTCTTCCACGAGCTCGTGTCATTTTTCCCCAATCTGTCTAGTCACAAAACCCCAATCTGCACCTTTTGCGCGCGCCGAAGCTCCTTCGCTTGCACCATATCAAAACCATAACTTGGATTAATAATCAGGCTTAAGTATAATCATTAACTTTCTAAAAAAATAAAATCTTAAAATCAAATTAAAACCAACCACTTTTAAATTAATAATTCGTATCACTTACATATCATTATCAACATGACCTCAAATCCTAACAAGGTACTAAGATCATCTATTATGCTCTCATTAAATTGCAAATTAGTTTCCTTATAACACATCCAATCTCAAACTCATTATTCATTCAAACTGAAAATGAATGATTCTACATTAACAACTACAGTATTCAAAACCCTAAAACTTGATAATGTTCTAAAAACATTACACCTTAAGATTCACTTTTAATCTTATAGTTAAATTTAGTCTCAACTCTTATAAACATCATGTATAAAGACTATTTATATTTTTATAGTTAACTTTGGTCTATTTCAATTAAAACATAAAGCATCTCAAGTCCAAACTAATCGAGCAAATGCAAACGAAATCGATCACATTCTATTAACCATAAATATTGTTTAAACCTTATCAAAGAAACCTTTTTTCGAAGGTTATTCTTTTTGCCACTTCAAACAACAACTCTATAATAGTTCCTTCAATTCTTAACAACTCAGCACCTAGACTTTCATCATAATCACCAGATGGCAATCAACCTCAATCCTACATTGTTCTATACTCTATTGATATATCTTGGATGTCAAAACTCAAGTATCTTATAACTACATCTATTTGTAAAGTAGGAATTGAAGATAAACCAACTCTTAAGGAAATCACTAAGTTCAACTCACTTAAACTGTCGGGGATTCACTTTAGGAGTTTTACAAAATGCATAGCATGACTTATGCATAATTGCATATCGCTTCTTTAAACATTAGTCCTTACAGGACCAATGATGTTGTTTTCAGATATTGGATCTTATATCATCTCAAAGACCGTGATTATGTAATCTTGTGATCACAAAGGCAAGTTCACACTTGCTCATGTCCTTTGGTTATTTTCTATTAAATATTTTGCAAATCCAATATTGTAATCACCTACATTTCAAAAAGGACAGAAAACATTGTTTTCATAATAATATGATTATAGTTTAGTTACCATATGGTAATAACCTACTAATACATTTCTGGTGGTAAAGGAACATAATATCTAGAATTTAACAACCAATGTCGTCAGTGATTCTTGCGCTGTATATTACACGTTAACCATGAGATTTGGAATGGGACGGAGAAGTCAGTTGGATCTTCTTCCTTTCGTATGTAGGCAAGACGACCTTAACGTGCTGTTGTGATTCCTTGCGAGGATCCAGCATATGGTTGGGCACCCTTAGGCCCCACGATTTTGGTGTCTAGATTATCTATGAGCGGTTGTCGGAGGTATAGTCGGACCTATATGGAGCTTGCCAGGGGCACCACCGGCTCATGGAGTCTTAGGGAACCCATCAGGGTTGTAGCTTGCCCGAAAGGGGGCATAACGGAGATGTAGTCGGCCTGAAGGATCGTGCAGACATATGGAGTCGCGAAGAAGGGAAGTGATTGGCTTGGATCTTAGTCTAGGCCTCATACCAAGGAAGTGTGAACGGGTTCGCGGCCCAGATGTGCAACAAAGCTAAGATCTCTCATGGGTAAGGCAACGCACCTCTGTAGAGTGTAAGAACTATAACTTGTGCAGCACCCCGGGTAAAACCACTACTAGAAAATAGCCTGTTGTTTATATTTTGTGCATCATCATAACATCATGCATATATTTTGCATAAAAACTATTTTCGTCAAAGCCTAAGTTGTTTTTTAATTAGCCCTCTCCTTTAATCTCAAACTAAAACCTCGGTCTGTTCAGATCTTTCATTTTTCTAAAAAGTATTTACAAAAATGTTTTAAAAATAAAATTAATAATAAAAACATTTTGTCCGAGGAGGCAGTATGATCGGTCAGGCCAGAGGCCCAACTGGGCCAGACTACCTACTAACCAGCTTAGTAAAATCCTACCTAGCAAACCCTAATCTAACCTACCCCAAACCCTAACCACCTCTCTCACCCCACCCCTCCACCAGCCGCCGCCACCCACTCATCTCAACGCATGCACCCTGCAGCGATGCAGCACACACACCGCACTCTCACCACGATCAAACCCACACCCGACCGGTGGACACGCTGCACACAACAAATGAATACCCAACGCGTACACACGCTCCACCCCGACCAACACACGCACTCACGCATGAAGCATAACCCACACCACAGAACACGTGAGCCACCCCGCCCTCTCGCTCACCCCGCAACCCCCGGGCCCACCCCCGTCTCTGTGTCCTTTCCACGCGAACCACCCCGCGACGCTCCCCTCGACCTCGCGTCTCCTTCCCTAACCCGTACCGCCGCCGCCTGCTTCCTCGTCCACCCTCCGCCGGTGCCACGTGCCCGCAGGATCCTCTGCAGCACGCTGCCCAGCCTCAGCCGCCTCCCGCGATCCTCCTCGCGGAGCCGCCTATCCCTCCTCGCGTGGGAACAGCTGCCAGGAGCGCCTCTATGCTGAGCGCCCCCGAGCCGTCCTCGTCCCCGCCTCCGGCCGGCCCCCCTCGCAAGCTCTTCCCCGGCTCCCTCCTTTGCGACGGACGCAGACGTCGCCTTTGACCCGACGCCCCCGACGCCGGTCGCCTTGACCCCGCGCCTGTCCGTCCTCCGCCTCGCCATGGATCCCTCCTCCGCCGCCCCTTCGCCGAGACCAGCCCCGCCGACCCCGCGTCTTTGCCATCTGCGACCGAGCCTCCTCCATTGGGCCTGCTTGCATGACCCCACCCGTGGCAAGCCCTCCTTCTGCTGGCCGCAGTTGTGCATCATTCTACGCCAAAGGACCCTCCTCTGCAAGTTCGGCACTATGCGCGTGTTTGTTCTGCTCCGTATCATGCTTTTGTTCTGCTCTGTTTCCTGTCATCTACGGCAAGGACGTGTGTTTCTCTAGTTCCTGTACAGGTGCTCGACTAGGTGTTATATGTTCCTAGCCACAGCTTCTGTATATCATTTCTTGCCTTGTGACAGATGCTGCCTCGGTGCTCCCTTTGTTCCGCATTCTCGTCGAGGTTCGAGACGATACTGTCGAAGACTGAGACTAAGAGATGCATCCCAAATCACCTTGGCAAGATCATCGACAAGTTGTTCGACATGGGTCGCGTATCCGAATCCTCCATCATGGGACCGACAGGATCGCCTTCACGGATCCGGAGGATCCCTAGAACGCCAAGATCGCCCACACATAACCGAGTACTCCTTCCTGGACCCGATGACACCGGAGCCTCAAGATCTTCACGGATCCGATGCCTCGGTGTCGTACCCGAAGCCCGACCCGAACCACATCGAACCCAAGATCTTCAGACCAATGTGTGACCCCCTTTTTCTCGAAGCCCTATTTTATTAAATGATATATATCTTGTTGCATAACTAAATTTTCATGCTTGCATACATATAATGTGGTTTGGGGGCCTTATGCTGATTCATCTCATAATTAAATATGGAGACCATATGCGGGCTTTTCTAGTCTAATATTGGTCCCATTTAAAATCGTGTAGCGAACCGGTGATATATTTTGCCATGTTAAGACAACATTTAAATTGCGGGGTATCTAAACAGCATGAACCTTCCAAACAATTGTCGGGACCCCGGTTTCGTTTAATATTGCCTAATCGCATCGCATCTTTGCCATGTCATACATCATACATGCATCATGCCCGATCTTCTGTCGTAGTATTAAATAGTGCATCCGGTGTTTCTTCTAGTGCTTTGCTTCTTCACGGATTAGGCCGATGAGTTGATGCGAATGTCGACCCGATCTTAGGATGAACCTTCGGCAATGTTTTTAGGCGAGCATTCTCCCTCTTTCTACCTATTTTATATATCTAGTCTTTACTTCCTCTTGTTGATCCATTGTTATCTGTGTTGCGATGCTATCATTTCCGTACCCGTTATACTTCCCTACAGCCCTTATATTGCCATGGACACATCCTATTACCTGTTGTTTGGTAGATAGTCGGCCTTGCGAGTTGTAGTTGCTTGCGCAGGTGATGCGTCGCGCTGTCGGTGTTCCACAGTTGTTGGAGTAATGCCGCATGTTTAATGTTGGAGATGATCATGGCTTTAATTATTGTTTAATAACTAAAATTGAAGTAGGTAAATAATGCAGAGGCACAGGTGGGCAATAGACGTTATTTGGTTTTTAACCGTCCACTTGTGTCTGTAGGACCCCGAGTACTTGATACCTGTTCTTTGAATATTCGCACTATCCGCATGTGGGACCATGAATCCCCCTAGCCAGAGCTTGAGTCATATATTATTTCTTGGGGCCACAAACTAGTTTGGGGCTTTATTACTATCCCGTAGTTATGCCATGCTTTACTGCTTTATTTACGATTGTGCGTGGAGCACCTGTACTGTTTAGGAACCCCGTGCCATGTTTTCGCTGTATCGACAAGCCCAGTCACACTTTCGGGTTCCCAGTCGTTTACAGCCGTCACCACACACCCTGGGTCCGTATCGGAGACGGCCGACTTCGTTGCGGGTAGCTTAGTGCGGTGGCCCCCTGAAATATTATATGAATCTTGCAATTGCTCTGTCGTGATGCCTTGTTGGGTTTTCATTTGGTTTTTCCCGAGGTTGATCGTGCGTGTGTTGCTATTTGTGCCCCCCTGCAGGGTGTAACTACCTCGGTGAATTACGCTCCTAGTTACAAGCCTGGATGAACGGAAATGGTTGAAATAGTACGGTGGGGCCCAAATGCCACTCACAGGTAGACCTTTCGGCCGTCCCAACCATTTCCAAACATCGGGACAAGAACGGGCGAATCGGCAAAGCGAAGGGATCAACTACATACACAAATGAGTATGTATGCAAGCCACCATACAATAGTACATCAGAGCCATTCCATCTAAAAAGAAAGGAAATATAGCAACGCCATACGGCAAGATCCAAATATCCTAGATAGATATAATAGTTTAGGATATCTCCTATACATCAGTCAACAGAGCATCAAGCGGAAGCGGAAGACAAAGTCCGAGTACGGATAAGAAGCAAATCGGCATAAGATGCCCATAAATAAGCACATCCCGCCCATAGATCTCACGGATCCCCGTTCCCGGAATCTCTACACGGAATGATCGTTGCCCATATCGTCCGTCTCTTCCACCCAGTATCCATCTTGCGAGTGTACCTGTCCATCTGAACCAATAATTTATCGTGTGAGACCCTAGGGGTACTCAGCAAGTCTTTATGCCTCTAAAGGGGACACAACCTGGGGTGACGCAATTGCAGCAAAAGTTAAACCCTAACAGTTCTATAGATACTCGCTAACCATCCGCCTAACCAGAGATAGACGGATGTCCGTGAATTAATAACAACATTTATAACAGTTATAACGGTAATATCCACAGATCCATCCTCCTCCTCGCTTACCGACGAGGAAGCGGACGAACAACCTTCCCCATCCGTTGGCAGTTTTTATTATCCATTCCGTGAGTGTTGCACTATTTACTAGTCAGGTACCTAGTCTAGTCAAATTAAGAGCGGTACTTTAGTTATGCTTGTCTATGATCGAGAAACTGTGCTCCAAGTCGTCCATAACATGGACACGGCTTTGAAAGTTTTACCTAGGTGCACAAATAGCAACACACACTCGATATGCCTCGGAAAACCAAATCAAACCCAACGAGACACACGATAAAGCAATTACAGGATTCGAAATATTTCAGGGGCCACCCTTTAAGTAGATCCCGCGAAGCGGCCGGCTCCAAACGGGCTTAAGGTTGTGGAGGCGGTCAGAACGATCGGGAGCCCGAAAGTGTGGCTGGGCTTGTCGATAAATGAAATCAGGCCACGATCCTAAAGCGAGCAGCAAAGACTCGCACAATCTTAAATAAAGCAGAAAGCATGGCATAGGTACAGATCGTAAACACCTCAAACTAGTTTGTGGCCCCAAGAAATAAGAATGAATCAAGCTCTGGCTCAGGGGGGTCCATAAGCCTCCCGGATGTGGATAGCGCGAATATTCTTGGAACAGGAGTCAAGTACTCGGGGTCGTACGGGACACAAGTGAGCCTGAAAAACCAAATAGCGAATATGGATCACCGATGCCACTTTCATTAGTTATCCCATTACTACTCAGGTTAAGTTGTTTAGGTACCTCATTATCCATCAGACACCCACATACCCTACACATGCTGTTCTACGACTCGCATGGCTCAAACAACTCCTGTAGTAATGGCTCATGGGATGGAGGTACAAGCTTCGGTGGGGTTCAAAAGTAAAGGCTATGCAATACTTGGGATTCAATTTAATGCAATCGCGACTCAATGATGCAAGAATAATATAAAGAGGCAATAGGTACTATATGTATGCAACCATGTGGTAGTGCTTGCCTGGCAGCTCAGTTGAAGCAAAGGATGGATCTGGGTAGTGCTCCTGGTTCTCTTGATATATCCCCGTCATTGCCTATTCGAAGAAGAACCAAACAACAAGGGCCAACATAAATAAAGTGCACAAGCATATGAATAAATGCGACAAGCAAACAATCATGCCATGATGAATGATGCACAATTTTCATGGCAATAAGGTAGCATGGCATGGGTGAGGTGTGGCATACAAGAGATAAACATTTTATTAAGTTTTGGCCCCATTTTATTCTCAATTAAGTTGCTGTACTCTTTATATTTATATGATGCACGCTTCAAAACAAACCATGGAATGCATAAACAGAAAGGTCTCGTCGCGCTAATCATTTTAGACATATTATTTGTTAAATTTGGATTTATAAATCAAAAGTTATTAATTATTTAAGGAAAAGGGGCATTTATTGTAATTTAAATAAACTTGGAAATTTAAGTGTTCAAAATATATTTTGGATTGCATATTTGAAATCCTCACATTTTTCTGATTTGAAAACATATATTATTTGCATTATTTGGGTTTATATTTTGAAAGTTATTTAAAAACAGAATTATATTTGAATTTGAAATAATTAGAAAAGGATTTGAATTTAAACAGATTTCGAAATACTTTTTATACTCGAGGGAGCTAGCCATCATCACGCATAAGTGGGCCACAAGTTGATCGGGCAACACGCGACGTAAACGCTTCACACTCGTGGTTAGTCTAGCCGCAGAGGATGACAAAGTGGGCCGTCGACCTCAGCAGCCCACGCGACAAAGAATGGAGAGGACAGGCGCTGACAGGTGGGGCTAGGCTGGAGCGCGGGTTGAGTTAACTAGAGGCCAAGGGGTTTTGCGCAAAACGGTCACTGCGGCTGACGGTGGGGTCCTAAGGAGCGCGGCTTGATGCGACAAAAGAGTAGGGGGGTATCGGAAGCGCCGCCGTCGCCATCAGGATCTTCTCTCTGAACCGTCTGACGACAGGTCGATGCTCGACCTG
Source organism: Avena insularis (assembly GCA_023614405.1). Classification (NCBI taxonomy): domain Eukaryota; kingdom Viridiplantae; phylum Streptophyta; class Magnoliopsida; order Poales; family Poaceae; genus Avena; species Avena insularis. The sequence continues at coordinate 165,441,344 of CM042689.1, forward strand.
ACGCGGCGCGGCGCACGCGGGGCTCGAACCGGGGACCTGGGCGAGCGCACGGGGCGGAGCCACTGCGCTGGCCTGGGCTTGGTGTCAGGGAGGCGCGCGCGGCCTAGCTAGGGTTTCTGCGACGCGAGGAGCGACGCCGCGACGTCGCAGCGTGTGCTCGATGAACCGAACAACGGCCCTAGGCGATTACAGCGCGGAGCGTGTCTAGGAGGTCGTGGCTCACCGAGGGCGTCGGTGGTGTTCGTAAGGGCCGAGACGCTGGCGATCGCCGATGATGCGAGGCCGGGCGTCTAGGGTTTCTCGTCGGCCCGCTGCTGGTTCCGCGGCTCCGTGCTGCTTCTCCTCGACGGCGGTACAGGGGGTTGCAGGAGCACTGCGTGGCCTTCCTCGGCCACCTCCACGTCGTTCTGCACTGCTGGAAGAGGAAGATCGGTGGAGGCCGACGGTGGAGACGATGGTGTAGGCGGTGGCGATGGAGCAGAGGGGGGAGAGGCCAGGGCGTCGCTGGGGCTGGATCTGGGGATGTAGGGGAGGCGAGAGAGGGGGTGGATAAGGCAGAGAGGGAGCGGGGTGCCGTGGGGAGGTGGTAGACGATAAAGGTGGCTCGGCCACCTTTTGTCCTCCTCCTCACGTGCTCGGCTGGGACAGGGCTAGGGGCGTACAGGTGGGGTAGGGTGCGGCCAGAGAGGTGGGAGGCTCGGGCTAGGGGGCCACAAGGCAGGGAGGGAAGGAGCAAGAGAGGGAGAGGCTCGGGTTAGGGGTGGAGCTAGGCTCGGGTAGAGCTAGGTTTGGAGCTAGGTTAGGGTTTGGGGTGGTAGCTAGGGCAGGGAGAGGTGGCCAGGGAGAGAGGGTGGCCGGTGGGGCCAGCTAGGGTAGGCCATGGTGGGGTGGCTCGGCTTAGAAGGAGGAGAGAAAGAGGGGGGGTGCTTAGGGTTTAGGTTTAGAGAGGGGTAGATGGTTTAGAGAGAGAGGAAAGATGAGGTGGTGGCAATCCTTTGACAAGACCAAGCAAGACCCAAAACAAGCTCAAGCAAGAAATGGCCAAAAGAGAGAAGAAAAGGAAGGTGGTGATGGGTGGATGGAGATGATGATGGGGTTTTAGAAAAGATCCACTCAAAAAGCAAATACAAACCAAAGCTAGCAAAAGATGGTTCTTGCATGGCCCATGCAATCAATTAATGCCATGCTTATTTTGTGAAAACAAGATTAATACATGGCATTATTATTATGCATCCCCAAAAATTGGAGTAAGGCCCAAGCAAAGGAATTTAGAAAGAATTCCAAGTGGAGTATATGGAGATGATCACATTGGATTATATTTAGGACTGGCTAGTGTGTATATGCCACTAGATGATTAATAGTCCAAACAATATCCCAACATGAGTTTCATTCCTTATTAATCCATATGGAAGCTAGGGAAGAGGGGTCCACTCACGAGGCATGCAAAGGTGGCCATGTGGCTCTCATATTTCAATATTGTGAAAACAACATGATGCCAAGATGAGAGCATGTGGCAAAGAATTGGATCCATCCCAACCCACATGAGCTAGAAGTAAAACCAGTAAATGCCAAGCTCATATTTAGTTGGATGGTGGAATTATAAGGTGGTGAAAGAAAAGGTGGTGGAGTTAATAAGAGATATGCCCCCAACTCAACTTGGGCATTTCACAATATATCAAGAACCAAATACAATTAATAATGCATATGAGATAAGAACCAAATGGAAAAGGGTTTGATATGATGCTCAAATGCAAGGAGGCATGATGACATGAGCATGAAATAATGATGATGCAACAATTATATATTTGAAGTAGCCATTATATTACTAGACCAAGTAGCATTACAATTGTTAGACAATTGGGATGCTACAACTCTCCCCCACTAAACAGGAATCTCGCCCCGAGATTCTAGGAAGAAGAAGACACAAAGAGGGTAGGATACTTGGCACGGAGCTCATCTTCACGTTCCCAAGTGGCTTCATCAACGGAATGGTGCGACCATCGCACCTTGCGTAACTTGATGGACTTGTTACAGTCCTTCTTTCTGCGACTTCAAGGATTTTGTGGGTGTTCTTGATAAGACAGGTCTTCTTGAAGATTGATAAGCTCATGGTCCACGGTCCTGCCGGGATCCTTGAAGCACTTCTTGAGCTGAGAGATGTGGAAAACATCATGGACTTTGAGTTTTTCCAGGAGCTCAAGAGCATAAGCAACTTCTCCTCTTCTTCCACGAATTTTGAAAGGACCGATGTATCTAGGAGCCAGCTTCCCTTTGATACCAAAGCGGTGCGCGCCTCTCATGGGAGTGACACGAAGGTAAACGAGATCACCAGGGACATACTCCATGTCCGTGTGCTTCCTGTCATAATTGCTCTTCCGCGACTTTGAGCAATCCTCGATTTTCAAGAATGATGTGAACCTTCTCCTCCGCTTGAGTCACAAATGTCAGGCCAAACAAGATCCTTTCACCGCACCGACCAACCAATCGGAGTTCTGCATTTGCGACCATAGAGAGCCTCAAATGGTGCCATCTTTAGACTTTTTCTCGAAGCTGTTGTTGTACGAGAACTCAGCATAAGGAAGACATTCTTCCCACTTCATGCCAAACGAGATGACGCAAGCACGAAGCATATCCTCCAGAATCTGATTGATCCTTTCAACTTGTCCTTGCGACTAAGGGTGGTAGGCTGTGCTGAAGTTCAACTTTGTTCCCAAAGCATTTTGGAAACTCTCCCAGAACTTGGAAGTGAAGATGCTTCCACGATCTGAACTGATCTCGAGAGGAACCCCATACAGAGAGACAATTGCATTGATATAGAGCTTCGCTAATCGAATTGCGTAAATGGTTTCCTTGACGGGAAGAAGTGAGCCACTTTAGAAAGCCCGTCAATGACGACAAAGATTGCATTGTTGCCCTTCTGCGACCTCGGAAACCAAAGGATGAAGTCCATCTCTACTTTCTCCCATTTCCATTCCGGGTTTCAATGGCTGTAGAAGACCGGAAGGTTTTGATGAACAGCTTTCACTCGCGCACATCACACTCGAGACATACTTGGCACAATACCTTTTCAAACCAGGCCACCAATATTGTGTTTTCAAGTCCATGTACATCTTTGTGCTGCCAGGTGGATAGAAAGAACGAATAATCGCGCCTCCTTGAGAACTTGCTCTCTCAAACCCGGGTAGTTCGGAACAAACATCCGGTGTTCAAAGAAAAGCGTGCCTTGATCATTAACGTGGAAGGACTCATACTTTGGAAGCTGAATCCTGTAGATGATCTTTCTTGTGTGCGGATCACCAAGCTGAGAAGAGCGAACCTTTCCTTCCAAGAGAGGGGTTGCTAGAAGGTTCAGGAGATACCCTTGTTCCACAATTTCGTGTTGAGCTGACGGAATTCCTCGCACAAGAGAGGCTGTTGTTCTTCCATCATGAGGTTGTTGACATAGGCTTTGCGGCTGAGAGCATCTGCCATAACATTAGCTTTGCCCGGAGTGTAGTTGATGGTCAAATTGAAGTCATTGATTGCTTCAATCCATCTCCTTTGCCTAAGGTTGAGATCAGGCTGAGTAAAGATATACTTCAGACTCTTGTGATCAGAAAAGATCTCACAACGGTTGCCAAGCAAGTAGTGCCTCCATACTTTCAAAGCAAAGACAACTGCTGCGAGCTCGAGGTCATGTGTAGGATAGTTGATCTCATGCGTCTTCAACTGACGAGAGGCATAAGCAACAACTTGTTTTTCTTGCATAAGGACCGCACCCAATCCATGCAAAGAGGCGTCACAGAATATCTGAAACGGCTTGGATGTATCCGGAGGGACCAAGATCGGTGGAAGTGAGCTTCTCTTTGAGTGTCTCAAAGCTTGCTTGACATGCAGGAGTCCAAAGGTATTTCTTGCCTTTCTTCAGGAGATCGGTAAGAGGCTTCGCTATCTTCGAGAAGTTCTGAACGAAGCGACGGCAATAACTAGCCAAACCAAGGAAACTCCGCACTTCTTTGACATTGATAGGAGGAAGCCATTCAACAATTGTCTTCACGGTTTCCGGGTTGACTGCAATGCCCTTGGCAGAGATGACGTGACCAAGATAGGTAACTTGAGGCAGCCAAAACTCACACTTGGAGAACTTTGCATACAAGCGGTTCTCACGAAGTTTGCTTAGGACACACCGAAGGTGTTCTTCATGCTCTTCTTGTGACTTAGAATAGACTAAGATGTCATCCAGATAGACCACAACGAACTTGTCAAGATACTCCATGAAAACCGAGTTCATGAGCCTTGAGAAGGTGGCGAAAGCGTTGGTGAGACCGAAAGACATGACCGTGTACTCATACAGGCCATAGCGGGTGGTGAAAGCTGTCTTAGGAACATCTTCCTTGCGAATCTTGATTTGGTGATAACCACTTCTCAAGTCAAGCTTAGAGAATACCACAGCTCCAAATTAGCTGATCAAAGAGATCATTAATCCAAGGAAGGATACTTATTCTTGATGGTTTTAGCATTGAGAGCCCGATAGTCAACACAAAGTCTATCACCGTCTCGCTTCTTCACAAAGAGAGTTGGGCTACCCCAAGAAGAAGTACTATGCTGAATGAAACCCAACTTCTCTTGTTCATCAAGTCGACGCTTGAGTTCAGCCAACTCAGCAGGACCCATCTTATAAGGCCGCTTGGAGATAGGAGCGGTACCAGGTTCAAGCTCAATAACAAACTCAACCTCACGATCCGAGGCATACCGCAACTCTTCAGAAAGACATCCGGGAACTCACAGACCACGGAACACTCAATAGCTTCCATAGCATCAACATTCAGCCGCCAAAGAGAAAAACTGGATAGGTGAGTCGACTTGGAGAATAGACTATATGGCCTTCGTGAATCTTCGAGAAACCGAGCGTTCAGCACAATCAATCACAGCTGCATTTGCTGTCAACCAATCCATGCCCAAGATGACATCAATGTCGAATTGCGTAACAATTAAGGACGCCGAGAACGAAGAGCCACCAATCTCAATTTGATTGCTATGGCTGATATAAGCAGCCCTCATGTTTGAACCAGAGATAGGACCTTAATCGCTTAAGTAGAGGTTCCATAGCTAACACATTCTCATTTGCAAACTTGTGAGACACGAAAGAATGCGATGCACCGTAATCAAACAAAACTCTTGCAGAACTGAGTTAACGGGAAGCATACCCATCACAACCAGTGCATGCTCAGCTTGAGCGGCATTGATGCAGTTGGCACGAGCAATAGCTGACCCGGGCTTGGTGTTGATGTTGAGAGCCCGAGGTGGTGGTGCACGAACCAAAGGAGAGCTTGCCGCAGACCTTGGAGGTGGTGGGGGAAGAGCCTTGTTCTTCATCGGACAGCCCATTGTTGATGCCTGAGTCTCCACAAGTGTAACAAGCACCGGTGGGCGTGGAGCAACGTAGCTGTGGACTCCGCCAGCGCCCAGGTAGTGGTGGTTGTAGCCCCGGGAGCAGCAAGTGAGGAAGTTTGGTGGCCTTGCCGATAGCTTGAAGGTCTTGGTGGAGCCGGAGCGACGGTGGGGTGTTAGGAACCCGCATACACGACGCTTAGAAGGAGCCGACATAGTCAAGAGCTTGCTGCATCACGGCTGTGCTTCTTTGACTCGTCAAACACTTGCCTACTTGCCTCTTCCTCGCAGAGTATGCTGAAGTTCCAAAAGACGCTGCCTTGCATGTGTGATTGCATACTTAATCGATGCATTGAGCCCTTGCCTGAACCTCTTTTGCTTCTTCTTGTCATCAGAGATCTCATCGCCACCATAACGAGACAGGTTCATGAAGTTCCTGATGTAGGTATTGACATTATCATTGCCCTGCTTCAGGTTAAGAAACACTTCCTTCATTCTCTCCATGACAATTTCTCGATGACATCGTTTCTTGAAAGCTCCAAAGTGAACTGTTCCCAAGTAGGCTGAAAACCTGCAGCTTTGCCTTCGTGTAATTCTCCCACCAGAGCTGCATCTCCCTTCAAAAGGTGAGTAGCACACTTTACCCATTCTTGCTCGGGAACATCAGCTGCCAAGAACCTTGACATCTCACGCAGCCAATCATCAGATCAAGTGGTTGATCGAAACATCAAACCGGGCGAGGTTGAACTTCAGAAAGCTCTTGATGTCTCCTCGCTTGGGAGGTGGAGGTAGCGGCACAAACTCATTCCTCCTGACACTTTCCTCGAACCGCTGCTGGTTCTGCTGCATTGCTGCCAAGGCATTGGCGATGCTTGACAAAGCTGCCCCCAGTTCAGGTTGTATGTCCTCCTCAGAACGGCGTGGTGGTGCCATCCTGTTATTGATATAACACACAAGTCAAGATTATGATGGAGAATAATAATAATCCAAAATTGTTACAAGATGGGTTTACTCAAGATTAAATGATAAAATTTACTAAGATGATATTAAAATATCAACAAAGTTCAAAGCACCTAGAAGATATTAAGCATATCGCATTAATCGAAAAGGAGTGTGTTACACAATATATCAAAGAAAAATTTTCCACAAATTTCGGCATTAAAATACCAATAGATGCGCAAAATCTCTTAACGAATCAAGATTAGTGACTCTACCAATCCAATATACAAGAGCGAATGATAAAAGTAGTGGTATGGTCGCGACTCCATCCCGCACTCAAACCATTACTCCGCACATGAATAAGTAAAACACATATCTCAACACCTTCTTCTCACGATTTAACCTAAAGATTAGCAACTACGAAACGAACACCACAAAGAAGATAACGCGGATAACAAAGAGTAAGATAGATCGCGTCAGATACAACGAATCAGGTAGATCGCGTCGGTTTGCAAAAGCCTGTCGGTATGGAATGTACCAACAGTTGATAACCAAAAGGCCGATAAAGATAACAACTTGGATGCAACAGATAGACAAAGATTTCACACACACACACACACAACCTATGGTACTACGGAATCCCAGAACACGTGAATCCTAGTTTGAATTTAAGAAGAGGATTGAAAACGTTACACTTCCTTACCAGAAAAGGGTGGGTGGGTGGGTAAGAAGAAAAGTGGAAGCAGTCCTACTCTCGCGTTTTATTTTTCCCTAGTATACATAACTACCAAAAATATTTGCTAGACAGACAACGACCATTTGGCTGAGACCCTGAAGGTCGGGATGGCTCTGATACCAATTGTAACTACCTCGGTGAATTATGCTCCTAGTTACAAGCCTGGATGAACGGAAATGGTTGAAATAGTACGGTGGGGCCCAAATGCCACTCACAGGTAGACCTTTCGGCCGTCCCAACCATTTCCAAACATCGGGACAAGAACGGGGCGAATCGGCGGTGAAGGGATCAACTACATACACAAATGAGTATGTATGCAAGCCACCATACAATAGTACATCAGAGCCATTCCATCTAAAAAGAAAGGAAATATAGCAACGCCATACGGCAAGATCCAAATATCCTAGATAGATATAATAGTTTAGGATATCTCCTATACATCAGTCAATAGAGCATCAAGCGGAAGCGGAAGACAAAGTCCGAGTACGGATAAGAAGCAAATCGGCATAAGATGCCCATAAATAAGCACATCCCGCCCACAGATCTCACGGATCCCCGTTCCCGGAATCTCTACACCGAATGATCGTTGCCCATATCGTCCGTCTCTTCCACCCAGTATCCATCTTGCGAGTGTACCTGTCCATCTGAACCAATAATTTATCGTGTGAGACCCTAGGGGTACTCAGCAAGTCTTTATGCCTCTAAAGGGGACACAACCTGGGGTGACACAATTGCAGCAAAAGTTAAACCCTAACAGTTCTATAGATACTCGCTAACCATCCGCCTAACCAGAGATAGACGGATGTCCGTGAATTAATAACAACAGTTATAACGGTAATATCCACAGATCCATCCTCCTCCTCGCTTACCGACGAGGAAGCGGAAGAACAACCTTCCCCATCCGTTGGCAGTTTTTATTATCCATTCCGTGAGTGTTGCACTATTTACTAGTCAGGTACCTAGTCTAGTCAAATTAAGAGCGGTACTTTAGTTATGCTTGTCTATGATCGAGAAACTGTGCTCCAAGTCGTCCATAACCGCGGACACGGCTTTCAGAAAGTTTTACCCTGCAGGGGTGCACAAATAGCAACACACACTCGATATGCCTCGGAAAAACCAAATCAAAACCCAACGAGACAGTCACGACAAAGCAATTACAGGATTCAGAAATATTTCAGGGGGCCACCCCTTTAAGTAGATCCCGCAACGAAGCCGGCCGGCTCCGAAACGGGCTTAAGGTTGTGGAGGCGGTTGTAAACTACTGGGAACCCGAAAGTGTGGCTGGGCTTGTCGATACAGCGAAATCGGGCCACGATCCTAAACAGTACAGTGTGCAGTACCTCGCACAATCTTAAATAAAGCAGTAAAGCATGGCATAGGTACAGGATCGTAAAAAAAACCTCAAACTAGTTTGTGGCCCCAAGAAATAAGAATGAATCAAGCTCTGGCTCAGGGGGGTCCATAAGCCTCCCGGATGTGGATAGCGCGAATATTCTTGGAACAGAGTCAAGTACTGGGTCGATGGGACACAAGTGAGCCTGAAAAACCAAATAGCGAATATGGCTCACCGATGCCACTTTCATTAGTTATCCCATTACTACTCAGGTTAAGTTGTTTAGGTACCTCATTATCCATCAGACACCCACATACCCTACACATGTCGTTCTCGACTGCATGGCTCAAACAACTCCTGTAGTAATGGCTCATGGGATGGAGGTACAAGCTTCGGTGGGGTTCAAAAGTAAAGGCTATGCAATACTTGGGATTCAATTTAATGCAATCGCGACTAGATGATGCAAGAATAAGATAAAGAGGCAATAGGTACTATATGTATGCAAGCATGTGGTAGTGCTTGCCTGGCAGCTCAGTTGAAGCAAAGGATGGATCTGGGTAGTGCTCCTGGTTCTCTTGATATATCCCCTGCTCAGCGTCTATTCGAAGAAGAACCAAACAACAAGGGCCAACATAAATAAAGTGCACAAGCATATGAATAAATGCGACAAGCAAACAATCATGCCATGATGAATGATGCACAATTTGCATGGCAATAAGGTAGCATGGCATGGGTGAGGTGTGGCATACAAGAGATAAACATTTTATTAAGTTTTGGCCCCATTTTATTCTCAATTAAGTTGCTGTACTCTTTATATTTATATGATGCATGCTTCAAAACAAACCATGGAATGCATAAACAGAAAGGTCTCGTCGAGCTAATCATTTTAGACATATTATTTGTTAAATTTGGATTTATAAATCAAAAGTTATTAATTATTTAAGGAAAAGGGGCATTTATTGTAATTTAAATAAACTTGGAAATTTAAGTGTTCAAAATATATTTTGGATTGCATATTTGAAATCCTCACATTTTTCTGATTTGAAAACATATATTATTTGCATTATTTGGGTTTATATTTTGAAAGTTATTTAAAAACAGAATTATATTTGAATTTGAAATAATTAGAAAAGGATTTGAATTTAAACAGATTTCGGAAATACTTTTTATACTCAGAGGGAGCTAGCCACTGTCACAGACAAGTGGGCCACAGTGCTGACTGGGCAACACGCGCACAGAAACGCTTCTGTCACTCAGGGTTAGTCTAGCCGCAGAGGATGACAGGTGGGGCCATCGACCTCGCAGGCCCACGCGACAAAGTGGAGAGGACAAAGGCCGACAGTGGGGGCTAGGCTGGAGCGGGGTTGAGTTAACTAGAGGCCAAGGGGTTTTGGCGAAACGGTCATCGCGGTGACGGTGGGGTCCTAAGGAGCGCGCTTGATGCGACAAAAGAGTAGGGGGTATCGAAAGCGCCGGTCGCCATCAGGATCTTCTCTCGAATCACCGACGACAGTCGATGCTCGACCTGGCGCTGGCGCACGCTGGGCTCGAACGGGGACCTGGCGGCGACGGGGCGGAGCCACTGCGCTGGCCTGGGCTTGGTGTCAGGGAGGCGCGCGCGGCCTAGCTAGGGTTTCTGCGACGCGAGGAGCGAGCAGACGCACGCGCTCGCCGGCGTACGCAGTGTGCTCGATGAAACGAACAACGGCCCTAGGCGACTACAGCGCGGCGGAGCGTGTCTAGGAGGTCAGGTGGCTCACCGGGAGGGCGCTTGGTGTTCGTGCGGGCGAGACGCCGGGCGATCGTCGATGATGCAGAGGCCGGCGTTCTAGGGTTTCTCGTCGGCCTCGCGCTGGTTCTGGCGGCTCCGGTGCTTCTTCTCCTCGACGGCGGTACAGGGGGTTGCAGGAGCACTGCGTGGCCTTCCTCGGCCACCTCCACGTCGTTCTGCACTGCTGGAAGAGGAAGATCGGTGGAGGCCGACGGTGGAGACGATGGTGTAGGCGGTGGCGATGGAGCAGAGGGGGGAGAGGCCAGGGCGTCGCTGGGGCTGGATCTGGGGATGTAGGGGAGGCGAGAGAGGGGGTGGATAAGGCAGAGAGGGAGCGGGGTGCCGTGGGGAGGTGGTAGACGATAAAGGTGGCTCGGCCACCTTTTGTCCTCCTCCTCACGTGCTCGGCTGGGACAGGGCTAGGGGCGTACAGGTGGGGTAGGGGGCGGCCAGAGAGGTGGGAGGCTCGGGCTAGGGGGCCACAAGGCAGGGAGGGAAGGAGCAAGAGAGGGAGAGGCTCGGGTTAGGGGTGGAGCTAGGCTCGGGTAGAGCTAGGTTTGGAGCTAGGTTAGGGTTTGGGGTGGTAGCTAGGGCAGGGAGAGGTGGCCAGGGAGAGAGGGTGGCCGGTGGGGCCAGCTAGGGTAGGCCATGGTGGGGTGGCTCGGCTTAGAAGGAGGAGAGAAAGAGGGGGGGTGCTTAGGGTTTAGGTTTAGAGAGGGGTAGATGGTTTAGAGAGAGAGGAAAGATGAGGTGGTGGCAATCCTTTGACAAGACCAAGCAAGACCCAAAACAAGCTCAAGCAAGAAATGGCCAAAAGAGAGAAGAAAAGGAAGGTGGTGATGGGTGGATGGAGATGATGATGGGGTTTTAGAAAAGATCCACTCAAAAAGCAAATACAAACCAAAGCTAGCAAAAGATGGTTCTTGCATGGCCCATGCAATCAATTAATGCCATGCTTATTTTGTGAAAACAAGATTAATACATGGCATTATTATTATGCATCCCCAAAAATTGGAGTAAGGCCCAAGCAAAGGAATTTAGAAAGAATTCCAAGTGGAGTATATGGAGATGATCACATTGGATTATATTTAGGACTGGCTAGTGTGTATATGCCACTAGATGATTAATAGTCCAAACAATATCCCAACATGAGTTTCATTCCTTATTAATCCATATGGAAGCTAGGGAAGAGGGGTCCACTCACGAGGCATGCAAAGGTGGCCATGTGGCTCTCATATTTCAATATTGTGAAAACAACATGATGCCAAGATGAGAGCATGTGGCAAAGAATTGGATCCATCCCAACCCACATGAGCTAGAAGTAAAACCAGTAAATGCCAAGCTCGTATTTAGTTGGATGGTGGAATTATAAGGTGGTGAAAGAAAAGGTGGTGGAGTTAATAAGAGATATGCCCCCAACTCAACTTGGGCATTTCACAATATATCAAGAACCAAATACAATTAATAATGCATATGAGATAAGAACCAAATGGAAAAGGGTTTGATATGATGCTCAAATGCAAGGAGGCATGATGACATGAGCATGAAATAATGATGATGCAACAATTATATATTTGAAGTAGCCATTATATTACTAGACCAAGTAGCATTACAATTGTTAGACAATTGGGATGCTACACAGGGTAAAACTTGTTGAAAGCCATGTCCGCGGTTATGGACGACTTGGAGCACAGTATCTCGATCATAGACAACTATAACTAAAGTAGTGATATAAATTTGACTTTATAATGACTAGTAATCAGCTTCACTATAACGGAATGGCTAAATAAAAGTGCCAACAATTGCTGGTTTGGGTTGTCACCTGTTACCATTGTATCTGAATAGTAAGTATTGCAACTACAATGGAATGGCTAAATAAAAGTACCAACAACTGCTGGATTTTGGGATGCCTCATGCTATATGTATCTGACTAGTAAGTACTACAACTATAACGGAATGGTTAACAAAAACTATCCACTGCTTATTATATCGGAATGACTCATGCTATCTATATCTGACTAGTAATTGCCGCAACTATAACGGAATGAATAAAACTGCCAACTGTGTGAGTTCCTCGGTTGACTTCCTCGTTTGGTCTCGAGGGGGAAATACCAGGATGGGTATGCTTGGTGCTAGTTTCAGGTTGGATCTGAATAGGTTTTCTTATCCCTATCTGATATCCGCCAGTTGTATTGAGTCTCTATAGGTTGTTTAGTGCATGTTGCGCTGCCGCTTCAGTCCACCATACCTATGTAGGCGAGGACCGCCGAATTCTAGTCTCGCTGTCTTGGCCTCAAGATGACGCTCTCTCTTTTCCTTTGCCCTTTGTCGGCACCCCTTTTGTTTAAGCAGGTTTTGAGATCAACGTCGTTAGCGTGGTTACCCTTCCGCTTGGCTGGCGTGGTTATGGACGAAATTGGTTATTCTTCAGGGCTCTTAGCCCCATTTGCATCTTGTTCGTAGTCGGACGCTGTATCATTTTCAAGGTGATTTGGATCTTTGTACTGTATATCTGTATTCTTGACTCATGGAGTCGTTGTTGTATATATCTGTTATGTGGGTTCCATCGTGGACTATTGTGTAATGATATTACTTTGTTTTCCACCCGCATGAAAGTGCCTGGTGGGCATCTTTGAATCGTTTCTATGTGGGTTTAGCGGGAATCACTGAAACTTGCATAGGGCCGATTTTGAGGGTGTTACAACTTGTTACTCCCTGTTCCGGAAGGAGCTACGAACGCGTAAGGAAAGGAACTCCATGAAAGTTCTGGTAAACCTGTGAAGGCCGACGGACATAGATTTTCAGAATAAAAGTAACCTTTGAAGAAATGTTTACAAAAACCTGCATTGCCTACGACCTATGTTCTCTGGCTATAGCTAGTGCATCAAACAATCCTTTTAGTGAACTTGATGAGTACGCTCGTACTCAACGTATCTTTATAACCCTTGCTAGATTCTGAAGCCAATAAGATGACGTCTACATCAACTTAGGCTCAAGGGAATCATCACCAAAAGCTCAAGTTCTTCAATGAAGTCAACATATACATCAACTAAAGTGAAGACGAAGTTGCTAATTAGATAGGATTATAATCTCTATCCATAGAACCTATTTCGTAGAGTATTGCAATAGCAGCAACTCCAATCCCAATAGTTTAAATACTAGTCTATTAGTATGATAGTTATGAGTTGATTATTTTTGGTTATTCTTTGTAAGAAGTTTCTTTCTCTCTATTTAACCTAGAGTGTTCCCTGGATCTTTTGTAAAGAGTCGAGTTGTAACCTATAGTCATGTCTTGGACCTGTTGTGTTTCTGTTGTACCACTCTGAGGGATGTAATACTAGTGAACGGTGTTTCATTGGTGTTATGTCAACGACTATAGTATACTACATCATGCAGTGGTATGTTGGGTCACTGCAATTGGTTATCCACAACCTCTCTTCTTGTTAAGTTGTTTGTATCTCCAACATGAAGACCATTTTCTATTATCTTCCATAACTCAATGGACGAGCTGCACACATGAGACTTCATCAAAAATTTCCATTGATTAAAAGGAGATGCAGTAAGATTGGGTGGATCACCCCTATTGTTTATATTAGGGTGAGGGATAGGTGGATCAAGTGAGTATGAGTGAGGAACCTCACTATACTCCTCCTTACCACTCCCCTTTTTTGAGGAGGATCTTTTGTTATTATCTTCACCCTCAACCCGTCTTATTTGGAGTTAGCATTAGCTTTGTTCTTAGAAGAAGGAGTGCCGACCTTAGAGGCGGATGGAGGAGGGGCTATGGGTAGAGAGAGACGCGCTATCATTTCACGCATCTCTTCCATTTTGGTCTCCAAGGATTTAAGCAAGGTTGTTTCCAGCATATTGAGATCATCCATTGTGACCTTGTCCAAAACCTCACTACCATCAGCCCTAGTACCCATACTCTCTTAGGCGATAAATCCCGAATAAAGAGCTGAGGCTCTAATACAAATTGAAATGGATCGTATGGGCACCTAGAGGGAGGGTGAATAGGTGCTACTCCAAACTTTATTTTATTTTCAATTTTAGGCTTGACACAAAGGTAAATTCTCTAGATATGCAACTACGAAGAATTTCCCTATATGCAAACCTAAATATTAAGCGAGGAACAAGGTAACTGTAATGGAGCACGCGGAGACACATGATTTGTTTGTCTGTAGTTCATTCCTTGTTAAGGAAAGTATGTCTATGTTGGAGGGGTGGGCGGTACTAAGACCACCATGCCACAATAAGCCTCACCCTGTTCTCTAATGGATCTCACCACCAAAGGCCTGATCCACCTTTCCACTATTGGTACCCTTCAAGGCAGGAATCGGTGCCTTTACAACACTAGTGGGGCACACATCCACAACTGAATTGGAGGCTCCCGTGATGACAACAAGCTGCCACAAGAACAAGTATAATCAATAACCAAAAATGAGATCTAGATATTTGCAAGAAATACTAGATCAATAATCCTCCAAGTAAATGGAGGGGAAGTGAAGCACTTGATTGGTGTCGATGAAGATCGAAGCCTCCTCCTTCAATTCCCCAAAGATTGGAGCCTTCGGATGGATGAGAGTGGAGATCTTGGTTTGGGACTTGATGAACAGTATAGCAATTTTTTGAATGAATATAGAGATCTAACACGAGGAGAAATTGAGGTATTTATACACCCTATCAAAACTCAGCTGTTAGAGAGTTTGGGGATGGATTATCTGCCCAAGTGGAGGCTGGATTATTCGGCTGTGGCAAAACTCCACCCCGGAATCAGATTTTCCGGTAGAAAACCGCCCCCTATACTGTGTGGCGCACCTTGGCTTCCTTTGGAAAAATTCCTGGGGGCGGATTATCCGGCCCCTGGAGGGGCGAATTATCTGGCTCGGGCAAAAATTCTGGCCCTAGCCAGAGAATCCATGGTAAAGTCCGCCCCCTAGTGCATCACACGCCTTGTTCACCTTTGTTGATCGAGCCTGGGGCGGATAATCCTCCCCCTCCCCACAAAACTCTATTTGGTTTCTTTTTTAATGGAAAAATATCTACAGGACCCAACACACATTAAATAATCCTTGGTATTGTTATCTAACACACAAAACACTAGAGATCATAAAATGTTCTTTCAGTTGGGAGACCGTGAAAGGGCATGTATGCCCCCATGTGTGGTTTTGGTAATTAATGACAATCTCTATGGACTAATGTGTAAATTGAGTTTCACTTGTATGCTTGTCCATTGGCATCACTTGGGCCATGTGTTGGTCTCAAGGTTGGAAGATGAAGAAATTTCCAAGGGCTTTGTGCCCATTGGAATCATGAAGAAAGAAGGAGCTTGAAGGTTGATCAAGACATGTGCAAAGAGTTGCATCAAGATGGATCAACCTCAAGTAGGGATGAAGAAGGGCGAGCTCAAGATGCGCCATCTCTAGAAGATATCATGCTTGAAGCTTGCCATCCTCATGCTCATGGAATGATGAAGACAAGTTCAAAGAAGAGGTGTCCCCATGGAGTATGGGGGAGCAATTTGCAAGTCTTCATCTTCATCAAGCAAGAGCATCCAAGAAAGGTGTTCCCACTATAGAAGAACAAGACGGTCTAGATCAAGTTCAAGTGGGATGCTCAAGGCAAAGGTATGTTCTTGATAGGGCTTCTCTTTTGCCGGTCTCGTATTGTTAGCTGGGAGACCGGGTTTAGGATAGATAGTCGTTCTATCAAGAGGGGCTCTCAAGCGGGTGTCTCGTTTGCATTGTTCGGAGAGAGCTCAAACATTTGCATTCATAGCATCATCTTTCTTGGTTGTTATTTGGTTCTTGTCCATGAGAGTATCTAGAGATTGTGGTCATCATCATAACAAGCTCTAGTTCATCATCTAAGGATTTCACTTGCATATCTTATTGCGGTTTTTGATCTTGCGAGTTTTCCGGCTCCACACCTTGGGGGATACTTCACATATATATTCATAGTATTTTCTCCCAAGATGATACCCAATATTTCTAATTTTTTTTGGATTCTATTCGTCATTATCTTTCCAACAAAATTGGTTTCATCCCAATCGGAGTTTCCAAGCTCAACTTCTTGTGTTTTGGGTTTTGGAGGTTTTACCGGTTCATCGCTTCTAGAGAGGTCATATCTTTCTCAATTTGGTTTTATACTTCCATGCTGGACTATTATATTTCTTTTCCTAATCTTGTAAAACTTTTTGTTCTCTTCAAAACAAGCTCAAGATCATCAAAAACGGAGTCCGGGATCAAAAGTTATTGAAGTTTTCGTGCAATATTGTCCTGTGTTTTTGCTTGAGCGGAAGTTCCGGCCCAAGTTCCGACCCAACCCAAGTTCCGGCCCAAGTTCCGACCCAAGTTCCGGCCAGGTTCAGTAACTTGTGTTTCTATTTGCCGGAAGTTCCGGTGGGAGGCCGGAAGTTCCGGTGGGGGCGCGAATCTGGCCAAAACGGTCAGTTTTTCCTTGTCCTATTTAAGGGGGCTTCTTCCCCAATGGTTCTCTATCTTTTGAGCTCGTCTTTGCCCATCATTGTTGACCTATTTGAGATCTCTTACTCCCTCTCCCTCCCATGATTCTTACATCTTTTTGAGGGAAAAGTGAGAGGAGATCTAGATCTACAATCCCACCAAGTCAAATCCCTTCTTTGTGAAGGAATCGTTGGGATCTAGATCTTGGAGAGTTTTGTGTTCTCCTCTTGTGTTCTTCCTCCCTTATTCCCCCGATAGCTTTTGTATCTTTATTGGAATTTGGGAGAGAAGGACTTGCCCTTGAATTTGGTGCATAGGTTTGAGTTCTACGCTTGTGTTCTTCCTCCCTTATTCCCCCAATAGCTTTTGTAGCTTTGTTGGAATTTGGGAGAGAAGGACTTGCCCTTGTATTTGGTGCATAGGTTTGAGTTCTCCTCGGAGATTCGGCGAGTTCAAGCTTGTGAGCTTATTTCTATTGGGTTCCTTGGAACCCTAGACGGTTGTGTGGTTGGATTGTTGACCTTTTGTGGTCTTGTTGACCTTTTGTGGTCTTGTAGCCTTTTGTGGCGTTGTTGGCCTTTTGTGGCATTGTTGGACTTTTGTGGCTTTGTTGTTGGGAGCCTCCAATTGAGTTGTGGAGATAGCCCCAATCTTGTACCGGTTTGGTGACCGCCCTCAAGCGTCCCATAGTGGAGCAAGTGCCCGCCTTTTGTGGTGCGCACTTGGGAGAATAGGGTGAGCCTTTTGTGGCGTCGGTGAGTTGCGTGCTTCCGCATCCGGGGTGAGGCCTTGTGTGGCGTTGGGTGAGCATCGAGCCACCACACCTCGAGGTGAGCCATTTGTGGCGTTCGGAGAGCATTGCGCCATCACACCTCTCCAACAGAGACGTAGCTTCTTTGGAAGTGAACTTCGGGAAACAAATCTTCGTCTCCGCGTCCGTCGGTTATCTCTCAACCGAACCCTTTACTTATGCCTTTACATTGTGATAGCCATCGTGCTTGAAGTATTTATACCTTGCTATCACCTTGTTGCTTGTATTGCTTAGCATAGGTTGTTGGTGCACCTAGGTGAACTTAGTGGCTAGGTTTTGTGCTCAATAAATTAAACGTTAGTTTTATTCCGCATTTACTTGAGCCTAAACCGTAATAATTTTAAAAGCCTATTCACCCCCCTCTAGGCGACTTCCTTTGTACTTTCAATTGGTATCAGAGCAAGGTCTCTCGCTTTTAGGCTTCACCGCCTCGAGAGTAAAGATGTCTCCTAGGGGTTTAGTGCACTCTCACACATTTACTTTTGATGGCACACATTATGATGTTTGGCGTACTCGCATGCTTAGTCATTTCCGGGCCATTGACCCAAACATTGAGCGCATTCTAGATATGGGCTTGTCTCCTCCTAAGGATCCCCAAAATCTATCTTTGGAGGAGAAGACAAACTCTTATCTCGAAGCTCAAGCATCTAATGTGCTTGTTAATGTTGTGAGCTTTGTAGTTCTTTCCTCAATCATGCCTTTCCGGAATGCTCATGATATATGGACCAAGCTTCAAGCAAAATATGATGTGTCCAAGCTTAATGAGGATGATTGTGTTCCATCCACCTCCGGCCGTGATGTGTTCTCATCTTCTTCCACTAGACCAACATGTGAGTTGTCACAAGGTAATGATATGGTGAGTGGTGATAGAACTTGCAATGTAGATAGTGAAATTTCCATTCATGATTCTTTTTCTCTATCTCATTGCAATGTTGTATCTTTGGGCATGAACACTTGTATGACCATATGTGATTTACATCCTAGTGTTGATTGCCCTTGCATATCTTGTAGAAATGAATTGGATATATCTCATGATGATATGCTTGCTTTGCCTTGTTGCCATGATAAATGTGCTTCCATTTCCTCTAGTTCTTGTGTTGCTAACCATGTAGAGGAAAGTGAAGAATGTGTGGGACAAGGCAAAGTTGTCATTAGAGCTTCATGTGTTCCCTCATCATCATCTTCTTCCAATGTTCACTTGTGCCTCATGGCTAAGGGTTCAAAGGTAACCTCTCCTTTGGACTCCAATGTATCTCATGATGATGTGAATGTTGATCATGTAGAAGTAGATAATGATGTTGCTTCTCTAAAAGAGAAGGGGGGCTAGTCCTTCGTGCTCTTCATCCTAATAAAAATGCTTGCTCTACTTTCATTGAAATCTTGACTTGTGCTATTGAAAGTAGGCAACTAATATATGAGCATGAGGACAAAATAGATAAAATAAGTAGTCTTGAGCGTGAGTATGCTAATGAAATTGCCAACCTAAATGAAGCTCTTGAAGAGGAACAAACCACTAAGGAATCTCTTGAGGAGGCCTTTGCTCTAGAGCTATCTAGAGTAAGGAAATCTCATGATAGAGAGTTTGAGGTGGCAAGTGCTCTTCAAATTAAAAATGATGAACTTGAAGTTGCCTATGCTAAACTCCTTGAGGATTTTGAGCACCTCAACAATGGCTCTAGGGTCATCAAGGGTGAGCTCATCAACCTCACCGAGTTACATGAGCAACTTAAAGCTTCATATTCTAAAGAGCTTTCCAAGTTGCCCTCACCTCTTGCTTTAATTGATGATGCTTGTGCTACTAACTCTATTTCATGTGAAGCATCTATCTTGAAGGAGAATGTTGAGCTAAAGGCTCAACTTGCTTTGCTAACAAGCAACTATGGGAGATTAGAAGAAAGTCATGCCAAGCTCTCAAGCTCACATGAGGATCTTCTACTCTCCCATGGTAGGCTAGAGTTGGCTCATGAGGCCATTATGTCAAAGGTAACATCTAGTGGGCCTCATGTGGACATTAGCACTATATCTACTCCAAATGTTATATTGCCATGTGCTAGTCCTTGTAATTCATCCTCTCACAACCATGCTAAATCTTGTGATGAATTGCATCCTTTGCCTTGTTGCTCTAACAATGAAGCTTATACTTCCTCTAGTATTGTTGTTGATATTAACCATGTAGAGGAAGTCAAAGAGCTCAAGGCTCAAGTCACTTCTTTGAAGAATGACTTGAAAAGGTGTCATGAAGGGAAGACCACGCTCAAGAATATGTTGAGTGTGCGACGCCCCCCAAGTGACAAGAGTGGGCTTGGATTCAACTCCAACACCAAGAGCAAGTCCACTATCTTGTTGAAGCACAAGGGCAACAAGAAGAAGGGCCAAGGACAAGTGAAGAATCCGGCCAACATTGTGTGCTTCAAGTGCAAGGAAGAAGGGCATCATGTGAGGGATTGCCCATTGAAGAAGAAGCCTCTTAGTGAGAAGCAACGGGGGAAGCGGCCTCAAGCTCCTCCACAAGCTCAAGATGGGCCACTTCCCAAGAAGCCTCAAGCTCTTCTTCATGGTGCAGCTCCTCCCAAGAAGAAAGACGGCAAGAGAAGAACTTGCTACATATGTCGTGAGAAGGGGCACCTTTCTTCCTCATGCACCATGGGTATCTCCTCATCCCATCCTATCTTGTTTGATGATGCTTATTCACTTCGTAAGGATGAGGGTGGCAATGTGTTTGCCAAATTTGTTGGTGCCCAAAGTGGTGTCAAGAAAAGAACCATTTGGGTGGCCAAGCCTATTGTGACTAACTTCTTAGGACCCAACTTGGTTGGGGACCAACAAGCTAAAACTTGATCAATAGGTGTTTTTGGAGGGCATTGGAGACTTGGCTATCTTATGAAGAGTTGAGAGATCTTCATTATATTCTTGTTGTCAAAGTCAAGTCATTGGTTATCATGCTTCTATTCCTTATCCAATGTTCCTCCTTCCGGTAACTTGTGCTAAACTCCTTTACATTTATAGTTACTTGCTCCCTTGTGCATGTGTTGGTTTTGTACCTTGCATGTGCTTGTACATGTTGTGCTTCCCACTTACTTATATTGACCTATGAATTATCTTTGTGTATGTTGGTTGGCACACCATGTATTTGTGTTTCTTGGTTTTGAGCCTTTATTGTTTCTAGTAGGTATCTTATTTGGCTCTTGTGAGGGATTAATGGACTATTCCGTTTTGGGGGAGTGTCATGCTTGGGCATTCCACAATCCTAAAATGTGTGTACATGAGAAAAACCACTTAGTAGTCATTTTGTTGTCTCTATGTGGTTTGTCTCTCTCATGATAAACTCAAGTTTCCATAATGTCCATTAATACCTCTAGTTTGATCTTTTTTGCCTCTTGTTGAGATTTCTTGATTTATCACATTATGGGGGAGTCATATGCTTTGTGCATATTACAAACCTAGAAAATGTGGACATTTGAGGTAGTGCCACTTAGATTTGATATTGAGAATTATCTAGTTCCTATGTGGCACATTTGCTCATACAAGTTCCAATTTGCTTAAATGTTTTTATTGCTCATCTTTTGGATCTTGTTCGTGATAGTGATTCTTGGTATGTATTTCCTCATATTTGGATCTACATATCCTCATGGGAACCACTTGCTTCTATTTAATCCAATCACTAGTGATTGTGTGACTATTTGAAGCAATCAAGAATCTCTTTCGAAGCATCAAGCTTAATTCCTATCTTGTTATATGCTTCTTTGTGTGAATATGATCTTGGATATCCTTGCAAACTACCTCGGGAAAATATCCCTATTACTTTTTGTCCTTGGACAATTAGTATTTAATATATGGTAGGATTCTTTGATCATATTGGTTTTGGCCTTTTCTTATTTATATTATCTTTGGCCAATAAAATGTTTTTCTATTTGCTCCCAAGCTTTCCTTGCCTCTTGTGGATCTTCTTATTTTATTTATTTCCCCTTGTGTTTTATTTAGTGTAGGTAGTAGTGATGATCTCATTTGTGGGCATTTTGCATTCAAAGGCAAAATTATATATAATGCTCTACTTATGGGGGAGCTCTCCTATATTATCTAGAACATTGTTTTATGCTTCTTGATTTGATCCTTCTTGCTTGGAAGCTCGATCCTTTTTGTGTTGGTACTTTGTGTGCCATCATGAAAAGTGTGAAGAGTTTGTTTTGGTTATTATTTCCTTGCTCTCGTTGGGAGTTGGCTTTATCTCATTCCGTTTCACTTGTTTTGTTCTTTTAGGATGAGATAAATCCTTGAGCCTTGGTATTTTTATTATCCTTTTTTCTTTGGCTCTTTCGAGTTCATTTGTTGAACTTGTGCTCTTTCATGTGTTGATTTGGCTCTTCGATACAATTTGGACACCTTTTGTCGAGTCACACTTTTGTGTATGTCTTATTGGTTTACTTGGTGTTTTTTGTTCAAATTGTATCTCCTTTTGGTTCTTGAAAGCCTATGCATGCATATTTACTTCTTGTATATATTATGGCATGCTTGCTTTCTTTGATCCAATATATAGGAGAAACTCCACCAAATCCTAATGGGCTAAGATGTGCATGAAATTCAATTTCATATCAATATGCACATATTTGTGTGGGGGCTCTCCTATGTATTGCAGTTTCACTAACTACTTTGGTCCCAATTTGTTTGGGGACCATAGTGTACTTAATTGTGTTTTAGGTGCATTGGAGATATATATTGGGTGCTTGTATCTTGAACAAGGAAGAAGTGGCGTCTACATGTTAGTTGGATGCAAGTTAGGATGATCAACGAATTCATATCTTCTTCATCCTACCAATTATATCTCGATAACAAGTATCTCTCTCTCATGCATACATATCTTGTTCCCAACCTTGTGTAGGTTGCTTGTTGGCATGAATTTGTGTTCTTCCATATGTAGGATTTCTTGTTTTGGCTTTGTAGAGTTCTCTCTATTGCAAATGTGTGTATGTTGAGATGAGTGCATATAATGGGGACTATACTAAATCATGCTCATGATTCACTAATCCCAAATATGTCAATCTAGCAACTTTGTTGCATATTGTTTCCTCAATATCTCCCATGTGCAATAGTGAGTATTTTTGCCAAGTTGATTTCTATCTTGTGATACTTGTTGCCTTTCTCCATATATTCCTTCTATCCTCTTCTTCCCTTGAGAATAGTTGTGTTGTATGGGGTATGTTGGTGTTTGAATCTCATTGATGTACAATAAGATATATTTGAACCCCTGGGCATGCTTTCAAGCAAAACATCTTATTGGTATATTCTATGACTTTTTTTGGGTCTTCATGTGCTTTCTTGAGTATATATCTTGTGTGTTCATGTTTCTTTGTGGTTATATGTCTTTGTGATATTTTCCACCTAAAAATTTATACACACAAGAGAGGATCAATATTTGGTTGTTTTTGCATTTCTTGGAAATCATCTCTTACTTCATTTTGATTCTTCGGTGGTTTCCAAATTATTGTATTTTGTGTGCATTGTTAAATGGTTTTGGAGGAGTTAGGATTCCATGGTTGTGCACATTGTTTCCAAATACAATTACTATAATTGGTGCACAATTTTTGGGGAGCTTCTATAATTCATTTAATGATGCACATGTTCCTTCTTTCTCGTTTCTTGTGGTTTAAATGCTTATGGGGGAGCAAGGATTCCATATTTGTGCATATTGTATTCAATACAAGTATTCTAATCTTTGCACAAACTTTGGGGAGCTTCTCTATTTTTATTTAAACACTCGTTTGGTTGTTGTTCCCTTTTGACATCATTTGATGGTGTTTCAATTGTTTCTTTTGGATCTTTTGATTGCTCGCTTCATTTGTTGATGCCCTTTTCTTTCTTTCTTTTCTTTTTGATTTCTTTGGGTCCTCAATATAGTTTTACTTCCTCCCTAGTTCTCATCATTTGACTTGTGCATATGCACACCTTTGGAGGAATTCTCACTATGTTGACTCACAACTTTTCACCCATTTTGGCAATCGATGCCAATGGGGGAGAAGTTTTGGAGGGTTTAAGGGAAGTTGGGGTTTGCTTTGAGTGTGTTCTTAAGCATTTGCCTCTCATGCTCTTGCATCTTTGTGTTTGCTTTGCATGTTGAATATATAGAGGAAACTCAACCAACGGTAACGGTTGGCAATCTATGCAATGAAATTCAAGTTCATCACACATGCATAGATCGTGGGGGAGTTTGCTCTATATATTGTGGTTGTACCAACATCACATACTTGTGTAGTATTTGATGTTGGGGCAACCGCTTTGGTCATTAATTGTCATATTTAAACCCTCGCTAAGGGATTGTCATCAATTACCAAAATGGGGGAGATTGAAAGGGCATGTATGCCCCCATGTGTGGTTTTGGTAATTAATGACAATCTCTATGGACTAATGTGTAAATTGAGTTTCACTTGTAGGCTTGTCCATTGGCATCACTTGGGCCATGTGTTGGTCTCAAGGTTGGAAGATGAAGAAATTTCCAAGGGCTTTGTGCCCATTGGAATCATGAAGAAAGAAGGAGCTTGAAGGTTGATCAAGACATGTGCAAAGAGTTGCATCAAGATGGATCAACCTCAAGTAGGGATGAAGAAGGGCGAGCTCAAGATGCGCCATCTCTAGAAGATCTCATGCTTGAAGCTTGCCATCCTCATGCTCATGGAATGATGAAGACAAGTTCAAAGAAGAGGTGTCCCCATGGAGTATGGGGGAGCAATTTGCAAGTCTTCATCTTCATCAAGCAAGAGCATCCAAGAAACGTGTTCCCACTATAGAAGAACAATACGGTCTACATCAAGTTCAAGTGGGATGCTCAAGGCAAATGTATGTTCTTGATAGGGCTTCTCTTTTGCCGGTCTCGTATTGTTAGTTGGGAGACCGGGTTTAGGATAGATAGCCGTTCTATCAAGAGGGGCTC
Organism: Avena insularis; assembly: GCA_023614405.1. NCBI lineage: Eukaryota > Viridiplantae > Streptophyta > Magnoliopsida > Poales > Poaceae > Avena > Avena insularis. Next base: position 165,465,690 of record CM042689.1, read on the forward strand.
TCAAGCGGGTGTCTCGTTTGCATTGTTCGGAGAGAGCTCATAGCATCATCTTTCTTGGTTGTTATTTGGTTCTTGTCCATGAGAGTATCTAGAGATTGTGGTCATCATCATAACAAGCTCTAGTTCATCATCTAAGGATTTCACTTGCATATCTTATTGCGGTTTTTGATCTTGCGAGTTTTCCGGCTCCACACCTTGGGGGATACTTCACATATATATTCATAGTATTTTCTCCCAAGGTGATACCCAATATTTCTAATTTTTGTTGGATTCTATTCGTCATTATCTTTCCAACAAAATTGGTTTCATCCCAATCGGAGTTTCCAAGCTCAACTTCTTGTGTTTTGGGTTTTGGAGGTTTTATCGGTTCATCGCTTCTAGAGAGGTTATATCTTTCTCAATTTGGTTTTATACTTCCATGCTGGACTATTATGTTTCTTTGCCTAATCTTGTAAAACTTTTCGTTCTCTTCAAAACGAGCCCAAGATCATCAAAAACGGAGTCCGGGATCAAAAGTTATTGAAGTTTTCATGCAATATTGTCCTGTGTTTTTGCTTGAGCGGAAGTTCCGGCCCAAGTTCCGACCCAACCCAAGTTCTGGCCCAAGTTCCGACCCAAGTTCCGGCCAGGTTCAGTAACTTGTGTTTCTATTTGCCGAAAGTTCCGGTGGGAGGCCGGAAGTTCCGGTGGGGGCACGAATCTGGCCCAAACGGTCAGTTTTTCCTTGTCCTATTTAAGGGGGGCTTCTTCCCCAATGGTTCTCTATCTTTTGAGCTCGCCTTTGCCCACCATTGTTGATCTATATGAGCTCTCTTACTCCCTCTTCCTCCCATGATTCTTACATCTTTTTGAGGGAAAAGTGAGAGGAGATCTAGATCTACAATCCCACCAAGTCAAATCCCTTCTTTGTGAAGGAATCATTGGGATCTAGATCTTGGAGAGTTTTGTGTTCTCCTCTTGTGTTCTTCCTCCCTTATTCCCCCAATAGCTTTTGTAGCTTTGTTGGAATTTGGGAGAAGGACTTGCCCCATTTGGTGGATAGGTTTGAGTTCTACTCTTGTGTTCTTCCTCCCTTATTCCCCCAATAGCTTTTGTAGCTTTGTTGGAATTTGGGGGAGAAGGACTTGCCCTTGCATTTGGTGCATAGGTTTGAGTTCTCCTCGGAGATTCGGCGAGTTCAAGCTTGTGAGCTTGTTTCTCTTGGGTTCCTTGGAACCCTAGACGGTTGTGTGGTTGGATTGTTGACCTTTTGTGGTCTTGTTGACCTTTTGTGGTCTTGTAGCCTTTTGTGGCGTTGTTGGCCTTTTGTGGCATTGTTGGCCTTTTGTGGCTTTGTTGTTGGGAGCCTCCAATTGAGTTGTGGAGTTAGCCCCAATCTTGTACGGGTTCGGTGACCGCCCTCAAGCGTCCCATAGTGGAGCAAGTGCCCGCCTTTTGTGGTGCGCACTTGGGAGAATAGGGTGAGCCTTTTGTGGCGTCGGTGAGTTGCGTGCTTCCGCATCCGGGGTGAGGCCTTGTGTGGCGTTGGGTGAGCATCGAGCCACCACACCTCGAGGTGAGCCATTTGTGGCGTTCGGAGAGCATTGCGCCATCGCACCTCTCCAACGGAGACGTAGCTTTTTTGGAAGTGAACTTCGGAAAACAAATCTTCGTCTCCACGTCCATCCGTTATCTCTCAACCGAACCCTTTACTTATGCCTTTACATTGTGATAGCCATCGTGCTTGAAGTATTTATACCTTGCTATCACCTTGTTGCTTGTATTGCTTAGCATAGGTTGTTGGTGCACCTAGGTGAACTTAGTGGCTAGGTTTTGTGCTCAATAAATTAAACGTTAGTTTTATTCCGCATTTTCTTGAGCCTAAACCGTAATAATTTTAAAAGCCTATTCACCCCCCCCTCTAGGCGACTTCCTTTGTACTTTCAGACTGGGTTTAGGATAGATAGACATACTATCAAGAGGATCTCTCAAGTGAGTAACTCGATCGCATCTTTCAGAGAGAGCTCAAACCTTTGCATACATAGCATCACCTTTATTGGTTGTTTTTTTGGATCTTGTCCATGGTAGGATCTAGGGCTTGTGGGTATATTCATAACAAGCTCCAGTTCATCAAAAACGAATTTCCCTTGCATATCCTATTGTGTTTTTTGATTTTGAGGGTTTTCCGGCTACACACCTTAGGAGGTATCTCACATATTCATACTTGATATTTTCTCCCTTTGTGATATCCAATATTTACACCTTTTTTATGGATTCTACTTGGTTTTATCTTTCCAACAAAATTGGTTTCATCCCAATCGGAGTTTCCAAGCTCAACTTCTTGTGTTTTTGTTTTGGAGGTTTTACCAGTTCATCGCTTCTATAGAGGTCATATCTTTCTCCATTTGATTTTATCCTTTCATGTTTGACTATGATGTTTCTCTGCATAACCTTTTAGAGCTTGTCGTTCTCTTCAAAACGAGCCCAAGATCATCAAAAACGGAGTCTGGAATCAAAAGTTATTGAAGTTTTCGTGCAAGGTTGTCCAGCTTTTTTGCTTGAGCAGAATTTCCAGCCCAAATTCTGACCCAACTTCCAGTGAAAACATGTTTTGTTATATATCTTGTGTTTTGATTTATCGGAAGTTCCGGTGACACACGAAACTGACCCAAACGGGCAGATTTCTCTTGCCCTTTTTAAGGGGCCCCTCTTCCCTAATATTTTCCCAATTTTTTAGGCCATTTTTCCTAGCTCTTCAACTACCTCTCCTTCATTGTTGACCTTCAAAATCTTGCCCTCTTCAGTTCTCCCTCCTATGATTCTTGCATCTCTTTGAGGGATTTGAGAGAGGAGATCTAGATCTACTACCCCACCTAACCAAATCCCTTCTTTGTGAAGGAATCCTTGGGATCTAGACCTTGGAGAGTTTTGCGCTCTCCTCTTGTGTTCTTCCTCCATTGTTCCCCCAAGAGCTTTTGTATCTTTTGTGGAATTTGGGAGTGAAGTACTTGCTCTTGCATTTGTTGCATAGGTTTGAGTTCTTCATGGAGATTCGGCGAGTACAAGCTTGTGGGCTTGTTACTTTTGGGTTGGAACCCTAGACGGTTGTGTGGTTAGTGTGTTGACTTCTTGTGGCCTCCAATTGAGTTGTGGAGAAGCCTCCAGCTTGTAATCTGTTGCGGCTTTGTTGTTGGGAGCCTTCAATTGAGTTGTGGAGATAGCCCCTTCCTTGTATGGGTTTGGTGACCGCCATCAAGTGTCCCTTAGTGGATCGTGAGTAGGCCTTTGTGGTGAGCTCACGGGAGAATAGGGTGAGCCTGCTGTGGCATCGATGATTTGCGTGCCTTCGCATCTTGGGGTGAGGCCTTGTGTGGCGTTGGGTGAGGCCACCACACCTCAAGGTGAGCCACTTGTGGCATTCGGAGAGCATTGTGCCATCACACCTCTCCAATGGAGACGTAGCTTCTTTGGAAGTGAACTTCGGTATAAAAATCATCGTCTCTATGTCCATCTATAATCTCTCAACCGAGCCCTTTACTTACGCATTTTACATTTTGATAGCCATCGTGTAACGCCCCTGAATCGGGTCTATGCAGATCTTAGCATTTCCCGCCAAAACCCGCATAGAAGCAATTCAAAGACGCCCACCAGACACTTTCATGTGGGTGAGATTTGATTACAAGTAGTTACATCACAGTAGTTTACAACAGGGTCCACAAGAACTTATATATACAACAATGACTCGACGAGTCAAGAATACAAATGATACAAATCATAAAGAAATCCAAATAGTATCTGAGTACGGACGAGATCCAAATGGGACTAAGAGTCCTGAAGAATAACCAAGAGGTGTCCATAAACCCTGCCCAGGCCAAACCGGAAGGGTAACCTTGCTAACATCGTCAATCAGATACCTGTCAAACAAAAGGGGTGCCGACAAAGGGCAAAGGAAAAAGGGAGCGGTCAATATTGAGGCCAGTACACTACGAGACTAGAATTCGGCGGTCCTCTCCTACATAGGTATGGTGGGCTCAGCGGCAGCAAAGCTTGCACTATCTAAATTATAGAGACACGCTACAACTTCAGCTATTAGAGCAAGATAAGAGAGCGCTATATGATAACTATAATATAACACCAAACATAATCCATCCGAAGGATTCCCCCTCGAAGACCAGTCCAGGAAGTCCTCTTGCGAAACACACACAGTGGCAATTTTAGTTAAGCATGTGTTTAATTGATGAGGCTAATTACTAGTCATATTATTAGAGGCATATCATTAGTGGCATTGTCTATGATCATGACATTGTACTCCTGAGGCGTCCATAACCGTGGACACATGACTTCTCAAAAATATTTACCCTGCAGGGGTGCACTACTGTATCCAAACGCATGCTCAACCCTTTAGGCAACATATTACGCGTTCCATCTGAATCTCACAAGAAGAACTATTCCTTAACTACACGCACATCCAGAGGCATCACCTACTATGTGGAACCAACCAAGAGGTACGACGATTCTCAAGGAAGGCATAGTGTGTGCACCTACTGGTGGATTGGGCCCTGTGGGGTAAATTGTACACACCGTGGATGCCGCCACTGTGTACCGCAATTTATGTATGCAAGCCATGGCAATCCATAAAAATATCAAGTTCGAAGACATCCAACACACCCATGTCCAAGGACATATTATGTATATGCACCAAATAGAAAACCAATTTTATAACCTTCTGGATATACGAATAGCGCCGGTAGTTGAGGGGGGTTCCCAGAGGCCCCACGTTTGGTTAGTGCGATCAACTCAGAATTGGTATCGTAAAACGAACGGGTCCTAGGTCGGCTCAAGCAGTTCCCAAAGGTGGTCCTATCGGGACCTTATCATTAGGTGAAACCATAACTAATATCACCAATTTAATTTATTATGTTATCAACCATAACTAGATATCATGTTTCACCTTTATGAGAGCAGTACTAGCATTGCCTACGACTTGCACGTGAACTAGCTACTCAGACAAAGGCAATAGGGTAATCAAGGCAATATAGTGGAGCAAGTAAATAAAAAATCGGTACTAAAGCATCGATAATAAGGATAGCAGTAGACAAAGGAAGGAAGTAAATACTAAGAATGCAAAATAGATAGAAGGGGAAGAATGCTCGCCTAAAAAGATCAACCGAAGGCTCTTCGTATCTCGCACAAACTCAACAGCCTATCCGAGAAGAATCAAAGCACTAGAAAGAAACACTGGATGCACTATTTAATACTAGGGCGAAATATCTGGCATATTTATGATATGATGCATGGCATGGCAATATGCGGTCCCACTTAGCAATATTAAGCGGAATCGGGATCCTGACAAATAAATATTATGGTTCGAGTTGTTTATCTACCCCGCAATTTAAATGTTGACTTAACAAGATAAAACATGGTATCGGTTCGCTAGCCAATATTAAATGGAACCGAGAAAGATAAATAGCACTCCCATATATTCCATACTTATTTAGTAGATGAATCGCCATATAACCCCGAGCAATAATATATGTATGCAAGCATAGATAATTTAATATACATAAAAGTTATATTATATTTATCAAAATAGGGTATCGGGAAGGGTCAGACATTTTGGTTCCCAAGATCTTGGTCCAGAGGGTTTCGGGTTTGGTCTTCAGATCAGAGATGAATAAGACGGGTCTCAGGGTTCGGAATCCGTGAAGTAGAACTTGACGTCCCGGCTTTAGAGGTCTAGGAGTCCAGAATGATGGTCTTGTGTAGTTCTTCGAGTCCTCGTCTCGTGTAAATCTCGGTTGCATGAAGGGCCACAGATCTAGTCGAGATGGGTCCTGGAAGGTAGTTGTGAGAGCCCGCAACTTCACAAAGAACAACGTCCGAACCATCACTTAGGAGCCCGCAGAGAACACACAAGCATAGTACATACATGCATGTACACGAATGAGTACAGGAGCAGTACCGCCATAAACCGGACTGGGCAGTGACTGACAGAGAACTTCACTTTGGATGCAGGGACGCCTAGGTCGAGGTCAGGGCGACGCGTTGGCGTTGGTGCGGAACGCAGCGACGTGCCCGCGAGGCCGAAATCGGGGTCGCAGGGACAACATCTGGCCAGAGGAGGCGATGCGAGCATGGACGCGCTTGGGCGGGACAGAGGCGCAACTAGCAGCGTCGCCGCAGGGGGCTGTATGAGGGCGCCAAGGTTGGGGACAAACGGCGCCAAATGGAGTTGCAGTTGGTGGCCTGCGCTGCAGGTGCTGACGGCGGGCGAAGCTTGAGGTGGGAGGTGGCGCAGGAGCAGGACGGGGCGGCAGGGGCGACGCTGGAGCGGCTGGACGCAAGGCTGCCAGGGACGCCTGCGGCGGCCGGTGGTTGAGACGAGGTCAAGGGCGATGGGTCCCACAGCATCGGCGCGCGCTCGGGCAGAGAGGAGGCGGTGGCCAGAGTGAGCCCGCAGGGAGAGAAGGGGTGGCGCTGGCGGCGGCGGGGAGACGATGGGATCGAGGGATGGGGATCGCGTGTGTGCAGTGCGTGTGTCCCGCGTGGGGTGTGGGTCGCGTGGTTGGTCAGGCGTGTGTGCTTAGAGTGTGTGCGTGAGTGTATCCCATGTTGTGTCTGGTGCGTGACAACCTGTGGGGGTAAATTAAATAAAAATAACCTAAAGTCGTAACAAATTCAAAGATTAACTCTATTTGAAAAGAAATTCAATCTAAATAACCCTTTCCTGCCACTCCACTGCCAGCTGTGCAACCTCTGTCTGCAGCGCCAGCTCAGACGGCCATACGCCTGCCTGCTTGGCTGGGGCAGAGGCGCCACGCTGCAGCTACCGCTGGCTCGCGTGTGCAGCGCCACCTAGCATGGCGCCGCACGCCTGCGTGCTGCGCCCCTCGGGCTGGCACTGCACGCCCTGCCACGCTGGCTCCACGGGGCCCAGCACCTTAAGTGCGGAGCCAGGCGGGGTGGCGCCGCACCCACCTGTGCCACGCCGTGCTGGCTGGCGCCGCACGCCTGGAGCCCTTAAGGTGGCATCGGGTTGGCCCAGCCCGACCCTCTTCTCCTTTTCCCCTCTTTCCTCTCCCCTCACCACTTAGAACGGCGGCGGCGGCTAGGGCTCACTCCTCCCCAATCTCCACTCAAAACTCCAAGATTTGAAGAAAAACTTAGGGGATTTCTTCCCCAATAGCCTCACCAAGGTATTTTCCTCTTCTCCCCTCAATTTCATCCGCAAATTTTAAGTTATTTGTCCCTAAATTGAGAAGTTCCTCCAAATGCTAGGCCACCAATTGGATATGTAAATTTGTATGGAGGAATGAGGTCTTTGGTTGATATATAGAGTTAGCATTGTTATATTAAACATTCATGTATATAGATAAGATTGTTAGGGTTAGGGTTAGAGTTAGGGTTAGGGTTAGAGTTATGGTTAGGGTATGGTTGTATGAGCTTGTTGTTAGTGTAAATTTTGGCATAGATACTTATTTAATTTATGCACCGTTATGTTCTTATATTCTTTTTAGGGATGGCTATAATTGTCCATGTTCATCATATGGACAAGGAAGCTTTCTTGAGAGGCAATATTGAGCCAGACCCGGATGAGATTGACTTGGTGTTTGATCGTAGTCCAAACTATGCAGAGGTGTTGCAACAAATTCGGATAGATTTGAATTGGATGGATCCTAGTGATGTTGTTGAGTTGGAGGGTAGGCACAATGTGGGATTTGGGATGCACAACCGTTGGAAGACAATGCGTATCAGCTCGGAGCAACGTTGGTTTGCATACAAGGAAGTGGTGGCCGAATCACAAGACAAAGCTCTTGAGTTATTTGCCACGAAAAAGGTTGATGATAATATGCAAAGGAGTATCATACCGGTTGCCTCCCCATATGAAGCTCGGAGTCCTCCACCCATGAACCAAGAGGAATTGACTGAGCCTCCTTTGACACAGCAAGATGAATTGAGGACATCTCTGAGCCCCATTTCAAAGAATCAAGATGAAGCATTGGAAGAGGAGAATGATGAGTATGAGGATAGTGAGAGGGAGGTTGAGCTCTGTGACAATACTGTTGGAAATTTAGACTTATATCATACACAAGAGAACATGGAACATGGAAATTTAGACTTATATCATACACAAGAGTGCGGCGCCAGGTGCCACGGCGCCGCAGGCCTGGGAGGGTGCGGCGCCCAGCGCGGCAGGCCTGGGAGGGTGCAGCGCCAGATGCCACGGCGCCGCAGGCCTGGGAATGGGCCTAGCGGGCGGGATGGGATAGTCTTGGCGCCAAGATGCACTCTTGTTGCGCCTCCTGACCTGGCGCCGCAGGCCTGGAGGTGCACAGTTTCCTTCTTTCTAGCATGCATTTCTAACTTTCTAACATGAAACAAACATTTCTAACTTTCTAACATGACTCCAGACATGACTTAAGCATTTCTAACTTTCTAACATGACACAAACATTTATAACATATTTGACTCAAGCATCTCTAACATTGTCTCAAACATAAAACATTGTCATAGGATTAACATCACAGTACCTCAAACATTGAACCAACATAGTCTCACACAACATTGAACCAACATAGTCTCACAAAACACTGAAACAACATAGTCCTCTCCTCTCCTCGGAGCAATCTTCTTCTGCCGCGGCTCGTCCTCTGGATCGGACTCGACAATAGGATGATTTCTTGGCCTTAGCTTGATTGCGGACCGTACCTTCCGTTGATACTTCTCCAATGACATGTCGTCTGGCACCTCTTCGTCTTCGGCCTTTACAATAAGAGCAATGATCTCATTAGAGTGATACATGGAAATTCAAGAACGATGTCATCGGTGAAAGTTTATCTCTTACCGTGGAAGATTGCTCATCGTCGGGGCTGCTTTCCTCTCATGAAGTGGACTTTGCCGGTTCCTTGGACGACATCGCAACAACCTCGGGATCCCGACAACCAAGCAAGTTCGCGAAGCGTCGTAGCTTTTTTGCCTGCTTCCTAACGAAATCCATTAACTTGTTATTGCCCTCCTCATCCCTCGGGAACTCCAAAGCGCCCTCCAACTCATCCGCCTGCTTCTGGACCTCCGTGCGCTGCATTGCAAGCAAATCAATGACACATTACACAAATCCGACTAAGATAGTAACGGGAACATGAACTACCGACTTACCACAAAGTTCATCACGGGGGCAAAGGAGGTTTGCCGCCCTTCTCTAACATCTTGGTTGTACTCAAGGTTCCTCAGCTCGTCCCACGCAGGCAGCGGCTCTTCCAATATATCTTCCGGATATGCATCCGGTAGGAGCTTCACACGAGTGTTCTCTAGAAACCAATGGAGGTACTCGCTGAAAGCGTCCTCACAATGGGGTTTTGCAGCCATTCTTTTCGATTTCTTAGCTTCTCTCACACATAAAAGAAATCTAGCTACGTGTTTCTGGTGAATCTTGCCCCAGTCAGTCTTCTTGCTCTTGAGCCTGTGTGAATAAAGAGCAACTTTTGAAGCACACACAACTATCATACATTGTCTTCAAAAACATGTATAGAACCAATTCTTACCGATGAAGAGCTTCGTCGGTGTCCTGGTAATCCGGAGGTGTAGCCTGATAGAGACCAAACTGTCTCATAACCCGATGCGGCATATAATGCTCAACAACCCACATGCATATCATGGGGCACTCCATATACCATAGATTGCGTTCCGCGTCGCACTGTGGGTTAAGACGGAACTCCTCACAACCAAAATTGTCCCTAGGACCATATACCTCCCATACAACCTTAATCGCAAACAAGATAGTTTAATGAGAAGAGCACTTGAAAGGAATGCTAAACGGTGTATGTTTAGAAATTTTTACTTGCTCCGGGAGAAGGTTATCAAACTCATTGGTGTATCTCAGGTACGCGTTTTGTAGGTCGGTTGGAGTCTTTGAGACCATGTCCCAATTATAAGCCCATGTGGGCCACTTCAACCTTTCCCCACCATCACTATAGGGTTTGGAAGGCATATGTTTTGGCCTACCAACTGGAAAGCGTTCCCACATCCACACCGAGAGGAGTAGCAACGGACCACCGATATAAGCCTCAGACCCAGTCCTTCGACAAGCCTCGTCCAGCTACACAAGAAAGCAAACAAACTTAGTCATGCATAAGTTCGAAGAACATATGTAAAGACGGGAAAAATAGAAACACCCCATTACCTGCCGGTACAAGAAGGCTAATGCCACCGAACCCCAGCTCCATTTTTTATCCATCATAGTTAAGGCCTTCAGCCAGTGCCAGTGAGCCATGTTGCCCTTACCATCAGCAAATATAGTCTTCGTGATGACATACCACACATACACACGGGCATATATAGTAATCTCATCCTCGCTAGCATTCTCAGGACATGTACTAAAGTTTTGTGCTATCCACTTGAAAGTAGCACCGGCCGTGACTCTTAATTTCTCCCCCTTTGAGTTTATAGTGTCACCAGGACACTTACCACCGATAGGCCACACATCCGCTCCACGCCCGGCCGGAACTGTGTTAATACATAGAGGATCCCCCTGGATAGGGAGTGCAAGGATCATGGACATGTCCTGCAGAGTGACGGTCATCTCACCGGTACGGAGGTGAAAACTATGCGTCTCCGGCCTCCATCGGTCGACGAGCGCGGTGATAGCAGCAGGGTTCATGTGCGGTGAACCACGATTGACCATATGGATGAATGGGAGCAATCCTAGCGCTTTGATGTGCACCATGTACCGATCATCGTACCGCATCATCTCTTGGAAATGCCCGTGATACCTAAGTCGTAGGGGAACAAGAGGCTGCACACATAGAAGCTCGGTTATAACATGTCCATCCAACTTGAGAAACATATAATGATTTCGAGGTTTTTTTTCTTACCTTGATCCCCTCGGCAAGAATGCGGCCACGGTGAACCTTGTCATACGACGGCTCAAGAAGCGACATGCCTTCTACGAACCCGGGTTGTACATGGGGCGGTGTACGGGCTTCTTCCGATTCCGATTCCGACATCCTAGTTAATTAAAAAAAGTAGAACTATATATGTGAGCATATTATAAACCAACTACTAATACGAATAAATTGCTATGTGAGCCAAATTATGTGGGCACCTCTATGTGAGCAATGTAGGCATCTACATTTTTTCAAACCATTATTCCAATGTGGCATCTCTATGTGAGAAAAATTATAAACCATTGTTTCTATATGGGCATCTCTTTGTGACCTAATTTTACAAACCCTAGTTTCTATGAAGGCATCTCTATGTGACCAAGGTTCCAATAGCTATGAACAACAAATTAGAACTAACATGTATATGACCAAATACTATACAAACATGACATTGCTCCATAGAATCTCAATGGGATTTAGGGTTTCACCATGTCATTGCCATTGCTAACTCTAGACATCAACCAAACATGACTACACATCAACTAATCCTATGGGATTTAGGGTTTGGACGAATTTTGCAATTACAAACAAATACAATGGAATTTTCGGATGAACTAGAGGGATGTGAGGGAGAGTACCTTTGAGAATGGATTGGGGATGAAATCCCCTAAGAAACCAATGGAGATATTGCCGTTTTGGAGATGATTGGAGAGGGGGAGTGAGTGCAGCCGTCGCCGCCGCCTCGTGCTGGAAACTGGGAAGAATGAGGCTAGGGTTGGGGGAGAGGGAGGACGCACGCGCTTAAGGGCTCCAGGCATGCGGCGCCAGCCAGTACGGCGCGGCACAGGTGGGTGCGGCGCCACCCCGCCTAGCGCCACACTTAAGGTGCTAGGGCCCATGAGCCGTGGCGAGGCGGCGTGGCGGCCAGGCGCAAAGACGCAGACGCTTGGCGCCATGCTAGGTGGCGCTGCACACGCGAGCTGCCAGGTAACGTGGCGCCCTAGCCCCAGCCAAGCGTGGCTGCAGCGTCGGCGCCGTCCGGCCTGCTACCAGAAGGCTGCGCTGCCGCGAGGCGTAAAGGTTATTCAGATTGAATTTCTTTTCGAATAGGGTTAATCTTTGAATTTGTTACGACTTTAGGTTATTTTTATTTAATTTACCACCTGTGGGTGGGTGCGTGCGTGAGAGATGGGTGCCCTGTGGTGTATGTGTTGGTCGGGTTGGGGTAGAATTAGGGTTAGGTTTAGTTAAGGTTTGGGTAGTAGGTGGCTGGCTGGATTTTTGGGCCAGGCTGGCTGCCTTCCCTAAAAACTCTTTTATTTTTATTTATTTTATTTTTAAAAGACTTTTGTTAATAGTTTTTAGAAAACTAAAAGATTTGGAAAAGACTAGGGGTTTCGATTTGAAATTAAAAGAAGAGACTAATTAGAAAATAAAATAGGATTTTGGTAAAATTATTTTAGAACAAGAATGTGCATGATGTTATGATGATGCACACAAAGAAAATATCAAACAATTTTAATGTGGAAACTTTTCCAGGCGTTACACATCGTGTTTGAAGTATTTCCTCTTTCTATCACCGTGTTTCTTGTCTTGCTTAGCATAGGTTGTTGGTGCACTTAGTTGAACATAGTGGTTAGGTTTTGTGCTCTAGAAATTAAATGTTAGTTTTATTCCGTATTTATTAGAGCATAAACCGTAATAATTTTAAAAGCCTATTCACCCCCTCTACGCGACGTCCATTGCACTTTCAGTGGTGACCTTGATCAATTGGTGCCACCTGTCAGCTTGACCAGTTAGTTTCTAGGCATTGAATAGAAAATCAGGATTAAGGAGGGTCTTCTTTGTAAAATATATCTGTGCCAAAGACTGGTCAACCCAGTGTCATGTCAGTAAAATGTGTAGCTCTACATGCTCCAGTGACCTTCGATGAACCACTGAGCATATTCGGTAACCATAAATTGTGTATCTCTATGTACGATGACCTTTTGGGTAAAGGGGTTGAGTTTGATGACCATCCATGTATTTAACTCCTTTTAGTTTATTAAACCTATATGATGAGGGACAGTAGTAGGAATAAAAAAATAATAAAATCCAGTACTAGTTTCTACACGCTTCTATTATATTCTAGGTAATTTAGTCCTTTAGTCATATGTGTTGTAGTAGTTTCTGGAGTGTCCTAGTATGAGTTGTAACCATTTTGTTTGTGTTTATTTCGTAGTTTTAAGTAGTAATTCTTTAGAGCCTTCTAGCTATAAGTAGAACTAAAAAGTGGAGGATCATGAGGCCTATAAATAGAGGTCCTCACCTCTATCTATGGAACTTGGACTATGTACCTAGTACCTATCAAATAAATGGAACCTTGTGTTCTTGTTTTAGATCTTGGATTAGATCTAGTATGTTGAGAGTTTTGGATTAAACTCTTGACAGCCCACGCCCCTAGAGGCTAGAGAGATATCTAGCCCACGCCTCTAAAGCGATATCTAGCCCAACATGTTGGAGTGGTTCCTTTAACATTTGTGTTGTCTTTATTATAGCAGCAAGGTGGAGTTGTTCCTCCACAACCCTTGTGCTGCTTCAGGTGGTATCAGAGCCTTGCTGATCCATTCTAGTTTTTGGTGTTCTATTGGAGACGAAGCTGCAACCAACAATGTAAGGATTGGAAAAGAGAATGGATGTTGCAGAACAACAGAGCCGAGCGCTGCGTGAAGATCGAACACATTTAATGTGGCAGACTTAGCTCTTCATCATCCATAACAAGCACTCTATGAAGATAACTCGAGGTCGAGTTCTAAACAACTAGGGGAGCTTGATGAGAGACAATAGTGGGAATAAAATAGTAATAAAATCCAGTACTAGTTTCTACACGCTTCTACTATATTCTAGGTAATTTAGTCCTTTATTCATATGTGTTGTAGTAGTTTCTGGAGTGTTCTAGTGTGAGTTGTAACCATTTTGTTTGTGTTTACTTCCTAGTTTTAAGTAGTATTCTCTACAGCCTTCTAGCTATAAGTAGAACTAAGAAGTGGAGGCTCATGAGGCCTATAAATAGAGGTCCTCACCTCTATCTATGGAACTCGGACTATGTACCCACTACCTATCAAATAAATGGAACCTTGTGTTCTTGTTTTAGATCTTGGATTAGATTTAGTATATTGAGAGTTTTGGATTAAACTCTTGACAGCCCCCCGCCCCTAGAGCGATATCTAGCCCACGCCTCTAGAGCGATATCTAGCCCAGCACGTTAGAATAGTTCCTTCAACATTTGTGTTGTCTTTATTATAGCAGCAAGGTGGAGTTGTTCCTCCACAACCCTTGTGCTTCTTCACTATATCCTCCCTTCTGCTGACTAAGACACATTTCCATGTGTGATGTACAAGAGTTGAAGAAGAAAGAGAAAAAGGAGGTATTACATTAAAGTGGAGAAAAATATTTTTAGTTTGTTAAACCTATATTCTTCTTTTTGCCGAGTAAGACTTGGGGAAGACTAATTTTTTAGGTACATCCTATATTGTTTAGTTTTTTCCTAAGCCTTTTATAAGCATTATATGTTGAGTTGTATGGTCAGTCTTTTCACCGAAATGCATGTTTTTTTGGTTTTATGATGCAAGAAAGAGTATTCAAAAACTTTAAATCGTCATGCTTGCGGCGCACAAGAAAATAAAATCACCATTCTTTGTGGCATGTTGTCCCGTGGCAACGCACTCTTGTCACCACGGAACTCAACCATTTCCCCACCACCGATCACAAGTCAATCATCGAGAATGTATGCTTTAACATCATGACCTTTGATATCAGCTTGGTCCTCATTTTGCAACACTGCAATGTAATTATGGTTGTAGCTGGTTCTCATTTTGCAACACCGACCACAAGTCAACCATCAAGAATGGATGCTTTAACATCGTGACCTTTGGTATCAGCTTGGCCCTCATTTTGCATCATTGCAATGTAATTATGGCTGTAGCTAGTCCTCATTTTGCAACATTGCAATGTAATTACGGCTGCAACTGATTGTAGCTATGGTATGAGAAAATCTTGTATTTTCATCCCCAAGCTTCACCCATTTAATTTGTACTCATTGCTTCCAATAAGTTGCCTGATTTTGAAGCAAAGTAATTGATTTAAGAATATCAATGAAAATCCAGTCTTGTACTGATAAAGGTCTCATTTCTTCAAAGATATCCAGAATTATAATAGTTTTTGTCCCATTTTGAATCAAATGTACATGATGCATTTTTGGCCCATAGTTTCAAACTCCTTTTCAGGTTTTTTAGCTTGACATTGATCTTCTTTATGCACTATTGATGTGTCCAATGGGCATATTCCATGTATTTTATACTATTTCCTTGAAAGAACTATGTTGCAGCCGTTGCAGCCAGTAGTTCTCAAACCTTACGATTTTTGCTCTTGGGTTCTAAAACTTGGGTTAAGTGTCAAGTTTGTAGAATTGTTTACACAATAGGATCTTTACATAAGCGATATAACCCTGACCAACAGACAGACAAATTACATGATGAAGCACATTATGCAGATGCTTTTCGATAATCCACACTTCGACAAAGATCAGTTGGAGAGCCCCCACTGCTGCCTTGGGTAGCCTAACGGTATTTTCTCCAATAGGCGACCAAACAATGGGAAAACAAAATTGCGGGCAGCATATATAACCACTTTGGGCTTTCCCTACAATAGAATTTGGTAAACATGTGGCGTCTTGTGATCTTTAATCCTAGGCTGTTGACTTCCCTGTCTGTTCTGCTAAGAAATGCTCAAGCATGTCCTCCTCGTCATCTGTACCAACATTAGGATGCCAGATTTGTAAAGGTGGATGTCATTATCAAAATTCCACAAAAGAGTGCGACAAAACTTGCCTTCAAAATCTTCATCAAAGTCGATGTCCTCCTCTTCCTCGTCATCTTCTTCGGCAACTGTACTTGCCCCTTTCTACAATTCATGTAACGTGAGTTCAATGGTAACTATGTATACGACAAACATCTGAGAAGTAATAAAGAAATAAAAAAAAAAGGTGTAGCAATAGATAGGGATCACTAAGTATGTTGCACTAAGGCTAAAAAACAGGCAATGGCACACGTCTTGTCTAGAAAGTACCACTATATGCCTTCCACTTTCAAAATACTGTCTCCCGGTGAGTCTCTTTTCCTTTGGGGTTGTAAGAGCTGACTCTGGCATAAGCCTGCAAAATAATGGAAATTCAGAAGACTATCTGTACACACATGTTGAAACAATCACCATCAAAATTTAGGAAAGAGATGCTCCCAAAAGGAAACATGTCATGTTAAGAAGATCCCATTATCCATGAGATCACCGAGACAAAAGTAATTTATGAAAATAAAATATAAACTTGAATGCTTACTTGGCACGCTGTAGCGCCAATTCAGCTTCAAAACGTTCTCTCCAGGCCATAAAGCTCTCAACAGTAACAGCTTCACCATGGGGTATAATGACCTAACATGTAGCAAATGCTTCATTCATATATATGCATCAAAATTATATTTGCTAAAGGGGAACATAATAGCAATTTTCTACAGTTCAAGATTCAGTGTAACAACACATCTAAGACTTAGATTTGCTGGTGTAAGTGGGCTCAGTTGGACAAGTACAAGGAACACTCCAAAACATGCAACCAAGAGCCAGTGAAAGGTAACTTTTAATATATGTACTCCAAGTTCGAAAAAGAAATTGATTTTTGTGCCACTGCAGCTAATCCTGTGCATTGTTTGGTCTCAACCCGTGCAAACCGCTGAACCAACCTGGTAAAAAACGTGTGGTCGGTTCCGACGGGTTCCGGTTTCTGCGCGGGTTCAGACTGCCGGAACAGTTTCCAATCTTTTTCTCATCCATGGTGTCTACAGACCACGGCGAGCATGAAGGTTTCAGCTTTCACAGGGAAGACCAGAAGGAAAACGCTACATGCCTACATAGTCGCAGGCAAGGAACCAATAGCCAGCAGCAGCCTTTGCAGATGATCAGGCCTGGTCTTGCCATTCACGGTCACGGCGTTTTTGCTACTCCGCTGCGCCGGAGTCGGGGCGGTAGTCGACAAGGGCGACGGCCGTGGCAACGACGAGGGCGAACCCGACAACCTCGGTGAGCCTGCCACAGTATCCCCGCACAGCCGCTCTTCGGCCACGGCGCACGCGCAGGCCTCTCGTTGACCACGATCGCCGCAGCGGCGAGGCATGCTGTGCACGACAACGTCAGGAACACCGCCTTCTCTTCGCCACGACGGACAGTAACAGGAGCACAGCCTAGATGCACTAGAACTAGGCGAGGATCATGCACACTGCCAGGGCCATGATGTTGCAGGCGGCGTCCGGCACGGGCCGCACGGCCAACCGTGGCTCGTCGTCTTGTCGAGCGGCAGTCTGTAGGCCTTTCCGTTGAGGGTGGCATGGAACCTCTCCCCTCGGCGGGACATAGGGAACCTGCAAGCTAGATCCTAGAGGCTGAGGAGAACGGCAGGACCCTGCGGACACCACCGCTAGTAGCACCATGGACGAAGGAAAGGGCGGCGAAAAGTAGGCAGAGGAGCGTCTGCACCGTGTTTGACAAACCGTCCAAGTCCAACACCGTATAAACCGTCTACACCAAACCAGCCAAAACCGCCGATTTTTTGCTGGGTTTGAGAATCCATCCAAGCCCAGCTAAACCGGGTATGCCCAGGCTTAACTGCAGCAATGCATGGCTATATAAACCCACAGCTTCATTTCACTATCTGTCCACTGCAGCAATGCATGCTATACAAATACACAACCCTTAATCTTGCCAGATTGAAATAGACGGCTGAAACCAGTTGATACAGATCAACAGCAAAGAACATAAGAAAAAGACACTGGGATAAGCTAAGAATACCTCCTCTGCTGGTTCTTCAATTTCTTCAGGTTCCCTGTCTCCCGCATTTTTACCATATTTCTCAGTTAACCAATCTTTAGCAGAGTCGAGAAGAGTATAAACCATAGCCATGCCAAGATTCTCAGTTGCCTGATTGGAAGGTTTAACAGAACATGATATGACAGTAGGTGACTGATGATACTCCGCACAATCAATAATGCACTCCCAACAAGTTCTGGTGGTATTCGACCACGGTAATATTGAAAAACTGTAATTTTGTATGGTCCCTAGTGTTGACATATGAGTCAAAATGAGCTTTTCACAATTTCCCAAAGTACATCTTATCACAGTCAATGTGTAGGTTCTAGGTTGTTTAGGTATTGAAATTATGAATGAATTACACTTCATTTCTAATGCAAATATGTTGGTTGAAATAAAACTAAGTAATGTACTAAGAAAGTACATTTCATCATATAGATCTACTAATAAAAATATAGATATTTGTATATTTCATTATATGGACGGCAAACCTAAAAATATCCCTACCAGCTATGAGTCCCAAATGACCTACACTGTGATTCCCGAGGAACTGGATCTAGCTCACTTGGTTGAGGTAGTGTATGTTTAACTCCACCACTTGGGTTCAAGTCCTAAGAGACGGAATTTTGGGTTATCCAATAGTTCACTATGTCGGTGTAAGTTTGCCAACAGTTCTGGTCATGTGGGCATAGTCTGCAAAAGGGATCTTGTGTCGGTTTTTTCCATAAAAAACTTTACTATTTTATAATATTTCTGCTCTTCATACTGATTAGCTGAGTTCCTGCTAGTTTTCTACTAAAATGAATTAGTTTTCCACCCAAACAATAAAAAAGATATCAGCCCATTCATATTTGGTCCATTTTCATTATTTAAGTTCAAAGACATTTAGCTTCATTGTTACCACACTGTCAAACGAGACAAGGAAATTGGAGCCAAAATGAAGTACTTACATACCTCTTGGTCAAGCTTTTCTTTCAAGGATGTAAGGTCTTCTGGTTTTATACCCCGTATACTGCATGATTTTGGTTGCAATTTAATGGTTAGTTTTAGAAATACAATATGCATACATCTTGTGTTAGCCTGAATGTAATCTTGTCATGGTGTGATCTGCACACATAGGTTGTGTGCAGGTGTAGTGTGAATAGCACACATAGGTTGTGTGCTTGCTGTGTGTGAACAGGGCATATGAGTTGTGTCCTGTGAAAGTAAGCAGTGCACATAGGTTGTGTACTGAGTAGATAAGCATGCTGCAGTTTGTCTACTGCTAGAAGTATCCAGGGTATGTAGGGATAACTCTAGAATTAGGAATGTTCTAGAGTAAGTCATTCAGGAGTAGTATGAAATATCTAGAGTTGTAGAGTACTCTAGAAGTATGGTGTAGGGTTTGGATTGTGCCACATGGCAACAATCCAAAGGGTCATGTACAAGTATAAATAGGGGTGCCACCCCTCCCATGTAAGCTAAGCTAGTATCACTTGAGATACCCAATAAAAGGAAAGCTTCCTACTAGCAAAGTAAGTGAAGCACATCCCCTTAGAGAGAGAGAGAGAGTGCTGGGTGATAGCTAGTAGATCCAAACACTAACATCTTGCACCAAAAGCAAGAATGTCCGTAGATGCACACAATACTTTGCTTCAAGCCATGCTGGACCAAGTTACATAGCCCAACCTTTTGACATTCACAAGTGGAGGCTCGTCAGGGTACTTCTCGGTGTGTGCAAAAATCAGAGCCATTTGAACTGCAAATCAGGGTCAGATAACATGAGATCTGATATGAACCTAGCATTCGGGGATATATGCAAGCTTGTTTGGTTTGCAATTTAGTATACAACTCTATAAAAGTTTGTTTACCTGGCACACGAGCTGCCTCGTCGAAATCGTCATCCTAGTCAATATAAAGCAGGGACAAGTGAGGTGGTGTTTTGGCTCCCAGGTGCAAATGAACCCATTATGAAAAATACATTAAAAAAATTGTCAAAAATCTGAACGAAATTTTCGCATGTACATCCGGACATCCTATGTCCGTACACAAGTTTTCAGCAAGAATGAACATTTTATGTGGCTTGTGTAGAGAAGACAAAAACATGTTTGTGAATAGACAAGTTAGAGCACTGAAATTTGTCTTTTTTACATGGGACACCAAAAATGTTCTTTTCCCATGGAAAGTTGTGTACAAACATATAATGTCTGGATGTACATGCAAATATTTGTTTTGAAATTTTTTGACATTTTAAAATGTGTTTTCACACAGTGGGTTCATTTGCACCCATGAGCCGAATTGAATTTCCGAGGGACAAGTCACAAATTTCATCAAAATAAATTGAAAATGCATTTGTAAAGATGACTAGCGTAGCACTTTTAAGAAGCTCAAAATGTGTGACGTTCAACGTTGTCACCCAGGCCAGATTCAATAAAGTGCGTTAATATGATGTCCACAACGGATTGATTCATCTGCAGAACTGGAAGTACCTGAGGGGATATCAGGATCTCGAAGCAGCGGGCTCTGGTGTCGATCCCGCTCTCGCTGAGGTCGATCTCTGCAACAAATCCCATAAATAAAGGTGGTTAAGTTTGGGGAGGAATAGCAGGGCTCTGCTAGAGAAGTCAGAGAAGCGCGGAGATTCGGAAAGGAAAGAAGAGAACAACCCTTGATATCGTCCATGAGGATGGCCTGCAGGGCCTCCAGTTCCATCTCCTGCTCCTGCTCGTAGTCTGCCATGCCATCCGCGGATACAGCACCATAAGCGCAATTACACACAACTGCAGTGAGTACCACGATGGAAGGGGAAGGGTACATGGGAGTTAGCGCGAGGAAGAGACAGGGTTCAGGTTCATCCTACCAGCCATGACCGGTGAAGTCCCTGTTGCTTCTTACTCCGCTGCCCTTCTCGTGGAGGATCCAAATATCCTACTGGAGAGACTTCGGAGGCGGCGGCGGCGGAGAGGTGAGGCAAGAGGAGTGGGATGGGAGAGCAGACGGGCTTGCGAGGGCTAGGAAGGCTGGCTATCTGTGGATGGGCTGGATCAGTAGGGAGCCTTCGGCCGATGTTGGGCTCAGTTTGCCAGTGCGCTAGTAGGCAGGACAGAGAAAAACGCTTTTTCAGGCCACGCTGTGGAATCGGTTTTGGTACCGTGCATGTTTATTTTCGGGGAAATTTAGGTCGAGGGTGTTCTGGGATTATCTTAGTTGACTAGTTTTTATTTATTTTTTAAATAGGAAAAAAAATTTAGAAGCCATTCCATTAAACCAAGACGGTGGAGCTACACATTTTCACGCAAGACCCTAAGAAAAAGAAAAATAAGACCAGATCCAAATGCTTTACAAAGAGAACCCTACAAGAATAAAAAAAGCAATTAGGTCCTCCTTCCAGCTCGTCTCTACAACTAATCGGCATCACGATGAAGGTTGAAACTGCACCGGACTTCGCCGGCAATCTTGATGACCTCGATTTGACCAGG
The DNA here is from genome assembly GCA_023614405.1 of Avena insularis. NCBI lineage: Eukaryota > Viridiplantae > Streptophyta > Magnoliopsida > Poales > Poaceae > Avena > Avena insularis. The sequence goes on from CM042689.1 coordinate 165,486,895, forward strand.
ATAATTCGTTGCCGGCCTGCCTCCAATTTGGAACTACGGAGAAATTTGGCTTCACTTCTCCAAGAGAACCCATCGCCGCTGCAACTCGGAGAACTCTCCCTTGCAATCGCAACCTCTGCACCCAGAAAGAGGGAAATGGCCGAAGAACAGCAGCGATGAGCTCCCAGGATTCATCTATGTTGCGTGAAGAAACCAAGCTCTCTCCTTAGAGCTCCTGCCCGAAACGAGGAGAAGAAGTCGTAGAACATGCCGCAACAACAAACCCAAGAAATAGACTTATTGGACAAGCTGCGTCGAGGATTGCCAACAATGAACTCCCTCACGAAGCCCCAAAAGTCGGCGAGGACGACCACTCCAGCGGCAAGCCTGCACTACCGCTAGGGTAACTGCAACGGAGCCACACCTTCTTTGACAGAAGACTGAGAAGACCGAAGCAATCCGAGACAGCAGCATCGCAGCGTCCCTCCTCGCCACCACGATCGACCAGGGACAGTTGTGAAACGGCACATCTCGACTTCAAACGGCTCCAGCAAAAATGCCATCTAGAGGAGGGAAAAGAGGAAACCGCCGCCATCATCTCCCCCCTTGCCGCCACGGCCGGCCAGGGAAAGACGAACAGGCCACCGCATCACGCCGCCGCACCTCACTCTCTTGCCTCCACGGTCGGTCGGGTGAGATAAGGCAGCCTTCGCCGTCCTCATCTGAATAAGGTGCTCCACAGGCCTTTTATTCATGGAGTTATCGGCGCTGACCTCCATCTACAGCTTCAGCCACCGGAGAAATGCCAGGAGAGGCAGGGTCGCCAGCCATGAGAAGATCTTGACCCAGAGATCATGCCCACGCGAACTCTCGGCAAGACGCCAAGCCACGATGGAAATCCGCCAAAACCAAAACCAACTACACCTACTACTACCTCCGACACCTCCCTAAACCCAACCCCAGTCGGCTAATCCGGCGGGGAGGGCGGCGGAGAGGCCTGGCGCAGGGCGGCTTACTCTCAACGGAGGGGGAGGAAGGAGGTCGGTAGAGGATAAGGTTTGACCATCCATAATGAAAGCAAAGAATGAAATTTGCACCTTTGACTACTGATGAACCGTCGAGAATCGAATCTTTAAGCAAAGGGAAAGGAAATCACATCTTTATAAGGCATCGTTTGGTGCTAGGATTTTCGTGGGGATTGGCGAGTATCATCCCGGCCTATCCCGGAATCCCCGACTTTTCCCGAAAGCCCGTTTGGCGCTAGAGTTTTTGGCCGATTCTATCCCCGCCCATCCCCGCGTATCCCCATCCCCGGCCCATTTTTCCCTTGCACATGATCCACTACCAGGACCACGTGTTTTATCCCCGTCCCCGTCCTGACGAAAACCTAAGCTACTACAGGTGGCACGCAAGGCAAGCTGCAAGGGTGGCGCGAGCAGAGCGGCGATATCGGCGATACATATAGGAGTTACAGGAGGGGCGGAACATCTGACTAGACGAAGACAAATATGGATCCTGTTGAAATGCTCTGCATCGCTGCCGTTCTTGGAATTTGACCGGCGACACCACCTTTCGTCGTTCGTTACTCCGGTCTACCTTCTCTCTGGTAATCCCCCTTCTCTATCTCCCTCTATATCGCATTGCTAGGCAGTCATCGTCTTCCGCAATATGGACTGGAGAATCCCCTCTGCCATCATGTGCAGCCGCCAGTCTGTGCCGATGTACAGAGGGCCCGTGTGGCTCGGGATCGGTTGCGTCTCCATCGATCGACAAGTTGGTGGCTCAGATTCTCCCGAGGAGATTCAGATGTCATGATGTCGGATGCTCTGAATCTTCTACGGTACTAGTTTAGATTTCGTTCGCCTCACGGGCTATAAACACACATGATGCCTTTGCTAGTTTGTTGCTTTTGGTAGAATGATGTGCCTGTCTGAGTCCTCTTGTGCGTACGTATTTGTTTTTAAAGGCAGCACTTGCTCATGAAAAATTGTTAATGCAGCGGCATCTGAACCTAGTTGATTTGTTCATGGAAAATTGTTGATGGCCTGATGTATGTCTATGTGTCAGTATGTATAAGGCGTGTTTTGTCGTGGCACTGTCCACATGTGTCTGACATAAGAAACTAAGTGGTCATCTTACTAGACTATATTAAGTACATGTATGGTGTATATTATCTATTATATAATCAAATTCAAAAACGCTACCTCTCTATAATTTATGCATGCTTTGTCTTAACAGAACCATACTTGTTTTGCACTTTAAATTTCCTTCAACACTATATATTGCTTCTGTTTCTCTATCTTTTTATCCCAATGTCCTTATATCAATGTTGAATCAGAGTCATGGGTACCTACAACACTTTTTTCAATGTAGCAGTGTCGTGGTATTGTCGACGAGTACGCTATGGAGGGGTCCTCACAGTACGTGTTTAGAGACATGGGGAAGGCGGTAAGTTGGTGGGTACGAGGTAACACATCTTACCCAAGTTGAGGTCCCACGATGGTGGAACCCTACTCCTGCTATAAATCACTATAAGGGCAATACGCCAAGTTACATAATTGGTTCGATGTGCGAGGTGTCGAGTTGTATCGTACGAGTCATGCCCTAAGGATCTGTTTGGTTTGTGCCCCCAAATCACCCTACCAAAATACTGGCCATGCCAATTGATGTGTCTCTTGTTTGGTTTGTTTCCAATTATTTGGCAGCCTATGGTCCTTGTAGTGTTTTCTTCACAGATCGTTGCCAATTTTTTGGCAATCCCAGGACGACCAAATCCTGCGCCAAATTATTGGCTCGCCAATATTAGCAGCGCCGCTATAGGAAAAATCCAAACGCACCCTAAAGGCTCCTAGAGGTCCGACTTATAAAGACGCCAGATCCTAGGGTTACAGGGAAAAGTCCTAGCCGGACAGGTTATAGAGTCCTACACTAGTACTAACTAGTCTTCATGTCTTGCACTGCAAGTCTCCGAGTATGTCGGTGACTCCATCGTAGCCTTCCTTTATCCGACATGGGTCTCTCTTCTGGATCCATCTAACTGGGCAGCCCAACAGGCCATAGGCCTCGCTACCAATTGTGGTCCACCCGAGTTATCTGGATTAGAGACATGCCATGGTGGTACTCATTTAGCATATCCCCAACAGTAGCCCTCGGAGAACTCCGAGATATTGCGCCGTCTTGCCTCTTTAGATTTAATGCTCCGTCTAGGTAATGTCAGCAAATCGTCAAGCAATATCTTGTAGTACTTCAAAGAACCTTGCAATGTTCTCTGTCTTCAATATGTAAGTCGGATAATCACCGAGTCTTCCATCGTACTCTTCTCGTAGCCGGACAGGATCCGTCCATGTCAGAATCTTTAGATGGGACTATTCTTCTGCATATGTCAGTGAGATGACATAGACCATAGGCTAGTGATGCCTCGTAGCTCACACATGCAGGAAACATAATCATAGTGATTTTCCCGCACGAGAAATCCGAAACGTCAAGTGGCGGTGGTGTGAACATGGCGAAATCTCCACGCACGCTCGCACACGCGCTGTCCATGCATCGACCGTTAGATCATCTTACACGAATCTTGATGTCGGGGCTATATATTTTAACTGTGGTGGTCAATTTATTTTTCACCCTCATTCGCTCCTGCATCGTCTTCTTCCTCCAGCCCAAATCCTCTTCAAGCACATCGCGGGCACATAAAGAAAACCCTAATCCTTCTCCATCTTTCAGTCCACCTCCTCCTCACCAATGGCAAGCAGCAGCAGCAATCCTTCGATGGTGGTGTCCGACGAGGCTTCGACCAAGCCTCTAGCATGTTACACGTCCCGTCGAAGGGAGTGGTGGTGCCACGCTCCGTGGTGGTGGAATCAACCGGCGGCGACCATATTCTAGTGGTGCTCGAGCTGCTAGAAGAGGAGGCTGACTCTCACAAAGGGGAGTGGCGTGGACATCTCCGATGGTGACATCAAGGAGATGATCACTGAGGGGTACCTTCCGTCGACGGAGGGTCTGGTCTGGCGGGCGGCGCCCTAGCGAGGTCGTCCCTTCTCCCCGACCCAAAGAAAAGGTATACCTCAAAGCCCAACCGGTACGCGGAGTTTCCCTGCCGTTGTCCGACTTCTACATCCAGGTCCTCCAACACTTCCGGGTTCAACCTCAAAACCTCTCCCCCAATAGCATTCTCTCACTTAGCAACTACGTGGCTCTGTGCGAGGGATACCTAGGGATTAGGCCTAGGTTATATCTGTTTATATACTTCTACACCATCAAGAGGGAAGCCGAAGTGAGCAAGGAGGAGCTCAGGAACTGTGAGACCATCAGCTTTAAGATCCGTCCTGGCCGGTGGTTCCTAGACATTGTAGGACACGCTGCAAGAACTGGCAGCATACATACTTATACAGCCCAGATATCCCTCTGGTTGGCCGAGAATCATCGTACCCAGACTTCATTGATGGGGCCGCCGCTAGAGCCATGGAGATCCCAAGCCCTCCTCCCCTCCGGCGACGAAGCCTCCCACGTTGTAAGGCGGATTGAGTGGATCGTAGAGACGGGTCTGACCGGCTTGGACCTAGCCATGTGCTAGTTCATCAGGCGGATCCAACCTCTACAGCACCGCGAGAAGTTGATGTGTCAGTACACCAAGGACATAAAAGATACCCTCCGGATCTTCGATGATAACTTTTCCAATGACTCTATCAAGCTCCACCTCAAGGACATCGTCAAGGTGAAGGACCGCAAGCATGTCTTTGCCATCACCTATGAAATGTTTGAGGACGACAAGTGCCCAAAGGTAATTCTCACTTATTTATATTGTTTTGACATATACTCCGGTTCTTCCGACTTGATCATGTTCTTACCGTTTAGCACGTTGGATTCACTTAACAGCTGGGGGACTTGGAGGAGACCTGCATGGCTCCCCAAGTCTATGACCCCAAAATGAAGGAAGTCACTGTTGTGTCCGATGATGAAGTCCTGCTGGCGCGAAAGCGGAAGAGCTCCACCTCTGACACTGCTGGCGGAGGCAAGAAGAAGAAGACAGAGAGTGGAGTCTCCAAGAAATCTGCCGCTTCCCTAGAGGCGGAGAAAAGAAGACTAGCTAGCATCCCCTTAACCAAGGCGCCATATGTTGTGTAAGTCTCTTTTCCTCCGACATTGTCGTTTGCTTTGTTTATTCATGTACTTATACTTTGTACGTTTCAAGAAAAATTCTAGCTTGAGTTTGAAGAAGAGCTCCAAGACAATTGGGGCTTCTAGAAACATTTGAGATATGTTTGTCCAAGCTTCTCCCGCCATCTCTCCTCCTACCCCTGCCATCCATCCGTCTACCGCACCCATCGGATCTCCGATTATGGCAGCATTTGGTCCTTCCGTCATGGAAGTGGACAACACTCCTTCGCAGGAGGTCCCAGATGTTGTCGTGTTGATCCTCGTTCCCGGCGAGCAGGAAACGCAGGAAAGAACCTCTTCCCAAGTGGTTGAAGCTCCGGCTAAGGATGCCATCAAAAGTGGTAAGGAGCTGATGGTGGAAGGAGGATCTACGACGACCACGAGCCAGGCGGAGGCCCCTAAGTTTATAAGCCTAACGCTTACTCCGAGGGCTTCTGCCGCAACTCCTGGTGCAGCCGCGACTTCTCCAACATGCTGCCTTGAGGAGCTTCTCAAATAGGCGGAAATCCTCCGGGCAAACACAGTTTCCTTTGGCAAATTGTACATTGAAGCTGCTAGCAACCTCAATATTATTGCCTATGTAAGTTTTTTATGCCTTTGCATTTCATATATAATATTTCACTGTAGCCGCCGAGGATTTAGACGTAAAACCCTAGGTCTTTTGGTCTGAATGATCTAAGAGTAACTATGTAAGAAACTTTGTGCTGTAGCCCCCAAGTATGTAGTTTGAATGAATAATTCTGACTATATACTTTTAGAGTAGCATACGCAGTATTTGTAAATTTCAATACTGTAGCCTCAAAGCCTCTAGTTGAAATAGAAATAGTTCTGACTAGATGCTTAAAGAAAGACTAAGCATAGCTTTGACTTTTAAAAAAATCTTACTATAGCCCCCGAGCTTCTAGGTGGAACCAATTAATTTTGGCTAGATGCTCCAAGTAGACTAATGATACGTCGTAAACGTATCTATAATTTTTGATACTCCATGCTTGTTTTGTATCAACTTTACTATATTTTGTCTATAGTTTGAGGTATTTTTATACACTTTCTGGAACTAACCTATTGATAAGATGCCACAGTGCCAGTTGCATGTTTTCTGCTGTTTTTGGTTTTAGAAAGCTAAAAAATGAATATTCTCGGAATTGGACGGGCCAAAAGCCAAAGTTCATATTTTCCCTGAACGATACGGAAAATCGAAGACGAGATGGAGGAGGACACTAGGGTGGCCACACCCTAGGTGGGCGCGAGCCCCACCCTGGCTGCGCCCACAGGGGGTGTGGGCCCCTGGCCCTCCATCGACCTTGCCTCCTTCTCCTATAAGAAGCCTTCGACCCAAAACCCCTAAATCATGGACCTAAAAGCCATGAAAAGTTCCACAACACCGCCGCCACCGAAGGGGAGATTCGGGGGACAGTAAGTCTCTATTCCGGCACCCTGCTGGGACGGGGAAGTGCCCCCGGAGCCATCTCCATCGATCTCCACCACCATCTCCATCTCCATTGCTTATTCCCATGATGAGGATGCAGTAGTTCTTCATCGAGGCTAACGGCTCTACCGGTAGCTATGTGTTCATCTATCTCTCTATGCATGATCTTGTTGCGGTCATGAGCTTTGTAATCAAGTAGATCTACCTTGATACTCAAGTGCTTCAATAGATCTCTGCTCTCCCCATATGTGTGTAAGTGACAACGTGCACGCCATGGTGGCACTTAGGCTAGAGTCTACATAAATACTCATCGTGCTTTAATAGATCTATGTTTTTTCCCACGTGTGAAGGGAATATACCCGAGAGGTAATAATAAAGTGGTTATTATCATATTCCTTGTTTATGATAAATGTTTATTTTGCATGCTATAATTGTATTAATACGGAAACGTTAATACATGTGTGTTTAATAAACAAAAAGGAAGTTCCTAGTTATGCCTCTCTTATAAACTAGCTCGTTGATTAACAAGATGATCAAAGGTTTCCTGATCATGGATATTGGATGTTGTTAATAACGAGGTCACAGCATTAGGGTAATGGTGTGATGAACATTCATCCGAAGTATAGCATTACGATCAAGGTCATTCTGTTTATATTGCTATAACATCATACGAAGTAATCTTAGTCCTTATACCATGAGATCATGTCAATCACTAACACCGGAAGAGTATCTTGATAACATCAAACGTCACACCGTAACAGGGTGATTATAAAGATGGGTTCAGTGCTACGAAGGTGTTATGTTGAGGCTCATGGATCAAGAGTGGAATTTTTCCATCCCGATGACGGAGAGATATACTCTGGGCCCTCTCGGTGATATCACATTAATTAGCTTGCAAGCAAGTGATTTGATCACTAGAATGTTATATCACGGGAACGAGAAAAGAGTACATGTCGGTAATGAGATCAAACTAGGTATGGATATACCGATGATCAAATCTCGGACATGTAATATATCGCAAGACAAAGGGATTGAGTTACATGCGTATAAGGTTCACACGATCACATAAATCATCGTTGAATATGTGGGAGTTAGTACGGATCTCCAGGTCCCGCTGCTGATTATTGATCGAAGAGGGGTCTCGATCATGTCTACATTATTCACGAATCATAGGATGACACACTTAAGGGATACCGACACCATTCAGAGCAAATAATATGCCAGAGAAAGAAAAAAGAAAGCGCGGGAATTTATTTCATTAGACACCGAAACTGTTTCGGTTGAAATTGCTGAAACTGGTTCTGCATGTGAAATTCAATACTAGCGAGGGGGTTTATGTGAATGTTTGTTAATTAAATTAATTAACAAAATTTTGAATAAATAAATAAAAGAGTTTTATTTAAATGAGAGCTTGCATTAAATTTGGTGGAAATTTAATGCATGTGAGTGGATTTTTGAGTGGAGGCTTTTTAATGGGAGTGGAGGCTTTTCATTTTGAGTGGGAGCTCCACCCACATGAATGTGGAAGAGGTGGGGGCAGCCACCATGGCTGGGCGCCATGCCCCTTGGGGTGCCCCCTCTCCCTATAAAAGGCCCCCTCTCCTCCTCTCAAAGCACTCCTCCTCGCGTAGGATCTCTCTCCCCCCTTTAAAATTTCCCCATGGTCTCGGATCAGCGAGATACATGTTCCCGGTGGCTTTTTCTGGAAGGATTTGTTGCTTCCACTGCTTCACTGGAGCGAGGGCACGGAGGTTGTTGGGGTACCCGGACGTGTGTGCGATCACGGATGCACCACTGATTTGTGGTGCTGGACTTGATGGTGCTGGACCGGCTGGACCAGATGGACTTCATCAGGATCTTGAGATCGACAAGCGTTCGTCTACATCATCCACGAGCACAACCTCGTTAACACTATTCGTTCTTTGAGGGTATGTATTCTATGGATGTATATCCACCCGTTGCTTGTATCTAGTAGATAGATCTTGGTACATAGTTGTTCCCATCGTAGGAATTTTTTTGTTTTCTATGCTGCGAACCCAACAGTGGTATCAGAGCCGAATCTATGCGTAGATGCTTTGCACGGGTAGTACACATATGAGTATGTGGGCGATGATGATCATTTTATTGCTTCTTAGTTGTACTTTGGATATTGGTGGCATAGTGGGATGAAGCGGCCCGGACAAACTTTACATGTCCTCGCACATGAGACCTGTTCCACGCTTGACATGCAACTAGTTTTGCGTAAGTGGCTAGCGGGTGTCTGTCTCTCCTACTATAGTCAATATCTAATTTTCTATGAGTTGTCAACAATTTGGTTATCCTCGTTGTGGTTCATGTTCGTAGGTAATAACGGTTCTATCTTCGAAAGCCCTAAGCCACGTAAAACTTGCAATGGATAAATTAGAGGCGTCTAGTTTAGATTTTTGCTGGGCTAGTGTTATGATATGGTGATGTTGTAAGTATAAGTATGATATGATACTCTTACAACACACATAACGTGTAGGTTCCATAGACCTTGTCCTTACACATAGAGGTATGATAGAGATCATACCACGGTGCACATGATGGAGATCATATGCGGGAACCATATCATTTCACTTATTAACATGTGATGTTTGATTGCATCTTATATTGCTTGTTTGGCATTTTATTAGCATAATAAGATGATCCCTCATTTAGATATCAAGATAAAAATGTGTTCTTCCTTAAGTATGCACCGACAATGTTTCGTCGCTTCAAGACATCACGTGATGATCGGGTGTACTTGAATCCACGAGCATATCTCGGGTGTAAGACAGTTACACACGCGAATACTAAGATTCTTACTTGACGAGCCTAGCATGTACAGACATGGCCTCGGAACACGGACCGAAAGGTTAAGCATGAGTCATATGTTTTGATATGATGACCATATGGATGCTCGCCTTTGAAGCTATACCGACTCACGTGATGATCGGACTTGGTATAGTGGATTTGGTTCATGTAATCACCAAAAAGGCACGAGGGATGTCGTTTTTGAGTGGGAGTTCATTTATAATTTGGATTAGAAGAACTCAATTTATCATAAAATAAATCAAAGTGAATTTGCATAATTTGTTGTAGTCATTGGCATTCATTCACCACCTTATGCATAGTTGTAATTGAGATAATAGAACTATAGAATTCTGGATATATACTTTACGAACTGGTATCGTATTGTGTTGAGTGTCAATCTAAAGTTTAAAGTCCTATTGCAAAATTTCAGCAAACTCTATTTACTCCGTGAAATTTAATAGTTAGTATTAAATCGAGAGTAACAATTCCAGTGTTAGTATCTTAAGTATCATGTTTGCCTCCATGATTCTTGATTGTTTTAATATCAAGTTTATCTAGGAGCTAAAAGAATTGTTTCACAAACCATCATGTGGGATATCTGAAACAATGTTTTGGTTGCAATATGATAGAGTATAATATATGTTCTCATATTGGATGAGAATTTGCGAAGGTTGGAGATGCTAGACATCCTAATCATCCAAAAAGGTTTTGGAAAGTAATGTTATACTCATGATTCGCCTTTATAAGCTACAGTAGCTTGATCATGAAAGTCGGCATGATAAGGATGAATAGAAGATGTATGTAAAGTGTTTACTACACTAAAATATTACTAAAGAATGGATTTTGAAAGAATACCGATCATTTTGATGATGGTGATCTACTTCAAAGTGCAAGTCCAAAGGTATTATTATTTGAATATACACGCTTTGGAATATGTGTCATGTAGATGGCGCCACTGTTGATGTTGATAGATTCTTTTAAAAAGTAAAAGGAAATGCTGAAAGAGAATCTAAAAAATATATTTGGCAGAAAAGAAAAGATTGGAAATATCCAATTTAGGTATATGGATGATATACATGTTATGATTGTATTCTTTGCTTGTCAAACAATGTGGTTCTTGGGTATTGGATACTAAATTGGTTGGTATGAAATTTTATACAGAACGACGCAATTCATGAACCACAATGGCCTAAGTAACTAGCAAGAGAATATGTGATGATGTTCATCGAAAACAAACAAACTGTTGTTTGTATTTCTCGTTGACATCAAAGCTTGACTCCAAGATTTGTTTTAATAATTGTTATTTAAATCAGGTATTATGAGAACAAAGGTTGTTCAAATAATTACCGTATTCCATATAAGATGGATGATTCACAAATCTAGTTGGAGAAATCACATCCATAAAGCTAATGCTAAAATGTCGCAAGACAAATGATTGAAAGATCACTAACAAAGTGACATCGCCGTTTAAATTATATTGGAAAGAAAACATGAAGAATCTCCATATTCATGGATTTTTGGAGTCTTTGATTTGATCAAGTGACGCTTGTGAGACTTTCCTCGGGATAATTAAAACTTCGTTCAAAGGCCAAAGAAGAACGAACGACTAAAATATTGGAATTTATACATATTGATGTATGTAGTCCATTATGTGTAGTCGTAAGCGATGGGTTTCAACTTCATATGCTTTCTCCGAAAATTTGAGTGAATATTCACTTAATGAGAAAGAAGTATGAAATATTTGAAAACGTTCAAAGACTTTCAAGATTAAGTGAAAATCATTGTAGCAAGAAAATAAATGGCTTATGATTTTATCATAAGGGATTTATTTCAGTTACAAGTGTAACAAGAAAATAAATGATTTATGATTTTATCATAAAAGGGATTTATTTGAGTTGCAAGTTTAGCAAGACACCTAGATTTACATCTCCTGAAACACCATAGGAGTATGGAGTGTTTGAGATTTGTAATGAAACCTTGTTTGACATGGTTGGATCAAAGGTGTTATCTATAAAACTGCCATTATGTTTTAAAAGATTAAAAGCTTTAGCGACTACCGCTTTTACACTGAAAAGAGCTCCATCTTGATCCGTTGAAATGACACCATGGAAGTTATGGTTTGGGGTAAAACCCAAGTTGTCATTTCTTCCATTTGGTATGTTAAGCATAAGTAAGATGTTTACAACTAAATTCGGATGAGCATGTCTTTGTAGGTTATTTCGAATAACCATTGGATATTCCTCCATAACACCGAGGACAAAAGGGTTTATCGCTTGAAATGTTAAGTTTCTTGAAAAAGGATTTTTTTGCAAAAGTTAAGTGGGAGGACAATAGAACTTTGATAAGGTTAACGAACCTTAGCTAAATATGTTGAGTTGCGCAGCACCGGAAATCGTTCCAGAGGCTGCCATAATGCTCATAGCTTATGTGCCTCAAAGGTTGTGGTCACGGAGATCTAAGTTATTATTGAACCAAGTCGGTCGGATAAACAATCAAATACTGAGATTTGAGAGTAAATCATTATTGTTTGACAATGATGAACCGACTACATGCAAAGAAGCGATGATGGGCCCTGACTCAGTCAAATGGCTTGAAGCCATAAAATCCGTGATAGTTCCATATACGAGAAATCAAGTTTTGAACTTGGAAGACCCTCCGGAAAGGTGTAAAAACCCATCGGTCGTATTTGGATCTATAAAGAAACATACATGGATGTTTCACATATATGAAATAGTCGACATGTCGGTAAAGTATTTTACGACAATGTTCAAGGAGTTGACTATGACAAGATTTGATGTTTCATAGCAATATTTAGTCTGGACGGATTAAAGTAGCAACCACTACATATAATTTGGTATATGGTAGATGAATAAACAAAACAAAGTTCTTCTAATAGAATGGTTACCTAGGACGTGTACATGACACGGTCCAAAGGGTTTTGTTAAATTCAAAGGATGCTAAAAGGGCATGCAAACTTCAATGGTTGAAGTAAGTATCGCAGAGTTGGAATCTTCACCGTGATGAAAAGGAGTTTTCATCTGGAGACGATGAAGATGCTTGCATTTGTAAGAAATTAAGTGGGAGCGCTAAGACATATTTCTAATACATTATGTGGAGGACATCTTGTTGATTAGAAATGATGTAATTTTTATTGAGAAAGGTTAAGAATTTCATTTTGATGAATGACTTAGGCAAAACAAGAAACGTACATATATGAGATATTGAAGGAGTTCAATATAGAAACGACAAGAAACGGTTCTTGTCACATGGAAAGGAATTGAATCAAGATTCAAGTCTATCAACACTTGATAAGTGAAACAAGATTCAAGTGCTTAATCATACCATAATATGTACACATCCAGATATGTCCTATGCTCTAAGTGTTATGAGCATATACTAGAATGAATCATAAAATGATCATTGGACGATAGTGAGGATATTCTTATAGTATCTTTTAGAAGAACTAAGAATATATTTGTGTAGAGGTGACAAACAATTACAAATAGTTCATTGTAAAGTGTTACATTGATACTGGTTTTGTCACAAGATACAAATTAAGTTTATCTCAATTTAAACTATGGGTGGCACAATGTAATGGAAAGAAAGTTTCCATGACGGATTTGGATGAAGTCCAAAGTTAAGACATTGTGACAGATACTACAACAAAAGGCTAAGTATATGACTGCTATAGTAGCAGCAAAGGAGGAAATTTGTGTCAAGTAGTTTGTTATCAAACTAAGGTGTGGTTCGCAACGGGCTAACACTAAATATATATTGTACGACAATAGTATCGACATGATTTAACCCCAAGGAACTAAAGGTCTCACCAAAATACCAAATTTATACAATGCCATATCATTAGAGAATGAGTGATGCGTGGAGACGCAAAGACATGCAAATACACACGGACCTGAAAGCGTCAGATCTGTAGATTATGCTAACCACTTGCAGTTGCGTATATGGAACACCAGAAAGCTATAGGTGTTCAAATACGCAAAGTTTTCAAACTAGATTATTGTCTCTAGTGCAAGTGGGAGACTGAAGGGAATATACCCGAGAGGCAATAATAAAGTGGTTATTATCGTATTCCTTATTTATGATAAATGTTTATTTTGCATGCTATAGTTGTATTAATACAGAAATGTTAATACATGTGTGTTTAATAAACAAAAAGGAAGTTCCTAGTTATGCCTCTCTTATAAACTAGCTCGTTGATTAACAAGATGATCAAAGGTTTCCTGGTCATGGACATTGGATGTTGTTAATAACGAGGTCACAACATTAGGGTAATGGTGTGATGAACATTCATCCGAAGTATAGCATTACGATCAAGGTCATTCTGTTTATATTGCTATAACATCATACGAAGTAATCTTAGTCCTTAGACCATGAGATCATGTCAATCACTAACACCGGAAGAGTATCTTGATAACATCAAACGTCACATCGTAACAGGGTGATTATAAAGATGGGTTCAGTGCTACGAAGGTGTTATGTTGAGGCTCATGGATCAAGAGTGGAATTTGTCCATCCCGATGACAGAGAGATATACTCTAGGCCCTCTCGGTGATATCACATTAATTAGCTTGCAAGCAAGTGATTTGATTACTAGAATGTTATATCATGGGAACAAGAAAAGAGTACATGTCGGTAACGAGATCAAACTAGGTATGGAGATACCGATGATCGAATCTCGGACATGTAATATATCGCGAGACAAAGGGATTGAGTTACATGCGTATAAGGTTCACACGATCACACAAGTCATCGTTGAATATGTGGGAGTCAGTACGGATCTCCAAGTCCCGCAGCTGATTATTGATCGGAGAGGGGTCTCGATCATGTCTACATTATTCACGAACCGTAGGGTGACACACTTAAGGGATACCGACACCATTCGGAGAAAATAATATGCCAGAGAAAGAAAAAGGGAAGTGCAGGAATTTATTTCACTAGACACCGAAACTGTTTCGGTTGAAATTGCTGAAACTGGTTCTGCATGTGAAATTGAATACTATCAAGGGGGGTTTATGTGAATGTTTGTTAATTAAAGTAATTAACAAAATTCTGAATAAATAAATAAAGAGTTTTATTTAAATGAGAGCTTGCATTAAATTTGGTGGAAATTTAATGCATGCGAGTGGATTTTTGAGTGGAGGCTTTTTAATGGGAGTGGAGGCTTTTCATTTTGAGTGGGAGCTCCACCCACATGAATGTGGAAGAGGTGGGGGCAACCACCATGGCTGGGCGCCATGCCCCTTGGGGTGCCCCCTCTCCCTATAAAAGGCCCCCTCTCCTCCTCTCAAAGCACACCTCCTCGCGAAGGATCTCTCTCCCCGCTTTAAAATTTCCCCATGGTCTCGGATCAGCGAGATACATGTTCCCAGTGGATTTTTCTGGAAGGATTTTTTGCTTCCGCTGCTTCGCTGTAGCAAGGGCGCGGAGGTTGTCGAGGGTACCCGGACGTGTGTGCGATCACGGATGCACCACTGCTTTGTGGTGCTGGACTTGATGGTGCTGGACCGGCTGGACCAGATGGACTTCATCACAATCTTGAGATCGGCAAGCATTCGTCTACATCATCCATGAGTACAACCTCGTTAACGCTATTCGGTCTTCGAGGGTATGTATTCTATGGATGTATATCCACCCGTTGCTTGTATCTAGTAGATAGATCTTGGTACATAGTTGTTCCCATCGTAGGATTTTTTTGTTTTCTATGCTGCGAACCCTACAACGTGTGTGAAAGTGTCTGCGTGCGCGCCGTGTGTGGCACTTAAGCTAGGTTACATATATATTTCATGAGTATATTTGGAGTTGGATGTCTCTATGAAATTGTGGTGTTTGTTGGAACCATCTAGCGCTCAAGGTGACAGTGTGGGGTTATCTAGATGGGGAAGGTGGACTTTGAGGAGTGCTGTTATAGCCCTACCAATGATTAGAGTGTCCAACCAGAGAGTAGTCAAGAGTAGTATCATGAAGAGAGGATATTTATATGAGAGAGTGTTCACTAGTGAAAGTATGATCCCTAGGCCTTGTTTCTAAACATTGAAACACTATTTGCATCTAGATCTGTTACATGTTTGCTTGCTTCCATCTTTTTGCCTTTAGTCTTTACCTCACCGTCAAGCTCTTTTCTGGCACCGTTACCACTTGTATTTCACTATCTCTTCACCGAACTAGTGCACATATACACCTGACAAGTGTATTGGGTGTGTTGGGGACACAAGAGACTTCTTGTATCTTGATTGTAGGGTTGCTTGAGAGGGATACCTTTGACCACTTCCTCCCTGAGTTTTGATAAACCTTGGGTAATCCACTTAAGGGAAACTTGCTGCTATTCTACAAACCTCTGCACTTGGAGGCCCAACAACATTCTACAAGAATAGAAGTGCGTAGACATCAAGCTTTTTTCTGGCGCCGTTGCCGGGGAGGTTTTGGGCCTCTTACCTTTCCTCCATATCAAGCTCCATCAAAGTATTTTGTAGCGCCGTTGCCGGGGAGGTAAGGTAAAAGGTACTCATATCCTCCGGTGTGAGTGCTTGAAGTTATTTCCTTTAGATTCTGCAATTTTGTCTTTTTGTTTCTTGTTTTCACTAGTTAGGTTTAATGGAAAACAACAACAAAATTAGAGAGCTTTATAGTATTTATCTTGAGTTAGGACATGAAGTGTTTGAAGAGAAAACTAAAAAACCTATGAAACTTTATTTGCATGCTAGTAACAATGTTATTAGTATGAATTCTTTGGACACCATTATTGCTAATGCTATGGAAATGTCTATGCTTGGGGAAGCTAGTTTTGATGAAAATGATCTTTTTAGTTCCCTAGCTTTGGAAGATAGCTATTCTATTGCTTATGATGATACCGAACCTCCAATTTATGATGATTACAACGATGAATATGATATTTTCAGTCCACCTACTATTGAGGAGAAAATTAATTGTGATTACAATATGCCTCCTATATTTGATGATTATGGTTATGAGAATAATAATGATAGCTATTTTGTTGAATTTGCTCCCACTACAATTAATAAGAATGGCTATTCTTATGTGGAGAGTAATAATTATTTTATGCATGTGGCTCATGATAAGAATATTTTATGTGATAGTTATATTGTTAATTTTATGCATGATGCTACTGAAAGTTATTATGAGAGAGGGAAACATGGTTTTATGTATCTCAACAATATTAAGTTTCCCCTCTTTATGTGAAAAGTCTTGAAGTTGCACTTGTTTTGCTTTCCTATGCTTGTTGCTTTGTGCTTTCATGACTTGTTTCTTTACAAGATTCCTATGCATAGGAAGTGGGTTAGACTTAAATGTGTTTTGAATTTGCTTCTTGATGCTCTCTTTTACTTCAATTCATATTTCTTATGTGAGCATCTTCTCAAATTATCAAGCCTAACTTAAATACGTTAAAGAAAAGTACTTGTTGGGATATAACACAAGAGTTTTATTAAGTCTTAGAAGTTATTACTTCAGTAATGACCTCTCCTTATCCTTTTTGTTTGCTTTTTGTGCCAAGAATGACCTCTAATGAGAGGGAAGTAAGATTTGGAGAGTTGCTGTCCCGAAACAAATTTTTGTGCTCCACCATAAAAATTCATGAGGAATCTCTGTAAGTCGGATTCATCTGATATTTTGTGAATAAATCCCTCAGTATGTTAGATAACTTTTGTTTGTTCAACACTTTTTGATTTGAGTAACAAAAGGTTTTCAAAAAAATTAGTTTCTACCTGCTGGTCTGTGTTGACAGATTTCTACCATTATTTGCATTTGCTTCTTATTGTTTCCTTTTTGGGTTCTTTTTGGGAAATTGAGCTTTTTGAGGGCATTTCTGCAGTAGCTTGTGGCTTTAATGAAAGTTTTGCTATTTTAAAACTAAATCCAAAGGTATATTATCTTTTGAATACACTAATGTTGCTAATGAAGATTGTGTGAAGTTCTGTATGAAGGAAAAATTTTAGGTGTAGAGAAAGAATGATGTAATGAGATAAAGAATGGACAAAAGCTCAAGCTTGGGGATGCCACCTCGTGTCACCCAAGAATTATTCAAGAGGTACATGCGTCAAAGCTTGGGGATGCCCAAGGCATCCCCTTCTTCATCAATAAAAATCTCAGGTCTTTCTAGACACTTTGTTTTTATTGTTTCATGCACAGTTGTGTTGTTCTTGCAGCGTCTTAGTTTTCGTTTTTGGTTTTCTTTTGCTTAGTTTGCTTGAGTAAGTTGGTTGATCACAACCCACTTTTTTTGGAGACAAACACACTCTATTTTCATTGTTTAGAACACTCTAGTTTTCATTCTTATTATTCTGTGAGTGTTCTCTTTTGCTAGCTCTGTGTTTAGCCTTAGTTTTCTTGTGCTTTCAGCTTAGAAGTTTTTAGTTCTTCTTTGTGTATTTGTAAGACAAGCTCACTGATCTTTATTGATTATTATCTTTGTGAGTTGTTTCAAATAAGTCGATTGGTGTTGGAAAAGATTAGAAAGTTTCATGCTTAGGTGGTACAAAAGGGAGCTTGTTTTGACTGTGGCTTAGGCTTTATCATGTCATGCTAGATGTTGCTTTGACCATATGCTTAGTGATTATTGTTGTAGCATGACTTTTTTCCAAACATTTGAGATTGCCTAATGTGCCTTGAAAGAATCATGCGTTGTTTTAGCATACAAAAGCATATTATTGTGGTATTCTCCTTTGATGTTTTGTTTGGGTTGACTTGGCATATGCTCACATCATGTTATTACTATGAACAAGTCACCATAGCCTCTATGATCATTTAGTTTCTGACTTGTGATACCACTTTATGCTTTGATTAATAATGTTTTGTCACTCTGCATGATTATGACCATTATTGCTCTCTTAGTTGGTCACTCCCAGTCTTTTGCTAGCATCCACTTGTATGAGTAAGCTCTACTCATGCATCCAACTCCCAAGAAACCAAGTTATTCCAAAGTGTCCACTATAAATTCCTATGCATGGTGTGTTACACCATTCCAAGTATATTCTTGTTTTCATCTATCTTCCAATTAAAAAGTATTTTGTTATGTGAAAACTTAGTGATTAAAGCTCTCACGAACTTTATGGCACACTTTATTTTTCTTGCCCCTAATAAACTTGAACCACTGTGTCATATATGTTGTATATGCTTGCACTTATACGTTGGAATTAGCAGAACCATGCTGTCACGAGGAACGCTTTCAACATTGCACTTGTACTTTGTACACAGTTGATATCATGGTCTTTTGTCTATGGATGTCGCCAGTGTGAAATAAAAGGGGAGCTTGTAAGTCCATGAAGTTATGTATGTGTGTTAGCGAAACGCTTGGGCCGCTAGCCTAAGCCATGCCTAATCATGGCGGAAACTTGCAGCATCACCATAATGACATCTATGAAGCTTTCTTCTTATAAAAAAAGAAACATATTGAAAAGAGGAAAGAGAGAAAAAAGCACCATATTCCCATGGTAAATAAGAAGATTGCTGAGATGCTCATTGTCTGCTTGCCTTGTCATTTTGATTATGGGATAGCTCTTGTATCATGTGCAAGGGGTACACCGTTGGCGGTTCTCTATGATACACATGTACTTACTATGACAAGAACTTACAAGTGACTAACGTTGAGTAGCATGAGGAGCGGCCCTCGTATTCAAGGGACATGAGATTGCCAACTTATACTTTGGCAAGCATATACTACATAGTTTGTTCACTTTAACCTTAATCACTTCAAGATGCTTATGATAGGGGCAATGAGGGCTGAAAGCTAACAAGTACCATAATTTTTGGAAGCTCTTGAAATCTCTGCTTCCCTTTATAAAGGGTCTTTCTTCCACCATTTATATTGAGTCTCCACCTTCTATCCTTAGGCACCAATTAAGAGAGCATAGTTGCCATTCTTAGTTCTATGTGCATTGTCCCAAAACTTATTGATTGATTCATATTGTTGATATTGCTTGCTCTTGAACTATTTATATCTAGTCACGCTTATGAACTTTGAAGGTTTCCTATGGATCTATTTGCTACTCCATGAGGGACAAGCTGAATGCCTCTATGCTATGTTTTCTGTATGAGAAACAAACAAACGCCTTTTAATGTATTGTTATCATGATCTTTGCTTGTAACCTTTCATGTTGAATGCATAGTTACTTTGTCTTACTATTAGAACTTCATATTTCATGCACATATTTAGAGTTCTTTGATCCCAGCTTTCAATGCTTGCAAATGGTTTGATCTTGGTTTTGATGGTGCATGTCACCTTAGAAATTATTCTTTTATCACTTACCTACTCGAGGACGAGCATGGGTTAATCTTGGGGATGCTTGATATGTCGGAAATGTATCTATAATTTTTTGTGTTCCATGCTTGTTTAGTATCTACTTTGCTATGTTTTGTCTAAACTTTGAGGTATTTTTATACACTTTCTGGAACTAACCTATTGTCATGACCCGGGATCATGGCTAGACAAATACCAGATCCTCATCTGATATAAGCCTAACCTAAATTCCAAAACGCGCAGGGAAAGATCGGTAACATTACAGAACATACAAACCATACATTAATAAGGTAAACTCTTAAAAGAGTTACAAACCAGTCATACAAACCAGGGTCACAGACCCATCATTACATCAAACAACGGAAGCAAACAAGTTGTTCTAAACAACAAACTTAGCAAAGGGCCTAAGAGGCCATAAACAGAAGTAGCGACCCTTCCATAGATCCTAGGCTGCTGCCCGGGAACCCCAACTACTCGTCGACTTCGACGTAGAAACCACCTTTAGTTGGAGTAGCTTCATCTGTAGAAAACATCAACGAAGCAAGGCTGAGTATAGGGTGTACTCCGCAAGACTTATGGCTAGTGGAGTTATTTTGCATAAAGCCATCTTTTGTTTTCAAAACAAGGGGGAGAAGAAACTCGTCTAGTCAGATCATTTTCAAAGGGGATAAGAAGACTTCAACTCTAGCTCTTAGAATCATCTTTGATATCCACCAAGTATCATCATCTACTGAACCTCTCTTTCCAAACTACCCCCTCAAACAACCTCGAGGAAGTACTCCGGATCTCACATTAGTTGCCAAGTTTTATCATTCGGTTATAGTTTTCTATGATCACAGAATCCGTTCCCAAGTCATCCATAACTGTGGACACGACTTTTCAAAAAGATTAATAACCCTGCAGGGGTGCACAACTTTACCCACACGTACCAACCGATTCTTATTGCCTAACTTTTAGCCCTCTTCCTTAGAAGGCCGGCAGAGAGTGGTTGACCACGACCTTTACCTTGCTTTCGCCGAGACCATGAGTCACACACTAAGTAGATGCCGCCATAACGGGTCGAGTCCCGAAGTCGGTCCCTAGCGATGTGAACAGGGTTTGAGATTATGGATGCCGGGCATTTCCCATTCCCTTCCACGCTTACCTACCTGTATGAATGCACCTCCTTCACCTCCATTCAAGAACAACCAATATGCGTATGTCGAATGGAAAGCCCGAACTATGTGACTCATGGAATCTACTAGGCAAGTTAGTGAGTCGAGGGGGTTTCCAGGCCCCCGTGTGGTTGTACGCTCGTCTTGGTTCAAGAGGCGAGAACATCAGGTCCTAAGAGTGGCAAGTATGGTACTACAAAAACCACAACCCACGTGGCCTCCCATACAAGCCTTATCATGTTTCTCATTCATATCTGATCACATCACAACATCCTACCATACTAGATTCATTCGCATCTCCGGTGCATCAGACCACTAAGCATGGCTAAGATTGACTGAACTGTGGCACTAGCGATGCTCATAAGCCAAACCCTAGGTATGCTAGGAGCGGTGGATCAGGTAATATAGTTCACAAAGGAAAACATGCATCAGATAGGATTACTCTGTCTACTGATAAAAGACTGTTGAACCGAATGCATATGAAGAGAATGAAATACTTTGTAATCATAGGATTCATATGTATGAGTGGGGCTTCGCTTGCCTTGTCCGTTGTTGGACTGATACTGCTCTTCGATGGCGTTGACTTCAGCTTCGGGTTCGGTTCCTATTCACGAGAACCAATCACCGGAAAAGAGAATGCAACACTCAACACATGACATGTGCAATGCTCATACAATATGGATGATATGACAAGTTAAATGGTGTTGAAAAGAACCCTAGAACATGTTTGGTCATTTTAAAGGGGATCTGAGATATCCAAACCCTAGAACAGGGGGATCTTCGGAATCACCTATGGGGTTCAATTGGTTCTTCTAATTATACTTGCCATCAAAGTTGATTAACAATGTATGATTATAGCTTAGTTAGATAGGTTTCATTTTTCTGAACATTTTGGTATATTATTTGTATTTTTATGATTTAAAATGAATTAGTTATGAATTTATCAAATTTTAATTCATTTTAAATCATTTTTGGAATATTTGAAATAATTTCCAAACTTGGGCCCACATGTCAGACTTTTAATCATTTCAGAAAATATTTATAGAAAATAATAAAACTCTTACAGGTATGGCCCACCTGTCAGGGATTTTCCATTTACAGAAATCATTTAAATAAAATAAAAAGAGTTATTGCATCATGCTGATGTCACCATGACATCAGCAATGGAGATGCCCACTGCTGGGGATCAAATCCGCTGATTCGAAACACGCCGTTTCATGAGAGGTTGCATTGGAAAGAAAGCGGCGAGCAAATTAGTGGCGACGCCGCTCTTTCTTGGTCACCGGAGCGTCGCCTCCTACGAGCTCCAGCAGTGGCGGCGGGCACTCGCGGGGAGAGAGGTACAGGAGGAGAGGGAGGCAACGGGAGGGTGCGTTAGCACCGCGAGCTCACCGCGAGCACAGCAGGGTTGGCGACGAGGCTCGGTGAGGCCGGACGGTGGAGGATCGACGGCATAACCTGCGGCGGCCGTCAGTGCTTCGGGCTTGATTCCGGGGAGAGGAAGGCGTCCCAGCAAGCGAGCTTCGAGGGTAAGGACGAGGGCAACACGGCGCATCCAGCCGTGGTCTCAACGTGGCGCGGGGTGGCCGGAGACAGCGAGGACGAGCGGCGGCAGAACTAGGTTTCTTCGGCCATGGCGCAAGAGAGCTAGGGAGAGGGGAAAAGATGTCATGCTAGGGTTCTCTGTCGGCGAGGCGGGGTCCTTATAGACGCTGGCGGGCGGCGGCGCGCATCTTAGCGCATGCCGGCGATGGAGGTGCCGCTAGCGAGCTGCTTAGCTCGATCCACCGGCGAGGAGGACGACGGGAAAAAAACAAATGAAGGGGTATGGGCCTGGTGGGATGCGCTTAGGCCCCGGGGGGCTGGCTGGGGAGTGCATGGGCGACAGGGGGAGAGGGAGAGAAGTGGGCTGCGGCCCAGAGAGGGTTAGGGATAGTTTTTATTTGCAGATTTCTTTTTATATTTCTGTTTTCTAATTTCTTTTGTAAATTCCATTTGTAATTATGTTTTGAATAATTTCAAATTACAGAAACTTTTATAATATAACTTGAAACACTAAGGGGCCCTTGGTACTGATTGGGCTCCATGCATTTTGTGGTTTTTTTCCAAATATTTGCAAAACCAGATGAATGTTTCAAATAGATAGGGGAGTTAGGGTTTAGGGTTTTGTTGGTTCTTTCTTGATTAAACCAAAGTGCAAGTGTTATGCATGCAATGCTCAAACATCTCTTATTTATATTACACAAAAGGTGGTATGTTACAGCTCTACCCCACTTACTAGAATCTCGACCCGAGATTCCTAGGTTTTAGAAAAGAAGGCAGGGTACTCAGAACGAAGACGATCTTCGAGTTCCCAGGTTGCTTCTGACTCAGAGCGAACAGGGTATTCTCGGTAGGTTAGATCATCGTGGAAATCCACAGTTTCATGGTCCACACCACGAATGGGATCTTTGAAGCAACGCTTGAGTTGAGACACATGAAAAACATCATGAACCTCTGGAAAAGTTGAAGGTAGATCCAATTGGTAGGCAAGCTCACCCTGCTTGGAGAGAATGCGAAAGGGACCAACATAGCGAGGAGCCAATTTGCCTTTGATACCCAATCGATGGACACCCTTCAGAGGAGTGACCCGGAGATAAACTTGATCACCAACTTCATAATGAACATCAAGATGATGACGATCGTAGTTGGTCTTCTGACGAGATTGAGCGGCCTTCAGACGCTCTCGAATTATGCGAACTTGATCTTCTGCTTCTTGGATCATGTACGAACCAAAGAATTGTATTTCGCAGGTTTCTATCCAGTTCAGAAGTGTTAGACATGTTCTCCCATACAGGAATTGGAAAGGTGCCAATCCCAAACTGGATTGAAAACAATTGTTATAGGATAACTCCGCAAACGGAAGACATTTCTCCCAGTTCTTTCTAAAGGATATGGCACACGCTCGGAGCATATCTTCAAGAATTTGATTCACTCTTTCAGTCTGACCATCGGTTATAGGATGATAAGCTGTACTGAAGGAAACTTGAGTTCCCATTGCTTGTTGGATACTAGCCCAAAATTTGGAAGTGAACAAGCTTCCACGATCAGATATGATCTTCTTGGGAACACCATGAAGAACGATGATACAGGATACATATAGCTCTGCCAACTGGCTTGCAGTAATGCTTTCCCGAACATCAAGGAAGTGAGCAACTTTGGATAGTCGATCAATAACTACCCATATGGCATCATGTCCAGATTGTGTCTTTGGGAGTCCAGTAATGAAATCCATACCAATTTCATCCCATTTCCACTCAGAGATTTTCAACGGCTGCAGAAGTCCAGCAGACCTTTGGTGTTCAGCCTTTACACGACGGCAAACATCATACTCTGCAACAAAGCGAGCGATTTCTGGTTTCATTCCACTCCACACTGTTTGGGACCACTAGCCGGTTACCAAAATAGAGGGTACCTTGATCATTGATGGAGAAACATTTAGCTTCACCTCTTGCAACACGTTCTTTGATCTTGGTAACCTCACCATCTTGCTTTTGAGCTTCCTTGATTTGGTACTCTAGAGAAGATTTTATTTCAAGGTTAACAAGGAATCCACAAGGAACTACTTCAAGGTTAAGACGCTTGATTTCCTCATAGAGAGCAGGTTGGGCTTGTGAAATCATCAGAATGTTGCAATAAGACTTCCGACTTAGCGCATCAGCTACGACATTGGCTTTGCCGGGTTGATAGTTGAGACCCAAATCATAATCCTTGATGAGTTCCAACCATCGTCTTTGCCTGAGATTCAAATCTGGTTGGGTAAAGAGATACTTCAGGCTTTGATGATCCGAGTAAAGTTTGCAACGGTTACCGATGAGGTAATGTCGCCATTGCTTAAGAGCATGAACAACAACAGCGAGTTCGAGATCATGGGTTGGATAATTTTTCTCATGTGGCTTCAACTGTCGGGAAGCATAGGCCACTACATGACCATCTTGCATCAACACACAACCGAGCCCTTGGAGAGAAGCATCACAATAGATGACGAAGTCCTTTCTTGTATCCGGAAGGACAAGCACATGGGCGGTGGTTAGCTTAGTTTTCAAAGCTTGGAAGCTTTCTGCTGCCTTTTCTGACCATTCAAACTTCTTATCTTTCTTAATAAGATCAGTCATAGGCTTGGCTATCTTGGAGAAGTTCTCAATGAATCGGCGGTAATATCCAGCCATTCCAAGAAAACTTCGGACTTCCTTGACTGAAGTAGGTGACTTCCATTCCAGAATGGTCTGAACCTTATCCGGTATGACAACAACACCACTTGCAGACACAACATGACCAAGGAAGACGATCTCTTGTAACCAAAACTCACATTTGGAAAACTTGGCGTAGAGGCGATGTTCACGAATTTTAGTTAATACCAAAAGTAAATGGTCGGCATGCTCTTCTTCGGTCTTGGAGTAGATTAAATGTCATCAATGTATACCACGACGAACTTGTCGAGATACTCCATGAAGACGGAGTTCATAAGCCTCATAAATGTGGCAGGGGAATTGGTTAACCCGAAGGACATCACTGTATACTCGTAAAGACCATAACGAGTTGTGAATGTTGTCTTTGGGACATCCTCTTTTCTGATCTTGATTTGATGATACCCTGATCTTAAGTCCATTTTGGAGAAGACAGTGGCACCACTTAATTGATCAAAGAGGTCATTTATCCGGGGAAGTGGGTACTTATTCTTGATTGTCACCGCGTTGAGTACGGTAATCAACCACTAATCTTGGAATATTTGTATCCCGCTTCTTGGCAAAGATGGTAGGGAAACCCCAAGAGGATGTGCTAGGTTGGATGTATCCTAGACCCTCTAACTCTTCAAGTTGCTTCTTCAACTCAACCATCTCATGAGGAGGCATGCGATAAGGTATTTTGGAGATAGGAGCAGTTCCAAGAACTAGCTCTATGACAAACTCCACACTTCGATCAGGTGGCATGCCAGGAACCTCTTCAGGAAAGACATCCGGGAAATCACAGACTACATGGACATCTTGGACCTCGAGAGTAGGTAAAACATCCATGGCATACAACTATGAGAAAGGTTTAAGGACTGCTGACGGAGACTTTGAACCATCAGTCCAATACTTGACAATTATGCTAGCAGGAGAGGTCATAGAAACTATTTTGAGTGCACAATCAATGACGGCTTGATACTTGGTTAACCAGTCCATGCCCAGAAATGACATCAATGTCACATGACTTGAGTGCAATGAAAGAAGTGGGGAACTTCTGGTAGGCTATGTCAATCTCATTCCCGTGACTAACCATAGTGGTGAACCAACTAGAACCCGAGGAATGGATGGTCAAAGGGGTGGACAGGGGTTCAAAATTTATCCCATGATCTTGAGCAAACAAATTTGACATGAATGTATGTGATGCTCCAGAATCAAACAAGACTGTTGCGAAAATTGAATTGACACGGAGCGTACCCAGAATGACGCGTGGATCTTCCTGAGCTTCCTCAATAGTGACATGGGTCAGACGACCACGTCCAGCACCTTGAAATTTATCATTTTTCTTTGCCTGCTGATCATTGCGTCCGACAGCCCTTTGGGAACACTCCCTTGAGTAGTGACCAGGCTGGCCATAGGAGTAGCAGGTAACTCCAGTGTGAGAACCAGCAGGAGAACGAGAATTTGCTCCACCAGTATTTGATTGTGGCTGACGAGAAGCATTGCCAGATTACTTGGGTGCATAAGGAGCACGAGGCACAACACTGTATGGAACAAATACACGATGCTTCTTGTTACCAGAGGAAGAAGCACGAGAATTTACTTCTTCACACTTCTGGGAGACTTCCATATCCTTCCTTCCATGCTCCAAGGTAAGAGCCTGATTGTGCAAGTCCTGGAAAGACTGAAACTTGAAGGGCAGCAACTCATAGCAAAGTGCAGGGTTAAGTCCCTTACGGAACAACTCTTGCTTATCTTCATCATTGGTCACATCCCTGGTTGCATAGCGAGCCAGGCGAGTAAACTCACGCCCATAAGTTTCAATATCCTTGCGTCCCTGAGTCAGATCTAGAAACTCCCTCCTTTTGAGATCCATGACGGGCTTAGGGATATAAGAGGCACGGAATGCTGCAACAAACTCTTCCCAAGTAACAACATGTCCCTGAGCTTGCAGGTTCAGAAAACCTTCCCACTAAACACCAACCTCACCTTCTAGTTGATAGGTGGCGAAGTTGAAGCGGTCAGTGGGACAAACACGAGAGCACTGAACTTGCGCTCTATGGTGCGGAGCCAATCATCGGCTTCAAGGGGCTCCTTGGAGTGGGTGAAGATTGGAGGAAAAGAGCGGATGAAATCTCCAAGTGTGACACAGTCGTTAGGACGACGTTCAGTGTTCTGCGCCACACGCTCTAGAAGGCGTTCATTCCTCAGACGGTTGGTCTCAATGTTGTTGAGAACCTCAGCCATTGTGGGAGGTGGCAAACGTTCCTGATCGGCATTGTTGTTTGCTGTACGGCCAACGGAACCACGAGTACCAGACGACATCCTGAGGAGAAAACAGAAACCATGAGAATGGGTTCACCAAAAAGGGTATAACAGAGGATGGCAAAAACCATATCAAAAGATCATGGTAGAGGTGAACATGTGGATGAAAATTATATCAATGCATTAAGTATGGTAGTAGAACAAGCATACGAAATGTATACACTACCAACTTAGATAAAAACCATAACAATGGAATGCAAGCATGATATGATACCAACAAGTCACAAAAGAATTGAGAGCGGGATTAGAGGCATCATCAGCAAAGTTGAAAAACAATGCTTCAGTTGCACATGTTTATCTTGGAAACTCTGAGCCTTGCAACCAAGTATGGAGTACTTAGGAAAAAACAACCCAAACCCGTATATCCTAGAAGTTTGAAACGATAACGAGAAGTGAAAACTTTGCAAGCAAACGAGGTAAGATAACTCAGCAATAGAACAACCTTGGATAAGGAGTAAAAAGAGTCCTATTCAAAGTTTTGCAAATAATTTTTAGCTTTCAAATAGTTTTCTCAAACTCTAGACTTAACATCGACCAGCTAGAAGGGTTTCCTACTGGCAGTCCTGCTCTGATACCAAAATCTGTCATGACCCGGGATCAGGGCTAGACAAATACCAGATCCTCATCTGATATAAGCCTAACCTAAATTCCGAAACACGCAGGGAAAGATCGGTAACATTACAGAACATACAAACCATACATTAATAAGGTAAACTCTTAAAAGAGTTACAAACTAGTCATACAAACCAGGGTCACAGACCCATCATTACATCAAACAACGGAAGCAAACAAGTTGTTCTAAACAACAAACTTAGAAAAGGGCCTAAGAGGCCATAAACAGAAGTAGCGACCCTTCCATAGATCCTAGGCTACTGCCCGGGAACCCCAACTACTCGTCGACTTCGACGTAGAAACCACCTTCAGTTGGAGTATCTTCATCTGTAGAAAACATCAACGAAGTAAGGCTGAGTACAGGGTGTACTCCGCAAGACTTATGGCTAGTGGAGTTATTTTGCATAAAGCCATCTTTTGTTTTCAAAACAAGGGGGAGAAGAAACTCGTCTAG
The DNA here is from genome assembly GCA_023614405.1 of Avena insularis. Taxonomy (NCBI): domain Eukaryota; kingdom Viridiplantae; phylum Streptophyta; class Magnoliopsida; order Poales; family Poaceae; genus Avena; species Avena insularis. The sequence continues at coordinate 165,515,294 of CM042689.1, forward strand.
TCAGATCATTTTCAAAGGGGATAAGAAGACTTCAACTCTAGATCTGAGAATCATCTTTGATATCCACCAAGTATCATCATCTACTGAACCTCTCTTTCCGAACTACCCCCTCAAACAACCCCGAGGAAGTACTCCAGATCTCACATTAGTTGCCAAGTTTTATCATTCGGTTATAGTTTTCTATGATCACAGAACCCGTTCCCAAGTCGTCCATAACCGTGGACACGACTTTTCGAAAAGATTAATAACCCTGCAGGGGTGCACAACTTTACCCACACATACCAATCGATTCTTATTGCCTAATTTTTAGCCCTCTTCCTTGGAAGGCCGTCAGAGAGTGGTTGACCACGACCTTTACCTTGCTTTCGTTGAGACCATGAGTCACACACTAAGGAGATGCCGCCGTAATAGGTCGAGTCTCGAAGTTGGTCCCTAGCGATGTGAACAGGGTTTGAGATTACGGATGCCGGGCATCTCCCATTCCCTGCCATGCTTACCTACCTGTATGAATGCACCTCCATCACCTCCATTCAAGAACAACCAATATGCGTATGTCGAATGAAAAGCCCGAACTATGTGACTCATGGAATCTACTAGGCAAGTTAGTGAGTCGAGGGGGTTTCCAGGCCCCCGTGTGGTTGTACGCTCATCTTGGTTCAAGAGGCGAGAACATCAGGTCCTAAGAGTGGCAAGTATGGGACTACAAAAACCACAACCCACGTGGCCTCCCATACAAGCCTTAACATGTTTCTCATTCATATCTGATCACATCGCAACATCCTACCATACTAGATTCATTTGCATCTCCGGTGCATCACATGAATGATCAGCATCAGACCACTAAGCATGGCTAAGCTTGACTGAACTGTGGCACTAGCGATGCTCATAAGCCAAACCCTAGTTATGCTAGGAGCGGTGGATCAGGTAATATAGTTCACAAAGGAAAACATGCATCAGATAGGATTACTCTATCTACTGATAAAAGACTGTTGAACCGAATGCATATGATGAGAATGAAATACTTTGTAATCATAGGATTCATATGTATGAGTGGGGCTTTGCTTGCCTTGTCCGTTGTTGGACTGATACTGCTCTTCGGTGGCGTTGACTTCAGCTTCGGGTTCGGTTCCTATTCGCGAGAACCAATCACCGGAAAAGAGAAAGCAATACTCAACACATGGCATGTGCAATGATCGTACAATATGGATGATATGACAAGTTAAATTGTGTTGAAAAGAACCCTATAACATGTTTGGTCATTTTAAAGGGGGTCCGAGATATCCAAACCCTAGAACAGGGGGATCTTCGGAATCACCTATGGGGTTCAATTGGTTCTTCTAATTATACTTGCCATCAAAGTTTATTAACAATGTATGATTATAGCTTAGTTAGATAGGTTTCATTTTTTTGAACATTTGGTATATTATTTGTATTTTTCTGATTCAAAATGAATTAGTTATGAATTTATCAAATTTTAATTCATTTTAAATCATTTTTGGAATATTTGAAATAATTTCCAAACTTGGGCCCACATGTCAGACTTTTAATCATTTCAGAAAATATTTATAGAAAATAATAAAACTCTTACAGGTATGGCCCACCTGTCAGGGATTTTCCATTTACAGAAATCATTTAAGTAAAACAAAAAGAGTTATTGCATCATGCTGATGTCACCATGACATCAGCAATGGAGATGCCCACTGCTGGGGATCAAATCCGCTGATTCCGAGCGCTTGCTTTCAAGGTGAGGGGCGCGTGGAAAGAAAGCGGCGGCGAGCAGATTAGTGGTGGCGCCGCTCTTTCTTGGTCACCGGAGCGTCGCCTCCGACGAGCTCCAGCAGCGGCGACGTCGGGCACTCGCGGGGAGAGAGGTACAGGAGGACAGGGAGGCAACGGGAGGGTGCTGTAGCATCCCAATTGTCTAACAATTGTAATGCTACTTGGTCTAGTAATATAATGGCTACTTCCTATATATAATTGTTGCATCATAATTATATCATGCTCATGTCATCATGCCACCTTGCATTTGAGCATCATATAAAACCCTTTTTGTTTTGGTTCTTCTCTCATATGCATTGTTAATTGTATTTGCCTCTTGATATTGTATTTGGTTATTGATATATTGTTTAAATGCCCAAGTTGAGTTGGGGGCATATCTTTTATTCCACTCCACCACCCTTTCTTTCACCATTTTATAATTCCACCATCCCTTTATCCATGAGCTTTTATTTTATTTTCTTTTGGTATTTAATCTAGCTCATGGGAGATAGGATGGATCTACTTCCACAAATTCTTTTGCTTGTCTTTATTCCACTTTTGGGAATGCATAAGAATAATGCCATGTTAATATTATTGTTTTCACAAGAATAAACATGGCATTGATTATTTTGCATGGGCCATGCAAGAACCACCACATTCTAGTCTTTTGGATTTTATTTGAACCTTTGAGTGGATCATCCCCCATCTCTCTCTACCCCTCTTCATGCTTGATCTTGTTTGGGTCATGCTAAAACCCTACACCCATCTCCATCCATCCCATCACCCCATTATCTCACCCATATCTTTTTCTTTAATTAAAACTCTTAGGCATGATCATATGAGGCTTATTCTTTTCTTTCTCTCTTTCTCTCTCAGCCTAGTTCTTCTAAACCCTAATCTCTCTTACTCCTCTCTCTTTTTCTATCTCTTAACCCTAAGACCTCATCTCTCCTCTCTCTAACCTAGCTAACCCTAAACCTAGTCTCCCTCTAATCTAACCCTAGTTACACCATCTCCCCCTCTCACCTCACCTCTCCTCTCACCAACCCGAGCTACCCAACCCCAACCCTAAACCAAACCCTAGCCCGAGCCTTCCTCCCACCCTAGCTCTCTCTCTCCCTCTCTTTCTCTCCCTGCCATGAGGGCCCCCCAGCCCGAGCCTCCCCACCGACCCTGCCGTCCCCACCTGGCAGCCTCCAAAGACCTACCCTGCCCTCGCCTTGACCCGAGCACGTGAAGGAGAGGAGGAGAAGAGTGGCCGAAGCCACCTTTTCTCTACCCCACTCCCCCACGGCATCCTCCCCTCTCCCTCTGCTATCTACCACCACCTCCCGTCTCCTCGACCTCTCCCAGATCTCCCCAAGCCGCCTCTTCCTCTCCGTCTACCCCTACCACCACCTACCGCCATGGTCACCGTCGGCCTCCACCACATCCCGTCGAACCAGGCGAGGTGAGCAGGAGATTGTCGGCCAGACGGGAGGTCCTCTGCAGCAGCTTCGGTGCACGACGTCGAGGAGGAGGAGGAGGTCTGCCGCACGCAAGCTGGTCCGCGACCAAACCCTAGAACCCCGGCCGTCGGCATCGTCGCCGCTCGCCAGCCTCCTGCCCGAACCACCACCGCCAACAGCCCACCGGTGAGCCTCCTCTCTCTCGACATGTCCCGCCTGCCGTCTGCCTAACCTCGCCCGGTCTTTTCGTCGAGCAGTCTCTGCTACTTGAGTGCGCTGCCGTCTGCAGACGCTCGCCGTAGCACCTCACCTAGCCGCGTTAACCTCTCCGCTAACTACCCCTCCCCACGATGGGCTGCCGCTTCCGCGCACGCAAGCCAGGTCCTGTGTTCGATCCCCCCGCACAAGCGTCGGTCGCGACCGATCGTTCGATCGGTGGAGAAGAACCACAAGACGGGTGCCCTTTTGCGCTTAGCCCCTCCTTTGTTTCCGTCTCAACCCGCAGACGCAGAGCCCACTGATCGACCTCCCTGGCCCCTTTTACAAAGAGCCCCCCCGTAGAACCTTAGCCTTAACCCGCGCTCCCGGGCTTCCCCACGTGGCACGTCCCCGCTGGCGCGCCCGCGTGTGGCCCTGAGGTTGCCGTGGCCCCACCCGTCAGTCGCAGCGACTAGGAAGCGACGTGGTGAGAAAAACCTGTTCTGCCACTGTGTCACCCAGTCAGCATGTGGCCCACTTGTCATTGTCGGTGGCTAGATCTGCGCGAGTGAGAAAAGGATTTCTGTTTTCTGTTTTAATCAAACTTTTCAAAATTTGTTTTAAATTCAAATTTAAATCTGTTTTTAAATATCTTGTAAATTATAATTTCAAATAATACAAATAATATATGTTTTGAAATCAGAAAAATATGAGGAATTCAAATATGCCCTTCAAAATATATTTTGAACACGTTAATTTTCGAGTTGATCAAAATTACAATAAAATGCCCTTTTGCCTTAATTAATTAATAACTTTTGTTTTATAACTCCAAATTTAACAAATAAAATATGTCTAAAATGATCAGCTCGACGAGACCTTTCTGTTTATGCATTACATGTTCTGAATTGCAGCATGCATCATATAAATATAAAGGTTACAGCAACTTATTTGAAGATAAAAGGTGATTAAAACACCATAAAATGATTTATTCTTGTATTCCACACCTCACCCATGCCATGCTACATTATTGCCATGCAAATTGTGCATCATTCATCATGGCATGATTGTTTGCTTGTCGTATTTTTATTCATATGCTTGTGCACTTTATTTATGTTGGCCCTTGTTTGTTTGGTTCTTCTTCGAATAGACGCTGAGCAGGGGATATATCAAGAGACCCAGGAGCATTACCCAGATCCTTCTCTCGCTTCAACTGAGCTGCCAGGCAAGCACTACCACATGCTTGCATACATATAGTACCTATTGCCTCTATCTTATTCTTGCATCATTGAGTCGCGATTGCATTAAATTGAACCCCAAGTACTGCATAGCCTTTACTTTTAAACCCCACCGAAGCTTGTGCCTCCATCCTATGAGCCATTACTACAGGAGTTGTTTGAGCCATGCGGGTCGTAGAACAGCATGTGTGGGGTATGTGAGTGTCTGATGGATAACGAGGTACCTAAACAACTTAACCTGAGTAGTAATGGGATAACTAATAAAAGTGGCACCGGTGAGCAATATCTGCTATTTGGTTTTTCATGCTCACTTGTGTCCCGTAGGACCCCGAGTACTTGATTCCTGTTCCTTGAATATTCGCGCTATCCACATCCGGAGGCTTATGAACCCCCGAGCTAGAGCTTGATTCATTCTTATTTCTTGGGGCCACAAAGTAGTTTGGGGCTTTATTACTATTCTGCTTATGCCATGCTTCTTTGCTTTATTTAAGATTGTGCGAGGAGCACCTGTATTTTGGAAGCGGAGTGTTTTCGCAGTATCGACAAGCCCACCACACTTTCGGGTTCCCGATCGTTACAGCCAGACGCAAACCTTGAGTCCGTCTCGAGCCGCTAACCGTTGCGGGTAGCTTAATGGGGTGGCCTCAAATATTTCTGAATCCTGATCGCTTTGTCGTGAATGCCTCGTTGGGTTTTGATTTGGTTTTTCCGAGGTTGATCGAGTGTGTGTTGCTATTTGTGCACCCCTGCAGGGTAAAACTTTCTGAAAGCCGTGTCCGCGGTTATGGACAACTTGGAGCACAGTTTCTCGATCATAGACAAGAATAACTAAAGTACCGCTTTAATTTGACTAAGTGCCTGACTAGTAAATAGTGCAACACTCATGGAATGGATAATAAAACTGCCAACAAATGGGGGTTGTTCGTCCGCTTCCTCGTTGGTAAGCGAGGAGGAGGATGGATCTGTTAATATTACTGTTATAACTGTTGTTATTAATTCACGGACATCCGTCTATCTTTGGTTAGGCGGATGGTTAGCGAGTATCTCTAGAATTGTTAGGGTTTATCTTTTGCTGCAATTGCGTCACCCCAGGTTGTGTCCCCTTTAGAGGCATAAAGACTTGCTGAGTACCCCTAGGGTCTCACACGATAAATTGTTTGATTCAGATGAACAGGTAAACTCGCAAGATGGATACTGGGTGGAGGAGACGGACGATGTGGGCAACGATCACTTGGTGTAGAGATTCCGGGAACGGGGATCCGTGAGATCTGTGGGCGGGATGTGTTTATTTATGGGGCATCTTATGCCGATTTGCTTCTTATCCGTACTCGGATCTTGTTTTCCGCTCACCGATACTCGATGTTTGATGTATGAGGAGATATCCTAAACTATTATATCTATCTAGGATATTTGGATCTTGCCGTATGGTGTTGCAATATTTCTATTTCTTTTAGATGGAATGGCTCTGAGGACTGTTGTATGGTGGCTTGCATACATACTCATTTGTGTATGTAGTTGATCCTTCACTTGCCGATTCACGCCGTTCTTGTCCCGATGTTTGGAAATGGTTAGGACGGCCGAAAGGTCTACCTGTGAGTGGCATTTGGGCCCCACCGTACTATTTTAACCATTTCCGCTCATCCAGGCTTGTAACTAGGAGCGTAATTCACCGAGGTAGTTACAATTGGTATCAGAGTCATCCCGCCTTCGTGGTCTCAAATAAATGGTCGTTGTCAGCCTAGCAAATATTTTTGGTAGCTATGTATACTAGGGAAAAACAAAACGCGAGAGTAGGACTGCTTCCACTTTTCTTCTTACCCAACCACCACCCTTTTCTGGTAAGGAAGTGTAACATTTTCAATCCTCTTCTTAAAATTCAAACTAGGATTCACATGTTCTGGATTCCGTAGTACCATAGGTTGTGTGTGTGTGTGTGCGTGTGTGTGTAATTCCTTGTCTATCTGTTGCATCCAATTTGTTATCAATCTGCCTTTGATTATCAACTATTGGTACATTCCATACCGACAGGCTTTTGCAAACCGACGCGATCTATCTGATTCGTTGTATACCGCCGCGATCTGTCTTACTCTTTGTTACCCGACGTTATCTTGTTTGGGGTGTTCGTTTCCGTAGTTACTAATCTTTAGGTTCATCTTGAGAAGAAGGTGTTGGGATATGTGTTCTACTTATTCATGTGCGGAGTAATGATTTGAGTGCGGGATGGAGTCGCGACCATACCACTACTTTTATCATTCGCTCTTGTATATTGAATTGGTAGAGTCACTAATCTTGATTCGTTAAGTGATTTTGCGCATCTATTGGTATTTTAATGCCGAAATTTGCGGAAAATTTTTCTTTGATAATTGTGTACCACACTCCTTTTCAGTCGTGTGCGATATGCTTAATATCTTCTAGGTGCTTTGAACTTTGTTGATATTTTAATATCATCTTAGTAAATTGTATCCTTTAATATTGGTTAATTCCATCTTGGTACTATTTTGGATTATTATTATTCTCCATTATAGTACTGACTTGTGTTTTATATCAATCACAGGATGGCACCACCACCTGCTCGAGGAGGACATACAACCTGAACTGGGGCGTTGTCAAGCATCGCCAATGCCTTGGCAGCAATGCAGCGTAACCGATGCGTTTTGAAGAAAGTGTCGGGAGGAATGAGTTTGTTCGCTACCTCCACCTCCCAAGCGAGGAGACATCAAAAGCTTCACGAAGTTCAACCCACGCCAATTTGATGTGTCCGATCAACCACTTGATGCTGATGATTGGTTGCGTGAGATGTCAAGGTTCTTTGGTGATTGCTGATGTTCTGAGCAAGAATGGGTAAAATGTGCCACTCACCTTACGAAGGAGATGCAGACTGTGGTAGGAGAATTACACGAAGGCAAAGCTGCACTGGTTTTCAGCCTACTTGGGGACAGTTCACTGGAGCTTTCAAAGAGCGATGTCGAGAAATTGTCATGGAGAGGATGAAGGAAGTGTTTCTCAACCTCAAGCAGGGCAATGACAATGTCAATACCTACATCAGAAACTTCATGAACCTTTCTCGTTATGGTGGCGATGAGATCTCTGATGACAAGAAGAAGCAAAAGAGGTTCCGGCAAGGGCTTAATGCATCGATTAAATATGCAATCACACATGCAAGGCCGACGTCTTTTCTGGAACTTCAGCATATAGCTCTGCAGGAAGAAGCAAGTAGGCAAGTGTTTGAGGAGTCAAAGAAACACAACCGTGATGCAACAAGCTCTTCAGCTATGACAACTCCTTCTAAGCGTCGTGTCTGGGTTCCTAACACCCCATCGTCGCTCCCGGCTCCACCAAGACCTTCAAGCTACGCAGCAAGGCCACCAAACTTCCTCACTGCTGCTCCCAGGGGCTACAACCACCACTACCCTGGAGCGCCTGGCGGAGTCCCTGGCTACGTTGCTCCACGTCCACCTGGTGCTTGTTACACTTGTGGAAACACTGGGCATCAAAACTGGAACTATCCAATGAACAACAAACCTCTTCCTCCACCACCTCCAAGACCTGCGGCAAGCTCTCCTATGGTTCGTGCACCACCACCTCGGGCTCTCAACATCAACACCAAGCCCGGGTCTACGGTTGCTCGTGCCAAGCGGTCAACGCCGCTCAAGTGAGCATGCACCGAGTTGTGATGGGTATGCTTCCGATTAACTCGGTCCTGCACGAGTTTTGTTTGATTCTGGTGCATCGCATTCTTTTGTTTCTCACAAATTTGCACATGAGAATGAGTTAGCGTTGGATCCTCTCCTTAAGCGGTTAATGGTCCTTTCTCCTGGAGAAAAGATGGCAGCTTCTAAAATCAGCCATGGCAATCAAATTGAGATTGGTGGTTCTTCGTTCTCGGTGTCCTTAATTATTCTGGGCAATTCTGACATTGATGTTATCTTGGGCATGGATTGGTTGACAACAAATGCAGCTGTGATTGATTGTGCTGAACGCTCGATTTCTCTGAAAATTCCTGAAGGCCATATAGTCTATTCTCCAAGTCTGACTCCTGCTATTCAGCTTTTCTCTTTGGCAGCTCTGAATGCTGATGCTATGGAAGCTATTCAGAGTGTTCCGGTGGTCTGTGAGTTCCCAGATGTCTTTCCTGAAGAGTTGCCAGGTATGCCTCCGGATCGTGAGGTTGAGTTTGTAATTGAGCTTGAACCTGGAACGACTCCTATCTCCAAGCGGCCTTATAAAATGGGTCCTGCTGAGTTGGCTGAACTAAAACGCCAACTTGATGAACAAGAGAAGTTGGGTTTCATTCAGCACAGTACCTCTTCTTGGGGTAGCCCAACAATCTTTGTGAAGAAGCGAGACAAGACTGATAGACTTTGTGTTGACTATCGGTCTCTCAATGCTAAAACCATCAAGAATAAATATCCCCTTCCGCGGATTAATGATCTCTTCGATCAGCTAGCTGGAGCTGTGGTATTCTCTAAGCTTGACTTGAGAAGTGGTTATCACCAAATCAAGATTCGCAAGGAAGATGTTCCTAAAACAGCTTTCACCACCCGCTATGGCCTGTATGAGTACACGGTCATGTCTTTCGGTCTCACCAACGCACCTGCCACCTTCTCGAGGCTTATGAACTCGGTTTTCATGGAGTATCTTGACAAGTTCGTTGTGGTCTATCTGGATGACATCCTAGTCTATTCTAAGTCAAAGGAAGAACATGAAGAACACCTTCGGTGTGTCCTAAACAAGCTTCGTGAGAACCGCTTGTATGCAAAGTTCTCAAAGTGTGAGTTTTGGCTGCCTCAAGTAACCTATCTTGGTCACGTCATCTCTGCCAAGGGCATTGCCGTCAACCCGGAAACTGTAAAGACAATTGTTGATTGGCCTCCTCCTGTAAATGTCAAAGAAGTGCGGAGTTTTCTTGGTTTGGCTAGTTATTGCCGTCGCTTCGTTCAGAACTTTTCGAAGATAGCGAAGCCTCTTACCGTTCTCCTCAAGAAAGGCAAGAAATACCTTTGGACTCCTGCATGTCAAGCAAGCTTTGAGACACTCAAAGAGAAGCTCACTTCCACACCAGTCTTGGTTCCTCCAGATACATCCAAGCCTTTCCAGATCTTCTGTGACGCATCTTTGCAAGGATTGGGTGCGGTCCTTATGCAAGAAAAACAAGTTGTTGCTTATGCCTCTCAGCAGTTGAAGACGCATGAGATCAACTATCCTACACATGACCTCGAACTCGCAGCAGTTGTCTTTGCTTTGAAAGTATGGAGGCACTACTTGCTGGGCAACCGTTGTGAAATCTTTTCTAATCACAAGAGTTTGAAGTATATCTTCACACAGCCTGATCTTAACCTTCGTCAGAGGAGGTGGATTGAAGCAATCAATGACTTTGATTTGACCATCAACTACACTCCGGGCAAAGCTAATGTCATGGCCGATGCTCTCAGCCGCAAAGCTTATGTCAACAACCTCATGCTGGAAGAACAACAGCCTCTCTTGTGCGAGGAATTCCGTCAGCTCAACCTTGAAATTGTGGATCAAGGGTATCTTCTGAACCTTCTGGCAACCCCTCTCTTGGAAGAAAAGGTTCGCTCCTTTCAGCTTGGTGATCCGTACACCAAAAAGGTCATCTCCAACCTTCAGCTTCCGAAGTATGAGTCCTTCCACGTCGATGATCAAGGCACGCTTTTCTTTGAACACCGGATGTTTGTTCCGAACTACCCGGGTTTGAGAGAGCAAGTTCTCAAGGAGGCGCATGATTCTGTTCTTTCTATCCACCCCGGCAGCACAAAGATGTACATGGACTTGAAAACACAATATTGGTGGCCGGGATTGAAACGATATTGTGCCAAGTATGTCTCGGAGTGTGATGTTTGCCGCAGTGCTTGCGTCATCTCTTTTGGCATGAAGTGGGAAGAATGTCTTCCTTATGCTGAATTCTCTTACAACAATAGCTTCCAGAAAAGTCTAAAGATGGCACCATTTGAGGCACTCTATGGTCGCAAATGCAGAACTCCGATTGGTTGGTCGGGTGCAGGTGAAAGAATATTGTTTGGCCCTGACATTGTAACTCAAGCGGAGGAGAAGGTTCACATCATTCTTGAAAATCTGAAGATTGCTCAAAGTCGCCAGAAGAGCAATTATGACAGAAAGCACACGGACATGGATTATGTCCCTGGTGATCTCGTTTACCTTCGTGTCACTCCCATGAGAGGCACGCACCGCTTTGGTATCAAAGGGAAGCTGGCTCCTAGATACATCGGTCCTTTCAAAATTCGTGGAAGAAGAGGAGAAGTTGCTTATGCTCTTGAGCTCCCGGAAAAACTCAAGGTCCATGATGTTTTCCACATCTCTCAACTCAAGAAGTGCTTCAAGGATCCCGGCAGGACCGTGGACCATGAGCTTATCAATCTCCAAGAAGACCTGTCTTATCAAGAACACCCCACAAAAATCCTTGAAATCGCAGAAAGAAGGACTCGCAACAAGTCCATCAAGTTCTGCAAGGTGCAGTGGTCGCACCATTCCGTTGATGAAGCCACTTGGGAACGTGAAGATGAGCTCCGTGCCAAGTATCCTACCCTCTTTGTGTCTTCTTCTTCTTCCTAGAATCTCAAAGAGATTCTGTTTAGTGGGGGAGAGTTGTAGCATCCCAATTGTCTAACAATTGTAATGCTACTTGGTCTAGTAATATAATGGCTACTTCCTATATATAATTGTTGCATCATAATTATATCATGCTCATGTCATCATGCCACCTTGCATTTGAGCATCATATAAAACCCTTTTTGTTTTGGTTCTTCTCTCATATGCATTGTTAATTGTATTTGCCTCTTGATATTGTATTTGGTTATTGATATATTGTTTAAATGCCCAAGTTGAGTTGGGGGCATATCTTTTATTCCACTCCACCACCCTTTCTTTCACCACTTTATAATTCCACCATCCCTTTATCCATGAGCTTTTATTTTATTTTCTTTTGGTATTTAATCTAGCTCATGGGAGATAGGATGGATCTACTTCCACAAATTCTTTTGCTTGTCTTTATTCCACTTTTGGGAATGCATAAGAATAATGCCATGTTAATATTATTGTTTTCACAAGAATAAACATGGCATTGATTATTTTGCATGGGCCATGCAAGAACCACCACATTCTAGTCTTTTGGATTTTATTTGAACCTTTGAGTGGATCATCCCCCATCTCTCTCTACCCCTCTTCATGCTTGATCTTGTTTGGGTCATGCTAAAACCCTACACCCATCTCCATCCATCCCATCACCCCATTATCTCACCCATATCTTTTTCTTTAATTAAAACTCTTAGGCATGATCATATGAGGCTTATTCTTTTCTTTCTCTCTTTCTCTCTTAGCCTAGTTCTTCTAAACCCTAATATCTCTTACCCCTCTCTCTTTTTCTATCTCTTAACCCTAAGACCTCATCTCTCCTCTCTCTAACCTAGCTAACCCTAAACCTAGTCTCCCTCTAATCTAACCCTAGTTACACCATCTCCCCCTCTCACCTCACCTCTCCTCTCACCAACCCGAGCCATCACCCAACCCTACCCCACACCCCACCCCGAGCCGTCCCCCCACCCTAGCTCCCTCTCTCCCTCTCTTTCTCTCCCGCCATGAGGGCCCCCAGCCCGAGCCTCCCCACCGACTGCCGTCCCCACCGGCAGCCTCCAGACCTACCACCTGCTCCTCGGGCAGCACGTGAAGGAGAGGAGAAGAGTGGCCAAGCCACCTTTTCTCTACCCCACTCCCCACGGCATCCTCCCTCTCCTCTGCTATCTACCACCACCTCCCGTCTCCTCGACCTCTCCCAGATCTCCCCAAGCCGCCTCTTCCTCTCCGTCTACCCCTACCACCACCTACCCATCGCCGGTCACCGTCGGCCTCCACCACATCCCGTCGAACCAGGAGGCGTAGGTGAGCAGGAGATTGTCGGCCAGGACGGGGAGGTCCTCTGCAGCAGCTCGGTGCACGACGTCGAGGAGGAGGAGGAGGTCTGTACCCGCCGCACACTGCGTCGCGACCAAACCCTAGAACTCCGCCGCCTCAGATCGCTGATCGCCTCCTCTGCCCGAACCACCACCGTCAACAGCCCACCGGTGAGCCTCCCTCTCTCCTCGACATGTCCCGCCGTCATCCCCTAGCCTCGCCGGTCTTTTCGAGCAACGGTCTCTGGCTGGCTACGTCTGCCTCTCTCGCGCGTAGCACCTCACCTAGCCGCGTTAACCTCTCCTAACTACCCTCCCCACGCATGGGCTGCCGCTTCGCGCATAAGCCAGGTCCTGTGTCCGATCCCCCCCCGCGCTGCACCTGCGTCGGTCGCGCACCGATCGTTCGATCGGTGGAGAAGATCCACAGTACGGGTGCCCTTTTTGCAGTTAGCCCCTCCTTTTGTTTCCGTCTCAACCCGCGGTACGCAGAGCCCACCAGTCAGCCTCCTGGCCCCTTTACAAAGAGCCTCAGAGAACCTTAGCCTTAACCCGGCCCCGGGCTTCCCCCACGTACGTCCCGCGCGCCAGGCAGTACTGAGGTCGCTGTGGCCCCAGTCGATCGCAGCGACTAGGAAGCGACGTGGTGAGAAAAACCTGTTCTGCCACTGTGTCACCCAGTCAGCATGTGGCCCACTTGTCATTGTCGGTGGCTAGATCTGCGCGAGTGAGAAAAGGATTTCTGTTTTCTGTTTTAAATCAAACTTTTCAAAATTTGTTTTAAATTCAAATTTAAATCTGTTTTTAAATATCTTATAAATTATAATTTCAAATAATACAAATAATATATGTTTTGAAATCAGAAAAATATGAGGAATTCAAATATGCCCTTCAAAATATATTTTGAACACGTTAATTTTCGAGTTGATCAAAATTACAATAAAATGCCCTTTTGCCTTAATTAATTAATAACTTTTGTTTTATAACTCCAAATTTAACAAATAATATATCTAAAATGATCAGCTCGACGAGACCTTTCTTTTTATGCATTCCATGTTCTGAATTGCAGCATGAATCATATAAATATAAAGGTTACAGCAACTTATTTGAAGATAAAAGGTGATTAAAATACCATAAAATGATTTATTCTTGTATTCCACACCTCACCCATGCCATGCTACATTATTGCCATGCAAATTGTGCATCATTCATCATGGCATGATTGTTTGCTTGTCGCATTTTTATTCATATGCTTGTGCACTTTATTTATGTTGGCCCTTGTTTGTTTGGTTCTTCTTGAATAGCTATTGCGGGGATATATCAAGAGACCCAGGAGCATTACCCAGATCCTTCTCTCGCTTCAACTGAGCTGCCAGGCAAGCACTACCACATGCTTGCATACATATAGTACCTATTGCCTCTATCTTATTCTTGCATCATTGAGTCGCGATTGCATTAAATTGAACCCCAAGTACTGCATAGCCTTTACTTTTAAACCCCACCGAAGCTTGTGCCTCCATCCTATGAGCCATTACTACAGGAGTTGTTTGAGCCATGCGGGTCGTAGAACAGCATGTGTAGGGTATGTGAGTGTCTGATGGATAACGAGGTACCTAAACAACTTAACCTGAGTAGTAATGGGATAACTAATAAAAGTGGCACCGGTGAGCAATATCTGCTATTTGGTTCTTATGCTCACTTGTGTCCCGTAGGACCCCGAGTACTTGATTCCTGTTCCTTGAATATTCGCGCTATCCACATCCGGGAGGCTTATGAACCCCCCTGAGCCAGAGCTTGATTCATTCTTATTTCTTGGGGCCACAAAGTAGTTTGGGGCTTTATTACTATTCTGTACTTATGTCATGCTTTACTGCTTTATTTAAGATTGTGCGAGGAGCACCTGTACTGTTTTGGAAGCGGAGTGTTTTCGCGGTATCGACAAGCCCAGTCACACTTTCGGGTTCCCAGTCGTTTCTGACCATCGACGCAAACCTTGAGTCCGTCTGAGCCGGCTAACTTCGTTATGGTAGCTTAATGGGGTGGCCCCCTGAAATATTTCTGAATCCTGTGATCGCTTTGTCGTGAATGCCTCGTTGGGTTTTGATTTGGTTTTTCCGAGGTTGATCGAGTGTGTGTTGCTATTTGTGCACCCCTGCAGGGTAAAACTTTCTGAAAGCCGTGTCCGCGGTTATGGACGACTTGGAGCACAGTTTCTCGATCATAGACAAGAATAACTAAAGTACCGCTTTAATTTGACTAAGTGCCTGACTAGTAAATAGTGCAACACTCATGGAATGGATAATAAAACTGCCAACGGATGGGGGTTGTTCGTCCGCTTCCTCGTTGGTAAGCGAGGAGGAGGATGGATCTGTTAACATTACTGTTATAACTGTTGTTATTAATTCACGGACATCCGTCTATCTTTGGTTAGGCGGATGGTTAGCGAGTATCTGTAGAATTGTTAGGGTTTATCTTTTGCTGCAATTGCGTCACCCCAGGTTGTGTCCCCTTTAGAGGCATAAAGACTTGCTGAGTACCCCTAGGGTCTCACACGATAAATTGTTTGATTCAGATGAACAGGTAAACTCGCAAGATGGATACTGGGTGGAGGAGACGGACGATGTGGGCAACGATCACTTGGTGTAGAGATTCTGGGAACGGGGATCCGTGAGATCTGTGGGCGGGATGTGTTTATTTATGGGGCATCTTATGCCGATTTGCTTCTTATCCGTACTCGGATCTTGTTTTCCGCTTTCGCCTGATACTCTGATGTTTGATGTATGAGGAGATATCCTAAACTATTATATCTATCTAGGATATTTGGATCTTGCTGTATGGCGTTGCAATATTTCTATTTCTTTTAGATGGAATGGCTCTGAGGACTGTTGTATGGTGGCTTGCATACATACTCATTTGTGTATGTAGTTGATCCTTCGTCGATTACGCCGCCCGTTCTTGTCCCGATGTTTGGAAATGGTTAGGACGGCCGAAAGGTCTACCTGTGAGTGGCATTTGGGCCCCACCGTACTATTTTAACCATTTCCGCTCATCCAGGCTTGTAACTAGGAGCGTAATTCACCGAGGTAGTTACAGGTGCGTTAGCACCGCAAGCTCACCGCGAGCACATCAGGGTTGGCGACGAGGCTCAGTGAGGCCGGACGGTGGTAGATCGATGGCGTAACCTGCGGCGGCCGTCAGTGCTTCGGGCTCAATTCCAGGAATAGGAAGGCGTCCTAGCAAGCGAGCTTCAAGGGTAAGGACGAGGGCGGCACGGCGCATCCAACCATGGTCTCAGCGTGGCGCGGGGTGGCCGGAGACAGCGAGGACGAGCGGCGGCAGAACTAGGTTTCTTCGGCCATGGCGCAGGAGAGCTAGGGAGAGGGGAAAAGATGGCGGGCTAGGGTTCTCTGTCGGCGAGGCGGGGTCCTTATAGACGCTGGCGGGCAGCGGCGCGCATCTTAGCGCATGCCGGCGATGGAGGCGCCGCCATCGAGATGCTTAGCTTGATCCACCTGCGAGGAGTACGACGGGTAAAAAAACAAACGAAGGGGTATGGGCCTGGTGGGCTGCGCTTGGGCCCCGGGTGGGCTGGCTAGGGAGTGCATGGGCGACAGGGGGAGAGGGAGAGAAGTGGGCTGCGGCCCAGAGAGGGTTAGGGATAGTTTTTATTTGCAGATTTCTTTTTATATTTCTGTTTTCTAATTTCTTTTGTAAATTCCATTTGTAATTATGTTTTGAATAATTTCAAATTACAGAAACTTTTATAATATAACTTGAAACACTAAGGGGCCCTTGGTACTGATTGGGCTCCATGCATTTTGTGGTTTTTTTCCAAATATTTTCAAAACTAGATGAATGTTTCAAATAGAGAGGGGAGTTAGGGTTTATGGTTTTGTTGCTTCTTTCTTGATTAAACCAAAGTGCAAGTGTTATGCATGCAATGCTCAAACATATCTTATTTATATTACACAAAAGGTGGTATGTTACACCTATTGACAAGATGCCACAGTGTTAGTTGCCTGTTTTCTGCTGTTTTTGGTTTTAGAAAGCTAAAAAATGAATATTCCCGGAATTGGACGGGACAAAAGCCAAAGTTCATATTTTCCCTTAACGATACGGAAAATCAAAGACGAGATGGAGGAGGACACCAGGGTGGACATAACCTAGGTGGGCACGGGGACCACCCTGGCCACGCCCATAGGGGGTGTGGGCCCCTGGCCCTCCATCGACCCTGCCTCCTTCGCCTATAAGAAGCCTCTGACCCAGAAACCCTAAAGGATCGACCAGAAAGCCATGAAAAATTCCGCGGCGCCACCGCCACCGAAGGGGAGATTCGGGGGACAGAAACTCTCTGTTCCGGCACCCTGCCGGGACGGGGAAGTGCCCCCGGAGCCATCTCCATCGATCTCCACCACCATCTCCATCGTTGTTGTTGATTCCCATGATGAGGGGGAAGTAGTTCTCTCTCGAGGCTAGGGGCTCTACCGGTATCTATGCGTTCATCTCTCTCTCTCTCTATGCGTGATCATATTGTGATCATGAGCTTTGTAATCAAGTAGATCTGCTCTGCTACTCAAGTGCTTTAATAGATCTCTGCTCTCCCCATGTGTGTGAAAGTGACAACGTGCACGCCATGGTGGCACTTAGGCTAGAGTCTACATAAATACTCATCGTGCTTTAATATATCTTTGCTTTTCCCCACGTGTGTGAAAGTGACAATGTGCACACCGTGTGTGGCACTTAGGCTAGGTTACATATATATTTATCATGAGTATATTTTGAGTTGGTTTTCTCTATGAAATTGTGGTGTTTGTTGGAACCATCTAGCGCTCAAGGTGACAGTGTGGGGTTATCTAGATTGGGAAAGGCGAACTTTGAGGTGTGCTGTTATAGCCCTACCATGGATTAGAGTGTTCAATCGGAAAGTAGTTAAGAGTAGTATCATGAAGAGAGGATATTTATATGAGAGAGTGTTCACTAGTGAAAGTATGATCTCTAGGCCTTGTTTCTAAACATGGAAACTCCGTTTGCATCTAGATCTGTTACATGTTTGCTTGCTTCCATATTTTTGCCTTTAGTCTTTACCTCACCATCAAGATCCTTTATGGCACCATTACCACTTGTATTTCACTATCTCTTCACCGAACTAGTGCACCTATACACCTGACAAGTGTACTGGGTGTGTTGGGGACACAAGAGACTTCTTGTATCTTGATTGCAGGGTTGCTTGAGAGGGATACCTTTGACCACTTCCTCCCTGAGTTCGATAAACCTTGGGTAATCCATTTAAGGGAAACTTGCTGATGTTCTACAAACCTCTGCACTTGGAGGCCCAACAACTGTCTACAAGAATATAAGTGCGTAGACATCACCAGGCTGCCTCCGAGTTCCTGAAAACCATCGACTTTGTTGATGAGCAAGATGGCTCTCCCGTTGCCAATGATGCAGCCTCGAAGTCCCCTTCGCCAGAAGAGTGAAAAAACACTTGTAATATTTGTTTATTCTGGCAATGTAATATGTGGAAAAACAATGTTGTTTTCCTAAGGCAGAAAACATATCTACAAGACTCCAGCTACTTAAGGACTAGTCCCAGCATATATGATTGTATATATTTTTTAAGCAAGTGCTAGTTTATCCATTACTTCGGTTTTTATGCTTGACCTTTCATGAGTCAGAAGACTCTCAGTCAGAACCATGCGCTCAGATGATGATGCCTAATGGCACCGTCAAGAACCTAAATACAAAATCCTAGACTTCGAGTGCCAAAGTCACTACTCCAGAATCCACATAAAAATGACAAAGAATGTGTAGACCAGAAAACTTAAGCTAATGCCCGTAGGAAGAAATTTCACAAGTGCAAATGCAAACCTTGTGCATAAAGGTTTTACACGATCCAAAGATGAACACTAAAGTAGGTAAAAAGACTCACACATATGAGTGAATAAAAAGCTTTATTTCATTGATCATATAAGAGGTACACAATAGATAATAAAATATGCTAAGTGTAAAAAGGACGTAGTTGTGCTATGTTCCATGGCCGATCAAGCTCCGGGTAGTCATCATCCGGGTCACGTAGCTTATGCTTATGATCCTCGTTTGGCCTATTTTTCAACTCACGATTATCGATGAGGTAATAGGAACCATTGAGTAGCACCTTTCTTATGATGAACGATCCTTCTCATGGCGGGGATAATTTGTGTGACTTTTTCTGCTTAAGTTGGAGCACTAGATCCCCCTATTTAAATGAGCGATGCTGAATGCAGCGACTATGGTAGCTGCGTAGCTTCTGCTGGTAGATGGCGGATCTCTAGCATGCTAGCATGCGCTCCTCATCGAGAAGGTATACATCTAAGCATCTGGATTCTTCAGCGTCATCTTCGTTGTAGGTGGAAAATCTTGGTGAATCATGGACGATGTCGGAAGGTAGGACTATTTCTTCTCCATATACCATGAAGAAAGGGGTGTAGCCGGTGGATCTGTTGGGAGTAGTTCGTAAACTCCACAAAATAAATGGCAATTCCTCCGCCCAGGCTCTAGTTGCTCTATGTAGCAGTGCTTTTAGACGTGGGTTTATTCCCTGCAGAATTAGTCCATTGGACCATTCAACTTGACCATTAGATTGTGGGTGAGATACAGATGTAAGGTCAAGGCGGATGCCTTTCTCATAATAGTAAGTGTCTACTTCTCTGAGTGACAAGTTGCTGCTGTTATTGGTGATGATGCTATGTGGGAGACCAAACCTCACCACTAGATCCCGGACAAACTTAAGGGCAGTTGCCCCATCGAGCTTTCTAATATGTTTAGCTTCTATCCATTTTGTGAATTTGTAAACTGCTACGAGCAGATGTGTAAACCCACACGGTGTCATCTGCAATGGTCCAACTATGTCAAGCCCCTAGACTGCGAATGTCCAAGTTATTGGTATGGTTCACAATTATTGAGCTGGTACATGTGGTTGTTGGGCTTAATATTGATACTCGATGCATGTTTCAACTAGCTTGTCGGTGTCCGCCTTCGCGTTCAGCCAGCAGAATCCTTGCCGGAAGGCCTTGGAGACCAAAGATCGGGGAGCGGTGTGATGCCTGCAATCTCCGAGATGAATCTCACGAAGGATATCCATACCTTGCTGCTGGGAAACGCACTTTAGGTATACACCCGTGGTTCTTATTTTGTAGAGCTTCCCATTGATTATGGTATAGCCCTTTGCTCGGCGTACTATTTGCCGACTTTCGACCTCGTTGATGGACAAAGTTCCATGTTCGAGATAATTCATGAACAGTTTTGTCCAAGCCAGAGGAACCATTGTTACTGCATTAACAAATGAGTCAACTCTATCTGGGTTCTCGGGGTCTGCTCCTTTCACAGATGGGGTCCATAGATGCTCCAGAAAAACGCCTCGTGGAATTGGTTTGTGGCCCGATCCAAGCTTTGACAGCAGATCTTCCACCTCATTTTCCTCCCTCTTGACGCACTTAACTTTGTAGCCTTCGAAGCACTTGGCTATCTCGTATACTTTGTCTCGATATGCCGCCATCATAGGGTTCCGCGCGTTCTAGGTGCCAGCCACCTACTGGGAAACCAAGACAGAATCTCCACATCAAGCTATGGGATTTATGCCACTATCCTTGGCTACGCGAAGTCCGTGAATGAGTGCTTCATATCCTGCCATGTTATCCGTAGCCTCAAAGTGAATTTACAGGACAAAGTGCAATTTTTATCCTGTTGATGATTGTAGCAACACACCAACCCTCAAGCCATTGAGAAGCTTTGATCCGTCAAACTACATTACCCAATATTCTGGATCTGGTACAGGAGTATCATCTGGCAGCTCCGTCTAAGCTGCAATAAAATCCGCCAAGGCTTGTGACTTGATAGCGTCACGTCTCTTGTAGGTGATTTCCAAGGGGCAAGTTCAATGCCCCACTGCGCCACCTTTACTATAGTGTCACTATTGTTGCTGATGTCGAACAGTGGAGACTTTCTCATTACTGTGATTGGGTGCTCCTGGAAGTAGTGCCTTAGCTTCCAAGAAGCAAGGAAAACTCCATAAGCTAGCTTCTGCTAGTGCGCGTAACTTTTCTTGGACTCCGTAAAGACCTCGCTTACATAGTAAACTGGTCGTTGTAATCCATACTCATGCGTTGGTTCCTTCCGCTCCACCATGACGACGATGCTGATAACCCGGTTGGTGGCCTCCATGTAGATCAACATAGGCTTCATTGACTTAGGTGCTAAAAGTATAGGCACAGAAGAAAGTATCCACTTCAGATCCTTAAGCGCAACGTCCACCTCCTCTTTCCATACCAATTTGTCCGCCTTCTTTAGCAACTTGTACAGTAGCATATCCTTCTCTACAAGTCGGCCGACGAACCGGCTTACTTCTACAACACAGCGATGGCGCCTGAGAGCGCTTCGTCGGGAAACCCCAAGAGCAAGGTGTGATGCAGCACAACAGCAAGTCTTCCCTCAGTAAGAAACCGAGGTTATCGAACCAATAGGAGGAAGGAAATGTCTCAAAGGTGTTGCAAGCAACGTGGAAATATGCACAACACAAACTTAAGACTTTGCCCCAACTAACAGTGAGGTTGTCAATCTCACCGGTTGCTGTAACAAAGGATTAACTGTATGGTGTGGAAGGTGATGATGGTTTGCAGCAAGTAAACAGTAACAGTGGAAGATGAATCAATGGTAAAGATTGGACCTGAGTCCATAGTTCACTAGAGGTGTTCTCCTTAGATAAACAAACATGGCATGCTGGGTAAACAAATTACAGCAGGGCAATTGATAGGACTGAGCAAGGCATAACAATGCAATACTAGACAAAAAGATCCTATGAGATTCGATTGGGCAATACACCAATATACATAGACCGCCATCCAACTGCATCTATGACTAGAAGTCCACCTTTGGGTTATCATCCGAACCCCCTCTAGTATTAAGTTGCAAGCAACAGACAACTACTTTAAGCAAAGTGTGTAAGGTAAAAAATCCACTTGTTCCATGAACAAGAGACCGTTGTTTTCTCCCTAGTGGCAACAACACATCTACAATCGTGGAGATTTCTTTCACTTCCCTTGATTAAGTAGAGGCATGAACCCACTATCGAGCATAAATACCCCCTCTTGGAGTCACTAGCAACTACTTGGCCAAGATAGCTACTAACAACAGAGAGCATGCAAGATCACAAACAACATAGACATGATAGAATCAATAAGACAAAACCATTAATCAACCTAACATAGTAATCTCAATATCCATCTGATCCCCGCAAACACAACATGCATGATTACAAATAGAAGAGATCTTGATCATGAACGGAGCTCAAAGATCTAGACATGAAAGCACAAGGAGGAGATACAACCATCTAGCTACTACATGGACCCGTAGTCCAAGGTGGAACTACTCACGCTTCATACCGGAGGCTGGCATGATGAAGAAGAAGGCCTCCGGGATGATCTCCCCTCTGGCAGGGTGCCGGGAAGAGTTTTAGATCCCCCCAATCTAGGGACGATGGTGGTGGCGGCTACAGACGGTTTTGTGGAATATTGATCGGGTGCTTAGGGTTTAGGCACCGAGGGATTCTTATAGGCGACGAAGCAAGGCAGGGGGTGGCCAAGGGGCCCACACCCTGCCCAGGCGCGGGCCCACCCTAGGCCACGCCTAGGGGGGTGCAGCCGCGCTGTGGCGCCCCTCCGTCTCTCCTCTGAACTCCGTATTCTCCTTGATGAAATATTGACTTTGGCTTTTGTCCCGTCCAATTCCGAGAATATTTCCTTCCTAGCTTTTTTGGAACCAAAAACAGTAGAAAACAGACAACTGACACTATGGAAACTTGTTAATAGGTTAGTACCAGAAAACATATGAAAAGCACCTCAAAGTGTGGACAAAGCAAATCAAAGTAGATACTAAACAAGCATGGACCATCAAAAATTATAGATACATTTCCGACGTATCAAGCATCCCCAAGCTTAACTCCTTCTCGTCCTCGAGTAGGTAAATGATAAAATAATAATTTTTGAGGTGGCATGCACGATCAAAACCAAGATCAAACCATTTTCAAGCATTGAAAGCTGGGATCAAAGAACTCTAAACATGTGCATGAAAGATGGAGTTCTAACAATAAGACGAAGTAACTATGCATGCAACATGAAAGGTTACAAACAAACATCATGAATAACGTGCATTGAAAACCGTTTGTTTGTTTCACATACAGAAAACATGGCATAGTGGCATTCAACTTGTCCCTCATAGAGTAGCAAATAGATGCAGAGGACACCTTCAAAGTTCATAAGAGTGACTAGATACATATAGCACAAGAACAAGCAATATCAACAATATGCACCAATCAATAAGTTTTGGGACACTGCACATAGAACTAAGAATGGCAACTATGCTCTCTTAATTGGTGCCTAAAGGTAGAAGGTGGAGACTCAATATAATAGTGGAAGAAAGGCCCTTCACAAAGGGAAGCAGGGATTTCAAGTTTCAAAAAGAGCTTCCAAAAATTATGGTACTGGTTAGCTTTCAGCCCTCATTGCCCCTATCATAAGCCTTTTGAAGTGATTAAGGTTAAAGTGAACAAACTATGGGGTATATGCTTGACAAAGTATAAGTTGGCAATATCATGTCCCTTGAATACAAGGGCCGCACCTCATGCTACTCAACTTTAGTCACCTGTAAGTTCTTGTCATAGTAAGTACATGTGTACCATAGAGAACCGCCAATGGGGTACCCCTTGCACATGGTACAGGAGCTTTCCCATAACCAAAATGACAAGGCAAGCAGACAATGAGCATCTCAACGATCTTTTTATTTTCTATTTGCATAGGTTTTTATTGAGGATGCTTCACAGATTGCTCATTATGGTGATGCTGCAAGTTTCCACCATGATTAGGCATGGTTTAGGCTAGCAGCCCAGGCGTTTCTTTAACACAAAATACATAACTCCATGGACTTACAAGATCCCTTTTATTTCACACCGGCGACATCCATAGACAAAAGAGCATGATATCAACTGTGTACAAAGTACAAGTGCAATGTTGAAAACGTTACCCATGAAAACATGGTTCTGCTAATTCCAATGTATAAGTGCAAGCATATACAACATAGATGACACAACGGTTCAAGTTTATTAGGAGCAAGGAATATAAAGTGTGCCATCAAGTTCGTGAGGGATTTAGTTTTCACATAACAAAATATTTTTTTAATTGGAAGATAGCTGAAAAGAAGAATATACTTGGAATGGTGTAACACACCATGCATAGGAATTTATAGTGGACACTTTGGAATAACTTGGTTTCTTGGTATTTGGAAGCATGAGTAGAGCTTACTCATACAAGTGGAGGCTAGCAAAAGACTGGGAGCAACCAAGAGAGCAGTAATGGCCATAATCATGCAGAGCGACAAAACATTACTAATCAAAGCATATAGTGGTAATACAAGTCAAGGACCAAATGATCATAGAGGCTATGGTGACTTGTTCATAGTCATACCATGGTGTGAGCATGTGCCAAGTCAACCCAAACAAATCATCAAAAGAGAATACCATAATACTATGCTTTTGCATGCTAAAACAACGCATGATTCCTTCAAGGCACACTAAGCAATCCCAATTGTTTGGAACAAGTCATTCTTCAACAATAATCATTAAGCATAAGGTCAAAACAACACCTAGCATTACATGCTAAAGTCTAAGTCACAGTCAATGCAAACTCCTCTTGCACCTTCAAGCAAGAACTTTCTACTCCTTTCCAACACCAATCAACTTATTTGAAACAACACAGTGAGAACGGGTCCAAACTACTTTATTAAAGCAAACTAAACAAACTAAGCAAAGCAAACGAAAACTAAGACACTCCAAGAACAAGACAACAGTGCATGAAACAATAAAAACAAAGTGTCTAAAAAGACCTGAGCTTTTTATTGATGAAGAAGGGGATGCCTTGGGCATACCCAAGCTTTTATGCTTGTACCTCTTTGATATTTCTTGGGGTGACACCGGGGTGGCATACCCAAGCTGGAGCTTTTGTCCATTCTTCATCTCATTACATCATTCTTTCTACACCTGAAATTTTTCATTCATACAAAACTTCACACAATCTTCATTAGCAACATTAGTGTATTCAAAAGATAATAGAACCTTGGGTTTAGCTTTAGAACAAAACTTTTCACTAAAAACACAAGCTACTGTAACAACTCCTTCAAAAATCTCAATTTCCCAAAAAGAACCCCAAAAGGAATCAATAAGAAGCAAATGCAAATAATGGCAGAAATCTGTCAAAACAGACCAGTAGGTAGAAACCGATTTTTTCGAAGACCGTCTGTTGCTCAAATCAAAAAGTGTTGAACGAAGGAAAGTTATCTAACATACTGGGGGATTTATTCGTAAATTTTTAGATCAATATGAATTACAGAGACTCCTCACAAATTTTTATGGTGGAGGACATAAATCTGTTTCGGGACAACAACTCCCTAAATCTTACTTCCCTCTCATTAGAGGTCATTCTTGGCACAAAAAGCAAACAAAAAGGATGAGGAGAGGTCATTACTCAAGTAATAACTTCCAAGAATCAAGGAAACTCTTGGGTTATCTCCCAACAAGTACTTTTCTTTAACGCCTTTAAGTTAGGCACAAGAAGCAAGAAATCAAGTATTTTCAAATGAAGAAGCATTAACATCAATACTTGCAAAGTCTTCAACTATGAAAGATATCTCATCCAAATGAGTTTTGGAGGATCCCTTCTCATCTCTCTTTGGTTCACTACTTTCATCAAAAGGATTTTCAGGCACAATCCAATCAAAATTCTTTTCAAAGTCTTCATGCATTCCAACAAGCTTAAAGGGTATGGGTATCTTAAATTCCTCTCTAGGTTTGGTTTTATCTGAAGTTCCCACAACATATACACATGAGCCTAGCATATTAAAACGCTCAAAAACCTTCTTGGCTTCCTTAGCAACATCATGGAACTCTTTTAGTAAAGTTTCAAGAATAAATTCTCTCTTTTCAGCATTCTTTTCTTCTTTTAGTTTTAGGAACAAAATTTGCATCATGGGATTAAGGCTAACAAACCTAGCCTCCAACATATGAACTAAAGAAGGTGCAGCAATTTCATAATTAGGAGCAAGTTCTGCTATAGATTTATCCTCAATATCCTTATGCTTGCTAACATGATTAAATAATTCTTCAATATTTTATTTCCCAATTATAGAGCCACTGCCTATCGAAATGTCCTTCAGGGCGAACTTGGGGAACAACATGGTGAGCTAGAGCAAGGTGGCAACTAGAGTAGGAGCTAATTTTTATGTGTTTTTGATAAGAGAAAGCAAACCAAACTAAACTATTTTTTTTGGAGTTTTTGATAAAAAGAGGCAAACAAAACCAAGCAAAAGAAACCAAGAAAACTAAAAACAAAGTAAAGAGAAAGGTTGAGGAGGACTCCCCTTGTGAATACGTCCTTAGCCTCCCCGGCAACGGCGCCAGAAAACTTATTGATGGCGCCTGAGAGCACTTCGTCGGGAAACCCCCAGAGCAAGGTGTGATGTAGCACAACAGCAAGTCTTCCCTCAGTAAGAAACCGAGGTTATCGAACCAGTAGGAGGAAGGAAACATCTCAAAGGTGTTGCAAGAAACGTGGAAACCTGCACAACACAAACTCAAGACTTTGCCCCAACTAACAGTGAGGTTGTCAATCTCATCGGTTGCTGTAACAAAGGATTAACTGTATGGTTTAGAAGGTGATGATGGTTTGCAGCAAGTAAACAGTAATAGTGGAAGATGTATCAATGGTAAAGATTGGACCGGGGTCCATAGTTTACTAGAGGAGTTCTCCTTAGATAAATAAACATGGCATGCTGGGTAAACAAATTACAGCAGGGCAATTGATAGGACTAAGCAAGGCATAACAATGCAATACTAGATAAAAAGATCCTATGAGATTCGATTGGGAAATACACCAATATACATAGACCGCCATACAACTGTATCTATGAATAGAAGTCCACCTTTGGGTTATCATCCGAACGCCCTCCAGTATAAGGTAAAAAATAGACAACTGCTTTAAGCAAAGTGTGTAAGGTAAAAACTCCACTTGTTCCATGAACAAGAGACCGTTGTTTTCTCCCTAGTGGCAACAAGACATCTACAACCGTAGAGATTTCTGTCACTTCCCTTGATTAAGTAGAGGCATGAACCCACTATCCAGCATAAATACCCCCTCTTAGAGTCACTAGGAACTACTTGGCCAAGATAGCTACTAACAACGGAGAGCATGCAAGATCACAAACAACACAGAAATGATAGAATCAATAATACAAAAACATTAATCCATCTGACATAGTAATCTCAATATCCATCGGACCCTGCAAACACAACATGCATGATTACAAATAGAACAGATCTTGATCATGAACGGAGCTCACAAGATCTAGACATGAAAGCACAAGGAGGAGATACAACCATCTAGCTACTACATGGACCCGTAGTCCAAGGTGGAACTACTCACGCTTCATATGAGAGGCTGGCATGATGAATAAGAAGGCCTCCGGGATGATCTCCCCTCCGGTAGGGTGCCGAGAAGAGCTTCAGATCCCCCTGGTCTAGGGACGATGGTGGCGGCAGCTACAGACGGTTTCGTTGAGTATTGGTCGGGTGCTCAGGGTTTAGGCATCGGGGGCTTCTTATAGGCGATGAGGCGAGGCAGGGGGGAGGCCAGGGGGCCCACACCCTGCCCAGGCGCGGGCCCACCCTAGGCTGCGCCTGGGGGGGGGGGGGTGCAGCCGCACTGTGGCGCCCCTCCGTCTCTCCTCTGGACTCCGTGTTCTCCTCGATGAAATATTGACTTTGGCTTTTGTCCTGTCCAATTCCGAGAATATTTCCTTACTAGCTTTTTTAGAAACAAAAACAGCAGAAAACATGCAACTAGCACTGTGGCAACTTGTTAATAGGTTAGTACCAGAAAACATATGAAAAGCACCTCAAAGTGTGGACAAAGCAAAGCAAAGTAGATACTAAACAAGCATGGAACATAAAAAATTATAGATATGTTTCCGACGTATCACACAGCCTGTGAGCCGTTGGATGTCCTTCAGGCATGTTAGATGATTGGTATTGAAGATTGTTGGAGATTTTCACATCCCAAAATTTTCCAAATTTTGTAATGTGAAAAATAAATAAACAAAATAAATAATTGTTGAAATTTAGGGTGAAAAAAAACTTTTGTTTCTAAATGTTAACTTAAAATCCCATCTTGAATAAACTTTGGTTAATATTTGAATCCAACTAAATTCAAATCAAAGTGGAAGGCATTCTTCATAAATGCATCTGGCAATTTAAACACTTGGAAAATAAACCAAAACCCTAAAAACCCTAATAGAAGAAAACCTTGCCAAGTTATCTCTAAGCCCATGGATTTGATCCGTATAAAAATTTGTCAACAAACATTTACAAATGATCAAGAATGACAAATAGAAACATTATAAAACCATATGAATTGGTTTTACCTAAATTGGAGCCATGGATAAAGTCCTATGAATTTAATAAGATAAGGAAATTGAATTTCCAAAGCCAATAAAGCACCTATCTAGAAATCCATACAAAATGGTGAGAAAATAATCCTAAAGGGATTTAAAAATATAAATAAATATTAAATAAGATTTTACAAATTGGAATCACCAAGTTTGGATCTATAAATAAAAAGATATGGATTTTATAAAATAAAGAAAGAAATATTAAATGAGGAATATTTAAAGGCCAAATTAACTCTTGACCTAATCCATAAGCAAATGGAATAAATATAATTCAAATCCAAATAAAATAATCGATAAGGAATTTTCAAATTAATTAAGAGGGCATTAACCAAATCCTATTCTATTTTGATAAAAGATAAAATCCCTATTAAAAATGATTAATTAAATCATGAGAAAATAGAATTTGGAATTTACCCAAGTGGAATAAAAGTTGTTTAAATAAATTAAATGGGATCAAAGAAATCAAATAAAATTAATGGAATTAAACCCATAATTATTCTCATTGGAATAAAGATAAATACCCAATTTAAAATGATTAATAAATCTTATTAAAAATGTTCCAAATAATTCAAGGTGAATTATTTGACACCCTAATAAATAAATAAAACCTACTGAAAAGATTGGGAAAGATTTAAATTTCAAATGGAGTTTGAAAACATTATTAAATATTATTTGAATTTAAAGCAAGGGATTTGTTTTAAATAATTAAAAGACCCTAAAAAGAATAAAAGATTATTCCAAAAATTGACTTCAGAATGTATTATTAATCAGTATTTAAATACACACAAAGATTGGTTGAAGTTTGAAATCAAATGAATGTTTGAATTGATTAAACAAAATCAAAAAAGATAAATAGAAAAATAAAAGGGAAAACAATCAGTACAAAAAAAAAGAATCCAGCCCAGCCAGCAAGCCCAGCTCACTGGCCCAATTAGCCCATTTTACCCTCTCGCAGAAAAACGATTCGAACCAGAAACTTAACCCACGCAGTCGCCGACAGATGGACCCACACCTCCCCTCTTCCTCTCTCGCTGACGACGCTACCCCACAGCCACGTCACCGTCTTCAACCCCGCAGACCCCTTCTTCCTCCCTCTCTCTCCTGTTTCTACCGATTGATTCGCGTGATAAATTCACATCAATGCCGCGTGATTCTTACCCCCTGACCACGCTCACTTAAGCGCCCGTTTCCCCTCTAACTTTTCCCCCAGTCCTCACACCACCGGAGCCCCTAGGCTGCCCGTATTGCTTGCGACAACAACTCTGTCTCCAATGAGCATCCGCGGCGAATCCGGCCAGCCCACGCCTCCCCTTGCTCCCTGGCGCATACCAGAGGACTCCCTGGCCTCTGGCGCACCTCCTAGTGTCGCCTGTTCATCCGCGCGTGCTCTGCTTCGTCGACAACATCATCACTGAGCAAGCACCGCCGTCTGCTTCAACTCCGGCGACGCCTCCCTGTAAGCCACGTCCCCCTCCATCTCTGGTGACCCTACTACACTCACCACTCTCCCGAGCATCTAACCATGCTTTCCTTTTTCTCTGGCATGCTCTGAAGCCTCGTCTTCAACATCGTCTGAGCACACCCGACGGTTCCACGAACTCCGGCGAGCAATCGTCAACGTCCCCGTTCGCCCCTTGGCCAACCAAAGCAACGATGAGAATCAGTGCATCAAGGAGATTCTGGTGAGAATCCTCACACCTCCCCGCATGTCCTAGTTCGTCCGCAGCGTCACTGACAGAGCGCGCCGCCGCCTGTCGCCGCCGCTAGCGCTGCCCGTTTAGGGTTAGCTGCTTTGGACCGTTAGATCATCATCCAGCGGATACGATAGAACATAATCGAAGGGGTATGAACTCATCTGTGCCGCACGTTATCATTTTAATCCAACGCCTCGCATCTTTTGATCCACACGAAACGGTATGGGCGAATAGAAACACGCCACGTGGCTCAGACTTCGTTTTAAAAACAGAAACATTTCTATTAGATATGAGATTTTGTAAAATCTATAACTTTTGATCCACACGTCCAAATTTTGCAAATTTTATATCAATGGAATCATCAGGACAAGTACTTTCCAACCATGCCCTTTGTTTAGTAAATTTCTTCTGGTAAAATAGTTGTTTTTGCAGAAACTTGTGTAGGCATATTTTGAATATAAAATTCATTCTAAAATTATTTTTGTGATAAAACCTTTGTCCAATGGATTGTTTTGAACCTACTGACCATAGAAACCAACTTGTGGATTCAAAAACATACTTTGTGAAGCAAGAGAATAAATCTTTGAATTAAAGCATTTCTAGTCAAATAAAAATGTTGTTTATATGTTGAAAATACTTTTTAGAGAAAAACCTTTGGGAAATGTTTTGATTTAAACCATCTGACCCCAATCACCAAGTTTTTAGAATTAAAAATGTATTTGGTGAACCCTATAAATATTATTGCGTTGCTAAAAGAAATTTCAACCACATAAAATATTGATTTGGTTTAAAAATGGTTTATAAGTAAAATCTTTTGCAAATTATTTTGCCACTTATATAAAATGACCAATAAGTGTTTTCAAATGTTTATAACCCATTAGAAACCACTTTTCCAAATAAAAAAATCTTTGGCATGCTTGCATGCATTACTTTGTTTCTATTATTTTATGTGATGTTTGCTTGATTGGTAGATTGAAATTGTGCCTTGCTTGATTGAATTGTAGTGGAATTGGAAGAGTGTGATCATTGCAAGATCAAGGAGTGAACTTATAATCTCTACCAAAAAGGCAAGTGATGCTTCATACTTTTGTCCCATTATTTTCACTATGCATTAGTGATATTTCTAAGTAGTACTTGCATGGAATTTTTACTAAGTATGCTATGCCATGGGAAATCCTAGTAGTTGATGCCTTAGTAGAATTTCCTAAGTTAAGATTCCTACTACTATCATGCTTAGCTTAGCTAGTAGAAAACAAGGGTGGATTATATGTCATGCTGAAAGGATCGTATGGGCACCTAGAGGGGGGGAGGGGTGAATGGGTCCTACTTCAAATTTTCTTCTTTTTCAAATTAAGGTTTGACAATAAGGTAAATTCTCTAGATAATGCAACTACGGTGAATTTACCTATATGACAATTATGCAAGGGCTACCACAACACAAAGTAGTAACAAGTAAGTAAGGTGCGGTAAAGGATAGAAGTAACCGAAAAGTGGACGCGGAGACACAAGGATTTGTTTCCCGCAGTTCCTTCCTTTTGAGGGGAAGTACGTCTACGTTTGGAGATGGGGTGGTTTCAAACCACCAACGCCACGAGAGGCCTCCCTTGTTCTCCGATGAATCTCACCCCAATGGGATCGATTCACCTTCCACTATATCGGCAACCTTCAAGGTGGAAGCCGGCACCGTTACAAGCTTGGGGCACACATCCACAACTTAATCAAAGGCTCCCAAATACAAGCAAGTTGTCAAAGCAATCAAAGACAAGCTTGTAAGAACCAAAACAAGAACTAGGGTTTCCAAGAAAACACTAGAGCAAAGGGGCCCTCAATGAAATGAGGGGGAAATGAAGATCTCTTTTGGTGAAATAGTAGATCGAGGCCTCCTCCTTCGATTCCCCAAAGATCAAGGACTTTGGGTGGTGGAATGAGGAGATCTTGAAGATTGGGTCGCTCCAATGGACTCCAATGGTGGTCTTTGACTTAAATGAGCTGAGCAATTTGTCCCAAGGTAGGTGGAGGGGTATTTATACCCCTCCACGAAATATGGCCGTTGGAGTCATTAATGCACCGGTAGTACCGGTACTCAAGCGGTAGTACCGCTTACAAGCGGTACTACCGGTCAAGTCATCGGACCAGTTGGGAGGTGCTTGATTCATCAGCTTTCTTCATTTTTGGCGGTATCGCCCTTGCAGTACTACCCCCAAGCGGTAGTACCGGTCGTAGGACGCGGTACAACCGGTCTGGGTGGTAGTACCGGTCCCAAGTACCACTTGGTACTGACCAAAACGGAGAGGGGTGAGTGTTAGTCAGTATGCCCCGGTACTGCCGAGCGGTACGACCGTGTCAAGCGGTAGTACCGCTTGTATCAAGCGGTACTACCGGTCCACTCCGTGGTACCGGGTGGTACTGACTAGCACACACCCTTATCAGCTTTGGACAGTGCCAACCGGTACTAGAACCGGTAGTACCGGTGTCAAGCGGTAGTACCGGTCGTAGTTCCGGTACTACCAGTTGGCACAGTGGTTTTTCGCAAGGGGAATTGATATGCCAATATTTGTGCCACCTCTTATCAAACCTGTGATAAACTTAGCACACAGTTAAACCGATAAGTGTGTTGTTATCAAACATCAAAATCAGAGGGATAGGAAAATGCTCTTTCAATCTCCCCCTTTTTGGTGTTTGATGACAATACAGTTTTGCAAGATGATTTTAATAGAAAACATATGGAATTTGTAAAATAGAGACGGGGATCCCCCTAGATGAGTAGAGACAAACCTCCCCCTCGATTTTACAAACCCAACATGGGTGCACAAATATTGATACTAGCATGTGAATTCATACCTTTGCATAATAACATGTGATGATAAATATATAGACAATAGATAACGCATATCATCACAAGATGGATCCAATGAAATAAACCACGTAGTCTCATAAGATGGATCCAAGACATAACCACATAGTCTCACACATAAAAACATAGTCTCATACATAACTAGAGGGAAATCGAAGTTCACAAGCAATAAAAGGATCAAGATAAGAACAAGCTTGTGACTTCCCATGCAACACCCGTGCCTAAAGTGCAACTTCTCCCCCTTTGGCATCAAGACGCCAAAAAGGGACAAGTGCAAAACTACCGTCCCAACGGTCAATCATCCTCCTCCTCCTCATCATCCTCAAGGTCCTCCTCATCCTCGTAAGGGGGTGGGGCGCGGTGCGAGAAAGAGACATCATCGTCCCAACGGCTGTGCTGAGAGATCCACTGATCTTCTGGAGTGATGTTGTTCTCGGACCCCTTAGAGACGGTCAAACCCTGAGCAGACATCATTTCCTTCTGCCGAGCACTGGCTTTCTTGGCATACACATGCGCCTCATACATGCGCTTCTGGTTGTCAACCTGGAAGCAGAAGATCTTCTTGAGCTTGACCTCCATCCTTTTGGCCCAAGAGGGCTTAGCATTCTTGCGACGAGAGACAACATCATCAGTGTCATGACCCTTTGTCGAGATCCTCAGAGTCATCCTCATCCTCCTCACCCGCCGCAACGCGAGATTTAGCATGTGTCTTGATCTTGAGTGCCTTTGGCCTATGCACAATGAGAGAGCGAGTGGAGAGTGTCCTAGCAATGACGGGGCACTTAGACACAACGAGGGCCATAATATAAGGAGCAAATGGTGGAACCCTCCGAGTGTGTGCAGCAGCAACCATCTCATTCCATATGAAGTCTGTCACATCAAGAGGAGTGCCTGATTCTCGGTTGAGGAAGGTGTTGAACAGCAAGTCAACAGAGAACCCATGTATCTCATCCTTGTTGCCCGCACGAGGAGCAACAGTCTCACGGAAAATGCGATGGAGAATGTCATATGTGGGGAGTAGATCCTTGATCTTGCCAGTAACCCCACGGCCCCGAATATACAAAGGAGTAAGAACATCCTTTTTGGAGGGATGATCCCGCATGTGACAGCGAAAACCACAAGGAACGTCCAGGCCGCGATCTTCATACCCCAAGATTGCAGCAAACTCCGCAAGTGTAGCTTCCTTGACAGGACCTTGAGTCATCCAGGTAATCTTCCGAGTTCGGCTAGTGTGGAAATGTGCAGTGGCATAAAACTGGCAAATAAGGAGGGGATCATAGTCATACTGAAACTCCATAATGGGGAACAAGCCAAGGTGAGAGCAGATTTCCTTAGCTTTAGCAAAGTAGTCAAGATTCTTGTCAATGTGCCCCATGTCAATCCACTGCTGAGGCACCACCATCTGGATATTGGTCAACAGAACCTCATGATAAACACGCTCTTGAAAATCATCATAGAAGAGACAGTCTTCCCTGGCCTCGCTCCGGTTGCGGGAGTATGAATTTTCAATCCGGAGAGCCCTAAACTCTGACTCAGAGATGTCTGACAGTTTCTTTGGCCCAGATGGCCCAGAGCTGAGACTTTTGGTATGCCCAGTGGAAGGGGGGCGAGAGGGAGGGGCGCTGCCACGCCCAGCAGAGCGCTTGGTAACCCCTTCACGACCCCCACGACCACCTCGAGTGGCAGGCAACTTGGAACGGTGTCTTGGCTGTTGCATAACCTCTTCCTCAGACTCTGTCTCTTCCTCAACAATCTCACGGCTAGACTTGGAGTGCTTGCGTGCACCCCGAGAACCACCTGCATCTGTGAAAGCACGAGGGAGGATAGCAAGGGGGTAAGGGCACAAGAATCAAAAAGGAGCAAACGAGAGAATCTAGTATTTAAGCAGAAGAATGTGGTCAGTTTGGGCCGGTACTACCGGACCTGACAACCGGTAGTACCGCTTGTAAGCGGTAGTACCGGAAAAAGTTCCGGTACTACCGGTTGAGCGGCACATAATCGTCAGATCTGATGGAAACGGACCAAATTGACGGCATAAAACTAGAAAATAGATGATTCTACTCGGTAACAAGGAAGCATATGGCAGTACAAGCTTTCAAATAGTCATTTTCTCCACAAATCTAAGCCAAAACCTAGATCTAATGGGGAAATCAAACGGGGAGAGAAAGGGCGGTTGTACCAGGATCCATGGCGGTGGAAAGAGGTGGGAGCCCGCCAAGAGGCCAAATCCAAGGGGAATCTGGGGAGAGGAGGGCACGGCAGGGCTCCGGCGGCTTCAAGGTCTCCTGCGGCGGCGCGGGTATGAGTGGAGGGAGTGGGGATGAATGGGGCACTGAGGGGTGCCTCCCCACGCGCGTCCAATATATACCAGGAAAACGCCGACCGGTAGTACCGGTTGCTGAAGCGGTAGTACCGCTCGTAAGCGGTAGTACCGGTTCCCCAACCGGTAGTACCGGTGACCGGTAGTACCGGACATGTGGGCGGTACCGTTCTGGGCAGTTCTTCGAGGCGACACAGGAACTACCCAGGTCCGGTAGTACCGCTCCCACATCCGGTAGTACCGGTCCCATCTGATTCCAAATGCCAGGAAACAAGGATGATTCTTGTGCAGATAGAGAGAAGGTTTTCGTGAGGGAGTAAGGAGGCTTGGGTTTAGACAAGTGAGCTGGGAAGCACATGCACTCTAAAAATCGAGAAAAACGGAGTTCAAAACCAAACTAGAGTGCATGAGACAAAGAACGATGAAGGCAATTCACAAGATGACAATCATGAGTACAAATCAAATCAAAAATGACAAACACGAGTATGCACATCAACCTCTCGATTGAGAGGGGGCGGTGGCCTAGGCCACCATATTTGAGTATACTCGGCTTGGCACCACGAAGATATATCTTGGGTCCATTACCGAAACTCATCATTGAGCTCACATATCACAAAATGATATTAAGAGGAATGATTTTGTTTACTTTGCGCATAATGGGGGGAGGGATAGTCCAATCAATTAGGACCGCACTCCCCCTATGTCCATGCCTACACCTAAACCAAATATGGGTCGAGTATTAGGTGAGAGTGCAAGATAGTCAAGTCAAGCTCCTTGAATCTACAATATTTAGCTCATTCCTCAAGTAGCAAAACCTTGCTTCATCAAGTGGATTCGTGAAGATATCGGCAAGTTGATCTTTGGTTGAAAAATAGGATAGATCAATATCACCTCGAGCAACATGATCTCTAATGAAGTGATGACGAATCTCATTATGCTTTGTCCTTGTGTGATCCACCGGGTTGTATGCAATTTTAATGGCACTTTCATTGTCACATAGAAGAGGCACTTTGTCACAATGGACACCGTATTCCTTTAAAGTTTGCCTCATCCATAGCAATTGAGTGCAAGCACTAGCGGCAGCAACATACTCGGCTTCAGCGGTGGAGAGAGATATACAATTTTGCTTCTTAGAAGACCAACATACCAAGGACCTACCAAGGAATTGGCACGCCCCGGATGTTGATTTTCTATCATCCTTGTCCCCCGCCCAATCCGAATCCGTGTATCCACAAAGAGCAAATGTTGAACCTCGAGGATACCAAAGACCATAAAATGGGGTATGAACTAAATATCGAAAGATTCTCTTGACCGCCATTAAATGGCTATCCTTAGGAGCCGCTTGATATCTTGCACACACACCTACACTCAACACAATATCAGGTCTAGATGCACAAAGGTAAAGCAACGAACCAATCATAGACCGTTATACCTTTTGATCCACATCTTTACCATTTGGATTTTGTTCTAGATGAGTCTTTGTAGCCATGGGAGTTAGAGCTCCATTCAAATCTTGCATTTTGAATCTCTTGATCATATCTTGAGTATACTTGGCTTGATTGAAGAATGTTCCTCCTCTAACTTGCTTGATCTCAAAGCCAATAAATACTTTCAACTCCCCCATCAAAGACATCCGGAACCTACTAGTCATAAGCTTTGAGAATTCATCATTAAAAGCTTTGTTAGATGAGCCAAAGATAATATCATCAACATATATTTGGCATACAAAAAGCTCCCCATTGACCCTCTTAGTAAAAAGAGTGCGATCGATTTTCCCAACCTCAAAGCCACGGTCAAACAATAACTCTCTAAGGTGCTCATACCACATGCGTGGGGCTTGCTTGAGCCCATAGAGCGCCTTATCAAGTTTGTAGACATGGATTGGGAAGTTGGGGTCCTCAAATCCCGGGGGTTGCTTAACATATACCAATTCATTTAAAGGACCATAAAGGAATGCACTTTCTACATCCATTTGTTGCAAATTAAAGTTATGATGTGCCGCATAAGCAAGAAGGATACGGATGGACTCAAGGCGAGCCACGGGTGCATACGTCTCTCCATAATCAATGCCTTCAATTTGAGAATACCCTTGTGCAACCAATCTAGCCTTGTTCCTTACTATAATTCCATGCTCATCTTGCTTATTCTTGAATATCCACTTTGTTCCAATAACATTGCGGCAATCCTTTGGCTTCTCAACTAACTTCCACACTTTGTTTCTCTCAAAGTTCTTGAGCTCTTTGTGCATAGCTTATAACCAATCCGAATCTTCAAGAGCTTCCCACACTTTATTTGGTTCAATCATGGAGATGTGTGCTTGGTGTTCACTGAACCTCTTCAATTGTGCTCTTGTGGAAATTCCTTTCCTTAGATCTCCAACAACATTTTGGAGGGTGTGGTCTCTTATTTCCAACATTCTTTCCTTTCTAGCTTCGCGACGAGCGTGGATCTCCTCATTGTTTCTTGGAGGACCCTCTTCATCATTTTGATCCTCGTCTTGACCATCAACTTGACCTTGATCATCATTGGAGTCATCCTCTACATTGGGAGGCAAGGATTAACCTTGGTCTTGATCAAGTGCTCTTCTAGCATCAATTTGAGCTTGTCTCAAAACAGTTTGGATGGATCTTCCTTGACAAATTGACTTGGCACCACTTGATGTAACACCCTCGCCTGATAAGGCTGAGTTCATGTGTATAGTGCCAATCCCTGGATCGGTTCACTGACACACACAGTACAAAATGAATATCAAATATAACTGTGCATCATAAATACAATGAATATGATCCAGAATTTACATTATATTACACAAGTATACAGCAGAAAGCAACATGGTAGATCTCCATCTTTCAAAAGTGCCACAGGTGAACAATCGTTGAGTGGAGTCTCGCGACCTATAACGATCACTTAGAAACGATGTAACCTGCAACATGAAAGGTTGCAGCCACGAATGGTCAATACTTTGAATGTATTGGCAAGTGTCACTAGTGTGTGGATATAAAATGGAACCTATCAATTACATGCATATTTGGCTAAGTGGAGTTTCAGGCTCATTTGCATAAAGCAATAGTTTTATCCTAACATTTCTAAATAGTTTTAATCTTTTCTGAAAATTGTCTGAACACATTGGTCAACACCAAGTGCTCATAATCCCTTGTTCAAACCAACAATTTTTATTAAGAAATTGGAATGTCGAGATTATCCATAAGCTTCAAGCCTTAGCTGCTCAATATTGTCCATAACCAGGGACACGGCTAATCGATTAGATTTATATCTTCTGCAGAAGTTGTACACTTTACCCACACGACACAATCTCGCCTTGACGCCACCAGTGGCCGCTGGTTTAGTACACACCAATTGGTATACCGGCAGATCGAGAATGTGACGAAGCCTTTCCATAGAAGTCCTCCCAATACACAATGCTAGCACGTCTAACAGGCACCAAATGCAAGGATATAACCTCCAATACACAATTCTAGTTAACCTGAAGATATACCAATGTAAAGGGTCTTCTGCTATGTAATTAACTAAGCTAGAGCCCATATTAGCATGTGGTTGTCTTTGGAAGCTCTTGTCACGAGAAACATGTCAATCTCTTATGATGCCTAGGTGGTCTTCTTCCAGTGCACACACAAGAGAGGTAGCTAAAGATACGGTCCCCTTCGTTGCCACTTCTTCCAAACTCAACAACAACAATATTCCACCCAGGTGATTCATTAGGTACTTGTTTTATTATATAAAACATAGCTTTTCCAATACTCACAATAGTCATAACATGATATTCCATCCCGAATCTATAGCAGGGATAAGCATACTTCAACTACGATGTTTCCACTAAGCAAGATACAAAAGGATATCTTAAATAGGACATAGCATAGCACATAGTGCAAAATATTCCTACACATGCAATTCTACTAAAAACAACTATAATGCATAGGGAAAATAAGTAGGACATTTATGATAGTGCCACTTGCCTTTTAGTTGATGTAGTCGTTCAAACAATCCTCACAATTGCAATCGTTGCACTCGTCAAAATCACAAACGTTGCGCTCCTCGCAATCTAACGATTAAAACAAAGCACAACAAACACACCAATCAAAATAATGCAATTATGCACGATACAACAAAACAATGATGAACAAATACATGCATGACGATTTAATAAGTCATAATGGTTGTAATTAGTTCTCTGAACATTACTACATCACA
The DNA here is from genome assembly GCA_023614405.1 of Avena insularis. Classification (NCBI taxonomy): domain Eukaryota; kingdom Viridiplantae; phylum Streptophyta; class Magnoliopsida; order Poales; family Poaceae; genus Avena; species Avena insularis. The sequence goes on from CM042689.1 coordinate 165,554,460, forward strand.
TGATGCATGCAGGACATCATTTAATGCAATAGGATATTTATTATTAATACTTGATTGCCAATCTAGGGGTTTCAATAGTTCTGTTGAAACTTCTATACTAATTGCCGTATTAAATTTGGGTCTAGGGTGTACTGGATAGAGGACATTATTACTAACCAGTAGCAATTGGATTCAACTTAACCGGAGTTATAAATCTTTTTCTATGATTTAATTACTATTTAATAGGGTTTACATCATTTAAATATTTTAAGTTGTCTAAAATTCAAACTAAATACAGATCTGTAATCTACACAATAATGTGATTCCAGGGACATATTATTCATATTTTTCTGAGTTATAAATTATTTACTATGAATTTAATACTCTAAAAGTCCATTAAAACTATTTAAATCACTACAACAATTCTACACCGCAAAATTTGGATCTAACAGCATATTAATGTTTTATATGAAATTATGAATCCATAGACACTTTATTTGTATTTTTGTGACATACAGATAATTTTCTATGATTTATTTAGTCTAAATTGTCCATTAAACTATTTAATTTATTACAGTTAATATTTACCATAATAGTTGAATATAAAGGCATGTTAATATTCTTCATAATTTTCTGAATCCATAGATATTTTATTTTGTAAATTTGGGCTTACAGATCTTTTTAAATGCATTTTACAAGTTTGCAACTATTTCTGTCTATTAAAATGTCATTACACAGTCAGCCGACAGGGGCGACACGCGGCGCGCTCTTACTGGCTGGGGCACTGAGCTGGCTTGCTGACGAGGGCTGTTGACCCGGATGCCACGCGGCCTGCCCTGGTTGGTCGATACCCCTTCGCGGGTATGATCTAATCCTGGGCGTCGACTCAAGATCTGACGGTTGATGGCGACCGTGGCGAGCTGGCGGCGATGATGACGATGGTGGGCGGCGCCGCGGTCAGGCGGTGATGGTGGCCGGTGTTCCGGAGGTCTTCAGCAACGGAGGAGTAGGCGACGAGGTGCGGGAGATCCCGGGGAGGTCGAAGGAGGTATCGACGCGGTCTCTAGCTTCCCGTGGCGACCGCGAGTGGCGGATGGAAACGGCGAGCGGCTACTGGCTCCGACGAGGAATCGTGTGCCGTCTGGTTCTCTGCAGGAAGGGAGACAGGGTCAGAGGGATGCGGTGTTGCACGGTGGAGAGGGTAGATGGGTAAAGGAAGGTCGGGGTAGTCGGGAACCTTGACTTCGATGTCGATCTGGAAGGCCGACGGTGGCGAGATCCGAACCTCGAGTTCAGGGGATCTAGGGTTTGAAATTTGGCGAAAAACGAGGGAGGCTCGGATGCGGGAGATTATATGGAGGAGGTGGCGTGCGCAAAGGGGCAATGGGCGGCCGAATCGGGCGGATTTCCCGGGCAGTTCGTCGGGTTCGTGCTTGATGTGGAGTCCGGCTGGAGGAAGGAGAAGATCGACAGGGTCCACCCGTCAGTGACAGCGGAGGAGGGAGAAACCCAGGTGGGTCCAGCGTGTCAGTGAGCAGAGATGGGGACACGGGCTGTGTTGGAAGAAATGGGCCGGTCCTGGTCACTCTGCTGCTCATGGCAAGACGGAGAGGAGACAGAGAGAGGCATTTGGGCTGGGCCTGCACGTCCATTTGGCTGATTAGGTTTAGGATTTTTTTTCCTTTATTGCTTTTCTGAATTTCTGTTTAGTATTTATTTTCTAGTTTTTGTTTTATAGCTCCAAATGACTCCAAAACAATTTCTAAATTCAAAACACACCTTTAAGGATGTATAGGATATGGTTTTACCAAAGTTGAAAATATCCATAATGCCATTTGCTTACAAGGCATTACATGGCTAGTTGCATTAATAGGGAATTTGGGTTTAGACTTTTTAGGAAAATATCCCAACTTTATTTTAGGACATACAGGGAATACTTTTCATCAATTTTAATATGTACCCAAACAATAGGTCATGTAGTACTTAAGAATTGGGAAATCCCACAAAGGGTATTGGATAATCCTTTTTTGGACAATACTATTTCCTTCTTAGGGTTTATATGCAATGATGGTCATGCATGCTTAATGATTTTGAATTTTGAAATCTTGCACACCAATTCTACAATCCATAATCAGTCCATGCCCTTTTGCCTATATGTCTACTTAGGTCATAACCAAAGAATATAAGGTTTTGAATTCCAGGTTGAGAGGATTTTCAATTCAAAAAGTTTCTGTTCCTTGAGAATTTTCAAGAATGTTAAACAATCAATCAAACTTATTTATTTATTTCTCATTCCAAAATTAGGAGAATTTTGGGATGTGACACTTGACAACCCATCGAATGGACCAAGCTCCCTTTGACTAGAGTTCACACATTGATCACTATGTTGAGGGTCTACATCTTGTCTTTGGCTTGAGTCAATGTCCTCTTCGGTAGATGGAGCATGTTGAGGTTGTGAAGATGAGGGCTCCACTCGAGTGGAGCATAGTTCTTCTCGATCCGCCATAAGGGGTTCCTCAACAGGGCGGATATAACCCACACCCATTCTTCCTATGGCATCCCGAGGCATTTCATCATCTGCATCACAAGCATCAACACGCCCCCTTGGGGACCATCATATTCTTCGAAGGTCACACTACAAGATTCTATGACGGCTCCGGAGAGCTTGTCATAGATTCTATAAGTGTGAGATTCGAGACCATAGCCAACAAAAATACCCTCTAATGCTTTAGACTCAAATTTAGACAAACGAACACCTTTGATGAGATAGAAACACTTACAACCGAACACCCGGAAATAAGATATGTTGGGCTTGTTACCGGTAAGTATCTCATATGGAGTCTTGTTGATTTTATTGCAGAGGTAGAGTCGATTTGAAGCATGGCAAGCGGTGGAGATGGCTTCGGCCCAGAAGTTGTAGGGAGATTTAAACTCCGCCAACATGGTCCTAGCCATCTCAATAAGAGTCCGGTTCTTCCTTTCGGCCACCCCATTTTGTTGAGGGGTGTATGCAGCGGAATATTGATGTTTAATCCCCTCATCACTAAGGAAATCATTCAAGGTGTAGTTCTTGAACTCGGTGCCGTTGTCACTTCTTATAATCAACACGGGAACATTTTGTTGCCTTTGAACCAAGTTGATGAAGTCGATAAAAGTCCTTTGAGTTTCACTCTTCAACTTGAAGAAATAAACCCAAGAGTATCTTGAAAAGTCGTCAACAATCACCAAACAATATTTCTTCCCTCCAAGACTTGCATGAGATGGAGGACCAAATAGGTCCACATGGAGGAGTTCCAAGATCTTGTTAGACTTGATTTGGTTCGTGGGCTTGTGAGGTGCGTCATGCATCTTCCCTAGAACACAAGCCCTGCAAACACGATCTTTGGCAAAGGAAACATTTTCTTTTAGTCCCACAATATGGCCCTCTTTATGGAGACTTTGCAAAGTTCTCATATTGACATGGGCTAGTCGGCGGTGCCATAGCCAACCCACATCGGCCTTTCCAAATAAGCACATCGGACCTGCAGTGGCTTGCCCCGAAAAGTCCACCACATACAAGTCATGTTCGACGTACCCAACGAAAGCGACCTTGAGAGAATTGCTCCACATGAGGACCACAATATCATCATCAACAAAGACGGCAAAGCCCATCTTTCCAAGAGCACGGACTGAAAGTAAATTGTATCCAAGGGTCTCAATAAGCATGACGTTCACGAGTGTAATGTCGTGAGCCACCACTACCTTGCCGAAACCCATTACCTTAGACTTTGACTTGTCGGCATATGTCACGGTGATTTGATCATTATTTGGCTTTAAGTCCTTGATAATAGACGAGCTTCCGGTCATATGACTTGTGCAACCACTATCGAGCACCCACTTTGACCCTCCGGAAGCATAAGTCTACAAAAGATCAAGCTAGTTTTTAGGTACCCATTTTTCAATGGGTCCTCTTTTGTTAGCAACAAGGGTCTTGGGAACCCAAATAGACCAAGCAATATAACCATCATAAGGGCCAACATATTGTGCATACACATCACCATAATAATCACGCATTAGAACATAGTGAGGGTTAGCACTTCCCGCAAAATCATCATGAGACATAGTTTTACCACTTGTGGTCTTACTTTCCACAATGGTCTTGTTGGTCTCTTGTGCGGGCTTGTCCTTCTTCTTCTTATAGTTCTTCTTCTTGGTTTTGGACACAAAACCAATGCCCCTTTATCACCACTACGCCTTTGCTTGCTCAAAAGATCATCAATGGACTTGTTGCCTTGTGGAAATGTGGCCTTAGCAAGCTCCCCCTTCAACCTAGCATTCTCTTCAAGAATAGTTGTGCTACTAGATGGAATGAAGTTACTAGGTGAAGGAATATTGGCCAATTGAGTTTGAAGTGTATCATGGGACTTTGTGAGTGACAAGAGTTCACTCTCCAAGGCCTTGTGAGCCTTGTTGAGCAAACTAAAGTCCTTGGCAAGTTTTTCATGAACCACACCAAACTCAACTTTGTCCTTTTTAGCCCTTTTGTATTTAGCAATAGCATGATCACGCTCTTTGATGAGTTTGTTAACAGTAATGTAATTTGCCTCATCAAGACCTTCAAGTTTTAATTCAAGTGACAACCTAGTTTCTTGTTCTTCTTGTAGAGCATTGTTTAAAGCCTCTAGCTCAATCATATGTTCATGCCCAAGTTTACATCTTACATCTAGAAGCTCTTGAGTATGTGATATTTGATCTAAGATGTTTCCAAAATGTAGCTTAGCATCACCTTCTAGGTTAGTCATAAACTCATCAAAGGCAATTAATTCCTTTTTAACATCAAGAGACATCTCATCATCAATTTCATCATTATCTAAGTGAGTAGAGCGGGATGATGAGGATACCTCCGTTCCTCTTGCCATAAGGCAAGTGGCGTTCTTGATGGAAGAGTTCTCAATTGGAGAATCGAAGAGTGAGAATGTCGGAGTAGAGGTGGTGGCAAGAGCAGCCACACCATGAGAAGTTTCCTCTTCGTCATCTTCATTGTTGGAGGAGTACTCTTCATGAGTGATCAATACAATTTCACCCGGCTTCTTGTTGATGGGATTCTTTTTGATGAAAGGTTTCTTGTATGGTCCCTTGAGAGTCTTCTTCAACACAAGCTTACCACCATGATCTTCTCTCTTCTAATAGGGGGAACTAGCCACAAAGTGGCAGCGGTCAATTGAAGCAGGTTCTCAACCTTGTGGTATTCTCTCTTTTCCCATTTGGATTGCTTCTCCATTCCATTTCCATCTTGGCCTTGGCAGGGTTCTTCCAAAAGTTCTTTGCATAGAAAGCCATATATTGACCATGAGCAATCTTGACTTCATCGGGATGGTCCATGGAAAGTCCTTCATCACTATCATCTTCATCCCCATGGTCCACCACTTTGGCCTTCAAAGCAACATCGACAACATTGCTCATACCAAGGGCACGAGCACGGGCATCTTTAGCATTTTTGGCGGCAACCTTGAAAGCAGCCATCTCTTGCATAACTTCATTTGAGGTCATGAGATGGTAGTTGTGTCTTCCTTGTAGGCTCTTCAAGTCGGTGGGCTCAAAAGGCATGAGTGCACTCACATATTTCCTTTTTATCCATGCATCATCCACATGTGAGGCACCCACATTCCTAAAAGCAGTGTCGGTGGTCTTGAGCCTTCGGTACATGTCTTCGTGATCTTCACCTTCTTTCATGTAAAAGCCTTCGGCTTCATTGCTTAGAGCATCATATTGGTTCCTCCTCATACTCTCATTTCCAATAAACAACACAGTGAGAGCATCCCAAGCTTCCTTGGCAATGCTAAAGTGCAATGTGTGGATAATTCTTTGTTCCCAAACCTTGTTGAATCATATGCAGAGCAGTGGCATTGAGTTGACTATTAACAATCTCTCTTCTTGTCAAGTTGTTTGGATCCCAATAAAGAGTCCATGCTCAATGATGTTCCATAGTTCAATGCAAGAGCTTCGCATATGAGTTCTCATTAGTGATTGCCATTGAGCAAAAGTAGCAGATTCTTCAAGCTTAGGTGGGTCACCTCTATTGTATACATGATGGTGAGGGATTGGAGGGTCGGGAGAGTACCATGAGTCACGGTGCTCACCCTTCCCACCATTATTGTGCGTGGAGGAATTAACATTGTCAATTTTACCCCCCACCACCATATCCTCGGGGGATACCGATGTATTCCCTTTAGGTAAAATGGATGGTTGAGCCTCTTGAGGAGATGGGGGTGATGAGCCTTCTTTGTCTTTAAGAAGTTGCTCGAGCATCTTCTTGACTTCGTTGACCAAGGAAGAGCTCAATCTTGTTTCCATGTTTTTGAGATCTTCCATGGTCACCGGTGTCGGCTCACTACCACCATCCCCTTTGTTGCTACCCATATTCTCTTAGGCGGTAAAGCCCGAATAAAGAGCCGAGGCTCTGATACCAATTGAAAGGATCGTATGGGCACCTAGAGGGGGGGGGTGAATAGGTGCTACTTCAAATTTTCTTCTTTTTCAAATTAAGGTTTGACAATAAGGTAAATTCTCTAGATAATGCAACTACGGTGAATTTACCTATATGACAATTATGCAAGGGCTACCAAAACACAAAGTAGTAACAAGTAAGTAAGGTGCAGTAAAGGATAGAAGTAACCGAAAAGTGGATGCGGAGACACAAGGATTTGTTTCCCATAGTTCCTTCCTTTTGAGGGGAAGTACGTCTACGTTTGGAGAGGGGGTGGTTTCAAACCACCAACGCCACGAGAGGCCTCCCTTGTTCTCCGATGAATCTCACCCCAACGGGATCGATTCACCTTCCACTATATCGACAACCTTCAAGGTGGAAGCCGGCACCGTTACAAGTTTGGGGCACACATCCACAACTTAATCGGAGGCTCCCAAATACAAGCAAGCTGTCAAAGCAATCAAAGACAAGCTTGTAAGAACCAAAACAAGAACTAGGGTTTCCAAGAAAACACTAGAGCAAAGGGGCCCTCAATGAAATGAGGGGGAAATGAAGATCTCTTTTGGTGAAGTAGTAGATCGGGGCCTCCTCCTTCGATTCCCCAAAGATCAAGGACTTTGGGTGGTGGAATGAGGAGATCTTGAAGATTGGGTCGCTCCAATGGACTCCAATGGTGGTCTTTGACTTAAATGAGCTGAGCAATTTGTCCCAAGGTAGGTGGAGGGGTATTTATACCCCTCCACGAAATATGGCCGTTGGAGTCATTAATGCACCGGTAGTACCGGTACTCAAGCGGTACTACCGCTTGCAAGCGGTACTACCGGTCAAGTACCGGACCAGGTACCGGAGGTGCTTCAGTTCATTAGCTTTCTTCAGTTTTGGGCGGTATCGCCCTTGCGGTACTACCCCAAGCGGTAGTACCGGTCATAGGACGTGGTACAATCGGTCTAGGCGGTAGTACCGGTCCCAAGTACCGCTTGGTACTGACCAAAACGGAGAGGGGCGAGTGTTAGTCAGTATGCCCCGGTACTGCCGAGCGGTACGACCGTGTCAAGCGGTAGTACCGCTTGTATCAAGCGGTACTACCGGTTGGACCGGTAGTGCCACTCCGTGGTACCGGGTGGTACTGACTAGCACACACCCTTATCAGCTTTGGACAGTGCCAACCGGTACTGGAACCGGTAGTACCGGTGTCAAGCGGTAGTACCGGTCGTAGTTCCGGTACTACCGGTTGGCACAGTGGTTTTTCGCAAGGGGAATTGATATGCCAATATTTGTGCCACCTCTTATCAAACCTGTGATAAACTTAGCACACAGTTAAACCGATAAGTGTGTTGTTATCAAACATCAAAATCAGAGGGATAGGAAATTGCTCTTTCACATGCTATGGAATATTTCTAAGTCAAGGACTTGTGTTTTGTTTAATAAAACAACTAAGTGAATGAATCACCTAGGTGGAATGGAAGGAATGGTTTGTGTTGAGTGGTTACATAAGGCCTATTTCTATGGTTTACTTTGTGTATCTCACTTGTTGAGATGTCAAATGTTGAGAAGCTTCAAGTGCATCCACTTGGCATTATGGGCTCTGCCTGGATCATATAGGTTGCAATAACTTAGCCAAATGGACAGTTGGTGGTAGGGGATTGATAGGTTGGAGCGCATCCATTCTGGTCTAAGGGAAGGCTTCTGAAAGATCTTGTCTTGGTGAAACCAAGTCTTGTGGGGAAAGTGCACCACCTCTGCAGAGTGAAAAATCTAAGTACTTAGCCATGTCCCTGGTAAAGGAAAATTTGAGCATCAAGACATGGAAGCTATCAAGAATCTCCTCATCCCAATTTCTAAGTTAAAATTTTGTGGCTGAACAAGGGTTGAAGGATCACCAATTTCTATTGGGAGATGCCTTGGGTGATTTTTGTCAAGCAAAAGCTTAGTGTTTTCAAATGATAAGGAAAATTTATTTTGAGCAAAGCAAGCCTAAGCTCCACTTAGCCAAATGCATATAGATGATAGACTCCACTATATTACTATAGTATCACTTGCCAATACAATTCAAATGTATTGACCCTTGTGGCTGTAACTTATTATGTTGCAGGTTTGTTTGATGTTAGTGAAGTTTGTTGATTAGGATTACAAGTCTACAACCAACATGACTGCCTGTGGCACTTTGAAGATGAAGGACCCCATGCTATTGTTATATTCTGCTGCATTGTAATGAGATAGCCAAATGAGCTATGTAAGATGTAATAAATTATGTTATTCTTGGTTATAAAGTTGTTCTATGACCTTTGTTTCTTGATATTACATCTTAACTGTGGATGCTAGCTATTGATCCAGGGACTAGCATTGTAAACACAGGGATCTCTACCTTATTAAATGTTGGGACCTCTACAGATGGTATCAGAGCACTGTGTTGCCTGTAGGATTGTAACCCTAGGATTGGACAAAACCCCTTAGAAAAATAGGAGTTGTGTTTGTTCCAAAACTTATTTACAAACAATCTTGTAAACTCTTTCCTCAACCATTTTGGTTTTAATTCTACATCTTGTCTATTTCAACTTGATGGATAAAGCCTCCATCATGAGCAATGACTTCAACATGAGCAAAGGACTTCACCAACTCAAGTGATTTCAACCTTAGTCTCAACAAGGAATTCAACTTGGATATCACTAAGGACTACAAGTGAGACAAGAAATATTACTCAAGACTTGAAGACTAAGGAAATACGACTTAGAGGGAACCATCATCACCTTTGAAGGTTTGTGACCAAGATTCAAGAAGTTCTCCAAGGATACAAAGATCTTGTTCATAGCAACCAAGAAGGATGGAATGATCTCAAGCGAACCATATAGTTGGACCACCATGTTTAGTTTAAATTAAACCCACCAACTTATGTGGTGTAGCAAAAATATTTTGTTGCTTAAAAATGTGTTTGGAAACTTGTTGTTTGAGTGGAATGTTTTTTTGTGATTGCTTGCACATTGCTTGTGTGAATTGTGATGTGTGTGATTAGAATTATTTCCTTAGAAATATCTTGCCCATTCTAATTCCAATCCAACCCAAATAGATGACTACTCCAAGAAACTCCAACATCAAGGATGGTGACAACAACAACAACAACCAAGAGATCAACATGAGAGAACTCATAGTAACCCAAACCCAGTTGAACCAAGTGACCACTCAGATTTTAGCCAACTACAATGAGTTAGACCCAACCATGCAAAGGTTTTTGGAAACCCAAACTCAATTGATGCAAAAGGTGACAAACCAAATGATCAACATGGGAGACAACCCTTCCCAAGGAGTTTATGACAACAAGGATGTCAAGGATGATATTATAGAAGGAACTCAAGCTTGCAATATTTGTGGAGACAAGGATCACACTTCCCAAGAGCATGAAGGTCAATGCCCCAATTGTGAAGAGAAACATCCAACTAATCAATGCCCCACATCTCAAGCTACTTGTTTCCTATGTGAAGGAAATAATCATGTCCCTATCCAATGCCCCATCTATTCCATAGTTCAACAAAGAAAACAAGGTGGAGTGCAACAACAGATTGTAGACTTCCATGAGGGAACAACTTCTACCAAGAAGGGTGAAGACAAAGGAAAATCTCAGCTTGCACCTCCATGCAATATGACTCAATTTGATGGACCAAAGAGGAGACATGTGTATTATCCAAGGAAAAGATCAAGGGGACCAGGAAACTTTCCCACCCTTGAGATAAGATATGAAGAGCATGAACTAGAAGCACTCTTAGCTTTGGAGAAGCCCAAGAAGAAGAAGGACAAAAGCCAAGTGCAATGTTGCCATTGCAAAGAAATGGGACACTATGCCAATGAATGTCCTGAGAAGAAACAAAAATATAAGGAGATTAACCAAGTGTGGTGCAACAACTGCAAAGAGCTAGGCCATTATGTGTCAACTTGTCCACAGAAGATACGTGAAGAACTCAATCTTGTCACATGTTACAATTGTGGTAACCAAGGACATTATGCAAGCAATTGTCCAGAAAAGATGAAGCACAAGATAAACAAGCCTATGAAGGATCTCAGCCTTGTCACATGTTTCAAGTGTGGAAACAAAGGACACTATGCAGATGTTTGCCCAGAGAGGTTTCAACAAGATCCCAAGCAAGCCAAGAAGTAATCTAGTTGGAAATTTTTTAAGGGTGGTAGTACCCTAGTTGCTTTGAGCCAACTTGTAACCCCTATCTTTCCCAAATCTCAAGACGAGATTTATTTTAAGGGTGGTAGCCTGTCACATCCCAAAATTTTCCAAATTTTGTAATGTGAAAAATAAATAAACAAAATAAATAATTGTTGAAATTTAGGGTGAAAAGAAACTTTTGTTTCTATATGGAAACTTAAAATACCATCTTGAACAAACTTTGGTTAATATTTGAATCCAACTAAATTCAAATCAAAGCGGAAGGCATTCTTCATAAATGCATCTGGAAATTTAAACACTTGGAAAATAAACCAAAACCCTAAAAACCCTAATAGAAGAAAACCTTGCCAAGTTATCTCTAAGCCCATGGATTTGATCCATATAAAAATTTGTCAACAAACATTTACAAATGATCAAGAATGACAAATAGAAACATTATAAAACCATATGAATTGGTTTCACCTAAATTGGAGCCATGGATAAAGTCCTATGAATTTAATAAGATAAGGAAATTGAATTTCCAAAGCCAATAAAGCACCTATCTAGAAATCCATACAAAATGGTGAGAAAATAATCCAAAAGTGTTTTAAAAAGATAAATAAATATTAAATAAGATTTTACAAATTGGAATCACCAAGTTTGGATCTATAAATAAAAATATATGGATTTTATAAGATAAAGAAAGAAATATTAAATGAGGAATATTTAAAGGCCAAATTAACTCTTGACCTAATCCATAAGAAAATGGAATAAATATAATCCAAATCCAAATAAAATAATGGATAAGGAATTTTCAAATTAATTAAGAGGGCATTAACCAAATCCTGTTCTATTTTGATAAAAGATAAAATCCCTATTAAAAATGATTAATTAAATCATGGGAAAATAGAATTTGGAATTTACCCAAGTGGAATATAAGTTGTTTAAATAACTTAAATGGGATCAAAGAAATCAAATAAAATTAATGGAATTAAACCCATAATTATTCTCATTGGAATAAAGATAAGTACCCAATTTAAAATGATTAATAAATCATATAAAAATGTTCCAAATAATTCAAGGTGAATTATTTGACACCCTAATAAATAAATAAAACCTACTAAAAAGATTTGGAAAGATTTAAATTTCAAATGGAGTTTGAAAAACATTATTAAATCTTATTTGAATTTAAAGCAAGGGCTTTGTTTTAAATAATTAAAAGACCCTAAAAAGAATAAAAGATTATTCCAAAAATTGACTTCAGAATGTATTATTAATCAGTATTTAAATACACACAAAGATTGGTTGAAGTTTGAAATCAAATGAATGTTTGAATTGATTAAACAAAATCAAAACAGATAAATAGAAAAAGAAAAGGAAAAAACAGTCAGTACAAAAAATAAAATAAAAGAATCCAGCCCAGCCAGCAAGCCCAGCTCGCTGGCCCAATTAGCCCATTTTCCCCTCTCGCAGGAAAACGATTCGAACCAGAAACTTAACCCACGCAGTCATCGACAGATGGACCCACACCTCCCCTCTTCCTCTCTTGCTGACGACGCTACCCCACAGCCACGTCACCGTCTTCAACCCCGCATACCCCTTCTTCCTCCCTCTCTCTCCCGTTTATGCCGATTGATTCGCGTGATAAATTCACATCAATGCCGCGTGATTCTTGCCCCCTGAACATGCTCACTTAAGCGCCCATTTCCCCTCTAACTTTTCCCCCAGTCCTCACACCACCGGAGCCCCTAGGCTGCCCGTATTGCTTGCGATAACAACTCTGTCTCCGACGAGCATCCGCGGCGAATCTGGCCAGCCCATGCCTCCCCTTGCTCCTTGGCGCATACCAGCAGACTCCCTGGTGTCTTCTAATTTCGTTAAGACCTGCGTGTCTATTATTCAAAGTAGTTGTAATAGTTGATGCTGGTGGACGACCATCATGGAGCGGTGCCATTGACCTTGAAGCCACGCCGGTGATGATGGAGATCATGTTCGTGCTTGAGGATGGAGATCGGAAGCACAAGAAGAAAGGCCATATCATATCACATATTATGAATTGCATGTGATGTTAATCCTTTTACGCATCTTGTATTGCTTAGATCGCGACAGTAGCATTATAAGATGATCCCTCTCACAAAATATCAATTAAATAAAGTGCTCGTCCTTAATAAGCACTGTTTCTAATAGTCGTGGTTTCGAAGCATCATGTGATGATCGAGTGTGATAGATTCTGCATGTGCATACAACGGGAGCAAGCCAGATTTTCTCATGCGGAAACTAAGGTTAATCTTGACGAGCCTAGCATGTACAGACATGGTCTCGGAACACGGAATACCGAAAGGTAAAGCATGAGTCATATAGATGATATGATGAACATGATGATTGTTTGCCTTTGAAACTACATCATGTCACGTGATGATCAAACTTGGTGTAGTGGATTTGGGTCATGTGATCACTAAAACAATGTGAGGGATATTGTTTTGAGTGGGAGTTCAATGGCAATATGATTAAAGGTTGAACACTATTTATCATAAATTAAGTCAAAGTGAATTTGCATAGTTGTTATAGTCATTGGCATCCGTTTACCACCTTACGCTTAGTTATATTTGAGATAATAGAACTATAGAATTCTGGTTAGTTACTTTACAAACTGGTATTGTATTGTTTTTAAGTGTTAATCTAAAGTTTAAAAGTCATATTGCAAACTTTTAATAAGTTCCGGTTACTCCGTGAAGTTTAATAATTGGTATTAAATCAAGAGTAACAATTCCAGTGTTAGTATATAAGTATCATGTTTGTCTCCATGATTCTTGATATTCAAAAGATTGTTTTAATATCAAGGTTATCGGGGAGAAAGTATTGTTTCAGAAACCATCATGTGTGGAAGATATTGCGATATCTGAAATGATGTTTTGGTTGCAACATGGGAGAGTATAATATGGCAAAATTTATGTTCTCATATTTGAGAATTTGCAAAAGGTTGGAGATACTAGTCATCCTAATCTTCCAAAAGGTTTTAGAGAGCAACATTATACTCGCGATTCATCATTATAATATAAAGTATCTTGATCATGGAAATTGCCATGATAAGGATGAATATAAGATTTAGGTAAATATTTACTACACTAAAAGGTTACTAAAGAATGGAATTTGAAAGAACGCCAAACACTTGATGATGGTGATCTACTTCAAAGTGCAAGTCCAAAGATAGTAGTGTTTGACTATACACGCTTTGGACTATGAGTCGTATGTACGACGCCACTATTGATGTTGATAGATTCTTTTAAACAGAAAAGGAAATGCTGAAAGAGAATCTCAGAAATATATGGTAGAAAAGAAAAGACTAGAATTGTTCAAATCAGGTATATAGATGATATACACGTTATGGCTATATTCTTTGCTTGTTAAACAATGTGGTTATTAAGTATTGGATACTGAATTTGTTGGTATGAATCGTCATACGAAACAACACAATTCATGAACTGCAATGGCCTAAGTAACTAGCAAGAGAATATGTGATGATGTTCATCAAGAATAAATAAAGTGTTGATGAGTTTCTCGTTTACATCAAACCTTAACTTCAAGATTTGTTTTATCAGGTATTATGAGAACAAAAGGTTGTTCAAATAATTTCTGTGTTCCATAAAATATAGATGATATACAAGTCTAGTTGGAGAAATTACATCCATAAAACTAATACTAAAAATGTTGAAAGACAAATGATTGAAAGATCACTTAGGAATTGACATTGCTGTTTAAATTATAGTGGAAAGAAAACATGAAGAAACTCCATGTGGATGGAATTTTGGAGTCTTTTGATTTTTGATCAAATGACGCTTGTGAAAATTTCCTAGAGATAATTAAAACTCCGTTCATAGGCCAAAAGGGAACGAATGACTGTCTTATTGGAACTTGTATATATAGATGTATAAATCCTATTATGTGTAGTCAAGAGCGATGGATTTGAACTTCGATGCTTCCTCCGAAAATTTGAGTGAATATATGAATATACTTAAGAAGGATGAAGTGTGAAACATTTGGAAAAGTTCAAAGACTTTCAAGATGAAGGGAAAAATCAATGTAACAAGAATATAAAGAATTTATGATAGGATGATAAAGGAATATATTTGAGTTACAAGTTTAGCATAACACCTAAGATTTGAGGAATCGTTCCATGGATTTGCGTTTCCCGAAACACCATATGTGTATGGAGTGTTCGAGACATGTGATAAAAACTTGTTTGGCATGGTAAGATCAAAGGTGTAATTTACAAAACTGCCATTATATTTAAAATATTAAAGCTTTAGAGACTATCGCTTTTACATTGAAAAGAGCTCCATCATGTTCCGTTGAAATGACACCATATAAAGTTATGGTTTAGGATAAAACCCAAGTTGTACTTTCTTATAATTTTGTATGCTAGGCATAAGTAAGATGTTTACAACCAAAGTTGGATGAATTTGTATTTGTAGGTTATTTCGAATAACTATTGAGTATTCCTCATAACACCAGAGACACAAGTGTTTGTCTCTTAGAACGTCAAGTTTCTTTGAGAAGGAATTTTTTGTGAAAAGTTAAGTGGGAGGACAATAGAACTTTGATAAGGTTAAAAGGACCTTAGCTATATGTGCAAAGTTGCGCAGTGTTGAAAAGTGTTCTGGAGACAACAATAATGCTCATGGCTCACGTGCCTCAAAAGTTGTGGTCACGGAGGTCTAAGTTCCTATTGAACCAAGTAGGTCGGGTAAACAATCAAATACCAAGATTTGAGAGTCAGATCATTATTTGAAAATGATGAACCGACTACATGCAAAGAAGCGATGATGGGCCCTGACTCCGTCAAATGGATTTAAGCCATAGAATACATGATAGTTCCATACACGAGAAATCAAGCTTTGAACTTGAAAGACCCTCTAGAAAGGTGTAAGACCTTACAATAGTGTTTGGATCTATAAAGAAATAGACATGGATGTTTCATATCTATGAAATAGTCGACATGTCGGGAAAGAGTTCATGACAATGTTCAAGCAGTTGACTATGACAAGATTTGATCTCTCATAGTGATATTTAGTCTAGACGGATTAATGTAGCAATCGCTACATATAATTTTGTTATGTGGTAGTTGAATAAACAAAACAAGTTCTTCTAATAGAATGGTTACCTAGGACATGTACATGACATGGTCCAAAGGGTTTTGTTAATTCAAAAGATGCTAAAAGCATATGCAAACCTCAATGGTTGTAGTAAGCATCGAGGAGTTGGAATCTTCACCATGATGAAAATGTTAAAAGATTTAATTTCATCGGAGACGATGAAGATGCTTGCATTTTCTAGAAATTATGTGGGAGCGCTAAGACATATTTCTAATGCATTATGTGGAAGACATATTGTTGATTGGAAATGATGTATCTTATATTGACACGAGTTAAGAATTTCATCTAGATGAAATACTTAGGCAAAACCCGAATATTTGGCATCAATGTCTATATGGATAGATTGAGGCGCTAATATGGTTGTGCCAAATGTACATAGATGAGATATTGAATGGGTTCAATATGGAAATGACAAGAAAGGTTCTTGCCACACATAAAGGATTAAATCGAAAATCAAGTGTATCGACACTTGGTAAGTGAAACAAAGATTCAAGTATAATTGATACTTGGTGAATGAAATCACAAAGAGAATTTTTGATCAATCATACTATGATATGTACACATCCAGATATATCCTATACTCTAATTGTTATGACCATATACCAGAATGATTCATAAGATGATCATTGGAAGGATATTCTTATGATCTTATGGAAGAAATAAGAATATGTTATTCTAGTAAAGGTGACAAATAGATAGATAGTTCATTGTAAAGTATTACATTGATACTAGTTTTGTCACAAAATACAAATTAAGTTTATCTCAATTTAAACTATGGGTGGCACAATGTAATGGAAAGGAAGTACCATAATGGATTTGAATGAGTCCCAAAGTTAAGACATTGTGACATATACTACAACAAAAGGCTAAGTATATGACTGTTATTGTAGCAGCAAAAGAGGGCATTTGAGTCAAGTAGTTTGTTATCAAACTAGGTGTGGTTCACATAGGGCTATTACTATGAAGATATATTGTGCAACAATTATCGACATAGTTTAATCCCAAGGGAACTAAAAGTCTCACCAAAGGACCAAATTTATACAAAGCCATCTCATTAGAGAATGAGTGATGCATAGTGTAACATCCCTAAAATCATGTTTCAAACTCATGCATATCATCCATGCATCCATGATCATATAAGTTTCATCTCAAACAAATCATTTCAAAACAGAAGCATATATGCTTATTATTTCATGTAAGTTTGCTCTAGCCTTAGTGCTATCTTCCAATGAGAAGAGTACTTGTTTTGATTCAGTAAGGTTTGATATTCAAACTTAGGCACCATCAAAAGTTTGGACAAAGTTTCAAAACAAAAGGAGTAAATAAAACCAATATTATGCCTATTGTATATATATCATAAAGGCTTGGTTTTATTTTTATTTTCATTTGATCAAAATGTTTTTGATTGAACAGTAGTGTTTGACACACATTTGAGTGCAAGGTTTGTAGTATAAAAACCTAGAGAAGTTTTGAATTCAAACTCATTTGATTTGGATTTGAAAATCATTTCAGAAAATCAAAACAGAAAAAGAAAAGGAGAAAAGAAATGGAAAAATGCCAGCGCCACCTATCTGGCCCAGCTACGAATCCAGCCAGTAAGCCCACCCGGGTTCCCCCCATCTCTCTCTCACTCGCGGATGAACCCAACAGGTCACTGACCACACGACCCCACCCCCTCTCTATATCTCTCGCTGACAACTGGGGCACACTGCCGCGTCACCCTTCGTCCCCAAATCATGCCCACGACCACGTCGCCGGCCGTTTCCTCCGCCCTTCACTTCCGTGTTGATTCCTCGCTTAAATTCCCTTGATTCTGCGCGCGATCCTCGCCCCCGCTCTGGCTATAAGACCACCTCCCCCTCGCGGCCATTTCCCCCAACAAAGCTGCACAAAACGCCCAGTGCCCTGCAATCATCCTCGCACTTGCCGCAGACAGAGCTCACTCCGCGACCGATTCTAGTGAGCCCGTGCGCCTCTCCCTCCGGGTTCATACGAGCCGCACCTTCTGACCCCAATTGGTTCGTCTGTCTTCCCAGTCGTCGAGCTTAGCCAAACGCAAGCTCCCGACGACATCCTCAACTCCGGCGATCAAATTCGGTGAGCCCTTTGTTCCCCTTCGCCTCTGTTTCACACGAACATGTTCGCCGTAGTTTTGTGCGTATCCTGATGCCGTTTGTTCACGCTAGGGTGACCAGGAGCGTCGCCAACGTCGTCGTCCACCCAAGCCCGACGCCGCCAGCAACTCCGATGAGCTCCCTCGGCCACTACAGAGCGCCCCTTGCCAAGCCGTCACTAGGTTGAGCATCGGTGCATCGCCACGATCCTGGTAAGCATCTCCGACGACCCCAGAGCCACCTGTAGCTCCGCCCAGAGAGGCGAGCCTCGCCGCCACCGCCAGCGCCGCTCAGCTATGGTCGTTTGATCTAGGACCGTTGGATCTAGATCCAGCGCGTGAAATTAGATCACTTATCGAATCGTTACGAGTAGATCTGGGCCGTGCATATTAAGTAGATCTAACGTCTCACAGACGCAATCCTGAGCGAAGAGGTACCGGCCAATCAGATTAAGACGCGTGGCAGCAGTTTAGGTTTAAAAACAGAATTTGAATCTATTAGATGTTTGAATTTGTTTTGGCCATAACTTTTGATCCCCATGTTAGAATTTGACAAATTTTATATCAATGGAATCAGGAGAACAATCCCTTTCTAACTATGCAATGTTTTTAATGTTTTGCTTCTGTTAAAATGGTTTTATTTACAGAAACATGTGTAGGGCTATTTTGAGTATATGAATTGTTTAAGAAATGTTTTAGGGTATAAATAAATGTTGTTTGGCAAGTTTTTAACTTGTTTATGAACCAGTACTGTATACTTGCTTTGTTGAGTTTTAAAAATCATCACATATCATATTGCATGCATTCATATATTTTTGTTTGTATATGTTTTGTATGTGATTTGTGGCTATGATTCTTTGTGTAGATTTTGGTGCCAATAGTGATTGTGATTATGAGGAGTGTAGCTACTCTCCAAACTACCAAGGCAAGTGGTGCTTCATGATATTTTCATCCCTATGTTTTCTACTAAGCATTAGAAATATTTTGCTAGTCTTGCATGTTATATTTTACTTATATGCCATGATGGGAAATCCTAGTAGTTGTAGAATTGCTAGGAAATTTCTAAGTTAAGATGCTTATCTATGCCATGCTTAGCCTAGCTAGTAGCAACCAAGGGTGGTGAAATATACATTCTATGATGAAAATATTTCTAAGTCTTTGGACTTGTGTTTTACCTAATAAAACAACTAAGTAAATGAAACACCTGGGTGGAATGGAAGGAATGGTTTATGTTGAGTGGTTACACAAGGCCCATTTCTATGGTTTACCTTGTGTATCTCACTTGAGGAAAGCCACCCAGGAACAAAGAGATTTTAGAGGCCAAATGTTAGGAAGCTTCTAGTGCAGCCACTTGGCAATATGGGCTCTGCCAGGATCACATAGGTTGCTAGAACTTAGCCATTTGGACAGTTGGTGGTAGTGGGATGATAGGTTGGAACGCGTCCATTTGGTCTAAGGGAAGGCTTCTGAAAGGTTCTATCTTGGTGAAAATCAAGGCTTGTGGGGAAAGTGCACAACCTCTGCAGATGGAAGAATCTAAGTACTTAGCCATGTCCCTGGAAAAGGACAACTTGAGCATCAAGACATGGAAGCTATCAAGAATCTCCTCATCCCAATTTCTAAGTAAAAACTTGTGGGTGAACAAGGGTGAAGGACCTCAATGCCTATTGGTGGTTCCTTGGGAAAAGTTTTAACAAAGAAAAACTTAGTGTTTTCAACTAATAGGAAAAACCTATTTTGAGCAAAGCAAGCCAAGCTACACTTAGCCAAATTGCATATAGTATCTAGTCCACCTAAATTATACAAAGGTATCACTTGCCAATACTATTCCAAAGTATTGACCCACTGTGGCTGTAACTTGTGATGCTGCAGGTTACTCTGATGAGGATTAGGAGTCATGAGTCTACACTCAACATGTTTGCCTGTGGCACATGAAGATGAAGACTTTTATTTATTTACTTATTCAAACTCTTGTACTAGGCCTGTGGCCTTGGAGTTGTAAAGACTATGTTTGTCTCTGGAATGACTGTAATAATGACCTT
Source organism: Avena insularis (assembly GCA_023614405.1). Taxonomy (NCBI): domain Eukaryota; kingdom Viridiplantae; phylum Streptophyta; class Magnoliopsida; order Poales; family Poaceae; genus Avena; species Avena insularis. The sequence continues at coordinate 165,574,360 of CM042689.1, forward strand.
TGTTTCTGTGTACTTCATCTTAAACTGTGGATGCTAGCATTGATCCAGGGACTAGCATTGCAATCACAGGGATCCTTTTCCTTTACAAAGGAGGGATCTTACAGATGGTATCAGAGCACTGTGTTGCCTGTAGGATTATGACCCTAGGATTAGAAACCACTAAGGAAATTTTTTCAACAACTTCTACACTTGTCTATTCTTCTTGTAAACTTTTCTAATCTTCTTTCTCATCTCTAATTGTAGATGAACTCCATCAACGAAGCCGTAAGGAAAGGACCACTCATGACAATGACTTTGGAGTGTGAGACAGAATTCCCCAAGGCTCTCAAGGACCTCATGGTTGCAATGGAAATACATGGTGCAGCTGTGTACAAAGGCTTTCCTGTGATGGATGAAGGAGTTGAGTACTGGTGGGTGCAACTTCACTTGTATAAAAACAAGGAAGACAACCACAAGGAATCAGGATTCTGCATGTTCACCAATTCTGTGATGCACCCTACATTCTTTGACTCAGCAAGGGATGCAGCTTGGAAGACCATCAAAGAACTTGGTGAAAGAGTCAAGTGCAGAATGTTCAACATCCAAAATAGCCTAAAAGAAGAGAAGAAACATACCCAAGAGTTGGAGGCTACCAACCAAACCTTAAGAGGAGACATTATATACTTAGTGATGGAGTCATGTGCTCAAGATAGAGTGATTGCTTCTAGAAATATTGTGTTAGCCAATATATCTAGTGAGATAGGATTGTAAACGTACTTCGTTAGTTGGACCACCACTTATCACCTTATTTTACAAATGTTGCTTAAAATAAGTTGAACCTTGGTTGTTGTAATGGATCCATGTATGCCATGACTTGTGTGTTTTGATTTCCAAGGATATGTATGTGATGCTTTGCCTTGTGTTTTATTTTAAATTGTGTTGTTCTAATTTTTTCTATCTTATAAATAGATGCCTAATGTTACCATCAGCACTGTTGAGGAGTTCTAGGGAACTCGCTTTGGTCCTCGTATTATTGAGCTCACTACTTTGCTCAATCTCCCTCTTCCTACTATCATGGTGCTTCCCCTCACCAAATTTGAGAGGAAAGACCTTTGGGGCTTCAAGGTCAATCAGCCCGGACGCCAGACTAAGCCTACCATGGAGGCTATCATCTTCAAGCTCATGCACGATGACAAGGAGAGAGGCCTCGAGGTAGTCATACAGGATCTGATAGGACGTCTGCTAGAGAGACACTCTCGACAGGTTAGAGGTACTCACTTCCACGTCTTCGGTAGACGTGATGAGGATGGAGAGGCCATCGACTTCGAGGACACTTCAAGGGAGGCAATGAGCCGATCTGCCTATACCTCCAGGACTTAGAGGCTCTCATTAGGCACGTGGACACTGATAGGACCAACGTCATGCTCAACAATGACGAACTCCAGGTGCAGCTTCGTGAGAAGGACAAGCTCTTCGCGGAGCAAGATGAGATAGTCAAGGAGATGGAGGCAAAGTTCGAGAGCCAGGACAGAAAGTTCAAGAGTCAGGAGAAGCGAGTCTAGGATAGGAACAAGAGGATTCGGGACATGACTGAAGAACTGCAGGCCAAGGACTTCGAGCTCGAGCATCAGCAGACGGTGATTGAGAGGCTTCGTTCTCAGAAGAGGGCTCTCAAAGACAAAGTAGAGACCTTGACTGCCAATGTCGAGGAATACAAGACCGCAATGGAGAATGCAGGTCTTACCTTTGTTGAGGATGAGGTTGATGCCGAGGAGTAGAGTTGACTACTCATTTATCATTTATTTGTCATACTTTATTTGTGTCACAATGACCATCCAACATGTGGATGGCTTGTTATTGGTGTGTTTACTTTGCAAACTTGTTGTTTTTGTTGTTGAACCATTATAATTATGATGCATGTTTTGTGATTATTTATGTGATGTATTGTGCATGAAAGCATCTATGGGTATCTTATTCTTATCTCTATTGAACAAACCACAGATGCCTCCCCGTCGTGCCAACCCCAACCCCAACAACAACAACATCACTCCTGAGATGCAGCAAATGATGACAGCTCAGACTCAGCTGATGCAAATGATGACGACGTTCATCCAGAACCAAAACAACAACAACAACAATAACAACAATAACAATAACAACAACAACAACCCACTGGGTTTTGACATGCTTACCAGGTTCTTGATATTGAGGCCAGCAAAGTTCTCAGGAACAACTGATCCTATGGTGGCCAATGATTGGATACGCTCAGTGAACAAGGACTTGGTAACTGTGGGCTGTACTGATGTAGAAAAGGTCAGATTTGCAGCACATTAGCTGGAAGGACCAGCCGCCACTTGGTGGGATAACTTCCAGATCACCACTCCCATAGAAGATGTGACATGGGCTATCTTCGAGGATGGCTTTCATACTGCTCTTATCTCATCTGGAGTGATGAGTCTGAAGAAGAAAGAGTTTCATAACCTAAAGCAGCGCCACCGCAGCGTGGTAGAGTATATTGAGGAGTTCAACAATCTGGCGCGTTATGCACCGGATGAAGTTGACACTGATGCTAAGAGGAAGGAAAAGTTCCTCGAAGGGTTAAATGATGAACTGAACCTGCAGTTGGCTGTGGCATATGTTCCCACATACCAGTATCTTTGTGATAAGGCTGCTATTTTGGAGAGCAAAATGAAGCAAGTTGAAAGTAGGAAGAGAAAGCACTCTGACAAGCACAGCTCGGGATCGTCTCACAAACGTTCCCATTATGATGATAGTGGAAGCTCAGGATCCCACAAGCATGGGAAATTCAACAAGCACCACAACCACAACCGTCATGACAACAAGCATCACCGTAGTCATGACAATGACAAGTACAAGAACCACAAGGGTGGATATAAGAGCCACCATAGTGGTAGTGGAAGTGGCAGTGGAAGCCAGCCTGTCAAGAAGGACATTAGTCAGGTTGAGTGCTTCAAGTGAAAGAAGATGGGGCATTATGCAAATGAATGCCCAGAAAAGAAAGTTGAAGGACCCAACAAGCCCAACCCTTTTTAGAAAGGGCAAGTGAACCACATCAATGTGGAGGAAATTTATGAGGAGCCTGATGCTGTTGCTGGTAAGTTCAAACTCAATTCTGTTCCAGCATTTGTTCTCTTTGATACTGGTGCATCTCATTCATTCATATCAAGAGAATTTGTTGAAAGAAATGAACTACCGGTAGAAACTATTGGGTGTACTATAAAAGTCTCCTGGCGGAGAAATGATAGTGAATTCAGGATGTCATGATCTAGTCATAGAGTTTGGGAAGTATAAGTTTCCCGTTAACTTGATAATTCTAAACTCCCAAAGATTGGATGTCATTTTGGGAATGGACTGGATGACTAAGCACAAGGGAGTGATAGATTGTGCCAACCATACTGTCTTACTCACAACTCCAGAAAATAAAAGGATCAGATTTAAGACCAATTTTGAAGCAAAAAGGAGTAAGCTAAATTCTCTTAAGGGGGTTAGCATGGACAGTGTGCCAATTGTGAGTGAATATCCGAATGTGTTTCCGGAAGAATTGCCGGGAATGCCACCAGATAGAGATGCGAAGTTTCTTATAGATTTACTACCAGGATCTGGACCAATAGCAAAGAGACCATACAAGATGTCAGTTGATGAACTGAAAGAACTCAATAAACAACTTGGAGAACAGTTGCAGAAAGGATTTATTCAACCAAGTTTTTCATCTTAGGGAGCCCCTGTGTTGTTTGTGGAAAAGAAGGATAGAACTCAAAGGTTATGCATAGATTACCGTTCACTCAATGAGGTGACTATCAAGAACAAATACCCTTTGCCTAGAATCAATGACTTGTTTGATCAGTTAGAAGGAGCTTGTGTGTTCTCAAAGATTGATCTCCGGTCAGCTTATTTCCAACTCAAGATAAGGGAGCAAGACATACCTAAGACAGCTTTCACTAGAGTATACCGTGATGGCATTTGGTTTGACCAATGCTCCAGCATACTTCATGAATATGATGAACAAGGTGTTCATGGAATTCCTTGATAAGTTTGTCATCATTTTCATCGATGACATTTTAGTCTACTCCAAGAGCAAAGAAGAGCATGAACGACATTTGCGTATGATACTTGAGAAGCTTAGAGAGCATAAACTGTATGCCAAATTCAGCAAGTGCGAATTTTGGCTAAATGAAGTTGGATTTCTTGGACACGTTGTGTCAGGAGATGGTGTAGCAGTTGATCCTGCTAAAGTTTCAATTTATCGAATGGGAATCTCCTAAGTCAGTGAAAGAAGTTTGTAGTTTCCTTGGCTTAGCAGGTTACTACAGAAGGTTCATTGAGAATTTCTCCAAGGTTGCTAAGCCTATGACAGAATTGCTAAAGAAAGACAAGAAATTTGCTTGGTCTGAAGGTTGTGAATTCAGCTTTCAGGAATTGAAGAAGAGACTCGTGACAACACCAGACTTGTGTTTGCCAGACTTGGAAAAAGATTTCCAAGTATATTGTGATGCATCTCATCATGGTTTGGGTGCAGTACTTATGCAAGAAGGAAAAGTTGTGGCTTATGCCTCGATACAACTCAAAACTCATGAAGTGAACTATCCTACTCATGATTTGGAGTTAGCCTCTGTTGTCCATGCACTCAAAACATGGAGATACTATCTTTTGGGAAAGCATTGTGAAGTGTTCATAGATCACAAGAGTTTGAAGTATATCTTCACCCAGAAGGAAATTAATATGAGACAAAGAAGATGGCTAGAACTCATCAAGGACTATGACTTGAGTTTGCAATACCACCCCGGTAAAGCGAATGTTGTAGCAGATGCTCTAAGTCGTAAGGTTTTTGTGAATGGCCTTACTAAAGGGGAATTGCCAGATGATTTCTGTGCCCAATTTAGAGATCTCAGATTGGAGATTGTGCCTGAAGGACAACTCATGTCTTTGGATGTTCAACCTACTTTGTTGGACAAGATCAAATAAGCCCAGAAGATTGATAAGGAAATTGAAGAAATTAAGGAAAAGATTGGCAAAGGAAAAGCCAAAGGATTCCATGAAGATGAACAGGGTACTTTATGGCATGGGAAACGTATCTGTGTTCCACAAGATCCGGAGCTTCGGAAACTGATTTTGCAAGAAGCACACAACTCACCGTATTCCATTCATCCGGGTAACACCAAAATGTACATGGACATGAAGGAAAGATTTTGGTGGAATAATCTCAAAAAGTACATAGCCGAACATATTTCTTTGTGTGATGTGTGTAGTAGAGTGAAAGGGGAACATCAGAAACCAGCAGGTTTACTTCAACCACTACCTATTCCTGATTGGAAGTGGGACAAGATTGGTATGGATTTCATTACCGGATTACCAAGGACCCGGTCAGGATATGATTCTATTTGGGTAGTAGTGGATCGCCTAACTAAAGTGGCTCATTTCATACCCGTGAAGACAACCTATACAAGTGCTAAGTTGGCCGAGATCTACATGAGTAGAATTGTATGTCTACATGGAGTGCCCAAGAGTATTGTGTCCGATAGGGGAACTCAGTTCACTTCCCATTTTTGGAGACAGCTACATGAGTCATTGGGAACGAGGTTGGAATTCAGTACTGCTTTTCATCCTCAAACTGATGGACAAACAGAAAGGACTAATCAGATTCTTGAAGATATGTTGAGGGCATGTGCCCTAGACTATGGAGCCAGTTGGGATGAAAGTCTGCCTTACGCAGAATTTTCTTATAACAACAGCTATCAAGCCAGCATTGAGATGGCACCATTTGAGTTTCTCTACGGGAGAAAGTGTACCACCCCATTGTTATGGAATGGTGTGGGAGAAAGAAGTTTGTTCGGACCAGAACTTATCAAAGAAGCCGAAGAGAAGGTCAAGTTGGTTAAGGAAAGATTGAAGATAGCACAGTCCCGACAGAAAAGCTACGCAAATCCTAAGCGTAGAGAAGTCACCTACGAAGTTGGTGATAGAGCTTATCTTAGAGTGTCACCACTTCGTGGAGTGAAGAGGTTCGGAGTCAAAGGAAAGTTGGCCCCAAGATATGTTGGACCATTCAAGATTCTGAGTCGTAAAGGAGAAGTTGCTTATGAAATTGAACTGCCAGAGTCTTTGTCAGCTGTCCATAATGTGTTTCATGTGAGTCAGCTTAAGAAATGTCATCCAGAAATGGAAGAAACTTCTTTGAAGGATACTATCCCTTTGGAAGAGGTTCAGTTGGAGAGTGATCTCACCTATGAGGAGAAGCCTATCAAGATTCTTGAGACTGCAGAAAGAGTCACACGGACTAAGACTATCAAGTTTTGCAAAGTGCAGTGGAACCATCATTCCGAAGAGGAAGCGACATGGGAAAGAGAAGATGATCTTCGGAAAGACCACCCTCACCTATTTGCTAGCCAATCCGAATCTCGAGGGCGAGATTCACCTTAAGGGGGTTAGATTTGTAACATCTCTAAAATCATGTTTCAAACTCATGCATATCATCCATGCATCCATGATCATATAAGTTTCATCTCAAACAAATCATTTCAAAACAGAAGCATATATGCTTATTATTTCATGTAAGTTTGCTCTAGCCTTAGTGCTATCTTCCAATGAGTAGAGTACTTGTTTTGATTCAGTAAGGTTTGAAATTCAAAATTAGGCACCATCAAAAGTTTGGACAAAGTTTCAAAACAAAAGGAGTAAATAAAACCAATATTATGCCTATTGTATATATATCATAAAGGCTTGGTTTTATTTTTATTTTCATTTGATCAAAATGTTTTTGATTGAACAGTAGTGTTTGACACAAATTTGAGTGCAAGGTTTGCAGTATAAAAACCTAGAGAAGTTTTGAATTCAAACTCATTTGATTTGGATTTGAAAATCATTTCAGAAAATCAAACAGAAAAAGAAAAGGAGAAAAGAAATGGAAAAAGGCCAGCGCCACCTATCTGGCCCAACTACGAATCCAGCCCAGTAAGCCCACTCAGGTTCCCCCTCTCTCTCTCTCACTCGCGGACGAACCCAACAGGTCACTGACCACACGACCCCACCCCCTCTCTGTATCTCTCGCTGACAACTGGGCCACACTGCCGCGTCACCCTTCGTCCCCAAATCGCGCCCACGACCACGTCGCCGGCCGTTTCCTCCGCCCTTCACTGCCGTGTTGATTCCTCGCTTAAATTCCCTTGATTCTGCGTGCGATCCTCGCCCCCGCTCTGGCTATAAGACCACCTCCCCCTCGCGGCCATTTCCCCCAACAAAGCCAGACAGAAACGCTCCCAGGCTGCCCGCAATCATCCTCGCACCGCCGCAGACAGAGGTCACTCCAGCGACCGATTCCGGTGAGCCCCGTGCGCCCCTCTCCCTCTGGTTCATACGAGCCGCACCTTCTGACCCCACTGGTTCGTCCTGCACTGCCCCAGGTCGTCGACTTCGTCAAACGCTGCAAGCTCCCGACTACATCCTCAACTCTGACGATCAAATTCGGTGAGCCCTTTGTTCCCTTTCGCCTCTGTTTCACACGAACACATTCGCCGTAGTTTTGTGCATCTCCTGATGCCGTTTGTTCGTGCTAGGGTGACCCGGAGCATCGCCAACGTCGTCGTCCACCCAAGCCCGACGCCGCCAGCAACTCCGACGAGCTCCCTCGGCCAGTACAGAGCGCCCCTTGCCAAGCCTTCGCCAGGTTGAGCATCAGTGCATCGCCACGATCCTGGTAAGCATCTCCCACGACCCCTGAGCCACCTGTAGCGCCACGCCTCCGTAGGCAGAGCTCTCCGCCGCCAGTAGCCACCGCCAGCGCCGCCCAGCTATGGTCGTTTGATCCAGGACCGTTGGATCTAGATCCAGCGCGTGAAATTAGATCACTTATCGAATCGTTACGAGTAGATCTGGGCCGTGCAGATTAAGTAGATCTAACGGCTCACAGACACGATCCTGAGTGAAGCGGTACCGGCCAATCAGATTAAGACGCGTGGCAGCAGTTTAGGTTTAAAAACAGAATTTGAATCTATTAGATGTTTGAATTTGTTTTGGCCATAACTTTTGATCCCCACGTTAGAATTTGACAAATTTTATATCAATGGAATCAGGAGAACAATCCCTTTCTAACTATGCAATGTTTTTAATGTTTTGCTTCTGTTAAAATGGTTTTATTTACAGAAACATGTGTAGGGCTATTTTGAGTATATGAATTGTTTAAGAAATGTTTTAGGGTATAAATAAATGTTGTTTGGCAAGTTTGTAACTTGTTTATGAACCAGTACAGTACACTTGCTTTGTTGAGTTTTAAAAATCATCACATATCATATTGCATGCATTCATATATTTTTGTTTGTATATGTTTTGTATGTTATTTGTGGCTATGATTCTTTGTGTAGATTTTGGTGCCAATAGTGATTGTGATTGTGAGGAGTGTTGCTACTCTCCAAACTACCAAGGCAAGTGGTGCTTCATGATATTTTCATCCCTATGTTTTCTACTAAGCATTAGAAATATTTTGCTAGTCTTGCATGTTATATTTTACTTATATGCCATGATGGGAAATCCTAGTAGTTGTAGAATTGCTAGGAAATTTCTAAGTTAAGATGCTTATCTATGCCATGCTTAGCCTAGCTAGTAGCAACCAAGGGTGGTGAAATATACATGCTATGATGAAAATATTTCTAAGTCTTTGGACTTGTGTTTTACCTAATAAAACAACTAAGTAAATGAAACACCTGGGTGGAATGGAAGGAATGGTTTATGTTGAGTGGTTACACAAGGCCCATTTCTATGGTTTACCTTGTGTATCTCACTTGAGGAAAGCCACCCAGGAACAAAGAGATTTTAGAGGCCAAATGTTAAGAAGCTTCTAGTGCAGCCACTTGGCAATATGGGCTCTGCCAGGATCACATAGGTTGCTAGAACTAAGCCATTTGGATAGTTGGTGGTAGTGGGATGATAGGTTGGAACGCGTCCATTTGGTCTAAGGTAAGGCTTCTGAAAGGTTCTGTCTTGGTGAAAATCAAGGCTTGTGGGGAAAGTGCACAACCTCTGCAGATGGAAGAATCTAAGTACATAGCCATGTCCCTGGAAAAGGACAACTTGAGCATCAAGACATGGAAGCTATCAAGAATCTCCTCATCCCAATTTCTAAGTAAAAACTTGTGGGTGAACAAGGGTGAAGGACCTCAATGTCTATTGGTGGTTCCTTGGGAAAAGTTTTAACAAAGAAAAACTTAGTGTTTTCAACTAATAGGCAAAACCTATTTTGAGCAAAGCAAGCCAAGCTACACTTAGCCAAATTGCATATAGTATCTAGTCCACCTAAATTATACAAAGGTATCACTTGCCAATACTATTCCAAAGTATTGACCCACTGTGGCTGTAACTTGTGATGTTGCAGGTTATTCTGATGAGGATTAGGAGTCATGAGTCTACACTCAACATGTTTGCCTGTGGCACATGAAGATGAAGACTTTTATTTATTTACTTATTCAAACTCTTGTACTAGGCCTGTGGCCTTGGAGTTGTAAAGACTATGTTTGTCTCTGGAATGACTGTAATAATGACCTTTGTTTCTGTGTACTTCATCTTAAAATGTGGATGCTAGCATTGATCCAGGGACTAGCATTGCAATCAAAGGGATCCCTTTCCTTTACAAAGGAGGGATCTTACACATAGAGACGCAAAGACATGCAATTATATACGGACCTGAAAGTGTCAGATCCGAAGATCAGTTAACCACTAGCAATAGTGTATGTATAACACCAGAAATCCATATGTGTTCAATATACAAAGGTTTGAAACTAGAGTATTGACTCTAGTACAAGTGGGAGATTGTTGGAGATATGACCAAGAGGCAATAATAAAGTGGTTATTATCATATCTTTATGTTTATGATACATGTTTACATCCCATGCTATAATTGTATTAACCGGAAACACTAATACTTGTGTGATTTGTAAACATATAAGAGTCCCTAGTAAAGCCTCTAGTTAAACTAGCTTTTTTGTTAATATATGATCATGGTTTCCTGATCATGAACATTGATATGTTATTAACAACAAGGTCATATCATTAGGAGAATTATGTGATGGACATACTCCTATAGTTAAGCGTAGCATAAGATCAAGTCATTCAAATAGTTCACTTGCTATAATCTTTCAAATACATAGTAACCTAAATCCTTTGACCATGAGATCATGTTAATCACAATCACCGGATGGATGCTTTGATGACATCAAACACCACTTCGTAACTGGGTGTTTACAAAGGTGGCATTGAGTGTTCAGAAAGTATGTGTTGAGGCACATGGATCAAGAGTGGGATTTGTCCATCCATATGACAAATATATATACTCTGGGACCTCTCGGTGGAATGTTATTCAATTGGCTTGCAAGAATGTGACTAGCTCACAAGGGATCACATATCACAAGAACGAGTAAATAGTACCTATCTATAACAAGGTTGAACTAGGTATGTAGAGATACCGGCGATCAAACCTCGGATAAGTAAAGTATCATGAGACAAAGGGAAATTAGTATCGTATGTAAATGGTTCACTCGATCACGAAGTAATCATAGAAATATGTGGGAGGCATATGAATTTCTAGATTCCTCTATTGGTTATTGATCGGAGAAGAGTCTCGATCATGTCTGCATAATTCACGAATCGTAGGGAGACACACTTAAGGATTCAATGTTGTTTAGTAGATATGGAATATGAGTAAGAGACCAAATATTGTTGAGAGTCTCGGATTGGATCCGGGACATCACGAGGAGATCTGGAATGGTCTAGAGAATAAGATTCATATAAGGAAAGTCCAATTTCGGAGTTCGGGAATGGTTTAGGTGTTTTCACCGGAATGTTCTAGAAGGTCCATACCCTGAAGTGGGAAGGGTACATGGATGTGTCATGACAAAGTGGAATGGTTACATCATGTACTAGGTCACTTGACTGGACAATGGGAAGAGATTAATCAAACTCTAGTTTGAAAGTCAAACGCCAATTTGAAAAAGTCAAATCCCAACATGGTTGCCTAGTGGAGGGAGGGAAGGAATCCTACCTAAGGGGAGGATTCCTCCCTCTCCCTTACCGCCGGCTACAAGGTGGAGTTTGGGGAGGACTCCCCTCCCCAAACCGCCCCTCCCTCTGATAAATAGAGGGGAGGGGCACCCCCTTGCACCCCACTAGAAACCCTAATCTCTAGATCGGCTACCGCCCCTCTCTAGTTGCAGTCGTTCTAGATCTCCTCTAAACATCCTTCGTCTAGTTAATCCCTAGCCGCCGGCTACCTCCACCCCTCGGAGATCTAAACTCTAGATCATCGAGGCTCTCTCTACTCCACTACTTTCGACACCACACCGGCTTAGGCGAGCCTTGCGGGATTTCCCCTCTACTTCCGACACCACACCGTCGTGCTACCAGAATCGCGAGGAGAGATCTAGAACCTCCACTGCCTGCTGAAACAAGGGAGAGGAAGGTCTTCATCGAGTACCAAACGTGTGACCAACAGCGTAAGCACTGCCGGAACGCGGCTCAGGACGGATCGTCTACGCGATCTTGAGATCGACAAGTGAATGACTACATCACCCATGAGAATCCAATCTCGTTAACCGCTTTGGATCTTCGAGGGTTAGTACTCTGTCGACTCGTTCCTACAATCTAGTAGATAGATCTTGGCTTGTGTGTCTTCATGCGATAGAATATTTTTGTTTTCCATGCTACGAACCCCTACAAGGATGGCCTTGATTTTCTCCGGGTTGACCTAGATTCCATGTTGGGAAACGATGAAGCCCAATAATTTGCCGGCTGGAACCCCGAAGACACACTTCTTAGGGTTAATCATCATGTTGTACTTTCGGAGGTTATCAAAGGTTTCCTTTAAGTCAGAGATTAAATCATTTGACTTTTTTGACATCACCGCGATATCGTCCATGTAAGCGTGAATGTTTCGACCAATTTGGTCGTGGAGGCAATGTTGCATCGTCCACTGGTACGTTACACTTGCGTTTTTTAGCCCAAAAGGCATCTTGACATAGCAAAACATGCCATAAGGTGTGGTGAACGAAGTGGCCAATTGGTACGACTTCCTCATCTTAATCTGGTGGTATCCTGAGTATGCATCTGGAAAACACAAAAGTTCCGAGCCAGCCGTCGAGTCAATGACTTGGTAAATGCAAGGCAAAGCACACGGGTCCTTAAGACACGCTTTGTTCAAGCTGGTATAATCAACGCACATTCTTAATTCTTTAGTTCCCTTTTTGGGCATAAGTAGAGAATTGGCCACCCATCGGGTGTGAAGAACTTCTTGGATAAAACTAGCCTTAAGTAACCTAGATATCTCCTTGCCAATGGTGCATCTCTTCTCGTCCCCGAAGTGTCTTAGAGGTTGTTTCACCGATTATCATTTAGGATCAATGTTTAATCTATGCCCGGCAAATTCCCTAGGTACACCCTTCATTTAGGTAGGATTCTAGGTGAAGATGTCCCTATTCTCATGGAGGAACTCGATGAGCACACTTTCCTATTTGGGATCCAGGTTCGTCCCAATGGCGGCGATCTTGGAGGCATCGCCTACCACAATTTTCCTAGGATTTAAATCGGAGGATGTTTTAATGGACTACATAGCGTTTCTCAACGAATCTGCCATTTGGTCACTGATGGGGATATGCCTACCGGGGTATACCCAACAAGACGTTTCCTATTGGCCCAAGCTGCCAGCGAGTGGGCCCGCAGGACGGTGACTGGATCGAGACTTGGCAAGGACCCAGGCGACTGGAAGATGGAGGCCCAGAAGCGTAGCTAGGCCCAGTCGGATTAGGTCAAGAACCCTCCGAATCCTTAACTAATTCGGTTGTAGATCTGTAAACCCTAGCGAGGTGAGCCTATATAAACCTCCCTAGGGTACACATAGAGGACACGTTCCATCATACACCCCAGCGACTCGCCGCCTAGTCATCGAGCTCGCCCTTGTACTCTCTCCATAATACAATCTAGCAGGAGTAGGTATTTACCCTCCGGGGGCCGAACCTGGGTAAAACCTTGTGTCTCCGCCCTCATATCGCACCGCAGATGGCTGGCCCCCCTTGCCCTTCGTTCTACTACTCGCTGCCGATTGCAGCATCTGCCGTGGCCATTCCCACGATAGTGGCGCCCACCATGGGGCCTGGCCGGTTAGGACGGTGTTCTGCGGAGAGATCCAATCTGCCCATCAACGAGACAATCGCCACCGGCCGCATGATTGCGATCGGCGAGATCCTCCAGATCTTGCCAAGCAGCTACGTCCCGGCGGCGCGCCCCATCACGCACAGCGTGATCATGCCGGTCGGCACGATCAGCCTCTTCGTCGGCTTCACTGACGTCATCGTCTCGGAGGACTCGGCTCGCATCCGCGAGTCGCAACCACGCGACTGGCTCTCTGAGAGTCAGGTCCGCACCATCCACCGCCTCGCCTCCGAGTATGACTCGGCCAACAGCAACATGGTCAAAACCACCATGGCCACGGATGATGCGGCCCTCAACGCCGACGCCGACTCGGTGACCCCAGCATCGGCCGCCAGATCCATCGTCACCGTGTCACCCGCGGGCTCCATCACCCAGGTCTCCAACGTGGGAGACTTCAAGGATCCTTCCATTCCTGGGATCTTCGACTTCGACTCCGGATCGGAGAACTCCGGCGATCTTGACGTCGGATATGGCCGCAACGTCGCGTCCTACATGGCGAATGGCGCGGACGCCCCGCCAGACCCCTTCTCCACGCCGATCCCACCGACCATGACGGCAACGGAGGTCGAGGAACTCCATTTGCGACTAGAGGAGGCGGTCCGCAAGGAACAAGCCGAGCGCGAAAAATTCCGCCTCGAGCAGGTGACAACGCAGGAGCTTTCGCGCTACCACCAACTCCGCATCAGGTCGCGCCTGAACCCCACTGTTCAGGGTCACACCCTGAAATTTGACGATGAGAATGACCCGACTCGCATAGCCGAGCGCGCGATCTATGAAAACGCGCCGCCAGGAGGAAGTGCCTGGTCACTACCAGGCGCGACGGCTAACGGCGCCCCACCACCACCATCCGGCTGCACGCCCCCCCGAGATCAGCCGAGAATCCTGGTCTCCTCACGGGAGCAAGACGCGAATGGCCTCCCGCTGTTTTCCACCCCGATGGACAACGTCGTCGCGAGCCGAGCCACGATCGATAACATCACCATGACCAGGGAAGGCGCCCTACAGATCCAGTACGCCAAGGCCCTACTCGCCAAGGTAGTCGAGCAACAAAACGCGGGTGCCGACTCACAGGGTCGCATGTACTCACGTTCGTCAGGCAACAGGGCGGCCTCGAGCGGCCGCCCAATAGTGGCAAACACCCTCAACTGCCCACCACCCGAGCCCTTGCAGCTCAAACATCGCCCCGTGCACACAGCACTCTCCACCAACAACCCGTGACCGGCGAACAACTTCGTCGCCGCCAACGGGCAGCCAGTCGACGCGCGCACCCACATCATCAACAACCAGAGCTGGCGCGCATGCCAGCCTGATGACTTTAGGCATACCCTCACCAACCGCCGCGACGGCAAACCAAGGGGTCGCTGAGCCGAGTCGGACCCTAGTGCTTCGGACCAATGATCCGAGGCGAAAGATACCCGGTGAACTTCAAGGAGAAGTACGACCCCTCATACGATCCGTCCGTGTGGCTGGACACCTACCTCATGGAGATGGGAATCGCTAGCCACACCGACCTGCTCGCCGCTCGCTACCTCCCCCTGATGATGGAGGGAGCATGCCGACAATGGATCAACACCCTTCCCGCGGACAGCATCGACTCCTGGGAGGAAATGCGCGATGCCTTCGTCAGGCACTTCGAGGGCTCCTACACCCGCGCCACCACCATCGAGGACCTGGAGCGATGCGTCCAAGGACCCTGCGAGTCGACCCGCAGCTGGGTCCAAAGGTGGCAAGACCTGTGGTACAACGCGTACGGATTCCACCCGCACACCGCGATCCACTGCTTCAAGATCTCGTGCCGCTACGAGCCCCTGGTCGCCAAACTCAAGCGGGTGTGCAAAACACTCGACAACAAAGCAAACCTCCTCGAGATCGCCAAGCGGTACGCGGAGGAGGACCCAAACCAAGAAACTGACGACGAGTCGGGAGGGAATCGCCGCACGAGCGGCCACGACAACGGGAGACGACCCGAGCTACGGTACAACAACACTCGCCTCACCGGCAAGCGCCGAGGTGACGGGCGAGTCGACTTCGTCGCCAATGCTGGGTACGCCCCACGCGAGCCCAAAAGCTTTCGCCGCGATGGAGGCCAACGCCGCAACGGCGGCAACTACAAGGCGAAGCCGAGGTTCGATCCCACGGCTCTCCTCAACCTGCCCTGTGTGTTCCACAGCAGGGAGGGGAAACCCGCCATGCACACGACCCCCGACTGCCACTCCCTAAGGGAGATCGAAAACAAACGGCGCGCAAGGGAAGACCCCGACAACCACCCGCCAAATGGCGGCAAATTAGGCTACGACGCCGGCTTGCTCCACACCTTCACCGGCTTCAACACGAAGCGCGAGAAGAAGGTCATCGCCCGCGCTGTCGCCGTCAACGCGGTGTCCCAGATCAACATCCCCCAGTTCCTCAACTGGTCCAAGCAACCAATCACCTGGAGCCGCGAGGACCACTCGCCACAGATCGAATATCTGGGTCGAGTCGCCTTGGTGGTCAAGCCCAAGGTGGGAGACTATTGGCTCCCCAAGACGCTGATGGACGGCGGCAGCTCCATCAACATTCTGTACCTGGACACATTCAGGCGACTGCGGCTCCCGCAGTCGATGATCGAGACAACTTACACCACCTTCCACGGCATCGTCCCCGGTCGGAAGGCGTACCCGATCGGCAAGGTGACGTTGCCAGTCACCTTCGGCACACGAGCGAACTTCCGCACTGAGTGGATCGTCTTCGAGCTGGTGCAGTTCAACAGCCCCTACCACTTCGTCCTGGGGCGTCAGGCGTTTCCCAAATTCATGGTAGCGCCCCACTACACGTACAACGCGATGAGTCTCCACGGGCCATGCAGCATCATCACCGTCTATGGCGACCCCGACATGGCCGCAGAGTGCGAGGCCAAAGGCGTCGAGCTCGCCGACGCTGACATAGAGGCATAAGCTAACCATGCAGAGGAGCTCGCCAAGTACGCGAGCGGGGTCAACAATGACGACCCCACCGCACTCAAGAAGCCCAACTTGGAGGGTGGCAGCTCCACCGCCTTCGAGGCAACGATGCACACTCGGACCGTCGAGCTGGTCCCAGGCGACTCCAGCCAGACGGTGACGATTGGGACGGGCATGAGCCCAATATAGGAAGGCGCGCTCATCGAGTTCCTACGTGAGAATCGTGAAATCTTCGCATGGAAGCCATCCGACATGCCTGGTGTCCCGAGTGAACTCGCTGAGCACAAACTCAACTCCGACCCCAAAGAATGACATGTCAAGCAGTCGCTGCGGCCCTTCAATGAAGAGCACCGCCGAGCAATCGCCGAGGAGATGCAACGTCTACTCGCTGCAGGCTTCATCTGGCCAATCAAATACTCCAAGTGGCTGGCAAACCCAATCCTGGTCGAGAAGAAAAACGGGACCTAGAGAATGTGTATCGATTACACAAACATCAACAACGCCTGCCCGAAGGAGCAGTTCATCCTCCCGCGGATCAACCAAATCATCGATTCAACTGCAGGCTCGGAGTCGCTATGCTTCCTAGATGCCTACTCTAGGTACAACCAGATCAAAATGGCAGTCGAGGACGAGGAGAAGACGACGTTCATCACGCCATTCAGAGCCTTCTGCTACACCGCCATGACCTTCGGCCTCAAGAACGCCAGGGCAACCTACCAGAGGTGCATGCAGGAGTGCCTTGCGTGCCAAATCGGCCGCAATATCCATGTCTACATCGAAGACGTGGTGGTAAAGTCCACTCGCCAGAGCGACCTACTCGCCGACCTGGCAGAAACCTTCGCCAACCTGTGGAGGTACAAAATAAAGCTAAACCCAGGAAAGTGCACCTTCGGTGTACCTACTAGACAAGTTCTGGGGTACGTCGTCTCCAAGCGCGGGATCGAGGTGAACCCCGCCAAGATCAACACGATCGCCCGACTCGGCAGAGCCGAGTGCATGCGCGACGTCCAGCAGTTGGCCGGGCGAGAAGGCGATGCCTCTCTACCACCTAATGCGCAAGAACCCCACTTTCCAGTGGGACAAGGAGGCAGACGACGTGCTCCACGCTCTCAAGGAGGTGCTACTTGCGGCACCGCTACTCGCTGACCCCATCGACAAGGAGCCCATGCTCTCCACGTCGCGGCCTCCGAGCGAGTCGTCAATGCCGTCATGGTCGTCGAACAACCAGAGGAAGGCAAGGAGCGCCCGGTACAACGACCAGTATACTACATCAGCGAAGTCCTCACTGAGTCGCGTTAGCGCTACCCGCAGTATCAAAAATTGGTATATGCGGTCTTCAGAGCCCAGCGACGACTGCCGCACTACTTCCAGGAGCACCCAATAACGGTCGTCTCCTCAGCACCGTTGTAGGACATCATCCGCAACCGTGAGGCGACCGGGCGAGTCGCCAAGTGGTCCGTCGAGATCAGAGTCCACAACATCAGGTACAAGCCGTGCAAGGCGATCAAGTCACAGGCTCTCGCAGATTTCCTAGCCGACTGGGAGGAGGCCCAGCAGCCAGAGAAACTGCTGTACCTCCATTACTGGAGCCTACACTTTGATGGATCCAAGAATGCGGATGGCGCAGGGGCAGGGATCGTACTCACATCTCCAAAGGGAGACAAGCTACGCTACGTCCTGTACCTAGACTTCACCCCCTGCACCAACAACATGGCCGAGTATGAGGCGCTACTCCATGGCATGAGAGCAGCCAAGGAGATGAACATCAATCGCTTGCGCTCCTACGGTGACTCCAACCTCATCGCCGGCCAAGTCGCCGGCACCTGCGATGCAGTCTCCCCTACCATGGCAGCATACCACCAAGCAGTGGACCAGCTGGAAGGCCACTTGGCGCGCTACTCCATCGAGTGGATCGACAGGCGGAAGAACGAGGAGGCCGACGTGCTCTCACACATCGGCTCGGCTCGACTCGGACCACCCGCCGGCGTATTCCTCGACACCATAACCAAGCCTTCCGTCTCTCCCCCGAGGGAGATCGACATCAGAATTCCGCTGCAACCAGACACAGCCCTGGTCGAACTGATCGCCGAACCAAGCGACTGGACCGCGCCATACGTCGCCTACCTGGAGGGAGGCACCCTACCTGCTGACGATATGGAGGCCCGGATGATAGCACGCCGCTGCAAATCCTTCGTCATCATCAACGGTGAGCTCCACAAGCGCAGTGTGACCGGCGTGTTCCAACGCTGCGTCCAACCCGCAGAAGGACGTAAGATCCTCCAGGACATCCACGCTAGCGACTGCGGCTACCACGCTGGCGCCAGCTCCCTAGTTGCCAAGGCCATGCGACATGGCTTCTACTGGCTCACCTCACACGCCGACGCGGTCAACATCGTCCAATGCTGCGTCGGGTGCCAGAAGTACGCCAATCAGACTCACGTACTGAGCTCGGCGCTCATGACCATCCCCATCACCTGGCCATTCGCTGTATGGGGCATGGACATGGTAAGCCCCTTCAAGAAGTCCCCCTCTGGCTTCACCCACCTCCTAGTCGCGGTCGACAAATTCACAAAGTGGGTGGAGGCCAAGCCAGTCCGCAAGTGTGACGGGAAGACTGCTACGGGTTTCCGAATAGCATCATCACGGACAATGGCACCAACTTCGCCAAAGGAGCCATGGCCGAATTCTATGAGG
This sequence comes from Avena insularis, assembly GCA_023614405.1. NCBI lineage: Eukaryota > Viridiplantae > Streptophyta > Magnoliopsida > Poales > Poaceae > Avena > Avena insularis. The sequence continues at coordinate 165,593,178 of CM042689.1, forward strand.
AGCACAACATACGACTCGACCTCACCTCAGTCGCCCACCCGGATTCCAACGGCCAGGCGGAACGTGCCAACCAGAGAATCCTCCACGGCCTGAAGCCGTGACTACAAGTTCCACTCGAGCGAACCCCTGGGTGCTGGGTCGAAGAGCTCCCCTCCATCATCTGGGGCATCCGCACCTCCATCAACAGGTCGACGGGGTTCACCCCTTTATTCATGGTGTACGACACCGAGGCCATCATGCCAACCGACCTCGAGCACGACTCTCCTCAGGTGTTCAACTACTCAGAGACCGACAACAAGCTCGCACGCCAAGACGGAGTTAACCAGCTCGACGAAACACGTGACCTAGCTCGCTCCCGCACTGCCATTTACTAGCAAGGGATCCACCGCTACCATAGCTGGCGAGTACGGACCCGCACCTTCTAGGAAGGCGACCTGGTACTGCGCCTGATCTAGGAGAAGAAGGGCATGCACAAACTCTTCCCCCCTTGGGAGGGACCATTCGCCATCGGGCGAGTCCTGGGCAACGACGCCTACTACCTTGTCGACGTCCGAGGCGATGGAAAACTCGACGTCAAGCGGCCGTGGAATGTAAACCTCCTACGGAAGTTCTACTCCTAGACTTCCAAACATGTACCCCTTGCCCGCTATGAAATAAATAAGATCGATTCACACAACGCATGTCCACTCTCCGTACCTTGTGCCACTCGCACTTGTAATAACAGCGCTATGCTACCCGCAGAAGTCAACCTTTGGTGACGCGACCGGCACGGCCAAGTAGTGCGATACGAGGGCACTGGAAGACTTCAGGCCTCGTACCGTCCACGAAAAAATCCAACCCGGAGCCCCATTGGAGTTGCCTCGCTCGACTGGCTTCCCGAGCCAAGACAAATGCATTCGCTTCCCACAACGACCCAGTCCTCCACATACTCGGTGCAGCGACTCAAACGGCAAAGTACCACACTCGGGGACTGACGCCAGCCCAAAGAGGAGCGGCTAGGGAAAAACGCCAAGTGTGAGAACGCGCCCTGGACTCGCCACGCGACTGGTCCTACGGATCAGGTGGAGTGACGCGCCTAACACAACGCGCCTTGTCCTCACCTACCTCGGGCATGCGACTAGAACAACCAAGTACCACGCCTGGGGATTCGGCGACTGGACCCTATTCGCGCCCAGGAAAACGACCAAGTACAGAGCGCCCCTTATGGCTTTCCGATCCATGGCGAGTCGACCTTAACTTACTAACAGTTCAAACAACACATAAAAACGAGGTTAAACACATAAAAGGGTGGACGCGCTCGGGGACTCGCACAACCAACAACCAAACTGGAAAAACGATGACAAAAGAACCCTTACATTCCTTCAAAGCAGCAAAAATTTGTTCGCTTACAAGGATAATTACATACTTATCCTAAACTAATGTCGATCGGCAACCTACTCTATTCCGCAGGCTTTGACGAGGAGGCGCCACCAACCTTGCGACAACGGATAAAGGGAACCCACGGATTTGATCGGTACGTCGTGAGCTCACCCGCCATGGCCGCACGGAACGGCTGCTCCACCTTGAAGTCGCGGTGCGCCTGCTCGGGGTCATTCGGGGCGACGACCGTTTCCTGGTAAGGAATGAGGTCGCCCATCGCCCACACCCAGTCGACATACACCGCAGCCCGTTGCGTCAACTTCAGCACCTCGGCGATCTCGGCTGCACCCGTCGACGAAGGGTACCCGCTTGTGACGTCATCAAGGTCGAAGTCGTCCAGAAAATGCGCGAGCCCAAGGCTCAGCGCAGTCGCCGCTCCATGATGGAAGGCCGACCGCGTCATGAACTCCACAACCGCTGGGTCCTTCTCCAGATAGCGCCAAACCTCGACGAGGTCGCTAGGGATCACCTCTGTGGGCGAGATCTCCTGAAGATATGCCCGGAGGCAGGTCACTGATAACACGGCAGAATCAACCAGAGTGGTGACGCATTGCCAGAGTGGCAGAATCAGGCCTGCAACACACAAGCAAATAGTAAGGGAAGTACAAGAAAAATAATGACTCACGCGCTCGGGGAGTTGCAGAAGGAAAACTCACCAATCAATGGGCGACAGAGTTCCTTAATGAAGTTTTGAAGAGCAGAGAGGTCATCCTGCAGCCCGGCGACGAGCGCGTCCGACACCTTCTGCTCCTCAGCAGCAGAAGCAATGGCTGCCTTGGCTCGTTCATCTGCCGAGATCGCCTCCGCCTTCGCCTCCTCGAGCTCATGCTCCAGGTCGGCGATTCGCTCACAAGCGCCAAGGGACGACCGGGCCTGGCAAGCCTTCTTCACCACGGCCGCGCTATCCTCTACTTCAACAACAAAATGATTACAAACGCAACAAGTTTATGACCAGCACCAAGCATGACGAACACTCACCCGCATTCGTTCGAAGCTGCCCGTTCGTGTACTAAACGACGAGGAGCACCTTCTCCACACGATGCTTGGCAGCAAGCCGCTCTGCCGACTCGCGCTGCAGGCCCTGCGCAATAATGAAAGCGCTAGCAACAAAAATTCCTAAGTGCCTAGCCATTGAAATTCAGCGACTAGACACTCGGGGACTGGACGACAAAAATTCCTAAGTGCCTAGCCGCTGAAATTTAGCGACTAGACACTCGGGGACTGGACGACAAAAATTCCTAAGTGCCTAGCCACTGAAATTCAGCGACTAGCCACTCGGGGACTGGATGGCGAAAAACAATAAGAATCCGACCACTGAAATTCAGTGGCCCGATCCTCGGGGACTGGACATACCTGGATGGCGGCACCTAGCATGCCGTGAAGTTCCATTGCGTCCACCGACGAGAGCACGAATGGAGTATGCCCGCGACGCTGTTCGACCTCCGTACCGGCGGCCCCAGGCAATTAGCTCGACAACATCGAGGCACTCGCCGCGGAGGCCCTCGCTACAAAGCGAGGGAACGTCGCCACTGCGGCTCCTGCACCACCCGAAGGTGGGCCGGTCGCCTCAACCAAGGCAGTGGGACCTTCCCGCTGCGACTCTACGTGTTCCATGGCCCTCGGGGCTACGTCCACCGCAATCGGAGTTTCGCTCGGGGCAACCGCTGGCTCGTCCGAGATTGTGACGACCTCATCGCCTTTTGCTCTCTTGGTGCCTTCAGCGGGCGCCTCAACCTCGTCTCCCTTCCTATTCTTCGAGGGGTCAACTGGTGCCTCCGTGGCACCCAATGGAACCTTGGCCACCAAAGGGTGACCTATCTTCTTCACTCCAGTCCTGCGCAACAGCTCTGTCAGTAAACTCGCTAGTCGAACATACATCAAGCAGACAAATGAAAGGATTGAGAAACACTCACTTTGCGACCGGGATAAATCGTAGGCCAGTATGAATACTGGCCGGCTTCTCCATCTCTGGCCCCAGTTTCTGACTGAGGCCCGCCTCAAACACGCTCTGCACCCAAGACACCGACGGCTTCTTCGAGGACGAGGCCGCGGCAGGAGGTTCAGTGGCGATCGCCGCGGGAGCTCCTCTCTGCAGCGAGGCCCTTGCGGCTAGAGCGGCCACTAGCCTGGTAACTGGGACGAACATCGGCGGTAGCGATGCCAACGGCACCTCATCTTCCGCAACGGTCGCACCAGTCGCCACGGTCGCATGCGCCGCTGCTTCTTCGGCTGCGCTGGTAGCATCAGAGCTACTCGCGGACCGAGGCGGAGACACCGGCTTAGCCAGCTTCTTCTTCTTCTTTCGTGGTGGCGGTTTCTTCTTCGATGGTGTGGCTTCACGCTACGAGGTGTGCTCGAGGAGCTTGTCGTCATCGTTGTCGTCGTGGGCCTCGAGGCTCTTGCTGGCCTCGAGTTCGCATTGATTTTGCCCCCGTGTCTTGCGAACAGTGGGTGCAGCGACCTCCATGGATTCGTCGCCATTGTCGTCATCATCATCATCATCGCCCCCGTCACTTCTGGCATCGCCCTTATCAGGCGAAGACTTGCTCTTGTCTTCAGCGGACGAGTTCGAGTTCTCTTCATCTGCGGGTGGAAGCCAACCTTCCACCACTTGGAATAGCTGCAACAACCAAGCAAAATTAGCACGACCGCAAATGCAAAACTGTGACTGCGAGTGCATGGGAAATAAAAGAACTCACCGTTGGGGATTGGCGCTTCGCGGTTTAAGGTGCGTCACCGGCCTTTGCATCAAGATACACTGCCAAGGTGATCTTCTTTAGGGCCCAGGGCCAAGGTGTAGTCGTTGAGTCTCCACTCGGCATGGCGGGACTTCGTCGGGTCGTCCTTGCCGGTGTAGTCATACATATAGTGGGCGCGGCTGGCCAGAGGCACGGGCCATCGCCCGAGCCAGCAATTGTAAAGGTCGATGGTTTGGAGGCCCTTCTTCTTCAGGTTGCGGATGGTCTGCAACATCTCGTCGACGACCATCCGCTGATCCAGCGGAAGCTTGGTGACTTGGAGCCGACGCGGCTCGGGACGGTCGGCGGAGTACGTCGGAAGAGCCACCTCGTCGCCCGGTGGCGACTCGGTCACGTAGAACCAGCTCTTCTTCCATTCATTCGCTGCTTTAGCGGGCAACATTAGATCAAAGAAGGACGCCTTCGACTTCAGCTGAAAGGTCAGGCCACCCGTGGCCAACATCGGGCCGCCTGCCTCTTCGCGGCTGATCCTCCCATGGAACAGATCTTGCCATAGGGGGAAGTATGGCCGATAGCCCAGCTAGCACTCACAGAAAGCCACGAAGATGGCGAGCTTCTCGATGCTGTGCGGCCCTATGTCCAACGGTTGGATGTCGTAGTAGGCATAAACGCGGCGGAAGAAGAGGGAGGTGGGGAATCCGAGCCCCCGCTCCAGATGGCTGGTGAAGCAGACGAATTCCCCCTCGCGCGGATTTGGGATCACCTCTCCGGCCGCGGGGATGCGCCATCTCCCGGCGCGGAGGATCCCTGCCTCCTCGAACGACTTTAGCAGCGCCTTCGTGCATTTGGATCTGCCCCATGCTTTCGCTGGAGGGGCCATCGATTGAGGGATCTGGGGCTGTGAGTCGCTCTGGTCGCTGCACGAAATGGAGAATTGAGAATGCATGAGATCAGAGGAAGTGAGGGAAGTGTTTTCCCCTCGCCCGTCACTCTCCTTATATAGCGGTTGTTACCCGCCATTTCAGGGGAGCCGTTACCATGCGGTAATTACGATGATATTACCGTTGGATTACCGAACGACTAGTTTGACCAGCGCTGACGGTCCAACTTCATCCACTCGACTCGCTGTCTTCAGCGACTTGACGATTCGCCGACCTGATCACTATAACAGTGACTTAACTATTCGCCGACCTGTTCGTTAAGCTGCGATGTGATTAGTCACCGTTATTGCGACTAAAATGACTAGTTCTTTCCTTTGTTCAGGAGTCCACCGCCGATTCGACTGGGCGTCCAAATTGGACCCGCATACTCCGACTGCCAACGAACACCTGCGACGAATCAACAATGGCCTCGGGGACTACTGATGGGGATATGCCTACCAGGGTATACCCAGCAGGACGTTTCCTATTGGCCCAAGTTGCCAGCGAGTGGGCCCGCAGAACGGCGACTGGATCGAGACTTGGAAAGGACCCAGGCGACTGGAAGCTGGAGGCCCAGAAGCGTAGCTTGGCCTAGTCGGATTAGGTCAAGAACCCTCCGAATCCTTAACTAATTCGGTTGTAGATCTGTAAACCCTAGCAAGGTGAGCCTATATAAACCTCCCTAGGGTACGCATAGAGGACACATTCCATTAGATACCCCAGCGACTCGCCGCCTAGTCGTCGAGCTCGCCCTTGTATTCTCTCCATAATACAATCTAGCAGGAGTAGGTCTTTACCCTCCCGGGTGCTGAACATGGGTAAAACCTTGTGTCTCCGCCCTCATCTCGCACCGCAGATGGCTGGCCACCCTTGCCCTTCGTTCTACTACTCGCTGCCGATTGCAGCATCTGCCATGGCCATTCCACGACAGTCATGTTGCTGCGTTCCACATGATAGCCTCTCATTAGAAGAAATGTGTGTATGTTAGACTTTTTTATCACTCGCGCCTCCCTGTTTCAAACTTGGCAACGTTGCTCGATGGATCATCTGTATAAGGTCTCGCTGGTGGGTCCCACGTGTCAGTTTCTCTGTAAATGAAATGTGTGTATGATGGATTTTTTTTGGCCGCCTCCGTTGTTTTGACCTTGGCAACGTTGCTCGATGCGGCAGTCTTGCTGCTGGGGCCCCATTGCCAGCCTCTTCGAGGGACGCTGCAGGCTGGTGGGTCCGCGATGTCAGCCTCTCAGTAATGTGAATTGCTAGAAGAAAAAATGTAAACCGAAGATATATATATATATATGTATGCACCGGGGCTCGAACTAAAGACCTTTATCAAATTAAATTGACATAAACTGAGGGCGTTACCACTACACCAAAAATAATTTTAGAAAAGATAACTTTAAACATTTATTAGTACTACACCTTATGTATTAGTCTTCTTAAATTTTTTGTGTCCATGTTTGTCTATTTTAAAATATAAAGGGCATCGTTCCTGGCATTGCAATTTATAAAATTCCACATAATGGAGTAGTTTCTTAAAAATATGTGTAGATAGAGTTTTTTTATTCTAAATTTAAACTAAAAAAGAGTTTGTATTTTCTATATGCGCTATACTCCATGGTCTCCTTTCTTGAATTTCACTAGGCTGTTCTCAGCAGTGACCCTTAAAAGGCTAAATTAAAATGTTCAGGGCTATGCTCCATGGGCCTTTATCTAATTTCACTAGGTTGTGCTCAGCATTCCCTTGGCCCCTAAAAGAGTGAATTAAAATGTTCTTCCTAAACAGGGGCCGAATGGGCTACCATTCATCTCATCTGCTCGGCAGGAATCGAAACAAAGAACTCGCTCTTGCTGAAGCTCTCAGTGGTCTTCTTCCATTGGACATACCCAGCCTGCTTCAGTGGCCTCTGCATTAGGCTGGCAGCAGAGTTCTCTCTTGTCTTCTTTCATAGTGAGCTCTATCCAACCTTGAGCTTCTTGCTTGAACACTGCTAAAAATTTGGCCTCAATCAGGAAATGTCTCGAGCTACTACAGATCAAATTGCAAAATAATACCTAAACAAAGACATCTAACAAAATCATAATACGCCAGTAAAGAGATCGATCAAGAAAACAACGAAAACCATTATCTACATACATACCACCCAAGTAAAACATGGCCAATGACCTCACAAATCATCATCGGTCGTGGAATGATCAATATTAAATTTGAACTTATTGCTACTTATCACAGCAGATCTAGCCCCAATACTGGCTTGCATGTGTAACCCTAGTCTACGCAAATGGGTTAAATACCAATATTGTACACCAAATAATGCTAATAAATCGAGCGATTGGGGATTACTACCACCATTAGTTTCCGCCACTAGATAAGAGGAATAGGTATGCGCCGCCGCCTTACAGGTGTTATCCGCTAAGTGGCCGTCGCTGCCGTAGAGGACAGAGACGAATCTCCGTAGTCGGGCAGTGGTCGCCGAACTGATGGAGGGATGCGTGAGAGGGCGAGAGATGTGAAGATGAGGGGAATGTGACAGCGATAGATCATTGGTAGTGACTAGGGAATGGTGTATTCCACCATCCTGAAATATATCGCATCGAAATTACGTTAAACGAGTCTGTGCAAAAATGATAAATCTGACAATTATTTGTTGTTCGAATATCTTCACTTGTTCACTGCAATTAGTTTAGAAGTTCTGTTTTCGTAGCCTATAATACAAGGTACATATCTCTGATAATTTGAAACCTGGTATAATATACCATTGACATATTTGGTTTTTTCGGTTTTTTTCTGGAACTTTGATATCAACTGTTTGAATTTTTAAAACCGAGCTCCATGTATCAATGATTCAACATAATACAATATATACACATCATCAGACCACATAGTGAAACGAGAAAAACTAACATAAAACCTCAGTCTAACATACTACTAACCAATACTTCTACTGACGATGCATCATGAGGTCTAATAGGAAAACAAAACAACATGATCATGAGTGGCTCTACCCGTGATCCAAAAGATTTGAAGGATATCTGACTTTTTGATGCCCTGATTGTAGAAGTATAGCCGATCATGCATGGACTAAAGCAGGGTGATCAGCACAAATGATAAATCTCTTGGTGGAGGTGTTATGGTCATAGATATCCACCTTAAATGTGGAATCATCTATTACCTTGAACACTAGGATATCATCAACCTGCAGTCCAGTCCCATCTGCAAAACATAACTAACCTTCATTGAAGACTAGCTTGTCACTTTCTTATCGCGCTCGATGTGCATAGACCAGCCACACTCAGGGAAAGTCTTTAGCATGATAGGTCTGGCAATCCCCTTCAGGCGCTTCTTGAACTAGCTAGGGATGACTAGAAATGTACATGTCTTCTTCGTCGAGTTGCACGTAGAAGCAAGAGGGATGAGGAGGGGCCAATTGGCGGCCAACCCTTTTAGGGCAGCCTAACCCTCACGCTTTCGCTATATGTAACCCAGTTTAACATGCCTGTCAAACACCATTGGCTTTATGGCCAGTGTGTTCCTCTCAATTATGAAATTAAAATAGGGGAAATGGGTACATCCCCAATCATGAGTAGTAAAAAGCAGCTGCTCATCGAAATTTAAGAGAGCACAATACTACATAAAGTTAAGCATGGTATATATGAATCAATATCATAAAAATCAAACTGTAGCACAAGTTCAGACTTTAGAGTACTGATATGTTTTCTAGCTTCATAGCATAGCTGCTTCATTTTTTTGCAATCATCTTGTGTACTTGTAAACACGTAGCAAGTTATAAATAGTACTACATATTATAAATACTAGTATGGCATATCATGACTAAAATTATAATACGTATATGTTGGGATTTGCCAGTCTTGATTTAACGGTCAATGTTAAAAGTTATTCGTACTAGTAGTTGACAGTTGATACAAGATGGATGTGTATCTAGACAAAGTACTGGGCAGTTGCTATAGCTAAATCTGACAAAAAACTGAATTTGGCTTTAGCTCCACAATGTAGTTATTCTAAATTTCTGCTTCATGCGGTCCATTGCTGACAAGAATAGCCTTATTTTTTGTCTAAGATATGAGAGCAGAGGACACATGTCACACATAATGTTGGCTAAGCAATTTGGAATTACATTTGGCATTGGAGCACCCTCTTGCTCCGGTTCCCTCTTTTCCTCAATTTGGAACCACCTCCATAGTGTGGGGAACTAGCTCCAAAATCCAAAAAGCAAATATGGAACCACTTTTGGCTACACATTGTGGCAAATGTTGGGATTTGCCTGTCTTGATCTAACGATCAATGTTCAAAGTTATTCGTACTAGTAGTTAACAGTTTTAGCATGCGTATCTAGGCAAATCTGTGTCCATTAAATTTGGATCAGAGTGAGTACAAAGACACTAAAAAATAGCAAACTACTTACACCTTCATGCATCCTAGTGAGTTTAGGATCACTCATAGTCTTGTTGGATAGTGCCGCCACCAGAGAATACATTTCTGCGGGCGATGGGTCCTTGGCTACACAAGAAGTTGGTGCTGCTTCCAGTGATATTGGTGCTGATGTGGGAGAAGACAGTGTCGAGGGAGATGCTGCCAGAGCCGCCGACGAAGATGGAGCCTCCAGCGGAATAGACAGTGCAACAAAGGATGGTGCTTGAGCCACCGGAGAAGTTGGCGCCCGCTGAAGGGTCAGAAACGGATGCAGACTTTGTGGCCACCGTGATCTCCATGTTGGGAGATGATGTGGAAGTATCTATAACACAGTGGACCTCGGGGTCGTCAAGATTATCCAGCATTTGGAAGATCCAGTCGGCTTTCCTGCCAAAACCCTGGAAGATCCATTCTGCCTCAATTCTTGACATGCAGCTGAAAGAAGAAGGGTGCTTCATAGCAAAGGCAGTGGAGAGACAGAGCCATGGGTGGGGGTGGGGCCGCGTTTTCTCTGGCGATGCTTGGGAACTTATGGGTGGCTGTTGCAGTTATTAGTGTCTGGTCGCATCAGTTTGACCAGTTTCTATTCGTTAGTACTATTACTCTAGTAAGTACTCCACTCTATACTCATATATGTATATGTGACGGAGAGAACTACGTACCGTACAACTTGTGCTGCGACCTGGAGACTGGGGACACTCATCATATTGTTCACTGCATGCAATACGCTAGTCAGACGTGCAGTTCAACTTATGGAGTACTCCGTACTAAATTACTATATTAAATGGAGATTGTGTACAAAATTATGTTTAATCAGTAAAGATACAAGGGCATAAAACTAGTTTTACAAATCATACTATTCCATATGGAATACTACAAAAGAAATATTTCAACGACCAATTGGGAGCTACTCCCATTAATACGGATTACTACTCCAGTACTATACAACATTTCAGTAGCAAATACAGTGGCCACATGGCCTTTTTAGTTTTGAAATGCACTGCCAGACTGGTTCCAATCCAGGGCGTTAGAGAAGCTTGGGATGAACAAATACGGAGTCTTCATGAATGAAGGGTCAATGTGTCCATTTAGCATATTATCTATTGAGAAGGCAGTGTTTGTTGAGAAACCAATAAAGGCGTTCGTACCATTTAGACTGAAGTGGCATATTTCAGGATGCAGTGGCTCGTAAAGGAATATTGCATAGTGCGACGTGTATACAGAGTTGCTTCTCGTCAGATATCCTTGGGCAACATTGACGCTGACTACCTGCATGCTGATCGGATAGTTCACTCAAAGGAAAAGAGAGTATGTTCTAAGGTCAGTAACCCTTGTCCATGGCTTACCTCGATGTAGTAACACATCAGGGTCTTTCAAGAACACCAGACAGCCAAATCCAGAATAATATGTGCGAACAGCGCGACCGCCACTAACAACATTAGGACGAGCTGTATTAACACAAATCGGACATTGGACATCCTTCACACGGGCAATGCCCCGGCTAAAGTCGAGTAGAAGGCTGGAACCTTCTGGAGAACTTGCTAACCACCACATACCATAATCATACTCATTCTTGTGGCCTAGAGCGCCTTCAAGTTCATCCACCTAGTTACCCACGGCTGGTGGTATCAGGGCAGCGCAGGAGCTGGAAAAGAAAAATGCAGTTCATTAAGAACATGTTTGGTTCGCAATATTTTAAAAAAGGAAGGAATAATAAAATACAATAATCGAATTGCATGATATAATAAATTGTATTGGAATCATAATTGTCGGAATCCATAATAGAAGCAATCTGGTTGAACCATGGGAAAGAAGTCAGAAATATGTGTGAATAAATATGTGAATTTTGTGGATTCGTTCACGAAGCAACCCTACTGAATATAATACTACTAATATACATAGAAATCCTTACAAAAAATCCTATAGATATAAATTCTCTAAACTCATAGGGAAATCCTTTCGGACAAATAAGGTAAAAAACATAGAATATGAAACAATGCCACATGCCAGCTTTGTAAATAAGCATACATCCATGAATATGAAGCTAGAGCGCTATATATGGAGGTGTAATTACCAGGATAATAAGAAATCCATGCATAAACGCTGCCAATCTCAGTTATAGCAAACACAAGTCTTCTGCAGATAATTACATCGGTGTAACTAGAATAGGTCAGGGGATCATTTGGAAGAACTGTCCATACATCTTGATGGCCGTGATGAACGAGAACTGAGCCGTCTAAAAGGGAAACAAGAATGTAATCTTGATATGTCCCAGAAAATGTGGGAACTTGGCAAATAGCTATCTTTTGCAGTATCATATGATGGCCATGATCTAAGAAAGTATCTAGGCGATTGGTTGATTCGAATGGCACCGGTGGGAGAAGAATCTTGCGAGGAGTGTACATGTTGACAAGTTCCCAGCTGTATTGGAGGCCAACCGTGGCGATCCAATCACATTGGTGCCTTCCCATTGTTTATTTGTGCCGTCTGGGATGACAGAATCTAAGGAGAACCTGTCCAGCGGCGACACCTTACAGAGGAGGCTCTCACCATCTAACATGCAATCCCGAGGTATCTTAGTCGGGTGAGAATGAAGAACACATGGGAGGCCAAATGGATGAGAAACCAGCAGAGTTGCACTGTATTTTGCTGAGTCAATATGATGTTTGGACAAACCAAGAAGGCTCGTAGCAGTGATGATGTCGCATTTCGCTATGATTTCTTCAAGGGGTCCTTCGGTAAACACCTCCTAAAATAGTGGAGAATCATTGTCACTGTCCTTTCTAGATCTATCCATATCAATGCACCTGATGTGGCGACGGTGGTAGGGATTTATTAGTTTGGGCTCTAGAAAAGAGGGACGAGATGAAGAACACAGACTCTGGAAACTAGGCGGCGCGGAGGGCGAGTCAGAGTGGGGATAGAGAAAAGTGGAGAGAAGGAGAGGGATATGGGAACTAGTGTAGTACTCGTTGAATAAAGTTGGGCTCTGTACTGTCTTGTGAGATTTAATGGCCATGGAGATTCACATTATCTCTGAGAGACTATACCTTAGGGTGTGTTAACACGCTCTTAGAAAATCAAAAAAGGCAATGCAGGAGAGCGGGAGACTTGTACAAGTACAAAATCAACTTAATTAAAATTCAAATCGGTCCATATGAGTACGCAGAAATTCGTCTAAAGCATGGAAATATTTAAAGATCACGAAATAATCTGAAACTCATGGATAAGGGCTTCCACTATGATGTCCACACGCTTGTCCATTAAGGGGAAAAAAGTAGCCCTTATGGACTTCCATATGCATAGTGGAAGCTATCCACAAGCTAAAAAGCTTATTAAGGGTCACCCTTAAGCTTATGGGTAGTCCATAGCTATTAAAATATTTTTTTTGAGGGTAAAACAGTAGGGCAAAAAAACCCCACTGCAATTTTTATATATTGTAGAGAGTTACAAAAGAATATTTATAAGACTCATTCCACCTCAAAGAAGAGGGATAACATTCTAATCAGCTATCTCCTGTCTAAATTGGTTTCAATCCAAACCTTAAGGCTCTGATAATACTTCTTCTTAATTCTAAAAGGACCCATCTTAATTCCTGGGCTACAATAGCCTTCCAGGTCTCAATCGAAGCATGCTGATTATTGAAAATTTCATTATTTCTGCAAATCCAAATGCCCCAAGTTCCAAGTAGCAGAATTTCCATTGCAAAAGGGACATTGAGGTCTTTTTTAATACTGGCTAACACTTCAAAGATAGTTGGATCAGCCAAATTGACCTGTGAAATTTCAGCCCAGCAGGCTCTTGCAAAAGGACATTCCCAAAACAAATGTAGGCTGGTTTCTTCACTATTGCAGCCCTGGAAGACACAGTCATAAGATGCCAGCGAGAAACATTTCCTTTTCAGAAGGTTTCTAGTGTTGAGTCTATCAAGCAAAGAAGAGGAAGAAGAATTTGTGTTTTCGACAAGAAGATTTCCATAACCAAGAGAAATGTGGCTGAACCGGCTGGTAACCAGCTAAGGAGCAGTAAGCCTTTTTCACCGAATAATTACTGCCCCAAATGTAAGACCAACAATCAGAATCCCCTTTCATGCCAGAATTGAGAATTTGTTCAAGACTTTGATATTCCTGATAAGCTTGTTGGGACAAAGGAAGGTAAAAAAGGTCCTGAGTATTTGGAGTATGCAGGAACTCACTGACAGAGATGTGAGGTTTTTTGCATAAGAGAGGAGGTGAGGAAGCTTATGTTGGAGGCTATCATTCCACATATCGCACCGGAAAAGTGTGGTTTTCCCATTTCCAACCAAGCACTTTGCAAGTCCTTTAAATATGTCAATCAGTTTGAGGTGAGCTTTCCACCAAAAGGATCCCTCAAGACTTCTTCCAGGGAGCTTATCATTACAATAGTAAGTGTTCCAAACCAGATGAACCCAAGGAATATCCTTATGATTATAAAATTTATCCAAATTCTTCAAAAGAAGAGCAGAATTTTGAACATTAAGATCAAGAACACCCAAACCTCCCTGGTTCTTGGGTTTACAAACTTTCTCCCATGCTACAAGAGCAGTACCTCTAGCTTGAACATCAGTAGTTTTCTTTCTCCACAAGCATTGCCTCATATATTTAACCAAATGCTCCTTGATAGTGACAGGAAGCTCAAAACAGCTCATGTAATATATGGGAAGGGAAGATAACAGATTTGACTAACTGCAATTTCCCCCATAATTAAGAAAGTCAGCAATTCCACACAACCTTCTTTCAATTCTCCGAACAATAGGCGGAAATGTTCCACAAGAGGTTTATTCAAGCTCAAGGCAAACCAAGATATGTAAAAGGCAAGGAACCCGTGAGGCAAGAAAGGGTATTAGCAAAATGCCCAAGCCTCTCGAGTCCATGTTAATTGGCATCATCTTTGGACTTGGAATAATTGACTTTGAGTCCAATGGAGAGAGCAAAAGTATGTAGGATTGCCTTAAGACACAGGAGTTGCTCGAATCAGCCTTAAGGATTATTAAAGTGTCATCTGCATCTGAATCACAGGAAGTCAGACAGAATACATTCTCGTTGGCAAAGAAAGAAGACCAGGTTCATTGCTTTATTGAGGATACTTTGAAGAAGATCAGTAGCCAGAACAAACAATAAAGGAGACAAAGGATCTCCTTGTCTGACACCCCTTCTACAGTAAAAAAAATTCCCAGGCACACCATTTAAAAGCATAGAGGAAGAAGCAGACCCAAAGATCATCTGAATCCAAGAAATCCATTTAGCTCCAAAACCTTTGGCTTTAAGGATATTGATGATAGTAGAATGCTCAATTCTGTCAAAAGCCTTCTCAAAATCCAACTTAAGAATTAAAATTTCCTCCTTTGACTTGTGGCATTGATCAAGAAATTCAAATGCCCAACCTAAACAGTCTTGGATAAATCTTTGCTTGAGGAAACTATATTGATTCTTGTGAACAAGTTTAAGAATGACTTTTTGTAGTCTGTTGGCCAGAATCTTGGTGATAATCTTAAGGACACTATTTAGCAAAGAAATAGGCCTAAAATCAGCAGGGGTCAAAGGAGCAGCAATTTTTGGAATTAGGGTGATAAAGGAAGAATTGATGCTTTCCAAAGAGGCATTCCCTTCATAGAATTCCACAAGAAGACTCTTCACATCATCCTTAATAATAGGCCAGCAAAGCTTCATGAATTCATTATTAAAGCCATCAGGGCCTAGGGACTTATCATTAGGCAAATTTGTGATAACTTCCTCAATCTCCTCATCAGAGAAAGGCTTTTCCAAAGCATCCCTTTCTTCCTGGCTTAAGCAATCACCAGCCAAGTCATTAAGATTGAAATGCATTTCAGGCTTATCAGAAGAGCCCATTCTATTTTTAAAGGAATTCCAAAGAAGATTTGCTTTGCCATCATGATCATGGACCTCAAGATTAGAATCATCCTTGAGCATGGAAATGTAATTTTGCCTAAAACTTATGGTAGCTCTGGAGTGAAAGAACTTGGTGTTCTCATCCCCCAGCTTAACCCATTTGATTTTTCCTCTCTGTTTCCAATAAGTATTCTGGTCTTGTAAAAGAGAAATAATAAGATTTTTCAGGATATCCCTAAGATTCCATTCTTGAACAGTAAGAGTTCTCATTTCCTCCATGATATCAAGCAAGTCAATGGTGGCATTAACATTACAGATTTGTGCCTTTAGGCAAGGAAGCTGTTTGGCCCAAAGCTTCAGCCCTCTTCTCACATTTTTGAATTTAGCATTGATTTTTTTGCGAATCCATAAAACCCATGTGAATGTTCGGGCATTTTGAACAATAGCTTTAAACTCCTTATGATGTAACCAATGATTTTCAAATCTGAACACCTGAGCTTTGGGAATCATTGTACCAATGGAAATGACACAGGGAGTGTGATCAGAAGTGGGCTTTGAAAGAGGAGCAACAAAAGTTGAGGGAAAACTCTGAGTCCAGGTAGCAGAAGTAAAAAACCAATCCAATCTTTCCAAGAGTGGATCCTTCTGCATGTTACTCCAAGTGAACTTTCTACCCTTAAGTGGTAATTCAATAAGACCCAAGTTATTAATGGCTTCATTGAAGAGAAGCATACCATTCACATCTCCACCCAATTTATTTCTATCTGAAGGCTGTCTACAGAAGTTAAAATCTCCCACAATAAGCCAATCCACATCATCAGGCATATCAATGCTGCCAAACCAGTCTAAAAATTCAGACTTTTTTTCAGATAAACATGGCCCATAAATGTTGGAGAGGATCCAGGATTTATTGGACAAGAGGGAAGTCAAGGTTATGGAGATAGAAAACTCATTGAGAAAAGAAAGCTGTCCAGAAAACAGGGAGCCATTCCAAATGGTGATCAAGCCTCCAGATGCACCTCTGGAGGGAAGAAATTCAAACTTGGTAAATTTGGAGGGGCAAATTTTTTTAATGTAGGAGCTATCAAAATCCTCACGCTTAGTTTCTTGGAGACAGATAATGTCACAACTAGACTCCTCAATTTTGCTTCTGAGAGCAGACCATTTTTTTCCAGAGTTGATTCCCCTGATATTCCAATTCAAGATCTTCCAAGTTCTTTTGTTATTCATTAAGAAACCAGAAGTAAGTATAGATATGGGGTGATATAAATAGTGTAATCACCCAGGAGAGGAAACAGCAAAAATAGGGACAAAAGTCAACCCAATTCAGGTTACCACAGAGATGATCCATAATAAGTACCATCCACATTGCAATTTCACAAACACAGAACACATAACAGGGAGTCAACAAGACTCCAGCAAAAGATATAGTTTGATACATTAGCACACTTAAGAAGAGGTCTTCTTCTTTGCTTGCTGTCCACAGGTACCAGCAGCCCCTGGCTTCTTCTTGCCACCAAAGCCCAAGCTGGAAGAGGGCCCTCCTTTAGTGCTGCCTTTTGTAGGAGCCTTAACTGCCACATCATTGACCTTCCCTTTCTTGAGCAACCTCTTCTCCAGGTCCCCATCCTTTACCTTGCAGAATGAAGCAGCAAGATTTTTAACCACTTTGGAATTCAGGCAAGGAGGAGCAGCATTACAAACCAGGCAATCAACAATTTGACAATTTAAGTGACTTTTAAAACCCCCATTTAATTCAACAATTCTAGGGCTTCTTCTCACCTCAGATTCCACAAAAGGTTCCTTGCCCTTTCTCTTTCTAGCAGGGGTAGAAGGAGAGCCTGAAGATTTATTTGCTTCAATACCCAGGCAAGAAGGAGGCATCTGGGAAAAGCTCTTATTAGGAATGATGAAGAGATTGAACTTTCCTCAGCAATAGGTTCTTTAATAATTTCCCATAAAGGAGAAGTAAGAAATCCCTTGACCCAGTTAAACTTCTCAGGAGTAGCAAGCATTAGAGTAATGAAGTTAAACCAACTTACAGGAATATCACACTTAAGAGAGCCCATTGGAGAAGATTCCTTCTGAATATGAGGAGCAAAATAATTCTCCCAGAGCTCCAAGCCTTGTTGGGAAAATCCCTGCTTGGCAACATGCACATCAGGGATGGAAATAAAAGTTCTCACCATCCCAACCTGAAGGTGAGCCTCATTTGGAGAAAGAAGATGCTGATCCTCCATCATCCAATCATCATTCCCAGGGGCCACCGTACTTGAATCCATAGGACTTCCTGCCCCCTCCTCAGCATCAGCATTGTCCTCCTCCTCATCAGCCAGATAGTTTTGAAGAATGTTTTGCAGGCCTTCACCAATGCCAACCCCTTGTGGTGCAACTGCTACACCATGCTCCTCCACAGCCTTAGGCTCATTCACAGATTCATCATCAGACTCCCAGTCTTGAACAATGATAGCACCAGTAACTCCACTGTTCACATCCTGAGGTGGCAGATGCTGATTGTCAATAGGCATATCTTCTCCAGGAGCAATGACAGGGGCCTTGAACAGAGCAGCAGCAGCCTCGGGGACCCCAACCTTCAGCGTGCCCACCAAGGAGGCGAGGTCTGCCACAGGGCCATCCACTGCCCCCCACTCACCCCGTGGAGCAGGAGGAGGAGGGAGGTGGAACCAGGGCCCAAAGACTGGACCATGCTCGAGGCTGGTGTGGGTCCACATTGTCATCTGGCAGTGGGTCCTCCTCGGGTGGGCCCCCACCAAGCAAGTGACTCTGAAGAACTTCAACAGAAAAAGTCCATGACTCTGTCTCCACCAAGTCACCAATGGTAAACCTCACGCTCTTGGGGATGTCAACCAAGTCAGTAACACGAATCTTAGCAATAATCCTACCCTTCTGGTCAGGGTCCCTCTCCCGTAAGAACTTTCCCAATGTCAAGGCAAAGATAGCATTCAGATCCTCCAGATGCCGTGGTCAAGGGGAGGTCCTACCAACATCACCCAGCACTCATTATTGAACTGAGTCCTATGCCAGTTATCACCCTCATTGTGTTTCACAAAAGAGACATGCACATCTTGAAACGGAATCGGGCTCGCCGCAATGAGCCTGTCACGGTCGCTGACATGATGGAACTGCACATACGCAGACCCAAAGGTACAATCTTGAATATCTCTGAAGTGCACTCCAACCTCATTGTTGAAGAAATCCACCAGGACACCATGAATATTCAAGAACGGAACAGGACCAGGAGGGAGGGGAAAATGTTAGCAATAGCATACTGTTCATGCGCTCTTGACCTCCGAGGCACCACCACCCTTCTAACACGATTCCTCCCAGCCACCTACATAATCTGGAAGCCATTCGGCAGGAAAGGCGCAGGATCAATCGGAATGTTCGCCATTTCGACGTCCTTTGCCGGCGACGAGCAGGAGGGGAATGGGGTTTCAGCGGGCGGGGGAGTTGAGGAGACAGGGGAAGTGGTAGTTGTTTTTTTCAGCGAAGAGATGAACTTGTGAAAACTGCCGTGAAAGATGGGCTGGGAATGAGAAACCACCTGGGCCTTAAACCAACCCTCATACGATTTGTCGGGCCAGCTACATTTAGGGAAAGAGGGAAATTTCAGAAAAGGAAGGAGACCAGGCAATTTAAATGCCGCGCGATTGGCGCCTCCCCCAGACCTGACCGACGTTACCATCGACTTAACACCATCATTAGTGAGCACCTGAGCATAAGATCTTCCTTGAAGACTTGATTTGATCTCACCATTAATACGTTGCTCAATCACGGGCGAATGACCCACAGGTGACGCAGGAAATTTGAGTCTTTGAAAAACCGAGCCACTTTTACTGGAATGCTTTAAAGAAGGAGATTTTTTTGCACTTTCTTTTTTGTACGTGACAACTTTCCATTCCTTAGCAGATTCCTTGTAGAATTCCCTTTCTTCATGAATCTAGTTCGGACCCCCATTACCCCAAAGATTGACATGAATCACAAAAGAATGACATGAAAACTTTGAGATATTGTACATCTCAAAACCCACTGCCCTTGAAGCAACCGAGAATCGAAAAGTTCTATCTTGAAGAAGCTTCACCTGGAATTTAGAAGCATTACCTCCAAAACAAGCTTGAAGAGCAAGACTAACAGTATGAAAGTCCAATTTAAAATTTGCTCGTCCAAAAGAACAGACCAGATAAAAAGGTCTTTTCCTGAAACCACCAATGAAATTAACTTGATGCCTGAATTTATCAAAAATCTTCTTCTCAAAATCACGCCCTAAAGAAAAATCCAGGGCAGGTCGACACGAGGCAGCATCTTCAGAAGCACACCCAGAGGAGAGATTTTCCGAGAAATCCAGAGATCTAGGCACCAACTTCTCAATATTGGAGGAAAATTTCTTAACCAAAGGGCTTGGTAAAATTTGAGTACCAACCACCACCCTCTTCACGTGTAGATCAATAGAGATGCCAGAAGCCACCACCTCACCATGGACCAAGTATCTAGCATCGATCACAACCTCATTATGATTGAGGAGAACAAGCCTTTTTGAACTAGGAAAAAGCATGAGGAAACCTTTAGAAGGCTCAAGATCATCAGTCGGCAAAGAGGAGCAGAGGGCATGCCATTTAAGACCAGTGTCTTCATCTGATCCAGTGATGGTAGGAGATCTACCAAGAAAGCCAGATGAGGGAACCAAAGAGTCATTAACACGAGAAAGGTGAGAGGGGAACCTCAAAACAGATCCAACAGAGATCTTCTCCCCAATTTCCAAACATCGCCCCTCAAGGGGGGAGCCTTTGGTGTTGAGAAGAACCAGCCAAGAATCAGCCGAGACAGCGAGAGATCCTTCCAGAAACTTACCACCCGTGGTCACACCAGAGTAGGTGACCTTCCAGCAACCTCCAGAGGAATCCATGCCGAGCCTATGCCGGCGAGGCGTTGGCGAGAGCCGGAGGCCGACCAACGGTCACCTCAGAGGAGCCTCATGCCTCGGGAATCATGCGGTCTTACTAGTATGCTTTGATGCTAGCTATTAAAATATTGTTATCTACTAGTACACATAGCAATAGAAAACAAATTTAACCACAAGACTATGAGAGGGTAGCTCTTATATGTGGGTCCTTGACTTCTGACTCTCTCAAAAAAACTTGACTTCTGACATGCAGGGCATGCAAAATATCCTCGCTGGCATCATCGATGATCTCTCCTCAAAGGCACCCGTTCGGATCTTCTGTACGCATCATATCTCTTCCTTCTCTTGTAAGCTTCCGCGCAATAATTTTGACGTCATGCAACGGTGTCCAGAAAGGTAGGGCCCATGTCATGTCACCATCAACTTTTAACCAGATTTTCAGTACATGTGGCACTTGTTCGGGTGGGAGCACGATGGAGCTCACACAAGGAATCGGGTTCCATTGAAGAAAAATAAAGGGTAAATTTAGTTCTTTTTTAGATAGGTAAACTCCGTTTAGTTTAATAATGGATTTGCTAGTTTTCAGGCGCATGAGAACATCTTAGAGCATGTGCAGCGTATGGGTGTGGCTACTAGAGGGGAAACAGGCCAGTCTTGACAACACCTACTAGAGGGGATACATGTTAGTCTTAACATATTCTAGGGGGAATTTGCCATATGTTGTGTGCTTCGCCAATGTCTTCGCCTTGTGCTTACGGCCATGGGCACGGTCGACGCCCAGTGTGTGCTGGATCATGTTATCGATCTCCTTGTTGATGGCTTTGCCACAAAATAGGCAAAATAGCTTCCCATTATAGTGGAAAGAAATTTTCCCACTCCGCAACCGCCTAAGTACGTAGAGGCTCTTGCTGTCCCTGGAGTCCTTGTCTTCACCCATGTCGTCAAAATCTTCCTTTGGATTCTTAAGTACATAATAACTCATATAAGGGCATGTTTGATTCGTAGGATAAGAAAATCAAAGGATTCTATATATCCTGCAAATCAAAAAACCATCATAGGAAATTTTATTATGGGATTTAATCCTACAGTATCCTATACATATCCTTTAAATCAAACATGCCCTAAAATATGTAATTGAAATAGAACTCAAGCATTGACATTTATGAATATGAACGATAACATATAATATTTGCAATTGTTAATTTTAGTTCATGTATCATCGCTAGATTACACACTGTAATCATGTGTTTCCTAAATTTTGTACTAAGAATAATAAAAAGAATGGAACAATTTTTTATTGATTATAGAATCAAACAATATTCATGTACATTTTAATGACAAAAATTTATGTGACAGATCAATCAACAATCCAGTAACAACAATCCCTAAAAATCCTAAAATCAAATATGCTTACAACAATTATGTGACAGATTAATCAAATCTACAGCACAAGAAGACCGTACAAACAACAAAAAACAAATGTAAAATTGCTAGATGGTAGATCAACATATCTAATCAAATCTGCAAAAGAATCGACCCTTCGATCCAAAGAATCTGATATGTCTCAACAACAAGGTGGCAGGTCAAAATAATCTACAGATCGATAAAAACCTACGTATGAACAGTAAAATCTGAGAATAGCGAAGCAGAGTAGTACCTCTGTTTCCTTATCAGAGACCTCCTCCTCAAATCCATCCCTCTCCTTGGATGAATGGGTTGATGATGGCGCGGGCATAGTTCTCGTCTTCCTCTGGGACAAAGATACCATCGCATCCACCTGAAGCCCCTCATCTAGGTCTGCCAATGGAACCACGATGTTCTCGTTCACCTTCTCCTTGATGTCGATGGCGACTGGATGGGCGGATCCCGAAGCAGTGACGTCCCAGCGACGAGAGGCTTGTGTGCCCAGAGAAGCCGTGCCCGCCATAGTGGCGATGACCGCTGAACCATCTGCTGCGCTCCAGCTGGCTTCGCCTTCGGCTCATCTCCAAGGGTTCCCTTCATGGTGCAGCAAAGGAAGTGGGGAAGGTGGTGCTATGAAAGGATGTCTTGCGGCAAGTGTGGCTAGGTTTCTTTTTGACTAGGCAGAATGGGGGGAGAAGTTGATGCTGTTGAAAGAGAGGAGGAGGCCGAGGTTGTTTATATACACGAGGACGGTTCGTTTCCCTCGAGTTGACACATGTGGGTGTGGACGCGTGGGTCTTAACTCTAGACTCTAGATTCATGCATGATCTCCACTATCGAATTTTATTAAAACACCAGATCCACGGGCATGCTACTACTAGTAGTACTCCGTTTTTTATTATTATCCACTACTACTGTCATGGCCCGGGATCAGGGCTAGACAAACACCAGATCTTCATCTGACATAAGCCTAATCTAAATTCCGAAGCGCGCAGGGAAAGATTGGTAACATTACAAAACATAGAAACCATACATTAATAAGGTAAACTCTTAAGAGATTTACAAACCAGTCATACAAGCCAGGGGTCATCAGACCATCATTACAACAAACAACGGAAGCAAAAAAGTTGTTCTAAACAACAAACTTAGCAAAGGGCTCAAGAGGCCTTAAATAGAAGTAGCGACCCTTCCATAGATACTAGGCTGCTGCCCGGGAACCCCGGCTACTCATCAACTTCGATGTAGAAACCACCTTCAGTTGGAGAAGCTTCATCTGTAGAAAACATCAATGAAGCAAGGCTGACTACAGGATGTACTCCGCAAGATTTATGGCTAGTGGAGTTATTTTTCATAAAGCCATCTTTTATTTTCAAACAAGAGGGAGAAGAAACTAGTCTACTCAGATCATTTTCAGAGGGGATAAGAAGACCACAACTCTAGCTCTTAGTATCGTCTTTGATATCCACCAAGAACCATCATCAACTAAACCTCTCTTCCCGGACTACCCCTCAAACAACCCCGAGGAAGTATTTCGGATCTCACATTAGTTGGCCAAATTTTATCATTCGGTTATAGTTCTCTATGATCTTCACGTCCGTTCCCAAGTTGTCCATAACCGTGGACACGGCTTTTCGAAATGATTAATAACCCTGCAGGGGTGCACAACTTTACCCACACGTACCAACTGATTCTTAATGCCAAATTATTATCCCTCTTCCTTGGAAGGAAGGCAGAGAGTGGATGACCATGACCTTTACCTTTCTTTCGCCGAGACCATGAGTCACGCACTAGGGAGATGACGCCGTAATGGGTCAAGTCCCGAAGCCGGTCCGTAATGATGTGCGCAGGGTTCAAGATTACGGATGCCGGACATCTCTTATTCCCGGACACGCTTACCTACATGTTATGAATGCACCACCTTCACCTCCATTCAAGAACAACCAAGATGTGTATGTCGAATGGAAAGCCCGAACTATGTGACTCATGGAATCTACTAGGCAAGTTAGTGAATCGAGGGGGTTTACAGGCCACCGTGTGGTTGTACGCTCATCTTGGTTCAAGAGGCAAGAACATCGGGTCCTAGGGGTGGCAAGTATGGGAGTACAAAAACCACAACACACATGGCCTCCCATACAAGCCTTAGCATGTTTATTATCCATCTCTGATCACATCACAACATCCTGCCATACTAGATTCATTCGCATCTCTAGTGCAACACCTGAATGATCAGCATCCGACCACTAAGCATGGCTAATCTCAACTGAATTTTGGGTACTAGCGATGCTCATAAGCCAAACCCTAGTTATGCTAGGAGTAGTGGATCAGGTATTAAAGTTCACAAAGGGGAACATGCATCAGATAGGATTACTCTATCTACTGATAAAAGACTGTTGAACCGAATGCATATGGCGAGAATGAAATACTTTGTAAACATCGGATTCATATGTATGAGTGGGTCTTCGCTTGACTTGTCCGTTGTTGGACTGGTACTGCTCTTTGGTGGCGTTTACTTCAGCCTCGGGTACGGTTCCTATTCGTGAAGAACCAATCACCAGAAAAGGAAAAGCAACATTACACACATGGGATGTGCAATGCTCATACAATATGGATGATATGAAAATTTAATTAGTATTGAAATGAACGCTAGAACATGCTTGGTCATTTTAAACGGGGTCCGAGAGGTCCAAACCCTAGAACAGGGGGATCCTCGGAATCACCTGTGGGGTTCAATTGGTTCCTCTAATTAAACTTGTCATGAAAGTTGGTTAACAATGTATGGTTGTATTGTTATTGCATAGCTCTTATTTTTCTGAACATTTTGAGATATTATTTGTATTTTTCTGATTTAAAAATAATTAGTTATGAATTTCTCGAATTTTAATTCATTTTCTATCATTTTTTGGAACATTTAAAACATTTTCCAAGTTGGGCCCACATGTCATACTTTTATTAATTTTAGAAAACATTTACAGAAAAGATTAAAACCCTGACAGACAGGGCCCACCTGTCAGCATTTTCTTATTTTCAGAAAACAATTACTGAAAACAAATAAAAAATATAAAAAGGTTTACTTCATCATGTTGACGCCAGCATGCCGTCAACAATGGCCAAGCTCTTAGATCGAGAGCGAGGCCAGCGCTAGGGATCTCGCGGGGTTGCGCGGAGGGGCGTGTTGGACGCGGGTTGACGCGCTGAGCAAGATAGTGGCGACGCCGCTCCTTAGTGGTCACCGGAGCATTGCCTCCGACAAGCTCCAGCGGCGGTGGCGTCGGGCTCAAGTAGGGAGGGCGGTACAGGCGGAGAGAGAACAGAGGGCACCATGACAACGAGGAGCTCACCATGAGCACGACGGGCTTGACGGCGAGGCGAGGCGAGCTCGAGAACAGCGGGGATCGACGGAGACCAACGACAACCTGAACTTTTGATTCGCCCAATTGGGGTCGCGCACGAGGGGGAAAAAGGGCTTGGGAGTGAGATTCGAGCACGACGAACTCAACGGTGGCACTGGCTAGGGCTGGGGTGGCCAGAAACGGCGAGGGCGAGGGTGACTGGAGGCTAGGGTTCTTCGGCCATGGCATTGCAACACGAGAGAAAGGGGGAAGTGGGGGCCTAGGGTTTGTCGGAGGCGGCCAGGGGGTCTTGTAGATGCTCAGGGGCGGCGGCTTTGATCTTTTTTGCATCCTCCAGCGGCGGACGGCGATGGTGGCGACACGGAGCTGCTTGCTCGCCGTCGTCAATGAAGACGAAGAAGGAAAGGAGGCCGAAGCGGTATGAGCTTGGTCATGCAGGGCCAGTCATATTGCGCTAGCTAAGAGAGAGAGGGGAGGAGAGGTGGGCTTGACCCAGTTAGCTAGGTTTAGTTATTTTTTTTCCAGGAAAACAGTTTTCTTTTTCTATTTTCTGATTTTTCTCTTTTGTATTCGAATTCAAATATGTTTTGAATATTTTCAAATTAAAGGAACTTTTATTAAAATATCTGAAAACACTAAGGGGCCCTTATCACAATTTGGGAACCATTTGTTTTGATAGTTTTTCAAATATGAAAACCATTTGAATGGTTTTGAGAGGGAACAAAATTAGGGTTTTTCTTGTGTTTGTTGATTAAACCAAAGTGCAAGTATAATGCATGCATGCAATGCTCAAACATGTCTTTATTAATATTACACAAAAGGTGGTATGTTACAGCTCTACCCCACTTACAAGAATCTCGGCCCGAGATTCCTAGGTTTTAGAAAAGAAGGCAGGGTACTCAGATCGAAGACAATCTTCGCGTTCCCAGGTTGCTTCTGACTCAGAGTGATGAGACCATTGAACTTTTAGGAACTTCATGGTTTGACGACGAGTCTTGCGCTCGGTTTCATCAAGAATACGAATATGGTATTCTCTGTAGGTTAGATCATTTTGGAGATCCAAAGTTTCATGGTCCACACCACGAATGGGATCCTTGAAGCAACGCTTAAGTTGAGACACATGGAAGACATCATGTACCTCTAGAAAAGTTGAAGGTAGATCCAATTGGTAGGCAAGCTCACCCCGCTTGGAGAGAATGCGAAAGGGACCAATGTAGCAAGGACCCAATTTGCCTTTGATACCGAATCGATGGACACCCTTCAGAGGAGTGACCCGGAGGTAAACTTGATCACCAACTTCATAATGAACATCAAGATGATGACGATCGTAGTTGGTCTTCTGACGAGATTGAGCGGCCTTCAAACGCTCCCGAATTATGCGAACTTGATCTTCTGCTTCTTGGATCATGTCCGGACCAAAGAATGGTCTTTCGCCGGTTTTGTCTAGTTCAACGGTGTTCGACATGTTCCCCCATACAGGAACTTGAAAGGTGCCATGCCCAAACTGGATTGGAAACTGTTGTTGTAAGAGAACTCCGCAAAAGGAAGACATTTCTCCTAGTTCTTTCCAAAGGAGATCACACACTCTCTGAGCATGTCTTCAAGAATTTGATTTACTCTTTCGGTCTGCCCACCGGTTTTAGGATGATAGGCTGTCCTGAAAGAGACATGAGTTCCCATTGCTTCTTGGAAACTTTGCCAGAATTTGGAAGTAAACAAACTTCCACGATTAGAGATGATCTTCTTGGGAACACCATGGAGAACAACGATCCGAGAGATGTATAGGTCAGCCATTTGACTAGCACAGATAATTTCTCGAACCGGAAGGAAATGAGGAACTTTGGATAACCGATCAACTACTACCCATATGGCATCATTTCCTGTTTGTGTCCTTGGGAGTCCATTAATGAAATCCATACCAATTTCATCCCATTTTCACTCAGGAATTTTCAACGGCTGCAGAAGTCCAGCAGGCCTTTGGTGTTCAGCCTTCACATGATGGCAAACGTTGCACTCTGCAACAAAGCGAGCGATTTCTGGTTTCATTCCACTCCACCAGAATCTTTGACGGAGATCTAGGTACATCTTGGTACCACTAGGATGGATAGACAGAGGGGATTCATGAGCTTCTAATAGAATTAGATCTTTGATTTTCCGACTAATTGGAACCACTTGCCGGTTACTGAAGTATAGGATACGTTGATCATTGACAGAGAAACATTTAGCTTCACCGCTTGCAACACGTTCTTTGATCTTGGTAACTTCATCGTCTTGATTTTGAGCTTCCTTGATTTGGTCCTCCAGAGAAGATTTTATTTCAAGGTTAGCAAGGAATCCACAAGGAACCACTTCAAGGTTAAGGCGCTTGATTTTATCATAGAGAACATGTTGGGCTTGTGAAATCATCAGATTATTGCAATAAGACTTCCGACTTAGCGCATCATCAACGACATTGGCCTTGCCTGAGATTCAGATCCGGCTGGGTAAAGAGATACTTCAGACTTTGATGATCCGAGTAATGTTTGCAACAGTTACCGATGAGGTAATGTCGCCATTGCTTAAGAGAATAAACAAAAGCAGCGAGTTTGAGATCATGGGTTGGATAATTGTTCTCATGTGGCTTCAACTGCCGAGAAGCATAGGCCACTACATGACCATCTTGCATCAACACACAACCGAGACCTTGAAGAGAAGCATCACAATAGATGACGAAATCCTTGCTTGTATCTGGAAGGACAAGCACAGGAGCGGTGGTTAGCTTAGTTTTCAAGGCTTGGAAGCTTTCTTCTTCCTTTTCTAACCATTCAAACTTCTTATCTCTCGATGAATTGGTGGTAATATCCAGCCATTCCAAGAAAACTTCGGATTTCCTTGACTGAAGTAGGTGACTTCCATTCCAGAATGGCATGAACCTCATCCGGTATGACAGCAACACCACTTGCAGACACAACATGGCCAAGGAAGATGAGATCTTGTAACCAGAACTCACATTTAGAAAACTTGGCGTAGAGACGATGTTCATGAAGTTTAGTCAACACCAAACATAAATGTTCGGCATGCTCTTCTTCGGTCTTGGAGTAGATAAGAATATCATCAATGTATACCACGACGAACTTGTTGAGATATTCCATGAAGACGGAGTTCCTGAGCCTCATAAATGTGGCAGGGGCATTGGTTAACCCGAAGGACAGCACCGTATACTCGTAAAGACCATAACGAGTTGTGAATGCTGTCTTTGGGATATCCTACTTCCTGATCTTGATTTGATGATACCCTGATCTTAAGTCCATTTTGAAGAAGACAGTGGCACCACTTAATTAATCAAAGAGGTCATTTATCCGGGGAAGTGGGTACTTATTCTTGATGGTCGCCGCGTTGAGTGGATGGTAATCAACAACCAGTCTCGGAATATTTGTATCCCGCTTGTTGACAAAAATGGTAGGGAAACCCCAAGAGGATGTTCTAGGTTGGATGTAGCCTAGGCCTTCTAGCTCTTCCAGTTGCTTCTTCAACTCAATCAACTCACGAGGAGGCATGCGGTAAGATCTTTTGGAGATAGGAGAAGTTCCAGGAACTAGCTCTATGAAAAACTCCACACTTCAATCAGGTGGCATGCCAGGCAACTCTTCAGGAAAGACATCCAGGAAATCACAGACTACATGGACATCTTGGACCTCGAGAGTAGGTAGAACATCCATGGCATACAACTATGAGAAAGGTTTAAAGACTGCTGATGGAGACTTTGAACCATCAGACCAATACTTGATAGTTATGCCAGCAGGAGAGGTCACAGTAACTGTTCTAAGTGCACAGTCAATGACTGCTTGATACTTGGTTAACCAGTCCATGCCCAGAATGACATCTATGTCAATTGACTTGAGTGCAATGAGAGAAGTGGGAAACTTCTGATATGCTATATCTATCTCAACCCCACGAGTAACCCAGATGGTCTGCCAACGAGACCCAGGAGTACTAATCTCTAGAGGGGAAGACATTGCTTCAAAAGGTATATCATGCTCTCGTGCAAACTCTTGTGATATGAATGTATGCGATGCTCCAGAATCAAACAAGACTTTTGCTAGAATTGAATTGACACGGAGCGTACCCAGAATGACGCGTGGATCTTCCTGGGCTTCCTCAACAGTGACATGGGTCAGACGACCACGTCCAGCACCTTGAGCTTTATCATTCTTCTTTGCCTAATGATCATTGTGACCGACAGTCCTTTGAGGACACTCCCTTGAGTAGTGACCAGGCTGACCACAGGAGTAGAAGGTAACTCCAGTGTAAAAACCAGCAGGAGGACGATAATTTGCTCCACCAATATTTGACTGTGGCTGACGAGAAGTATTGTAAGAAGTCTTGGGTGCATAAGGAGCACGAGGCACATCACTGTATGGAACAAAGACACGGCGCTTCTTGTTACCAGAGGAAGAAGCACGAGAATTTCCTTCTTCACGCTTCTGAGAGACCTCCATATCCTTCCTTCCATGCTCCAAAGTAAGAGCCTGATTGTGCAGTTCCTGGAAAGACTGGAACTTGAAGGGAACCACCTCATAGCGAAGTGCAGGGTTAAGTCCCTTACAGAACAATTCTTTCTTATCTTCATCATTGGTCACATACCTGGTTGCATAACGATCCAGGCGAGTAAACTCACGCCCATATGTTTCAATATCGCTGCGCCCCTAAGTCAGATCCAGAAACTCCCTTCTTTTGAGATCCATGATGGCTTAGGGATAGAAGAGGCATGGAATGCTGAAACAAACTCTTCCTAGATAACTACATGTCCCTGAGCTTGTAGATTTAGAAAACCTTCCCACCAAACACCAGCCTCACCTTCCAGTTGATAGGTGGCAAAGTTAACACGACCAGCTGGACGGACACGAATAGCACTAAACTTGCGCTCTATGGTGCGGAGCCAATCATCAGCTTCAAGGGGCTCCTTGGGATGGGTGAAGATTGGAGAAAAAGAGCGGATGAAATCTCCAAGTGTGACACATTCGTCAGGACGACGTTCAGTGTTATGTGCCACACGCTCCAAAAGGCATTCATTCCTCAGACGGTTGGTCTCAATGTTGTTAAGAACCTCAGACATTGTGGGAGGTGGCGGAAGTTTTTGTTTAGCATTTTTGTTTCCTCGATGGCCAACAGAACCACGAGTACCAGACGACATCCTGAGGAGAAAACAGAAACCATGAGAATGGATTCACCAAAAAGGGTACATCAAAGGATCATAAAAACCATATCGAAAGATTATGGTAGAGGTGAACATGTGGATGACGATTATATCAATGCATTAAGTATGGCAGTAGAACAAGCATACGAAACGTATACGCTACCAACTTAGATACAAACCATGACGATGGAATGCAAGCATGATATGATACCAACAAGTCACAGAAGAATAGAGAGCTGGATTATAGGCATCCTCAACAAATTAGAAAAACAATGCTTCAGTTGCATAGATTTATCTTGGAAACTCTGAGCCTTGCAACTGAGTACGGAGTACTAGGATAAACAACCCAAACAAGTATATCCTAAAAGGTTGAAATGATAGACGAGAAGTGAAACTTTGCAAAATAAACAAGGTAAGATAACTCAGCAATAGAACAACCTTGGATAAGGAGTAAAAAGAGTCCTATTCAAAGTTTTGCAAATAGTTTTTAGCTTTCAAATAGTTTTCTCAAACTCTAGACTCAACATCGACCATCTATAAGGGTTTCCTATAGGCAGCCCTGCTCTGATACCAAAATCTGTCACGACCCGGGATCAGGGCTAGACAAACACCAGATCTTCATCTGACATAAGCCTAACCTAAATTCCGAAGCGCGCTAGGGAAAGATCGGTAACATTACAGAACATACAAACCATACATTAATAAGGTAAACTCTTAAGAGAGTTACAAACCAGTCATACAAGCCAGGGGTCATCAGACCCATCATTACAACAAACAACGGAAGCAAACAAGTTGTTTTAAACAACAAACTTAGCAAAGGGCCTAAGAGGCCTTAAACAGAAGTAGGACCCGATCCTAGGCTGCTGCCCAGGAACCCCGACTACTCGTCAACTTCAACGTAGAAACCACCTTCAGTTGGAGTAGCTTCATCTGTAGAAAACATCAATGAAGCAAGGCTGAGTACAGGATGTACTCTGCAAGACTTATGGCTAGTGGAGTTATTTTGCATAAAGCCATCTTTTGTTTTCAAACAAGAGGGAGAAGAACTCGTCTAGTCAGATCATTTTCAGAGGGGATAAGAAGACCACAACTCTATCTCTTAGTATCGTCTTTGATATCCACCAAGAACCATCATCAACTGAACCTCTCTTCCCGGACTACCCCCTCAAACAACCCCGAGGAAGTATTCTGGATCTCACATTAGTTGGCCAAGTTTTATCATTCGGTTATAGTTCTCTATGATCTTCATGTCCGTTCCCCCAGTTGTCCATAGCCATGGACACGGCTTTTCGAAAAAATTAATAACCCTGCAGGGGTGCACAACTTTACCCACACGTACCAACTGATTCTTAATGCCAAATTATTAGCCCTCTTCCTTGGAAGGCCGACGGAGTGTGGTTGACCACGACCTTTACCTTGCTTTCGCCGAGACCATGAGTCAGGCACTAGGGAGATGCCGCCGTAACGGGTCAAGTCCCGAAGCCGGTTTATAATGATGTGCATAAGGTTCAAGATTACGGTTTCCGGGCATCTATTGTTCCCGGACACGCTTACCTACCTGTTATGAATGCACCTCCTTCACCTCCATTCAAGAACAACCAAGATGCGTATGTCGAATGGAAAGACCGAACTATGTGACTCATGGAATGTACTAGGCAAGTTAGTGAGTCGAGGGGGTTTCCAGGCCCCCGTGTGGTTGTACGATCGTCTTGGTTCAAGAGGCAAGAACATCAGGTCCTAGGGGTGGCAAGTATGGGACTACAAAAACCACAACCCATGTTGCCTTCCATACTAGCCTTAGCATGTTTATTATCAATCTCTAATCACATCACAACATCCTGCCATACTAGATTGATTCGCATCTCCAGTGCATCACCTGAATGATCAGCATCAGACCACTAAGCATGGCTAAGCTCAACTGAATTTTGGGCACTAGCGATGCTCATAAGCCAAACCCTAGTTATGCTAGGAGCAGTGGATCATGTATTATAGTTCACAAAGGGGAACATGCATCAGATAGGATTACTCTATCTACTGATAAAAGACTGTTGAACCGAATGCATATGGCGAGAATGAAATACTTTGTAAACATAGGATTCATATGTATGAGTGGGGCTTAGCTTGCCTTGTCCGTTGTTGGACTGGTACTGCTCTTCGGTGGCGTTGACTTCAGCCTCGGGTCCGGTTCCTATTCGCGAAGAACCAATCACCAGAAAAGGAAAAGCAACATTCAACACATGGCATGTGCAATGCTCATACAATATGGATGATATGAAAAGTTAAGTAGTGTTGAAATGAACCCTAGAACATGCTTGGTCATTTTAAACGTGGTCCGAGAGGTCCAAACCCTAGAACAGGGGGATCCTCGGAATCACCTGTGGGGTTCAATTGGTTCTTATAATTAAACTTTTCATGAAAGTTGGTTAAGAGTGTATGATTGTTATTTCTATTGCATAGCTATTATTTTTCTGAACATTTTGATATATTATTTGTATTTTTCTGATTTAAAATGAATTAGTTATGAATTTATCCAATTTTAGTTCATTTTAAATCATTTTTGGAATATTTAAAATATTTTCCAAGTTGGGCCCACATGTCATACTTTTATTAATTTTAGAAAACATTTACAGAAAAGATTAAAACCCTGACAGATAGGGCCCACCTATCAGCATTTTCTTATTTTCAGAAAACAATTACTGAAACAAATAAAACAAAAGAAAAAGGTTTACTCCATCATGCGGACGCCATCATGACGTCAGCAATGGCCAAGCTCTCAGATCGAGAGCGAGGCAAGCGATAGGGAGATCGCGGGGCTGCGCGGAGGGGCGCGTTGGACGCGGGTTGACGTGGTGAGCAAGATAGTGGCGGCGCCGCTCCTTAGTGGTCACCGGAGCATCGCCTCCGACAAGCTCCAGCGGTGGCGGCGTCGGGCTCAAGCGGGGAGGGCGGTAGAGGGGAGAGAGAGAACAGAGGGAACCGTGATGATAAGGACCTCACCGTGAGCATGATGGGCTTGACGGCAAGGCGAGGCGAGCTCGGGAACGCCGGGGATCGACGGAGACCGATGGTGACCGGAGCTCTCGATTCGCCCGATTGGGGTCGCGCGCAAGGGGGAAAGGGACTAGGGAGAGAGAGTAGAGCACGACGAACTCAACAGTGTCATTGTCTAGGGCAGGTGGCGGAAAGCGAGCGGCAATGACGCGGCTAGGGTTCTTGACCATGGCGCCAGCTGAGAGAGAGGGGGAAGTGGGGGTCTAGGGTTCGTCGGCAGCAACCAGGGGGTCTTGTAGACGCTCGAGGGCGGCGATGTTGATCTTGATGCATCCTCCGGCGGCGGACGGCGACGGTGGCGAAACAGAGCTGCTTTCTCGTCGTCGTCGATGAAGACGAAGAAGGAAAGGAGGCCGAAGCAGTATGGGCGATTGCCAGCTTGAACGCTTGGCTAAGAGCTAGGGCGGTAAAAGCTGCCAACCACCATATTCTTGCAGAGAGCAGAGAGAGAGAGTGGAAGCTAAGGTTTATTTAAGTTTATTTATTTTTAGAGATTTTTTCTAGGAATTTTCTATTTTCTGATTTTTTATTTTTCTGTTATTCGAATTCAAAATCTGTTTTGAATATTTTATAAAATATCTAAAACACTAAGGGGCCCTTATCACAATTTGGGATCCATTTGTTTTGATAGTTTTTCAAAATATAAAAACTATTTGAATGGTTTTGAGAGGGAACAAAATTAGGGTTTTGCTTGTGTTTGTTGATTAAACCAAAGTGCAAGTATAATGCATGCATGCAATGCTCAAACATGTCTTTATTAATATTACACAAAAGGTGGTATGTTACAACTACCTCCATTCTGTTTTATAACACAAATACGTACTTTGAGGAAAAAGTTTCACCATAAATTTTGTCAACAAAATACTAAATATATTTAACAAAATTAAACCATTAGACTCATATGCAAAATATGCTTCCATGCTACAATTTTTGTGATATATGATTCATATATTGTTGACCCAATTTATGGTCAAACTATTTTCTCGAAGTAACTATTTCCCTTATAAACCGGAATGGAGGTTGTGGTAGATCAAATTTAAGGTACTTTCATTAAATTTTGGGGAACACCATTCTATTCAACGAATATATGCATAAAGATTGAATATTATTGAAAATTCCCTAAACCCTAAGCAACCCCTAAAACCTAAACCCTCAACCCCTAAATACTAAAACCCTAAACCCCTCAAGCCATAATTAAACCCTAACCAACTGGTATCATGCACTTATAAATCCAAATTTGAGGTACTTTCATTAAATTGCGGTAAAGCCATTCTGTTCCACAAATATAATCATAAATCATGAAAATTATTGAAAAGTATTAAACACTAAACCCTAAAACGACCCTGACTAAGCAGCAGGCATATCATCCACTTATAGATCAAACATTTGATATATACTTACATTAAATTACGCCAATGCCATTCC
Source organism: Avena insularis (assembly GCA_023614405.1). Lineage (NCBI taxonomy): Eukaryota > Viridiplantae > Streptophyta > Magnoliopsida > Poales > Poaceae > Avena > Avena insularis. The sequence goes on from CM042689.1 coordinate 165,627,845, forward strand.
ATTCCACGAATCTAAGAATAACGATCGAACATTATTGAAAATGCCCTAAAACCTAAACCTTAAACCCTATAATCCTAAACCCTGACCAAGCAGGTATCATGCACTTATAGATCAAAATTTGAGATACTTTCATTAAATTGCGCTAACGCCATTCTAATTCACGAAAGCTTGAACATTATTGAAAATTACCTAAATTACCCTATTCCCCTAAAGTCTAAACCCGAAGCCCTATATCCAAAAACCCTAAACCCTCAACCCCTAACCCTAAGCTCGGACATATTATTGAAAAATTCCTAAACCCTAAACTACCCCTAAAAAACCAAAACCATAAGCCCTTAATACTAAAACCCTAAACTCTCGACCTATAAACAACCCTAACCAAGAAGGTATCATGCACTTATAGATCAAAATTTGAGATAATTTTATTATTAAATTGTTCCTAAGTCATTTTATTCCATAAATATATGCATAAAAGCTTGAACTTTATTGAATATTGTCAAAAACCTAAACCCCTAATTACCTAAATCCTAAAACCTAAACCCTAAACCCTAAAACCTGCAACACTAAAACCCTAAACCCTAAAACCCGAAACACTAAACCCCTAAACCTTGACCAAGAAGCTTTTATGCACACTTATAGATAATTTTTTTAGATACTTTTATTAATTCGGGTAACACCATTCTATTCGGCGAATATAGGCATAAAGCTTGAACATTATTGAAAATTCCCAATACCCTCGACCCTAAAAAAGACCTAAACTTAAACCCTATACCCATAAATACTAAAAACCTAAACCCTCAACCCACAGTTCGTGGTTAGCAACCAGATCGGGCAATGTACCAGGTCAGGGTTACATTTTAAGTATATTTACGAGTGTGTCCTTAGTTGTGTCCAGAAATTTTGCCTGTGCCACTACGGTCGTAGAATTGTAACAACACCATCAGAAATAGGGGAAGAGGACGCGACGTTTTACTGACTGGTGGGACCCGCAACCTCGACCATCAACGACGCGCATCCCAGGTTCGAGGATTAGTGCTCCCCATTATTCTATGGTTTTCCATATTCTGTTGCTCGCTCGCAGTTCCGCTCCGCTCCATCGCTCTGGTCTTGCACGCCGCCACTCCGTCCCCTCCGGCAACACTCTCGTCCTCCCCCTGGACTATCGTCCTCCCATCATCCCTTAGCCGCCCTACCTTGCCCCCTTGCCATGTATCCTTGCCTCCGTCGCCGCCCAGGCATGTCTGGGAACGAAAATCGTTTGGTGGGCGCTAGGTTCTCGCGCAACGATGGTGGCTTTGATCTGGATCCCGCACGAAAATGGATCTTGCGTGACTAGAGAACACGGAGATGGGTCCTTACCGGACAGAGAGCAAGGAGATGGACCCTTCAAGGCTGGAGAACATGGAGGAGCACGAAACAGGGGAAGAGGACGCGGGGTGCAAATCTTTGGTGCTCTAGAGCCCATTGAGCGTGTCGTACATCCTCCCTGAAGGGTGAAAACTGCAATTCCATCTCTACATCTCCCAATTAGCGTTTCTAGTCCCGTGTTGATGGAGAGGATCTATGCTGGTGACCGTAGGATGTCTGCTTCCTCCAGATTTCTTTTGAAGATTCGGCATGGGTGTCAGACTAAAACCTTTTCCAACGGTAGAATCGCAATTACCAGTGGATTTGATTATCGACTGACAGTAGATGCGAAGGACATAACTCTAAGTGATTTGCACATGCATTTGGCAAGTTTCCCATTGGCCAGCATGATGAATTCATAATCAGGTACTACGAAACAAATTCGCAGACTTTCTCTGATGTTAGAACTGAGGAGGCTCTGGCCATGATGTGGAGTAAACACCTCGGCACGGGGACTATGCTGATGTTTGTGCACATCGTTAACAAAGATACTGGGGAAGAGGCATCACGAATGATACGGGGCATGTGGAGCAGCGAGCAGGCAGGCTCATTTTTCGATCGATACCGACCAACCTATCATTGAGCATGAAGACATCAAAATGTGTGGCGCTCAGGGTGATTTTGTGCTCGAAGATGATGATGATTATGATGATGATGAGAAAGCATATCCAGATGTGGTTGCTGACCCTGATAGGATGGAGAGTAGGGAATATTTGGTTGATTCAAACTATGAGCCTGACTATGGGACTGATGAGGAAGACGAATGTGAGGATGGGGAAATGGGATGCAGATACAATGAAGAAGATGAGGACATGCCAGTGATACACTTTGATAGGGACAACCCTACAATTGATGAGGGGACTGTCTTTGATGCTTTGGGGGAATGCAAATATGCTGTTGCTACCTATGCAATAAGAGTTGGGTTCAAATTTATCGTTGAAAAGAGCGACCAAAATAGATTTAGGGAAAGTAAGTTGTGTAAATGGAGATTGCATGCACCTCCAATGCGGGGTGGACACCCATTTCAGGTTGCAATAGCTACATTTATATTCGGTCTTTCTCATATTTGTTCTGCTGATGAGTCCTCTGATTTATTTTTATTCCCATTGAGTGCAGATCAAGGTAAACACAAAGAAACACAACTGCCCTAATACTTCTTTAAGTGATAAAGTTAGACCGGTGACAACCAAGTGGATTGCTGCTAAGGTACTTGACTGGGTGAGGCAGGATCATAGCATTGCACCTGCTGAACTCAGAACTAAGCTTAGCGAAAACTTTAATGTTCTGATTCCTTACCATATAGTCTTTGATGGGAAGGAGATGACTCTAGACTTCATTCAGGGCAAGTGGACTGACAGTTTTCACATGTTGTATAGTTTCAAAGCTGAGGTAGATAAAACATCACCTGGTAGTGTTGTTGACATTGATTACAAGGTTGTGAAAGGAAGAGAAAAGGTCTCAAGGGGGGTCAAGTATAAGCAGGCAGATAAGAAATGCTTCAGGAGATGTTTTGTCTGCCTGAAGGCATGCTAGAAGGGGTTCCTAGACGGCTGCAGGCCATACTTGGCAACAGATACAACTTCTTTAACATGGAAGTTCAGGGGACAGCTTGCTACCGCTTGTGTTGTGGACGCGCATAATTGGCTTTTTCCCGTAGCCTATGTTGTTCTTGAGGGTGAATCGACTGAAAGATGGACATGGTTCATGCAGAGACTACGTGCAGTAATTGGTCACCCTGAAGGCTTGGTGATACACACTGGTGCATGCAAGGGGCTTCAGAATGCTGTGTTTCCTGGGGTTGAGCATAGGGAATGCATGCGGCACCTTGCTACTAGATTCACGAAGAAGTTCAAAGGAAAGACCTTTGAAGACAACTTGTGGTGAGCAGCATACACGTACACCCCAAGCACACATGCTACTTACATGCAGAACTTGTATACCGTGCCGAAGCTGAACAAATACCTCTAAGAACATCATAACAAGTTATGGGCCAGAAGCAAGTTTGGTGAGTTAAGCAAAGTAGATTTTGTTTGCAATAATCTTACAGAAAGGTTCAATGGTAAGATTAGGAGCATTAAGTCACTTGCAATTGTTATTTTGTTAGATGCAATAAGACAGTGTATAATGGTGAAGATAGATTTTAGGCAGAGAATTTGTGCGGGAAAATTTGTAGGCCACAAAATAATTCCAAAGGTGGTTTTATTACTAAATGCAAGAACCAGGGCAATGAGAACAATAAAGATGAGGATGGTGAGAAGTTCCAATACATTGGCCGAGGTTTATGCACAAGACAAGCACGGAAATGAACGGAGGTTTACTGTAGACATTGGTAACAAGACTTGTTCATGCAGGAAGTGGCAGGTTACTGGTCTTCCATGCCACCATGCACTACACTTTATCTTAAAGCTGAGAGGTAGAGGTGCTGAAATAGAGAACTATTTTCATAACTATTTCTTCGTGGACAAGTTTGCTACAACTTATGCAGAAAATGTACCATCTATTGCTGATGAAAATGATTGGGAGATAGTCGATCCAGGGTTCAAACTCGAACCACCAGTTCTTAGGAGGCCACCTGGGAGGCCTAGAAATGAAAGTACCGAAGCCTTCACCACAAAAGGTTCGAGACTAGGAGCAAGGAAGCGGAAGTGCAAACAGTGTGGAGGGTTGGGCCATATCAAGAGGCTATGCAAAAACCCAGTTCCACGTGATTTCGAAGACGCTGACCTAGTCCCCGTTCACATCACGGAGGAACAAGATGAGGCTTCTCAGGAAGAACTGGAGGAAGCGCCACGAGATGACATGGAGGAAGGGATGCATGTAAAGAATACAGTGATGCACATGTGGAGGGAAATGTTGGTAAGCAGCAATTGGCTGAGGACGTGGACGTGCCGCCGAGGATAGGGGGCAAAAAGAAACAAAAGTTTAAGAGGGAGCGGAAGGGAAACAATTATAATGGAGTTGATTTTGAATATGAAAATGTTGTTGGGGTGATTGAGGATGTTCTTGAGGATCTTTCGGCTAACTGCAGGAGAAACAATAAATCCCTGTCAATTTCTTCTCTGTATTATTCTCTGGATGAAAGTAAGCTTGAAACTAGTTTTACTTGGTATTTTGATCATTTTTCTTTCTGTCCTCATCAACTATTGTTTAGTGCAGCGCGGGATTGAACAGTAATAAGAGGAGCAGAGAGAAGGTGGCATAGTAACGTCATTTCTTGAATTTTCATTGAAATTTATTTATATCTGGTACTTGTATTGGGTATGTGATGTGTGGTGTTGACCTGATTCAAGGTCGTTAGATTGTACATTAATTTTTAAATTGATTACCCATAAACAATAATCATGGATTTGTAACAGTTCAACGACCAAAATTATGGCCGTGCCATGGAGTTGCCTCGTCGCCTGCAATGTTGGCCTAGAAGGATCGATGGCACATGACTAGCAAGATGGAATTTTTTCCTTCGCTCCCACTACCCCTGTTCCGAACTTGATTGCGCTGCCATTTAATCACGTGTGTTGCCTCGTCAGTCTTCTGCAATGCACAGCTGTATCGAGGACGCCGACTGGACTAACAAGCGGGGAGCAGATTTTTTGCGGATACGCGCGTCTCCTTATCCTCTAATGCACACCAAAATTATGAGTATGTCATCAAGTGTTGGAAGCAGAGATAGCGTACCGTCCCATCAGCCTCGCCTCGTTTTTTTCAACGACGTTGCATCCGCAACATCAGGGGCATTGATGCTCTATAAGAGGAAAAAAGCTTTGGCAAGAAAAAAAGGATAAGAAAATAGTCTTCATAAATAGGTTTTTTATTCCAGTAGAGGGGCCTACCGGTGTATCTAAATGCTGGAGCATACTTGGTTTTGCTAGACTCGTGTCTAAGCTTTTCTTTAGACTAAACCGACGCTGTACAAGAAAAGAGCTTTGACGAGAAGAAAAGAATAAGAAAATAGACATTTTAAATAGGTATTTTATTTTAATAGTGGGGCCAATCAATGTAACTAAACGCTGTAGCATATTTCCCCCTGTAAGACCTGTGTCTAAGATTTTTGCTAGACTCAAACAATGTTGTACACGCTCTTACAACTTGGCCATTCTATCCGAAGAGGTCATTAAAGCTACCGTACATAGATTAAATTTAGGCTCAAGTGACCCTAATTGACTATGCCGCTCCCACTGTCTTTGTCGTGCATGACGTCCTCCGCATCGCCATCCGCCTCTTCCGAGTCTAAATCGATGAGGACGATCCCGGCGGCGTTCCTCTTTACGAGTGCTGCACGGCGCGAAGCATCGATAACGGTGGAGGGCGTATGCCCAGGCACTGCCCAGAAGTGCTGCCTCCCTTCGAGGTTGCACAGATCTGGGTAGATCTCCGAACGTTGAGCTCTGCAAATCCAAATCAACGCCTCCTGCTCCTTCTTGAAGCACGATGGCCAGTATGCGCTGGTGCGCGCGTATCGGTCCATTTCCCTCTCCTGCTTCGGCAGTTGGCGGCGAAGCTCCTCGATCTGCCTCGACAGCGCGATGTCGCGCAGGAGTTGCGCCACGGGCATCCCGGCGTAGTTGAGCTCATAGACGGCAGGTAGCCTCGCTAGCGGCGGAGCAAGTATGTCATACTAGGCGAACAACTCGGCCTTGTGCAAGCTGAGACGGGGCCTCTCCATGGTGAGGTGTTGTTTCTTCAGGTAGGATTCGACACTTGTGCTGATGCGAGTTGCAGAGAACGAACGGGGTTTGAGCCTCGTCCACACGGTCGTGTTTATAAAGTCAAGGAGGTAGGCCCACTAGTGGTTGCCAGGGCCAATAGGGACACATAAATGCCTACTTGCGGATCGCTATTGCAAAGGACGATCCTTATCGTCCATTGTCCCCAATCCATCGGTGCCTTACAATTGGGACGCATAATCAACCTGGCCCCATGGGGGGGGGGATTCTAGAAGGCCCTAATCTTGCACCTCCTTTGGGAAAACGCCGGTTTTTTGGGTTCAGAAAATGGAAAGTCGAGATTTCTCCAAAGCACCACGAAATCTCTAGTTGGAGAAGTCGCTTGCGATGCCGAGAGGGAGCTAGGTGCCGGGTTTGGGCTCAATCCATGGAGTGGTTCCATGTTCTGGGCAGCGACGGGGGAGGGGGAATCTAGGGTTGGAAGCCATGTTAACTCACACTCGATAGACATCCTGGTGGTGCCTTGGGTGCCAAAGGACCTGGCATGCCCTGCCTATGATTTTATGAGGGCAGTGGTGAAGGAAATATGCCCTTAGAGGCAATAATAAAGTGTTTATTATGTGTATTCCAAGTATATGATAGATGTTTATTTTGCATGCTATAATTGTATTAATACGGAAACGTTAATACATGTGTGTTTAATAAACAAACAGAAAGTTCCTAGTTATGCCTCTGTCATAAACTAGCTCGTTGATTAACAAGATGATCAAGGTTTCCTGATCATGGACATTGGATGTTGTTAATAACGGGATCACAACATTAGTGTAATGATGTGATGAACATTCATCCGAAGTATAGCATTATGATCAAAGTCATTGAGTTTATATTGCTATAACAACTTACGAAGTGATCCTAATCCTTAGACCATGAGATCATGTCAATCACTAACACCGGAAGAGTTTCTTGATAACATCAAACGTCACACCATAACAGGGTGATTATAAAGATGGACTCAGAACTAATAAAGTGTTTTGTCGAGGCTCATGGATCGAGAGTGGAATTTTTTCATCCCGATGATGGATAGATATACTCTGGGCCCTCTCGGTGATATCACATTGATTAGCTTGCAAGCAAGTGATTTGATCACTAGAATGTTATATCACGGGAACAAGAAAAGAGTGCATGTCGGTAACGAGATCAAACTAGGTATGGAGATACCGATGATCGAATCTCGGACATGTAATATATAATGAAACAAAGGGATTAAGATACTAGCGTAAAAGGTTCCGACGATCACAAGAAAGTCATCGTTGAATGTGTGGGAGTCAGTATGGGTCTCGGATCCGCTTCGATTATTGATCCGAGAGGGGTCTCGATCATGTCCGCATTATTCACGAACCGTAGGGTGACACACTTAAGAGACACCGACATCCAATTGGAGCAAATGTTTCATGCTGAAAGAATAAACAAGCGCAGGAATTTATTTCACTAGATACCGAAACAGGTTTTCGGGTGAAATTGCATAAAGTGGTTATGCATGTGAAATTGAATTCTAGCAAGGGGTTATTTGTGAATGTTTGTCATTAAAGTAATTGACAAAATTCTAAATAAAATAAAAGAGTTTTATTTAATGAGAGTTTGCATTAAATTTGGTGGAAATTTAATGGGAATTTGAGTGGACTTTTGAGTGGAGGGAATTTAAAGGAATTTTGTGAGTGGAGTGTCCACCCACATGAAGAGGGGAGGGCAAGGGGGCAGCCCCCATGCGCCGGCCACCCCCTTGGGGTTCCCCCCTCCTCACTTGTCTCTCACACCTCCTCGTGAAGGAGCTCTCTCCCCCTCTAGAATTTATTCCCCATGGTCTCGGACTAGCGAGATACATGTTCCCGGTGGCTATTCGGCAAGAAAGAGTTGTGCTTCCGCTGCATCGCTGGATCGAGGAGGCGGAGGTTGCTCGGTGCCTCGAACGTGTGTGCGAGCACGGATGCGCTGCTGATTTGCGGCGCTAGGACTTCCTCTCGATCTTGAGATCGGCAAGAGATCGTCTACATCAACCACGAGTTGAACTCGTTAAGCTTTGTCGGTCTTCAAGGGTATGTTCTCTACGGATATACATCCGCCCGTTGTTTGTATCTAGTAGATAGATCTTGGTACATAGTTCCCATTGTAGGAAATTTTTTGTTTTCTATGCTGCGAACCCTACAGTGGTATCAGAGCCGGATCTATGCGTAGATGCTTTACACGGGTAGTACACATATGAGTATGTGGGCGATGATGATCATGTTGTTGCTCCTTTGTTGTAATTTTGGATATTGGTGGCTTAGTGGGATGAAGCGGCCCGGGCAAACTTTACATGTCCTCGCACACGAGACCTGTTCCACGCTTGACATGCAACTAGTTTGCATAAGTGGCTAGCGGGTGTCTGTCTCTCCTACTATAGTCAATATCTATTTTGCAAGCGAGTTGTCAACAATTTGATTATCCTCGTTGTGGTTCATGTTCGTAGGTAAGAAAGGTTCTATCTCGAAAGCCCTAAGCCACGTAAAACTTGCAATGGATAAATTAGAGGCGTCTAGTTTAGATTGTTGTTGGGCTAGTGTTATGATATGGTAGTGTTGTAAGTAGAAGTATGAGATGATACTCTTACAACACACATAGCGTGTAAACTCCATAGACCTTGGATTTACACATATAGGTATGATAGTGATCATACCACGATGCACATGATAGAGATCATATGCGGGAACCATAACATTTCACTAATAAACATGTGATGTTTGATAGCATCTTATATTGCTTGTTTAGCGCTTTGTTAGCATAATAAGATGATTCCTCTTTTAAATATCAAGATAAGAATGTGTTCTTCCTTTAGTATGCATCGATTATGTTTTGTCGCTCCAAGACATCACGTGATGATCAGGTGTTCTTGGATCCACGACCATATTTCGGGTGTAAAACAGTTACACACGCGAATACTAAGGTTCTAACTTGGCGAGCCTAGCATGTCTGAGACATGGCCTCGAACACGGACCGAAAGGTTAAGCATGAGTCATATAGTTGATATGATGCCCATTTGATGCTCGCCTTTGAAGCTATACCGACTCACGTGATGATCGGACTTGGTATAGTAGATTTGGTTCATGTAATCACCAAAAAGGCACGAGGGATGTCGTTTTTGAGTGGGAGTTCATTCGTAATATGGATTAGTTGAACTCAATCTATCATACACTTAGTCTAAACTTTACAAATTCTGTTGTAGATGGCACCACCTGCTTTTAATTTCAATGTGTTCATGGAGAAGAGAAACTAGCAAGCGGTAGCAACTTTACCGAATGGGCCATGAATTTGAGGATTCTCCTCTCTGCTGCACAAAAGCAATATGTGCTAGAAGCGCAGTTAGGCCCCCCACCTTTTGATGATGCCCCTGACAAGGAGAAGAATGTCTATCAGACTCGTCAGGAGGACCACAACTTAGTTCATTGCGGCATATTGTATGGGCTAGAGTTGGAACTTCGAAAGCGTTTCGAAAATGGCAATGCATTTGATACAATGGGTGAGTTGAAAATGATTTTCGACACACATCTTTATGTGAGCTACAACACTTCAGAAAAGTTCTTTAGCTGCATGATGGAAGAGCACAGCTCCGTTAGTGAGCATGTACTCAAGATGTCGGGTTACGCCGATAAGCTTGTGTCTTTGGGAATATCGATTCCCATTGACTTAGGCATCCATCGTGTTCTGCAGTCTCTGCCACCTAGCTATAAGATCTTCGTGATGAACTATAATATGCAAGGCATGAAGAAGTCTCTCCCCGAGCTTCCACAATGCTTAAAAGCTGAAGTGGAGATCAAAAGGAACATCAAGTGTTGATGATCAATAGGAACACTGGTTTCAAGAAAGACAAGAAGGGAAAAGCGGAAGGGAAGTAAGAGGCGGCAAGCCTATTGCCGTGCTGAAAAGAAACCCGAGTTGGACCTAAGTCGATACCAAGTGTTACTATTGTAAGGGGACTAACCCTTTGGGCAAGCGCCCCAAGTATCTGGCGGAACAAGAAGGCGGAAAGGCAAACAAAGGTATATATGATATACATGTTATTGATGTGTACTTGACTAGTGCTCGCAGTAGCACCTGGGTATTTGATACCGGTTCAGTTGCTAATATTTGTAACTCGAATCAGGGGCTGCGGAACAAGCGACCGCTAGCAAGGGGTGAGGTCAAGATGCGTATCGGCAATGGATCAAGCGTTGATGTGATCGCTGTCGGAACGCTACCTCTCCACTTGCCGTCGGGATTAGTTATAAACTTGAATAATTGTTATCTGGTGCCTGCACTGAGCATGAACATTGTATCTGGATCATGTTTGATGCGAAGTGGTTATTCATTTAAATCCGAGAACAATGGTTGTTCCATTTATATGAATGAAATCTTTTATGGTCATGCACCGATGATGAATGGTTTATTTCTATTAGATCTCGATGATAATGTTACACATATTCATAATGTTGATGCTAAGAAGATTAAACTTAATGATGATATATCCGCATATATGTGGTAATCGCCGTCTAGGTCATATTGGCGTTAAACGCATGAAGAAGCTCCATTCGGATGGACTTTTGGAATCACTTGATTATGAATCATTTGATACATGTGAGCCATGCCTTATGGGCAAGATGACTAGAACGCCGTTTTCCGGTTCAATGGAACGGGCGACAGATTTGTTGGAAATCATACATTCTGATGTATGTGGTCCAATGAGTGTGTCGGCGCGAGGTGGATATCGTTATTTTGTTACTTTCACGGATGATTTGAGTAGATACGGTTATATCTACTTGATGAAACACAAGTCTGAAACCTTTGAAAAGTTCAAGGAATTTCAGAATGAAGTGGAAAATCATCGTAATAGAAAGATCAAATTTCTATGGTCCGACCGTGGAGGTGAGTATCTAAGTTACGAGTTTAGCACTCACATGAAAGAGTGTGGAATTGTTTCACAACTCACACCTGCCGGAACACCACAGAGAAATGGTGTGTCGGAACGTCGTAATCGTACTTTATTAGATATGGTTCGATCTATGATGTCTCTGACGGACTTGCCGTTGTCATTTTGGGGTTATGCACTAGAAACTGCTGCATTCACTTTAAATCGGGCACCATCTAAATCCGTTGAAAAGACACCGTATGAATTGTGGTTTGGAAACAAACCTAAGATATCTTTTCTTAAAGTTTGGGGATGCGATGTTTATGTGAAGAAATTTCAACCGGATAAACTCAAACCCAAAGCGGAAAAATGCGTCTTCATAGGATACCCTAAGGAAACTATTGGGTATTCCTTCTATCACAGATCCGAGGGCAAGGTTTTTGTTGCCAAGAATGGATCCTTTCTAGAGAAAGAGTTTCTCGCGAAAGGTGTGAGTAGTCGGAAAATAGAACTCGAAGAGGTTATTGAACCTTCTCTTCAAAGTATGGCGAGTAGCGCAGCGCCGGAAGTTGTTCCGGAGTTGGCTCCACCTGTTGAAGAGGGAACTAATGATAATGATCATGAAACTCCAAAAGAGAGAACTACCAAACCTCGCAGGTCAAGCAGGACGCGTGCAGCTCCCGAGCTGTACGGAAATCCTGTCATGAATTTCATGGTTGATGAAAATGATGACCCTGCGATGTATGAAGAAGCGATGATGAGCCCGGATTCCAACAAATGGTTAGAATCCATGAAATCCGAGATGGAATCCATGTATGAAAATCAAGTTTGGAACTTGGTGGAATTACCTCACGACCGAAAGGCCGTGGAGAACAAATGGATTTTCAAAAGGAAAACTGATGCTGATGGTAATGTGACCGTCTATAAAGCTCGACTTGTCGCAAAGGGGTTTCGAAAAATTCAAGGAGTTGACTACGATGAGACATTCTCTCCTGTAGCGATGCTAAAGTCAGTTAGGATTATGTTAGCAATTGCTGCATATTTCGATTATGAGATATGGCAGATGGATGTCAAAACCGCGTTTCTCAATGGTAATATTGAAGAAGATTTGTATATGATACAACCAAAGGGTTTTGTCGATCCTAAGGATGCTAACAAGGTGTGCAAGCTTCAGCGATCCATCTATGGATTGAAGCAAGCATCACGAAGTTGGAATCTCCGCTTTGATGAGGTGATCAAAGAGTTTGGATTTGTCCAAACTTATGGAGAAGCTTGTATTTACAAGAAAGTGACTGGGAGCAATGTGGCATTTCTGATATTATATGTGGATGACATATTATTGATCGGAAATGATATAGACCTTTTAAACAGTGTTAAAAGTTATCTCAACAGCAAATTTTCAATGAAGGACCTAGGTGAAGCGTCATACATATTAGGCATAAAGATCTATAGAGATAGATCTAGGCGCCTAATAGGGCTATCACAAAGTACATACCTTGATAAGATTTTAAAGAAGTTTAAAATGGACGGAAGTAAGAATGGGTTCTTACCTATGTTGCAAGGCAAGACATTGAGTAAGACTCAAAGTCCGGCTTCGGCGGAAGAAAGAGAGATAATGGACAAAGTCCCCTATGCTTCAGCCATAGGCTCTATAATGTACGCCATGCTATGTACAAGACCGGATGTGGCACATGCTATTAGTTTGACTAGTAGGTACCAATCGGATCTAGGTTCCGAACACTTGATAGCGGTCAAGAATATCCTTAAGTACTTACGAAGAACTAAGGATATGTTTCTTGTATACGGAGGTGAAGAAGAGCTCGTCGCTAAGTGTTATGTTGACGCTAGCTTTGACACCGATCCAGATGACTCTAAGTCTCAATCCGGATACGTTTTTCTCATGAATGGCGGAGCGGTTAGTTGGAGGAGCTCCAAACAACCTGTGGTAGCGGGATCAACAATGGAGGCCGAATATGTTGCTGCTTCAGAAGCGGCTCAGGAAGCAGTTTGGATGAAGGAGTTCATATCCGAACTAGGAGTGGTTGCAAACGCGTTGGACCCAATGGTGATCTATTGTGACAACAATGGTGCCATTGCCAATGCCAAAGAACCAAGGTCTCACAAGCATTCCAAGAATATTAAGCGCCGGTTTCACTCCATCCGCGAGCATGTCAAAGATGGAGATATAAAGATTTGTAAAGTACATACGGATCTCAATGTAGCAGATCCGTTGACTAAAACTCTCCCTAGAGCAAAACATGATCAACACCAGAACTCAATGGGTGTTAGATTTATCACTATGTAACTAGATTATTGTCTCTAGTGCAAGTGGGAGACTGAAGGGAATATGCCCTGAGAGGCAATAATAAAGTCTTTATTATGTGTATTCCAAGTATATGATAGATGTTTATTTTGCATGCTATAATTGTATTAATACGGAAATGTTAATACATGTGTGTTTAATAAACAAACAGAAAGTTCCTAGTTATGCCTCTCTCATAAACTAGATCGTTGATTAACAAGATGATCAAGGTTTCCTGATCATGGACATTGGATGTTGTTAATAACGGGATCACAACGTTAGTGTAATGATGTGATGAACATTCATCCGAAGTATAGCATTACGATCAAAGTCATTGAGTTTATATTGCTATAACAACTTACGAAGTGATCCTAATCCTTAGACCATGAGATCATGTCAATCACTAACACCGGAAGAGTTTCTTGATAACATCAAATGTCACACCGTAACAGGGTGATTATAAAGATGGATTCAGAACTAATAAAGTGTTATGTCGAGGCTCATGGATCGAGAGTGGAATTTTTTCATCCCGATGACGGATAGATATACTCTGGTCCCTCTCGGTGATATCACATTGATTAGCTTGCAAGCAAGTGATTTGATCACTAGAATGTTATATCACGGGAACGAGAAAAGAGTGCATGTCGGTAACGAGATCAAACTAGGTATGGAGATACCGATGATCGAATCTCGGACATGTAATATATCGTGAAACAAAGGGATTAAGATACTAGCGTAAAAGGTTCCGACGATCACAAGAAAGTCATCGTTGCATGTGTGGGAGTCAGTATAGGTCTCCAGATCCCGCTTCTGATTATTGATCCGAGAGGGGTCTCGATCATGTCCGCATTATTCACGAACCGTAGGGTGACACACTTAAGAGACACCGACATCCAATTGGAGCAAATGTTTCATGCCGAAAGAATAAACAAGCGCAGGAATTTATTTCACTAGATACCGAAACAGGTTTTCGGGTGAAATTGCATAAAGTGGTTATGCATGTGAAATGGAATTCTAGCAAGGGGTTATTTGTGAATGTTTGTCATTAAAGTAATTGACAAAATTCTGAATAAAATAAAAGAGTTTTATTTAATGAGAGTTTGCATTAAATTTGGTGGAAATGTAATGGGAATTTGAGTGGACTTTTGAGTGGAGGGAATTTAAAGGAATTTTGTGAGTGGAGTGTCCACCCACATGAAGAGGGGACGGCAAGGGGGCAGCCCCCATGAGCCGGCCACCCCCTTGGGGTTCCCCCCTCCTCCTATAAAAGGATCCCCCCCTCCTTACTTGTCTCTCACACCTCCTCGTGAAGGATCTCTCTCCCCCTCTAGAATTTATTCCCCATGGTCTCGGACTAGCGAGATACATGTTCCCGGTGGCTATTCGGCAAGAAAGAGTTGTGCTTCCGCTGCATCGCTGGAGCGAGGAGGCGGAGGTTGCTCGGTGCCTCGAACGTGTGTGCGAGCACGGATGCGCTGCTGATTTGCGGCGCTAGGACTTCCTCTCGATCTTGAGATCGGCAAGAGATCGTCTATATCAACCACGAGTTGAACTCGTTAAGCTTTGTCGGTCTTCAAGGGTATGTTCTCTACGGATATACATCCGCCCGTTGTTTGTATCTAGTAGATAGATCTTGGTACATAGTTCCCATCGTAGGAAATTTTTTGTTTTCTATGCTGCGAACCCTACAAGTGGGTCACATGCAAGGGCTCCAGGAACCGTTTTCATATATTTTTTATTCTTTTAGATTTTTTTCGGTGCTGCCCAATAAAACGGAAAAATCCGCCAGCGGCCACGGCAGCACGACGGTCGGTGCAATCTTGGACCCAGGCATGCATCCAGCCTAGGTACCCCATGGGGTACCCCAAACTATTTTCCCCAAAAATTGAGTGTCTTATAGGGTACATACAGTTAGAAACCGCATTTACCTGACCGTCACTCAAAAAAATACATTATATGTCTGCACCATGAGATAAATACCCACCTCTCGGGAATGGCCATGCACCACGGTGTAGCATGCGTGGAAATTGCCTCGGACCCATGGGCGCGCCCTAATCTTGCACCTCTTTTGGGAAAATGCCGGTTTTTCGGGTTCAGAAAATGGAAAGTCGAGATTTCTCCAAAGCACCACGAAATCTCTAGTTGGAGAAGTCGCTTGCGATGCCGAGAGGGAGCTAGGTGCCAGGTTTGGGCTCAATCCATGGAGTGGTTCCATGTTCTGGGCAGCGAGAGGTGGAATCTAGGGTTGGAAACCATGTTAACTCACACTCGATAGACATCATGGTGGTGCCTTGGGTGCCAAAGGACCTGGAATGCCCTGACTATGATTTTATGAGGACAGTGGGTCACATGCATGGGATCCAGGAGCTATTTTCACTTTATTTTTTATTTTTTTAGATTTTGTTTGGTTCTGCCCAAGAAAACGACGAAACCCGCCAGCGGCCGCGGCAACATGACGGTCGGTGCAATCTTGGACCCAGGCATGCATCCAGCCTAGGTACCCCATGGGGCACCCCAAACCATTTTCCCTGAAAATTGAGACTATCTTATAGGGTACATACAATTAGAAACCGCATTTACCGGGCCGTAACTCAAAAATATATAGTATATGTCTAGACCATGAGATTGATACCCACCTCTAGGGAATGGCCATGCACCATGGTGTAGCATGCGTGGAAATTGCCTCGGGCCCATGGGCGCGCCCTAATCTTGCACCGCCTTTGGGAAAATGCCAGTTTTTTAGGTTCAGAAAATGGAAAGTCGAGATTTCTCCAAAGCACCACGAAATCTCTAGTTGGAGAAGTTGCTTGCGATGCCGAGAGGGAGCTAGGTGCTAGGATTAGGCTCAATCCATGGCGTGGTTCCATGTTCTAGGTAGCGAGGGGGAGGGAATCTAGGGTTGGAAGCCATGTTAACTCGGATTTACCCACTATGCTAGTCACGAATACTCAGAAATCCCTTACTATAGCTCGCATAGAAACTATGCATACGATTGGTTAGGCTTGTCACGCGGATCGTGCCAGCCAACCATTGACCATCTTTGATCTAACGGCCACACGAAATTGTTATAGTAGAAACATCCTAGTATTATTACACACGACATGGTAGTTATAACAATTACAATGCAGGACGTGTCAATTAAATATGTAATAACAATACTAACAACAGAACATTACTCGTCGTCATCCTCGTCATCATCGTCGGTGGCGGCGGCGGTGTCCTCTGATGACTCGTCGGTAACTCCCTCCTCGTATAGCATTACGATCAAAGTCATTGAGTTTATATTGCTATAACAACTTACGAAGTGATCCTAATCCTTAGACCATGAGATCATGTCAATCACTAACACCGGAAGAGTTTCTTGATAACATCAAATGTCACACCGTAACAGGGTGATTATAAAGATGGATTCAGAACTAATAAAGTGTTATGTCGAGGCTCATGGATCGAGAGTGGAATTTTTTCATCCCGATGACGGATAGATATACTCTGGTCCCTCTCGGTGATATCACATTGATTAGCTTGCAAGCAAGTGATTTGATCACTAGAATGTTATATCACGGGAACGAGAAAAGAGTGCATGTCGGTAACGAGATCAAACTAGGTATGGAGATACCGATGATCGAATCTCGGACATGTAATATATCGTGAAACAAAGGGATTAAGATACTAGCGTAAAAGGTTCCGACGATCACAAGAAAGTCATCGTTGCATGTGTGGGAGTCAGTATAGGTCTCCAGATCCCGCTTCTGATTATTGATCCGAGAGGGGTCTCGATCATGTCCGCATTATTCACGAACCGTAGGGTGACACACTTAAGAGACACCGACATCCAATTGGAGCAAATGTTTCATGCCGAAAGAATAAACAAGCGCAGGAATTTATTTCACTAGATACCGAAACAGGTTTTCGGGTGAAATTGCATAACGTGGTTATGCATTTGAAATGGAATTCTAGAAAGGGGTTATTTGTGAATGTTTGTCATTAAAGTAATTGACAAAATTCTGAATAAAATAAAAGAGTTTTATTTAATGAGAGTTTGCATTAAATTTGGTGGAAATGTAACGGGAATTTGAGTGGACTTTTGAGTGGAGGGAATTTAAAGGAATTTTGTGAGTGGAGTGTCCACCCACATGAAGAGGGGAGGGCAAGGGGGCAGCCCCATGCGCCGGCCACCCCCTTGGGGTTCCCCCTCCTCCTATAAAAGGAGCCCCCCTCCTTACTTGTCTCTCACACCTCCTCGTGAAGGATCTCTCTCCCCCTCTAGAATTTATTCCCCATGGTCTCGGACTAGCGAGATACATGTTCCCGGTGGCTATTCGGCAAGAAAGAGTTGTGCTTCCGCTGCATCGCTGGAGCGAGGAGGCGGAGGTTGCTCGGTGCCTCGAACGTGTGTGCGAGCACGGATGCGCTGCTGATTTGCGGCGCTAGGACTTCCTCTCGATCTTGAGATCGGCAAGAGATCGTCTATATCAACCACGAGTTGAACTCGTTAAGCTTTGTCGGTCTTCAAGGGTATGTTCTCTACGGATATACATCCGCCCGTTGTTTGTATCTAGTAGATAGATCTTGGTACATAGTTCCCATCGTAGGAAAATTTTTGTTTTCTATGCTGCGAACCCTACAAGTGGGTCACATGCAAGGGCTCCAGGAACCGTTTTCATATATTTTTTATTTTTTTAGATTGTGTTCGGTGCTGCCCAATAAAACGGCCAAACCCGCCAGCGGCCACAGCAACACGACGGTCGGTGCAATCTTGGACCCAGGCATGCATCCAGCCTAGGTACCCCATGGGGTACCCCAAACTATTTTCCCCAAAAATTGAGTGTCTTATAGGGTACATACAGTTAGAAACCGCATTTACCTGGCCGTCACTCAAACAAATACAGTATATGCATGCACCATGAGATAAATCTCCACCTCTCGGGAATGGCCATGCACCACAGTGTAGCATACGTGGAAATTACCTCGGGCCCATGGGCGCGCTCTAATCTTGCACCTCCTTTGGGAAAACGCCGATTTTTGGGGTTCAGAAAATGGAAAGTCGAGATTTCTCCAAAGCACCATGAAATCTCTAGTTGGAGAAGTCGCTTGCGATGCCGAGAGGGAGATAGGTGCCGGGTTTGGGCTCAATCCATGGAGTGCTTCCATGTTCTGGGCAGCGAGGGGGGTGAGAATCTAGGATTGGAAGCCATGTTAACTCACACTTGATAAACATCCTGGTGGTGCTTTGGGTGCCAAACGACCTGGCATGCCCTGCCTATGATTTTATGAGGGCAGTGCGTCACATGCAAGGGCTCTAGGATCCATTTTCACGTTTTTTAGATTTTATTTGGTGCTGCCCAAGAAAACGACGAAACCCGCCGGCGGCCGCGGCAACGCGACGGTCGGTGCAATCTTGGACCCATGCATGCATCCAGCCTAGGTACCCCATGGAGCACCCCAAACCATATCCCCCAAAAATTGAGAGTGTCTTATAGGGTACATACAGTTAGAAACCACATTTATCGGGCCGTTACTCAAAAAAAATAGAGTCTATGCATGCACCATGATATAAATGCCCACCTCCCGGGAATGGCCATGCACCAGGGTGTAGCATGCGTGGAAATTGCCTCGGGCCCATGTGCTTGCCCTAATCTTGCACCTCCTTTGGGAAAACACCGTTTTTTGGGGTTCAGAAAATGGAAAGTAGAGATTTCTCCAAAGCACCATGAAATCTCCAGTTGGAGAAGTCGCTTGTGGTGCCGAGAGGGAGCTAGGTGACGGGTTTTGGCTCAATCCATGGAGTGGTTCCATGTTCTAGGCAGCGAGGGGGGGGGGAATCTAGGGTTGGAAGCCATGTTAACTCATATTCAATAGACATCCTGGTGGTGCCTTGGGTGCCAAAGGACCTGCCATGACCTACCTATGATTTTATGAGGGCAGTGGGTCACATGCAAGGGCTCCAGGAGCCATTTTCACGTTTTATTTTATTTTTTTAGATTTTGTTTGTTGCTGCCCAAGTAAACGGCGAAACCCGTCGGCGGCCGCGGCAACGCGAAGGTCGGTGCAATCTTGGACCCCGACATGCATCCAGCCTAGGTACCCCATGGGGCACCCCAAACCATTTTCCCCGAAAATTGGGTGTCTTATAGGCTACATATAGTTAGAAACCGCATTTACCGTGCCGTAACTAAAAAAACAGTCTATGCCTGCACCACGAGATAAATACCCACCTCCCGGGAATGGCCATGCACCATGGTGTAGCATGCGTGGGAATTGCCTCGGGCCCATGGGCGCGCCCTAATCATGCACCTCCTTTGGGAAAACGTCGGTTTTTCGGGTTCAGAAAATGGAAAGTCGAGATTTCTCTAAAACACCACGAAATCTCTAGTTAGAGAAGTCGCTTGCGATGCCGGGAGGGAGCTAGGTGCCGGGTTTAGGCTCAATCCATGGAGTGGTTCCATGTTTTGGGTAAAGAGGGGGGAATCTAGGGTTGGAAGCCATGTTAACTCATACTCGATAGACATCCTGGTGGTTCCTTGGGTGCCAAAGCACCTAGCATGCCCTGCCTATGATTTTATGAGGGCAGTGGGTCACATGCAAGGGCTCCACGAGCCGTTTTCATGTTTTTTTTTAAGATTTTGTTTGGTGCTTCCCAAGAAAACAGCAACACCCGTTGGCGGCCACGTCAACGCGACGGTCAGTGCAATCTTGGACCCAGACATGCATCCAACATAGTTACACCATGGGGCAACCCAAACCATTTTTCCCCGAAAATTGAGAGTGTCTTATAGGGTACATAAAGTTAGAAACCGCATTTACCTGGTCGTAACTCAAAAAAGTACAGTATATGCCTGCACCACGAGATAAATACCCACCTCCCGGGAATGGTCATGCACCACGGTGTAGCATGCCTGGAAATTGCCTCGAGCCCATGGGCTCGCCCTAATCATGCACCTCCTTTGGGAAAACACCGGTTTTTCGGGTTCAAAAAATGGAATGTCGAGATTTCTCCAAAGCACCACGAAATCTCTAGTTGGAGAAGTCACTTGCAATGCCAAGAGGGAGCTAGGTGCCAGGTTTGGGCTCAATCCATGGAGTGGTTACATGTTCTGGGCAGCGAGGGGGGGAATCTAGAGTTGGAAACCATGTTAACTCACACTCGATAGATATCCTGGTGGTGCCTTGGGTGCTAAAGGACCTGGCATGCACTGGCTATGATTTTATAAGGGCAGTGGGTCACATGCAAGGGCTCCAGGATCCGTTTTCACTTTTTTTTTATTTTTTTAAATTTTGTTTGGTGCTGCCCAAGAAAACGGCAAAACCCGCCGGCGGCTGGGGCAACGCGACGCTCAGTGCAATCTTGGACCCAAGCAAGCATCCAGCCTAGGTACCCCATGGGGCACCCCAAATCATTTTTTCCTCAAAAATTGAGAGTGTCTTATAGGGTGCATACAATTACAAACCGCATTTGTCGGGCCGTAACTCAAAAAAATACAGTCTGTGCCTGCACCACGAGATAAATACCCACCTCCCGGGAAAGGCCATGCACCACGGTGTAGCATGTGTGGAAATTGCTTCGGGCCCATGGGTGCGCCCTAATGTTGCACCTCCTTTGGGAAAACGCCGTTTTTTCGGGTTCAGAAAATGGAAAGTCGAGATTTCTCCAAAGCACCATGAAATCTCTAGTTGGAGAAGTCGCTTGCGATGCCGAGAGGGAGCTAGGTGCCGGGTTTGGGCTTAATCCATGGAGTGGTTCCATGTTCTGGGCAGCAAGGGAGGGGGAATCTAGGGTTGGAAGCCATGTTAACTCACACTCGATAGACATCCTGGTGGTGCCTTAGGTGCCAAAGGACCTGGCATGCCCTGCCTATGATTTTATGAGGACAATGGGTCACATGCAAGGGCTCCAGGAGCCGTTTTCACGTTTTATTATTATTTTAGATTTTGTTTGGTGCTGCCCAAGAAAACGGCGAAACCCGCCGGCGGCCGTGGCAACATGACGGTTGGTGCAATCTTGGACCTAGGCATGCATCCAGCCTAGGTACCCCATGGGGCACCCCAAACCATTTTCTCCAAAAATTGAGAGTGTCTTATAGGGTACATATAGTTCGAAACTGCATTTACCAGGCCATAACTCAAAAAAGTACATTATATGCCTGCACCATGAGATAAATACCCACCTCTCGGGAATGGCCATGCACCACGGTGTAGCATGCGTGCAAATTGCCTCGGACCCATGGGCGCGCCCTAATCTTGCACCTCTTTTGGGAAAATGCCGGTTTTTCGGGTTCAGAAAATGGAAAGTCGAGATTTCTCCAAAGCACCACGAAATCTCTAGTTGGAGAAGTCGCTTGCGATGCCGAGAGGGAGCTAGGTGCCAGGTTTGGGCTCAATCCATGGAGTGGTTCCATGTTCTGGGCAACGAGAGGTGGAATCTAGGGTTGGAAACCATGTTAACTCACACTCGATAGACATCATGGTGGTGCCTTGGGTGCCAAAGGACCTGGAATGCCCTGACTATGATTTTATGAGGACAGTGGGTCACATGCATGGGCTCCAGGAGCTATTTTCACTTTATTTTTTATTTTTTTAGATTTTGTTTGGTTCTGCCCAAGAAAACGACGAAACCCGCCGGCGGCCGCGGCAACATGACGGTCGGTGCAATCTTGGACCCAGGCATGCATCCAGCCTAGGTACCCCATGGGGCACCCCAAACCATTTTCCCTGAAAATTGAGACTATCTTATAGGGTACATACAATTAGAAACCGCATTTACCGGGCCGTAACTCAAAAATATATAGTATATGTCTAGACCATGAGATTGATACCCACCTCTAGGGAATGGCCATGCACCATGGTGTAGCATGCGTGGAAATTGCCTCGAGACCATGGGCGCGCCCTAATCTTGCACCGCCTTTGGGAAAACGCCGGTTTTTTAGGTTCAGAAAATGGAAAGTCGAGATTTCTCCAAAGCACCACGAAATCTCTAGTTGGAGAAGTTGCTTGCGATGCCGAGAGGGAGCTAGGTGCTGGGATTGGGCTCAATCCATGGCGTGGTTCCATGTTCTAGGTAGCGAGGGGGGGAGGGAATCTAGGGTTGGAAGCCATGTTAACTCGGATTTACCCACTATGCTAGTCACGAATACTCAGAAATCCCTTACTATAGCTCGCATAGAAACTAGCACGCCCTGATTGGTTAGACAGTTGTCACGCGGATCGTGCCAGCCAACCATTGACCCTCTTTGATCTAACGGCCACACGAAATTGTTATAGTAGAAACATCCTAGTATTATTACACACGACATGGTAGTTATAACAATTACAATGCAGGACGTGTCAGTTAAATATGTAATAACAATACTAACAACAGAACATTACTCGTCGTCATCCTCGTCGTCATCGTCGGTGGCGGCGACGGTGTCCTCTGATGACTCGTCGGTAACTCCCTCCTCGTATATACGCACCCTCTCCTCGTCGGAGTCCTCCTCCTCCTCGTTGTCCCACGGGTCGACGTCACTCTCCTCCGCTTCTGCCTCCAACTGCTCCATGAATGCCTCCTCGTTGCCCGAGTCAGAGTCATCCTCGTAGTTGGATCCTCTATTCCTCCTGCCCTTCATGGTGGTCTCGCATGCTTTCCTTCGGCTCTCCTCCGTCTTGGCTACTACTTGGAGCTCCTCCGTCTTTGCCGGTGCAACGCGCTTCTCGGGTGCGGTGGGTATGACAAGCTTCGACATCACGGTGTCCTCGAGCGCCGATGTTGATGGATCCAAGCACGGTTGGACACGTCGTGGTGCCTCAGATGGCTGCCGGCAGTCATCAAAGATGTCGCACGAGCAGGTGATGCAGGACGGCAGCCACCGACAAGGATCTACCACTGCCATGACACGGTTCCATGCTGCGCGAGGAAGTTATTCGGAAATGTGCGATGGCGGGTACGCAGAGTTGGGTGCTGATCCTATTAGGGGCGCCAGGAGCATATCATAGTCTAGTCACGTAAAAAATGTGCTACATCGTAAAATATCTACGTACTGGGAGTGTTGTCACATAACAAACCACAAAATAAACCATGTGGCAGCGTCGGGAAGTGTCCAGTGCATGCCTGTCGACGTGGAGTTGAATGTTTCAGCATGTTCTGTCCGTGCAGCAGCTACGCGCGTCATGACTACGCCTTGAGAACGCACGCACGCTGGACGTGCAGCCCGTAATTACTTCCTCCCTCGTAGTCCCACCCCTATCCACGGGATACTAGGTGGCGCGCGTTGAAGCCCCTGCTGAACCGTACATCTCATTAAAGCTAGTCCAATCGAGTCACATCATGTGGACTTTGGGGTTTTATTCCCTGGTTCTGCCAGTCACACTTCTTTGAGAAGGAAGCGACATAGGCCATCGATTAACAAATGAATGGTGGATGTAGGTTGAGATAGCAGCGGAGTAAACGGTGGTCTTGTATAAGACTATCCCACAAACTGGACTCTTTGACCATTCTCCCCCGCCCATCACTTTCTTCTTCCTCCTGACCCCACCTTCCTCCATCTACATTAGCCATGGCTCTCCGGAGGAGAGGCAAATCAACCATGTGCACGGAGAGAATGGAGAAAAATAGCCACCTTGGACTTACTGCTCAACCAGCTGCTTAGTCCCCCCTCGCACAGAGACCCAATCTCTCCTAGCAATGGCGCTAAATGTTCCAGAAGGCTAGGGCTCCCGCCGCTCCCGGTATAGTCTTCTTCTTCTTCTTCTCTGTTTTCTTCTTCTTCTATGTCTACTTCTTCTTCTTATTATTATTATTATTATTATTATTATTATTATTATTATTACTATGCTACATATTCCATGTCGTGGACCACGAAAAGCAAGACGATGGCGGCGTATTTGCATGTTGCAGCAGTGGCTCCTCCGTCAGATCTTCTTCTTCTTCTATGTCCACTTCTTCTTCTTCTTCTTCTTGTTATTATTATTATTATTATTATTATTATTGTTATTATTATTATTATTACTATGCTACATTATCCAGGGCGGTCGTGGACCCTGAAAGCAGCACGATGGCGGCGGTGGTGCTGCATGTTTCAACAGGCCAGGGCTCCTCCCGGTACAGTTTTCTTCTTCTTCTATGTCTACTTCTTATTCTTCTTATTACTATGATACATATTCCAGGGAGGCCGTGGACCCTGAAAGCAGCATGATGGCGGCAGCGCTGCATGTTACAGCAGGCCAGGGCTCCTCCCAGTACTATGCTACATATTACAGGGCGGCCGTCGACCCTAAAAGTAGCACGATGGCGGCGGCGCTGAATGTTGCAGCAGGCCAGGGCTCTTCCCGGTATAGTCTTGTTCTTCTTATTGTTCTTATTCTTCTTAATCTGCTACATATTCCAGGGCGATCATGGATCCTGAAACCAGCATGATGGCGGCGGCATCGCAGGACCCGTTCGGCCCTGTTCCCTGGCTCAACGAGGTAGGAAATCTCGACATGCAATTCGTTTATTTTTGAGATTCTAAATGTGGAAATATTATCATGTCTGCCTGCAAGTAGCCTCCAAGTAGGGACCACGCTCAATCTCCGTAGACATATTTGGGGTTTTTATGACTTTAATATTGTGCTTCCCTGGAACATGCAGTACAATTATAGAGTACCTATCTTAAATAACATGAACGATGTAGCAAGTGAAGGCCGATTGATGTGACAAGGTGGCCGCGATTAATGCCAAGATAGACAACCAACTGTAGGGTGCATGCTCCCTAACACAGGCTAATGATCGCCTTCGAAGGCGTTTGTCTCTGTAGAAGGAGATCACGCTTGATTTTTCACTTAACATCAAGAGGCTCGAAGCAGAGCATGACGAGCTGCAGAGGGTGATCGACGAGCTGCAGAAGTTGATTGCACATACCTTGTCCAAACAAGACCTGGCCATCAACTTAATTATGAAGCTCTTGCGTGACAATAAGAATCTCCAGGATAGATGCGTCCTCCTGCTGGAAGAAGCCACCGAGACATGCAGAGAATGCATCATCGAAGCAAAGGCTACCATCAAAGCCTACAATGTTAGGGACCGTTGCCTGGATGCATTGAGACAGATGAAGGAGGACAGGGCCGAGGTCTCACCGTGCCCAAGAGTCCAAACAAGGAGAACGGGGAGCTAACAGCAATGCCCAATTCAGATTCAGAGTAGAGGGGAGGAGGGCAGGAATCTCAGTTCATGCTCCACCGCTTTTGTAATTTATACATGTCATCCAATTAAGCAATCTTGGAGCAACTCCTTATTTCTGTATTTATCTTACTTGCCTATCAACTGAATTATGGGTTTGTGTTCTCATGAATGGTCATCATCCTTTCTTTCCATTATGTATCTGAGCTTGGAATGAGATTATGACTATGCCACTACTATTTGGTTACATTAGAAAAACCCACAACACCCTTACTTGGATATTGTCCCACGTTGCTTTGAAATTGAATTAGGACCATGCCACTACTTTATCTTGTTGAATTGGAAAAAATAGGCTTTATTGCTCTAAAATTGAAATCAGGACTGTGCCACTACTTTATCCTGTTGAATTGGGAAAAAAGGCTATATTGCTCTAAAATTGAAATTAGGACTGTGCCACTACTTTATCTTGTTGAATTGGAAAAAAAGGCTATACTGCTCTAAAATTGAAATTAGGACTATGCCACTACTTTATCCTATTGAATTGGAAAAAAGGGTATATTGCTCTGTCATATAAATTAGAAGTATGCCACTAGGTTATCTAGTTGAATTGGGAAAAATCCTATATTGCTCTGACATTATCTCTGGAATTAGGACTGTGCCATTAGTTGATCCTGTTAAATTTTGAACAATCCTTGATTGCTCCGTCCTTCAAATTATGACTTTGACACTAGTTAATTGTTTAAATTATGGAAACTAACCACGTATTTTTGTTGCAGCAGAAGAGGCGAAATATCAACCCAGAACTGCCGACCTGACTAAAGGACAAGATGGCTATCCAAATGGAGGAGCAGAATTTTCAGAAAGTGTCCCATGACCGCCTGAGAGAAGAAGTAACCATCCTTTATGACAAGTGCCACAATCTGAAGGTAGACATCACCGGCTGGAAGGAACTTCACGAGAAAAGTATCACCTCGGCGCATGCGAAGGAGGTCATCATCAAGGATCTCATGGTGGATAATCTTAAGCTTACTGATAAGCTTGTCGATTCCCAAATGGAGCGCTTGAACCAACATGAGGCGCATGTCCAAGTACTGAGGGAGCAGGTAAAAACCAAAGCGGACCTGATCGAACGAACCCTCGAACTGGAGCTTCTCAAGAAGGAACACGACCATCTCCATGCCAGGCTCAGTGCAAACTATAAGTTCCTCTGAAGTTAGTTTGCAAACTATGTGTTCGAATGGACCAAATAGTGTTTTATCGATGTAGTAGTGATTTTCTAAACATGGACCTCTCTCTCTATGCAAAATATGTTTTGTTCTGAAAGGTTATTTTGCTCAAGGATTGAGTTTGAATTAGTCAAGATATCACAACTTCAAGTCTTACCATTAAGTAGTTTCAGATATTGCCACGGCACAAATTATTCATCTAAACTTTCCTTGATCGTCTATAGCTTGTCCATGTTCACCTCATGCTCCTTCTTCAGATCCTCAACAGCTCGGCAATGCAGTACTCTAGCTTCTTATTCTCTTCCATGAGCTGACCCCTCTCCTTTTCTTCCTTCTGAATCTTCCGTGTAGTTCCCACCACCAAGCTCCCATTGATTGTGTCATTTAGTTCTAACCGCAAATGCTTGATTTCCTGTTCCATCTCCTTATTTCCTACCAAGAGCTTGTAATTTTCTTCAGCTGCATCACAGGCATCTGTAAATCTCCTCGACCTTTTGAGCTCATACATATCCCACAACTAGGACAAACATTTCTTAAGTGCGTCTGACCACTCAAGATCCACCCACTCTACTGCTTTACACACCGGGCCAACCTAAAAAAACACGGGACCTAATTATCAACATAACACTACACAATTTTCTTCATGTAGCCATTGTACATAACGAAAGCAAACCTGATTTGTACAGCCCAAAAACCTTCTTCCAGTGTTACTTCCTTCAAATGCAACATATTTCCTAAGTTTTAGCCCATGGTCACATGGTACTTCCCAATCGAGATCTAGGCCCACCCAATCGGGGTCGTAGACCGTGAGTGGTACCTATAAGGGAACGAAAATCTAGAAATAAACATGATTGCATGTGCATTTCAAGTCTTGGGTCGAGGTAATTACCAATGCCTAATCATTGCCAAGAAAACAGAGGAACTCACATCAGGGAGGGAAGACTCGATGT
Source organism: Avena insularis (assembly GCA_023614405.1). Lineage (NCBI taxonomy): Eukaryota > Viridiplantae > Streptophyta > Magnoliopsida > Poales > Poaceae > Avena > Avena insularis. Next base: position 165,655,442 of record CM042689.1, read on the forward strand.
CGGAGAGAAAGCTGACGCTGCTCGACTGGTCATCATCGTTGTTCCAGGGAGGCATGGTGAATGCGGCCGCGGCGACGCATCATCGACGGTGAGGAGAGAGAGTGAGGAGGATAGTGACTGGAGAGAGAAGGAGTGGGGAAAGTGAAGTGCGTCAATGTTGCAACATTGACTAAATTGGCATGCTACGATGGTTTAATTGATACAATGTCCCGTGGCTGGATTACTATCTCATATCTAATAGTTTTTCTCTTACTTCATTTTAATTTGTATTATTAATCATGTACTTCCTCCTTCCCAATTTGTTTGACTTATAGCAACATACAAAATCTTATGTACCAAACAATATAGGATTATGGTTTATGGTTTAGGGTATAATGAACTGTTTATTATACTAACCCCTTAACCCTTATACCTAAATCCTAGACCTGTGCGTCCAATAGATCACTGTCTCCTACTTAGTAAGTTTTTTTCCTAAACCCTATGCTCGTTCATCCATGATAGTACTTCCTTCTAAGTAACATATAGTTATCCAGTGATTAGTCAAATTACTGATCCCACAAAGAATTATATTACATCATAATCATTTCAACTACAAGGTACTTATATATCACCTTGTTCAGTGATGGTTTCAATGAATGATATGTCCCAAAATCCCAACATCTCATAGCACATTATATTACAATCTCTGAACAATCATAATCTCAGAAACAAATTTATCACATCATCTCAGCAAACACAATCATGTCAACTACAATGTACTTGTGTCTTATTACAACTATGATGATTTGATCGAGTGATATGTCCAAAAATCTCAACAGCTCATAGAACATCGGATTGCAATCTCTGAACAAACACGACCACATCAACACAGTTTCAAAGCAACAATAATCTTTGTTACAAATAAAGGCAGGGAGCCCTGGGTAGCAGCTCTCAACATATCAGATCAATGTCTACCGCCTCGTTCTGTTCAGCCACAACAGGGGCCTCTGCATCCACTACAACCTATCTAACAACATCAGAAATGGCATCCATGAAGAACACCTTCCTAGTTTGCTTCTTTTGTCGCATAATCTGCATTAGATCATCGGTATCCAAAACCTCTATGAACTCCTGCTTCTTATGATGCCACCAGCGGAGTCGTGCCATCTTCTTAGGGCCAATAATGATTTCCTTACCAATCATCTCTCTTAGTTCAACAAGAATTATGTTTTTGGAATCGACGGCTATCTCTAGAATACATGACAAAAATTTCTTACTAACTCCACCATCATGTTTTGTTGTGTATGAATCCACCTCCAGGTGTATATTGAACTTAGCTTGATCAGCATCTGGTGGTCCATAAACTCGATCAGCAGAAGCTCTGGCAGCAAGATCTCCAGTATCTGCATACATATCATCAATCATCGCTTCAACTTTCACCCGACGATCAGCTGCACAACACTCCCAAAGCATCTGAAGCTCATGGGAGTGCTCAATTTGCACATAGGTATCACACATGTTACGCCACACCAATTTTGCCCTCTGTCTGGATCCCCAAGGAATTCTAGAATGAAGCATATCTATCAGCTACGAAACAAACACAACCTCTTTGTAGTTGACAAGCAGACGCACATCCTGCCCGAACACAACCCTCTTGCAACCAAAATCTAGTTTTGCAGTGTACTGGCAGACATGAACCGTGAACTCATATAGGTGCTGCATCGAAGCTGTTCCTAATTTGATTTAAAAGGGGACCTTTTAGTTCATTCGACACTACTTTGCAGTAACTAATCTACTTGCAAGACAAGGAACAAATAATAAAAATTCACCTCTCGCTCTTCTCCCGGGTGGTATTCTTCGAGATCTGGGTTGCATGACCCCGCACAGCAGCCGAACACTCTGCCACCGGCCTAGCTTTTCTCTTCAACCCGCTGCTCGTAGGTGTCCTGTTAGCAGACTTCTGGCTGACCTCCTCGCTAACTTGGGCTGCAGACCCCGCCGCTGCTTCACTTGTCAAGCAGCGTTGTGCCGACGGCTGCAAGCTCAATTACCGACGTAGCTACCACCTTGGCCTCGCTTTACATGCCGCCTCTGTATTCAGTGTGTGTGTGTGGGTGGGTGGGGAGGGGGGAGAAAACCGACCGTCGCCAAACTGGATTTAGTGTAGGGGGAGGGAGAAAAAGGACCGTCGCCGCCGCCGGATTCAGTGTCAGGGGTTAGGAAAGTACGTAAATGGATTTATCCGTGCGGCACGTGGACGGTGACTTAGAAGGGGCACGACAGGTACTAATGTAACGGAATATCCTGACATAACGACTATGATTTGAAAATATTTGGTTTGGCCACCATTCACTCGAAATGCCTCTCTCAATAATTACCCCTCAAAAATTTTGAATCACGGTGATTACACGCAACTCGGGCCCTGCATTGCCTTCGCCTGCAAACTTTCGGGCCGCAAAGTAGTATCCCTCCTCTGAGGAGTCTTGAGGTGGTACTTGGAGTAGGTTCTTGGATTGGAGATCTTCCTAGAGTATCTTTTCGTAGGCGGGATTCTGGAAATTGAGTGGAAAGACGTAGTCTTTCCACCTTAGATTTACTTGGGGTCATCGAGGCTGGAGTAGATCCTTCGTCTTGGGGCATTGGCATGACACTTGAATTGAGGTCTTCGGGTGACGCCTTATTGCAACTACCTTGCTATGGAGGTTACCTAACGAAGCCATAAGGTTTAACTCAGGGTAGTTTGAGCGGTTAGCGACATTTCTTCTAGATCTTTAGTCAGGATGGAGGCATTTTAGCTTCATAGGGGTTGTCTTCACTTGAACACTTTGTGTTGCTTTGGGCCGACGACTGAGTAGACTCGTTTTATTCGGGCATTATTATATTCCGAGTTCTTGGGGCATTTGTATTATGGCGAGGACTTCCCGTTGAATTAGCAGAGGGTTGAATAGGGTTGTTGCCCTTTTGGGGCAATCAGAACTAGTCACGGATAGGGGTTGTCGGAGATTTCTTTAGGTGGCCATCCTGCTGAGGAGAGGTTTCAGTTCATGGGATGAGGGGTGTTGGTGTCAGGATACACCATTAAGGTGGTCTAAGCTTTAGGATCAGATGATCCGAGGCAGACAAGCAACACATTCCAAGCATCAAGCATGCATATGTCAAGCATCATATAAACACATGACAAGAAACAAGGTGTACCATAGGTACTAAGGGGGGCTACACGCTGTATAGGGAATCCTATACTGGAAATATTGGTCCTAGGTACGGATGTCACGGGGTTTTTTACTTAGGTATTGCCATCTGGGGTCATTGATGCCATTCTTGATCCCTTGAGGCGATGAAGGACTCCGTTGGTAGGGCAATCTTGTAGTGTCTTTCGTCATTGGCAGCTCCTTTGGTTCGCTTGTCTCTGCGTCTCTTCATCTAGGTACCTCCGTCTTTGTGGTTTCCAAGTCGGACTTGTTTTTGAAAACATAGCATTTGAAGGTAGACGAGAGATAGAGTGAGACATTTTCAAATATTTTAAGTCAGAGAAGGTAAGATAATAAGTCTTTCGAAAACCTTTAGAGAGTAGCTTTTGAAAGTCGGTGTTTTCAGAAATAGGGGTTGTCTTGTCTAACGTCCATGCTAACTAAGGTCGGCTACAGTCAGGATGGCTCTGATACCAAGTCTGTGGGACCTTGGATTTATGGTCCAAGAATCCCCGTTATGCATACAACTGATCAGTGAGCATAACCGACTAGTATCATTACAACATCCATAAAATAAGGATTACAAAACTTGCAATGTGTCCATTATGGCGATTACAACACAAATAGAGAAAGTCTTCAATCGCAGAGACCATGTCATTCCTTAACCTACAGGAAACTGAATGGGAGACGGCCTAGCTCACGTAGACATCAGCTTCTTCGTCGTTTATCGATCTTCTAGAAATCTGGCCAAGTAAATAGCCAGGGAAAATGCTGGTGAGTACTTTGAATGTACTCGCAAACCACCTTAAAAGAACAAAAATAAAGGATATGCAGTATGGCTGTGGTAGGATGGCTCCATAAGAGGTTATTTTACAACTTATTTTCTCTTGTAGATATAGGATGTCTCTATATCTTTGTTGAAAACTTTTGTAAAACATTTTGGAAACCTTTTTGAAAAGTTTTTGAAAATGCTAGGATTGGGTCACCCATTTCTTTCTTTCTCCCGGTCATCTCATGACCAAAACTCCTTTAATCCTTTTTCCGACCATCCCATGGTTAAAACCTTTTTCAAGACATTGTCTTTCTTAAATCCTTTTTGAAAACAAAACCAGCTCCGATCTACAGTAGTTTGTCCAACCCGTCCATAACCGCGGACACGACTATTTGAATAGATTTACACTCTGCAGAGGTTGTACACTTTACCCACACCATCCGGGTACCCTGTCCTAATCTACACCGATTGTGGGTCGAGTAAGCGGTCAAGACCTTTCGGGATGCCCGGTCCGATACAAGTGCCTACCCTATGAGTGTTATTCCCCTCAACACCGGGACACCCTATATAGTTCCCAAGCCAACCGGAGTGCGTTTTGCACCTCGACGGGTGTGCGCTTTCAATGAGGGGCGCATAGTATTGCGTGGAGGTCCGTAGACCCTTAGTTCCTTCTCCCTGTCGATGCTATGCATGGACCATTTTTTCGGAGAAGGCCCACCCTCTAGGATTTTGCGATTCCCTATAGTAGGTGCATGCAAATTATACCGGAGTTGACAAATTTACAGTCCAGCCCTGTCCCATTCCAGAGTAATGTGGTTGCACGGGTTAAGTTCTTATAGCTAGAGCTGCAAAGAATCGGGTGCGTTTTCGCAAACATTTTTCCTCCTCAATTCAGCATCATTTGTAAAACAAAACCTTTTTCCTTTTCAAACTCACTTGGTAGTCCAAACCTCGCCAAGGTTTTCTTGTAAAACATTTTTGCAAGCTTTTTCGGGGTCTTCCCAGCCTATAGTTTTGTCTTGGCTAAAACGGGTTCTCCGAGGGATTATGGTGTTAAACACCATCTACCATGCTAGAGGAAAATAGGTTCTCTCAAGGGGGTTGTACTTAGTAGTACAAATTGGTATGGTTTGGAGGATCCAAAAATTCCCACCAATAAAACATGGCATAATAAAACCATGCAATTTTACATAAACTAGTTGATAAAACATTCATAAGTATAAAAGTAGGACAAGGGAGTATGAGCAAGAAGGTGGTTTGCCTATGACCAGCGAGATGTCCCTTGACTTCCTTAGAGAACCAGAAAAACGATAACCATCATAATAAGAATAAACCAATGCTTCCTTCTTCTCAGCGTCACACAAACGCAACTATCGCCGTTATCGAGCATACATGCAAACAAACAGCACCACAGTCAATACAATACATATAGGCATCAAACCATACAACAAGCAAAGGATAAACACATGATATACATCAGTAGGGTGTTGGATGATTGGTTTGATGAGATTGGTAAAAGATTTGGAGGCATTGGAAAAAGATCCTTTTGGATTTATAGTCTAGGAACTACCTAAGAGAGGGGTTTTTGGCCAAGGACAAGTTCTGTATGATACCATTATATAAAAATGATATCATCAGATATATATCGATCAAACGAAACCAACGAAAGTGGTTTCACTATTGTATCAATTTCTGGTGACTTATAAAGACTTTTCTAGTGAATAAAACTCTAGTTTTAGAAAATAATTCACTAGAAAGGTTATGGAGATCCAAAAATTATTTCCTTAGGTGATTAGGAAACATTTGATTGACTGATTCAAGAGGAGTTGGAATGATCTCAAAATATTTACCATAATTCCCTCAGTAAATTCCCAAATGCAGATGTTATTTGTCTTTTTCACCAGATTTAATCTATGAGGGATTTTGAGTTGATTCCAAAGAAACATGTTAGGTATTTAGAGTACCTTTCAGGAGAAATTGGAATCAACCTTTGTGGATTTATAAAACTACTGATATGAATTTATTGGTGAATTACCTATGCATAGAAAAGATTAATCCACCAAAATTCAAAGAGACATCAATAAATGTTGGGCTCATGGGGTTTGATAGATGTTGGTACACAAGTGTACTGGCAGTTGGAATTAGATCCATACATATTATGGTTTGGTCTAGGGAAATTCCTAAAGTCCAATATTAATTTTTTTTGTCATTTTTGCTACTCCCAAAATAGGAAGCAAGATAGTATGAGGCCAAGGTCATGAGGTAGGTACAAGCAATACATAACAGGGGCACTTGGGTTTACCCCATTTGGGTTTACCACGCTCCCAGAAATAAATATTTAGTGCAGGAGATACATTTTTTGCATTTTATTTACACGAACCTAGCTGTATATAGTTTTGTTACAGAACTTGCTCTGCATGTTTGGTAAGACCCTAGGGAACATGTTGGAATTTAGATCTAGCAACTCTCTGGCATTTTTCATTTTTCATGGGATTTAAACCTAGCAACTATTTTCAAATATGTTAAGAAAATAATAAAAGAAAAGGGGGAAAACATCGCCTGGGCCAGATCTTGAAGGCAACGGGCCGCACAGAGGCAAGCCGGCCCAACTGCGACAGGCGTGTGCAGGAGGCGTGCAAATGGCTGCGGCCTAGCGAAGCCTGAGGCCCGGCGTCCTGGGGAGTGAAGGGGTAAGGAGCGCTGCCAGCCATCCGATCAAAGGTAGATCAACAGCCACACACCGTCTCCTTCCTCACGATGGTGGCTAGGGTAGAAAACCCTAGGGCAGACCAGGGAAGGTACAGGGGAGGCTCACCAGGGCTCGAGGGGCGGCCGAGATGTGGCGGAGGTAACGCGGCATGTGACGCCGAGCTCGGAGATGGGTGCAGAGGTGGATGCAGCCTCGCATGAGGACGACGGCGGTGCTTCCTTGGTGGCTCGTCAGAGCACCTCCCAGGGACGCATGCAAGCCAAAATAGGAGTAGGGTTAGATGCTTCTAGAGAAGGGGGTCACACCAGAGCAAAAACGAGAGGGAGAGACGCAGTAGGGAGGCACACTGCCTCCTCCTACCTTCCGCCTGTTCAAGATCGAAGCTCTCTGTCTAGGGAGAAGGAGAGCAGAAGGGAGAATGGGAGCATAGGGGGAGGCTCTAAGGAGCTATGGGGTGCAAATGAGGGAACAATGGTGGGGATTGGTGGCCTCTGGCCTTATAAATCAAAGGGAGAGGTCCATGGTGGACCTTGCTCATGGGAGAGCTTGGGGGTGAGAAGGAGGTTGCGGTTGGTCGATAGGGGCTGTGCTGGGAGGTGCTGGGGGCCATGTGCTCGACCAGAGGGGGAGGAGGAGCTGCTATGCAAGATATTTTCCAAAATGGTCATCTCTCTCTCAACAAACACATGGGATAAAGGGTGTAAGTGTGCTACAGTGCTTAGCTATAGTGTAGCACGACCAGAGGGGTGTGATCAACTGTGGTGAATGGCTGAACAACCTTGGAGAAGGTTTGATGGAGTTTTGCTAGTTTTTTGGTAATATGATCAAAATTTCCATAATGAGTGGTTATGAAGAAAGTCCAAAATCTTGCATTGGACAAGTTAGGGAAAATGGTACTGGTAGATGAACATGGTGAAGATACTTCCCTTGGATTTATTTGGGATTTTTCTATGGGGTATTAGCCCAATAAATCCATTTATTCAGAAAGTTCCCTTGGACTTCCCTTGCATTGGACATCATTTTCCACTTGGGTCTTGAAGGGTTATGGTGAAATTGGAAGAAACTAGGTTTTGGAGGTATCTAGGGTTTTGATGTTTTTATGCCACCTACACATGCTAGGATTAGTGAGCTCAGAGCTCACCTTGGTGCAAGGGATTGATGGGTATCTAGAATAAGTTATATAGATGATCATGGTAGCAAGAGTTGGGCTTGTTGGATTTGAGGTGGTTTAGGAGTGATGGCAAACTTTGTTGAAAATAAGGCCGCCATAACAGAGTTGTCCTGATGCCTCCTAAACCATGTGGGTTTAAGAAACACAAAGCTCCAAACGAAACAAGTGAAAGGTTGGTTGATAGACCATGGTTAGTAGATCATAACCATGCAAAGATTTGGTCAAGGGGAGGTGGCATATAGATGTGAGCTTCTGCCAAAGTAGGCAAGATGATAAAATTTGCAGAAAAGATTATTATCTTGACTTCAAAACCATCAAGGAGGAGTGGGAACCAGAATGGCTTAGCCAAGGGCAAGAGTATCGTTTGGTAGTAATAATGATGTAGTACAATATGGTTCAAGTACATTCTCAAGAATGCTCATAGGTTAGAATAGTTGGAGTTCCAAATATTGAATCTAGTTAAAGATTCTAGACTTAGCCAAATTTAGCACACTTGTGGTTTTGGACTAGTATGGGATAGGGAAACATTTGGGGAGGGGGGCAAGGGTCCATCCTCTTCATCAAGTGGTTTATATTGAAGTATATATTGAATTGAGGGTATCCATGCTTGTATTTGGTCTTTGATGAGTTGGATCTAATACAAAGGATTAGCTAAGGATTGATCTGGGTAAGTAGATTAGGAGGTCACTTGGTGACTAAGATAGATTTAGCTCAATATGCTTGATTTATATAGGTGATAACCTTCTATTGGTTTGAACCTAAAGCATGAGCTACTATTTTAGCTCATGCTAGTTCCTAAGAAAACAAGGCAATCAGTAGATCAAGGCAATTCATCACTCAACAGATCAAGTCAACTCATCTTATCAAACTTGTCAAACTACTACTAAAGTCATCCTCAAGCCTAGCTTGAGGTAAGCATGGGTGTTTTGAAGAGGTTGTGCCTTGAAGTAAGGTAAGTACCTCTTGGTATTTCTACCAAGATTGGAGTGAAAATGTTTTAGGAAAGGTTTTGGGAAAAACCTAGAGGTAAGAGTAGTTGAAGTTCTATCTTGAAAACATAAGGAGATTATATTAGGTCTCCATAGTTTTGTTAATAGGACTAGTAAAATATTTTGTTGTGGCAAAGTCATCTTGGATCAAGTTTGAAATGCCAGAACATTTGAAAATATGAAAGATGGGCCAAGATATCTCTTTTGTAAATAGCTTTTGTCAACTAGGGTTGAGGTGAGAAGTACATTATTTATTACACAATCAGATGTATGAACACAAGCAAACAACTAAGCAACATGGCAACACTTAATAAGAAAAAGTTTTTGTTCCCCCTGATTTTTGCCTTTTTGACAAAAGATCAGGGTTGCTAAAATTGTGATCTTACACCCAAACCCCTAAAACCCAAACTGTAAACTCCTATATTATCTTACCACTATATAGTGTACAATTATCTTTGAATATTGACTGTTGGATTAAGACTCATGAATCCCAACATTGACAGCCATCAGTTCTTCTTTTCCATTTTATTATCATCTCCTAGAAGATACTATTGATAGTCTTTAGCACAATGAACGCTATGCGCAAACCTCAAAATACACTTCTCCATCGTTCTAGAATTAATATTCTCCATCATTTCTCTAGATCATGTTACTAATATTTTCAAGTATTAGGTATAGCTAATAATAAACGTTGACTTCTACATGATACAAACTACAAGAACCAAATATAAAACCATACTTTATATAGATTTTAAATTTTGTGAGATTTACCTATTATATAATCTTAGCACTATATAGTGTACGGATAACTTTGGTCGAACTTTGACTATTGGATCAGATCGACTAGCAAATCCCACCTTTGCAAACCATTGGATTTTCTATCCATTCTAGTATCTAGAAGATTCTCTATTGATATTCTTGAGCACAATGATCGCTATGCACAAATATCACAACACACTTATCCATAGCATATATGTAGAGTATTAGGTAGCTAATAAGTTGATTTCTACACGATACAAAGTACAAGAACCAAATATACACCTGATACTTTATGGATGATTGTCAAAATTATAATTATTTTTGAGCCTCACCTATTATAGTTATATATAAAAATGATATTCCATACTTCTATTATATGATTCTCACGTGTGTAAGGCACAGGCAACTTACTCGTCGCTATATAGTGTACGAATAACTTTGAACTTTGACTCTTTGATGAAGATTGGCAAATCTAAAAACTACTAACCATTGGATCTTATCCATTGTAGCATCTAGAATATCCCATTGGTATTCATATACAAGGCACGTGGCAACTTACTAGTCTAATTTAATACTACTACTATGTTACTAGATCAAAATATGTTCCCCTTCTTTTCTTCTTCAATGACTTCTTTTTCTAACCGATCGGACACACAAACCACTGTTGTTAAATTTCCCTCCTTATCTGTCGCCCTCTAACAGCTGCTACTCATCATTCGAGCGGAGGGGAGCTCGATATCCAGACCTGTCATCGCCGCCATTACATCCGCTACCCCGCTTCCTGCTCAGCATAACCTCTGGTCCACTCGAGCTCATGCTGCTGCGCTCCTAAAGATTCTGACAAGGTACACTTTTGATTTCAGGAAGATTACAGTCCTCACGTGGCTGCTCTGCTCAACATACTGTTTTCTCATCTGCAATCTTGTTTTTCCAAAATCTTGCCGATGTAATTTGATTTTAGGAAGAATGCTGGTAACCGAAGACTCGAACTTAAAAAGAGACGTGAAGAAAAAATCCTATGAGGTAACTAAGATGGATCAAGAAATGACGAAGATAGCGTTAGAAAATAATGGGAATGTAGAAGAAAAGCATAGAGTCAAATAAGTGAAGATACAAATGGAGCTACAGATCAGAGATATCATCCATGAACACAAGATCCAGACAAATCAGTATAGGTTGAAGCTTAGGAGGATCAAAAGATATGCTATATAGAAGGATATATGCCTACAATATGCATTCAATATTATTGCTATCCTTGTCTTGGTCATAATCGCATTGTTTATATTATTTTTTGGGTTAATTCGAGGCATGAAGTAGTGGCGCTATAACTGTCGTCATTCTAGTAGCGATTGTAATCACGTTGTTTGAACTATTATCAAATCATTTGCACTATACGCAAGATTAGGAGGTTGAAAAGAAGTAGTAGTACTGTGATCTCGTGTTTATCCCCTCGCGGAGTAGCATTTACCGATGTGCAGTTCGTACTATTGCACATCGCGTGTAGTAGTAAATTACACACAAGCCAACGATCTTCCGTCTCACGCACTGCACTGCTCGCCCACCGTTCCTGTTAGAGACATCTTGTCAATAGGTACACAATAATGTTCAAAAAACATGAAATCAATGGTAATAGAGTACTACTACAATAGAGTCCACGAGTTCTCCTAAAATTTCTCCCTATATCTAAGAATTTTAGACTTCCCTAAAAATACTCTCCCCTAAAAATTGCCCGACTCCAGCAGTTCTCCCAAAGATCTCCTATATTTTAAGAATTTTCAATAACTACTACTCCCTCATTCTCCCAAAGGGAACTGCTAGACTTGCTCTAATGCCCTCCCCCCACTCGCACCCCTAGCCCCCTTCCCTCACCTGACCCCCCCGCTGTTGTTGCACATCGGAACCATGTTCTTTTCATCCTCTAGTTTACTAGGGACACCATGAGTAACCAGAAGCTCTTCGTTGGCCTTGACGTGGGTCAAATCCCTCGTCCCAGCATGGTACATGCGTCAACTCCCTCATGCACCAAACCTAACCCACACCGTATCAGATCTGCTTCACCGACGCCGCCATGCACTACACATGATCATGTTCACCGACGCCGCACTAGAAACACACCGATCTGCTTCAAAAAGCCTACCAACAACAACGTGAGTTGCTGCGTGACACCGCAAAGTTCTATGGTAAGTACCTTGTTTTAGTTTGATGTTCTTGGTAATTAGCTTGTTCATCTGAGTTTTGCTAAAATAAAGTATTTCCCATTACGCTATATCTCTAGGATACCCATGTTGAATTAATTGTATAGTTTATATAAGCCACGACATGTTTAGTTGCTTCACTCATGTCTATCTAACATACATGATTAGTACTCCATAATGATTCACTTGCATTTGGTCCAAGGCAATATATTCTTTTGTCAATGATTAAATCAACTCCACACTATGAATTTGCGAGATCCAATAGTTATAGGTTACATAGAGTGTTAGCTCTCGATTCCTCTGACTATTGCTTCTCTAACTGCAGAATGATATGATTGTATACATGAGGCAAGCATAGTTTTAATCTCTTATTTCGTTATGTATGTAGTCTGTAGGAACACGATCTATAAATTACTTGTTTGTCACTAATATTACCTATCTGTTAAATAATGTAGCCAATATTCAATTACTCATTTCTTTGTATTGTACACAAAAAAGATCGCATTTTATTGTACTGATAGTCTATATTAGCCTTATAACCACTAAAAATTTCGCTTCTTCTTTTATTTTAATTTTGAGTTTATTGATGACTAAAAAAGTCCACCAACCGCACTTAAAGATACAATAGTCAGAGCAAGGCAACATAGAGAATCTAGTTTTCTACTTGTGGCGGTTTTTTTATTAATCTTATCTCCAACTGCAAAATGATCTAGCTAGTTTATATGTGATACATGATTACTTGTTTTTCTTATACGTAAATGTTTCTTGTTGTCTCGGACAGTTATAGGAAAAGTATTCTATTGTGCTTCTTTTGGCTGTGTATTTGCTGGAATTCATTTTCCTTTTTTGGCTATTCTATGAAGTTTTAAAATTCTACCTGCTTGATTCATTATATGCATGTTATCCATACTCTATATAATTCAATCTCTATGAGCTACTTCTATTAATTGCTTCCTTTGTTATATCTAGACAAATGATGCTTTCCAAATTCTTCGACAATGTACTATGTGGCGATGTAACCTATTTTGTCTTAGTTGAAGACTGCAAATAAAGCTGTTCAGGTCGAAGGGAGCAGCAACACTTGTGTTGACACTATTCCGGATATTGTTTCTAAATTATTGATAGAAAGTGAGAAAGCTGAAAACTCCATGATTCTATTGATATTCTTAGGAAGAAAGGAACTGAATAAGCTGCAATACTCAGTAGAGGTCGCAAAAATATTACAATACTTACCCTAAGCACTGTTAAGCATCTTGTTCCTGGTCTAAGCAGTGACCTTAGTAACTCAATGTTTTATCTAGTTCTTTGCAAACTAACTTTGGCAGAAAAGAGGAAACTGCCAGACTCCAAGAGTATAATGACATGATTAGAAAGAAAACACAGGTATCAGATACTAACATCTCTAAAATACGTCAACTACGTGAAAATATCTTGTCAATATCTAACTTCCATTCACTTGATACACTTCTTTCTAAGGAAGCTCCTGAAGCATAACTTCTACGACTCGAGTTAACTCTGATCCATGTGTACTGCTTCACTTTATTTCATGTATTTTTTGGAGCTTATGTAATAATTTAAATTCTTTATAGCTCATGTTATTGTTCTTTTAACGCACTTTCGTTACTTATGTCTGATTGGCCAACATAATAGACTAGTAAATTGGGCGTTCAGTCAACACAATAAACTAGGATTATGTTTAGTAGTCCTTGAATGGGATATTGTTGACCAAAACAGTAATGGGCAGGAATAGTTTCATGTTCTTCAAAATGTCAGTCGGGCTGCAGAATTTACCATGCCCCTACTATGTTTTAATGTTTCAATTGGAGGTACTATTCCCAATTTCTGCGCAATTATGCTCATGGATGTGACAATCGACCTTGAATTCCTGGACAATTAGCATATGGTCTACTACCTTTTAACTATATTAGTAGATAGATGGTAGACAAATTCAAAATCTCAACCCAGCGGCCAAAATCACCCACCAAACTTAAAGCATTTTCTGCCCCATCGTTTCAAAAACTTTGAGGCAAAATCTCCTACTGGGAGTGCCATTTTTCTATTTGTAGATAGACGCAGGCTAGCTAAATTCAGAATCCTGATTGATAGGTAAAATCACTGTAACACCACGGTTCTGAAAAGACCGTGGCTTCTATGTGACATGCCAATACCTGGATCGGTTCATTGGCCCACAATAGAATAAGATGAATAACATAGCAAAATATCCGTGTATCATAAATAACGAAGATCCAGAGTACCATCATTACAATAAAAGCTTAGCTCAAGGCTAGCTCAAATTATTCAAGTAGCAACATAAATAAAGCAAATCCTCCATTCTTCAAATTGCCCACAAGTGAACAAGTGCCGAGTGGAGTACCGTGGCCTATATCGATTACTCGGAATCGGAATATCCTGCAACATGAAACGTAGCAGCCCTGAAGGGTCAATACATGAAATGTATGGCAAGTAGAGATAGTAAAGGAGACAATAGTGCTAACTTCTACATGCATATTTGGCAAGTGGAGTTGTGGCTAGCTTGCATTTGCAAATACCTTTGTCCTACTTTCATAAACAGTTTTTGATTTTCTTTGAAAAGATCCCAATTAAGTTAACCCAACAACATTAAAGCAATTGTGAAATTAGAATGAGCGAGAAACATGTCATGGAATCAATATCAAGCGACTCAGTCGTCCATAACCGGGTACACGGCTAATCGATTAGATTATACACCCTGCAGGGGTTAGTACACTTTACCCATGTGACTTGGCCATCCCAGCTCGTACCATCACTCTCAATTTGGGTGATGATAGGGAGAAGTCCAAGAAGAGACTGTTCGGGAAGTAGCTCCCCAATCCCGACGCGCACCGGTCCAACCTACCAAAATTCTACATCTCTGGATACGCGGGTTCGGGTTACCACAACCTACTAAGTCCAACCAACCCCCCATTTCATTATTGGCACATGGTTGTACACGTAAGCTATAGAATAAAGAAGCCAATCATTTTCTCTTGATACCTGGGTGCCTTTCCGCAATGATACCACCAAAAATTATCAATCCCATCACACCCAGGAGATTCATTGATTAAGTTGTTTTAGTTTTCGCAAACCAACACATTTGGAAACAACTTTCCATGATGTAACCCAGCTCTCATTCATCATAGCATGGCTAAGCACATCTACCAACGGCGGTTCATCTACAAGGAAAACCCTACCACATAATAGGACATAGCATAGCGATAGTATCATCCTACACATGCATCTACAAAATACACGACAATGCATTAAAAATAGTAGGACAATATTATGAACAAAGTAGCATCTACTTGCCTTGGTTGTAGCTGTCGGAGGAACAATCCACACACGAGAAAGCGTTGCACTCGTCACAATCTACACGATACAATTGCAATCATAAACAAACCATCCACAAGCATATGCAACAAAGATGATGCAAGAATGCATGCATGACAAGTGGTTTGATGCTACAGCAGCACCACATAATCTTATTCAGTAACGCCACTGAATGCATGCATGGAAAATAATTTTAGCGCAAGGAAAAACTATTGTGCAATTTATAATGCTCAAAACTAGAGCTAGAAACCAAATAATTCACTACTGTTAACCTACTATTTGTAAAATCTTGAGAAACTTCTATTGTGTAGGCATTGCTAATTAGGAACAGTACCAATTGGAATTTCTCAAAAAGGAATTATAAAACTCCCTGAGTAATTAAAATACTGCAGAAAGCCACTAAACAGTTTCTGCAAAAGTTTTTACTATAAGCCTACCCTTTTAATTCACTTTGAGATTCCCCTTGTTCTACTGAATCCAGGGACATATTATTTGCAATTTTTGGAGTTACAGATCTTTTTCTATGAATTAATTACTCCAAAAAGGCCATTGACTCTTTTGATTAATCTGGACAAAATCTTGCTGCAAAAGTGTAAAACAAAGGTACATCAAGATTCTACATGACTTACTGAACCTACACATATTTTATTTGCAATTTTTGGCCTAGTAGATTAATTTCTACGAATTTTACAAGATTCTACTAATTTCTGCAAATTCTAAATCGATTTTAAATCAAAAGGGAATATTCTAGGAATATTCCCTGCTGACTCAGCGCTGACTCAGCGTGGGTTGACTGGTCAACCAGTCAACCACGCGGTCTCCACACGATCTGGGCCGTAGATCGAGGATCCAACAACCAGGGAGGGGTGGCGGCGGCGGGGCTTACCGGCGAGGTCGACGGCGAGGCTCAGGCGGCGTCGGCGAGGTCCCGGCGGTGGCGGAGGGCGGGACGGGGTCGGGGGAGTGGCGGCGGACCTTGTCGAGCTGGCGGCGGGGTCTAGCGCGCGTGGAGGCGATGGCGGCGGGCCGGCCTTGGTGGCGGCACGGCTCCGGCGGTCGTCAGGCGGTGTCGGGCGTCTCCTGCACGGAAGAAAGGGCGAGTCGTCGGGCCGACGACTGGGCGCCTCACGGCGAAATCGGGGCGAGGGGAGCTCGGGACCGAGATCTACCGAGCGAAGGCGGCGGCGGCGAGCTCCAACTCCGGCAAGGAATTGCGCACGGACGGCGGCGCGTTGGCGAGGGTTTTCGGGGGGGTTCTCGACGAGGAGGGCGAGGGCTTTAAGGGGGTGCCCGCGATGCGTGCAAAGACGCTCGGATCGGGCGCCAGGTGGCAGCGGCTGGGCTCGCGCTCGCCGTTGTTGGGCGGCAGCAGCTATCCGCCGCGCGGGCGGCTGCTGGTTGCTGCTGGGCTGGCGGCCCAGCAGGCTGCGCTCCCCTTTTTTTGTTCTTTTTACTTTTCTAATTTCTGTTTAGTATTTCCACCGTAACTTTTTCATACGAACTCCGAATTGGGTGAAACTTGTTCCTAAATTTTTCTAAAATCTAGGAGATCAACCTAGGGTCAAGTGGTATTTGATTCCACTAGTCTAGAGGGGTGGAAACCCCAAGTCCTAGTATACCCTCCCGTAGAAGCATTTTAGTAAAATAAAATAGGGTTTTGAAAATAGTGTTTTGCCGAATCATTTCAATCGAAAGTTTTGCATGGATGATTATGATGCAATGCCATGAATGATATGCAGAACCAAATCAAAAATTTGGGATGTGACAAGACTAACCCCCTTAAGATGAATCTCGTCCCCGAGATTCGGCGCGGCTAGCGAATAGGTGCTGGTAGTCCTCTCAGATGTCATCCTCACGCTCTCATGTGGCTTCCTCTTCGGTGTGGTGGATCCATTGCACCTTGCAAAACCTGATTGTCTTGGTACGAGTAATCCTCTCGGCTGTCTCTAGAATCTTGACCGGCTTCTCCTCGTAGGTCAAGTCATTCTCAAGCTGAACCTCCTCTAGTGGCACAGTGTCTCTCAATGGTGTATCCACCATCTCCGGATGGCACTTCTTCAGCTGGGACACATGGAACACATTGTGAACAGCGGACAAAGTCTCTAGCAACTCCAACTGATAAGCAACTTCTCCCTTGCGTGCTAAGACCCGATACGGTCCAATAAACCGAGGTGCCAGCTTACCCTTAATTCCAAATCTCTTGATTGCATGAACTGGCGACACTCTGAGGTATGCTCTATCACCTATCTCATACACCACTTACTTGCGCTTGGCGTCAGCGTAGCTCTTCTACCTTGATTGTGCTACCTTCAGCCTGTCCCTAATCAAGGCGACCTTCTCCTCAGCGTCCTTGATCAAATCAGGTCCAAACAGCTGACGTTTCCCTACTCCATTCCATAGCAATGGTGTCCGGCACCGTTTCCCATACAATACATCAAACGACGATGTATTGATGCTGGTTTGATAGCTGTTGTTGTAGGAAAACTCAGCATACGGCAAATTCTCATCCCAACTAGAACCATGAGCCAAAGCGCAAGCTCTCAGCATGTCTTCCAAAATCTGATTCACCCTCTCGGTCTGTCCATCAGTCTGTGGGTGAAACGCTGTGCTAAACTCCAATCTAGTCCCAAGAGACTCGTGCAGCTGGCGCCAGAAGTGTGAGGTAAATTGGGTGCCTCTATCTGATACAATGCTCTTGGGAACTCCATGTAGGCACACAATTTTGTCCATGTAGATCTTGGCCAACTTTGCACTCGTGTAGGTCGCCTTCACCGGTATAAAGTGGGATACCTTGGTCAAATGGTCGACCACTACCCAAATGGAGTCATAACCTGACCTGGTCCTGGGCAATCCTGTGATAAAATCCATTCCCACTCTATCCCACTTCCAATCCGGCACGGGCAACGGATGTAACAGTCCTGCTGGCTTCTGGTGCTCCGCCTTCACTCGGCTACATACATCACATAGGGCAATATGCTTGGCGATGTCTTCCTTCATGTTATTCCACCAAAATCTGCTTTTCAAATCCATATACATCTTTGTATTGCCCGGATGTATGGAATATGGCGATTCATGAGCTTCCTGCAGAATCAACTTCCTTATCTCCGGGTCGCTGGGCACACACAAACGATCTCCATACCACAAGGTACCATGCTCATCCTCGCGAATATCGTTTTCTCGATTTTCCTTCATCTTTTCCTTTATCTCTTCTATTTCCTTGTCTCCTACCTGAGCCTTCCTGATTCTGTCTTGTAGCATTGGTTGGACTTCCATTGCTGCCAAGTATCCTTCAGACACTACCTCCAGTCTAAGGTCCTTGAATTGCTTGCACAAATCCTCGGGCAATTCCCCAATTGTCAAACCATTGGCATAAACCTTCCGGCTCAGAGCATATGCTACTACATTTGCCTTTCCTGGGTGGTATTGCAGATTCATATCATAGTCCTTGATAAGTTCCAACCATCTCCTTTGCCTCATATTCAGTTCCTTCTGTGTAAATATGTACTTCAGGCTCTTGTGTTCGGTGTACACATCACAGTGTTTCCCCATCAAGTAGTGCCTCCATACCTTGAGCGCATGAACCACTGATGCTAATTCCAAATCATGCGTGGGATAATTCCTCTCATGGTGTTTAAGTTGCCGCGAGGCATACGACACCACTCTCCCATCTTGCATCAGCACACTGCCAAGTCCCTGTCGAGAAGCATCACAGTACACTTGGAAATCCTTCTGAAGATCTGGTAAACACAGAACAAGCGCGGTCACTAGTCGACGCTTTAGTTCCTGAAAGCTGGCTTCACATGCATCCGTCCATTCAAACTTCCTCTCCTTCTTCAGAAGTTCTGTCATCGGCTTAGCAGTCTTGGAGAAGTTTTCAATGAATCTCCTGTAATATCCAGCAAGTCCCAAAAAGCTTCGTATCTCTCCCGCATTATTGGGTGCTTCCCACTCAGTTACTGCAGTCACTTTGCTTGGGTCAACAGCGACTCCTTCTCCTGACACCACGTGTCCAAGAAATCCAACAGTGTTAAGCCAGAATTCACACTGAATTTGGCATACAACTTGTGTTCCCTCAGCTTCTCCATAATCAGTCGCAGATGTTTCTCATGCTCAGCATCATCCTTGGAATATATTAGTATGTCATCAATGAACACCACCACGAACTTGTCCAAGTACTCCATAAATACCTTGTTCATCATGGTCATGAAATATGCCGGGGCATTCGTTAGTCCAAAAGACATAACTGTATACTCATATAAACCATACCTAGTGGTGAAAGCGGTTTTTGGTATGTCCTCCTCCCGGATCTTCAATTGGAAGTAGCCCGATCGCAGATCAATCTTGCTAAACACCTTTGCTCCTTCCAGTTGATCAAACAAATCATTTATGTTCGGTAGGGGGTATTTGTTCTTGATGGTCACCTCATTCAGCGAGCGATAGTCCACCACTAATCTCTTGATGCTGTCTTTCTTCTCCACAAACAGAACAGGTGCACCCCATGACGATGAACTAGGCTGAATGAATCCCTTGTCCAGCTGCTCTTTCAGCTGCTTCTTCAGTTCCTTCAGCTCATCCACATCCATCTTATATGGTCTCTTTGCTATAGGTCCTGTTCCCGGCATCAGGTCGATGAGAAACTCCACTTCCCTGTCAGGTGGCATCCCTGGCAGTTCTTCCGGGAACACATCGGGGTAATCCTTAATCACAAGCACAGTATCCATGCTAACCCCCTTAAGAGAATTCAACTTACACCTTCCCGGTCATACAACCGACTTGAACCTAATTCTCTTACCATCCGGGGTTTTGAGTGAAACAGCTCGCTGCGCACAATCTATGTGTTCCCCATGCACAGACATCCAATCCATACCCAGAATAACATCTAACCCTTGTGATTCCAACACTACCAGATGTGCAATGAAGTTGTGTGCTCCAATCCTCACATTTAAGTCGCAGCATCCCGCGCTAGCTATCATATCTCCTCCAGGTGAGCTTACTCTAATAGACTCTTTCATAGACTCAGTAGGTAGCTTATACTTATCCACAAATGCCCTTGATATGAATGAATGCGATGCACCAATATCGAAAAGTATAAGTGCAGGGTGAGCATTGATTGGAAACTTACCAATCACAAGGTCAGGCTCATCTGGGATCTCCTCCACATTCATGTGGTTCACTGTGTCCTTCTGGTTGTTGGTTGGCTTCAGTCCCTTCCTCTCCGGACAGTTGTCAGCATAATGTCCCTTCTGGCCACACTTGAAGCATGTCACCTCACTCAGATCCTTCTTCACAAAGCTGCGATCACGGTTGCGGTCATGCCCACTATGTCCTCTAGAATGGTGAGAGTGTCCTCCCTTGTGGCTGTGGTGGCTGCTCTTGTGGTTGTCATGGCGATGTCCATCGCCTCCATGGTGATGAAGGTCATGGCTCCCATGGTCACTCCCTCCATGCTTGGAGTACCCATCATAAGAAGTGCGAGACTTGTGGTGAGAACCAGAGTGGTGATTGCTGCTCTTTCTCTTGCGGTTTTCCACTTTCTTGTGCTTCCCTTCCAAGATTCTGGCCTTATCCATAAGCTCCTGGAAAGTGGGGCAATAAACCACCAGTAGCAGCACTGAAAGCTCATCACTGAGGCCATCCAGGAATCTCTCCCTCCTTTTTGCATCAGTGTCAACATCCTCAGGTGCATAACGGGACAGGTTGTTGAACTCCTCAATGTACTCATCCACGGTGCGGTTGGTTTGGCGCAAGTTGCAAAACTCCTTCCTCTTCAGGCTCAGAACTCCTGAAGACACGTGGTTGGTCTTGAAACCTTCCTCAAACATTGCCCAAGTCACGGTGTCCAGTGGGTGGGTGATCTGAAAAGTGTCCCACCAAGAAGCGGCTGGTCCCTCCAGTAGGTGAGCGGCAAACCTCACCTTCTCAGCATCAGTGCATCCAACAGTTACCAGATCCTTGTTGACTGAACGCAACCAGTCGAGAGCAACCATTGGTTCTGTTGCAGTAGAGAACTTAGCTGGCCTTAGCCTCAGAAACCTGGTGAGAGCATCTCCCTGAGGCTGGTTGTTCCCATTGTTGTTGTTGTTGTTGTTGTTGTTGTTGTTGTTGTTCTGAGCTTCCATGAACTGGGTCATAACTTGGGTCAGCTGTGCCTGAGCTGCCATGAGCTGCTCCAACTCAGTGGGTTGACGGCGGGGAGGCATCTGCGGTTCAACACAGGTAAGCTTAGAAAGAATCAACTACGATAACAGGATTCTACCCAATGCATTATGATCAAACAACAACAAACAATAGCAGACAATCGCAAGCAAGCAACACATCAACAAACAAGTGATCCAGCAACATCCCAGGGGTTATCCTAGCAGTATATACCTACTGAAATAGTTTTTAGAAGAGTTGTCAATGGTTATCTAAACAGTTGATCAACAAAGCATTAAAAACAGCAATCTGCCAGAACAGTCCAGCAGTGTTCACGAATTTTTCTACCTGACTTAGACTCGTCAGGAATTTTAGCTGATTTTTGTGCATACCATACAAAGAGTTTCGAACCAGCGCTATTGTTTTCAGATTTTTCCCAGATACCAGTAAAATATGAAAAATCGTACAGTACTGCTGTATCAGCAGAAAACTGCAGCGAAAATAACACAGATATTAACCAAACTTGCCATAACTCTTTCTTAAAATTTGCACAAATAATTCCTGGGATATTGGAGTACACAAATAAGCAACTAAACACTCTTAAACTAACAGTAACTAAGTTTTGCATCGATCGAGACTAATCCTAACGATTTTTTTCCTAACAAGGACTATTTGGTGGACTTCTATCTACTTCTTGAAGAGGTTGCCGTAGGTCCTTGCACTCATGCGTTGGCGTTTCTGTCCACGAACCAACCATGGCGGCGGAGTGTACACCTCTCCTGAGTCATCACTTGAAATCTCAAACTCCACCTCTTCTGGATCCTCCTCTTCTTCTTCACTCTCTGCTGCAACTGCAACAGCTTCATCTCCTCCACCATCATCGTCTCCATCATCATCATCCTCGTCCTCATCATCATCGTTGTTCCCACTGTCATCATCATCATTGTTTCCACCATCTCCATTGTCATCATCAGAGGGTGGATTTAGCTATGCTTGGAGAGCGGCAATCTGGGTTGCCATGGCTTCAATAGTTTGATCCCTTTCCTGGACGGTCCCTTGCAACTGTTGTATGTTCTGGGTGTTTTCCTGCACAGTTCCATGAAGATGAGCTATGGTTGCATCCCTGCCTATCAGGGCATTCTCCAGAACTCCCACAGCTTCATGCAAGGTGTCAATCTCCTGTCCTTGGACCACCATACCATTGCTGGCAAAATCTGCAATCTCCTTTACCATCATCACTTTCTCAGCTAGAGCCCCATTCTCCCTTTCCATGTCCTCTATGTGCCTCCGACGGGGCGGCATGTTGTTCCTGTCGCCCGGAGTAACCACAATGTTCCCATCTTCATCGCGCCTCCCATAGTCACGGTAGGGTGAGTCTGCTGGCAGTAGGTGTCGGACATGATGGCACTGGCGAGACAGGGTTTCATGCATGGCCAAGTTTATTCCAAGTCCCTAGTTGCAGTATGTCTTGGTGTAGATCAGATGCATAGGGTTTGGCAAGGCGTCATCTCTGAATATGAAGGTGGTGATCTCCCACGCATCCTTACCATATCCATAGGTATACAGCCTTCTTCCCTTGAACATGGGTAGTGGTAATCCCAATGATTGCGAGAGTTGTGCTAACTGTCTTGCAAAGGGCCTTGGTGACTCCATGGTTGCATACTCAGTCCTGACTTCTCCCATCTATCAATTAAAAGAGGAAAGTGTGAGAATAGCATATGGTAAGAATTTACGAGAGTGAAAGGCATAAGATGAAAGACAAAGTTAATATAAGCTTTAATAATTCTATGGCTTCCTAATCCAATCCTAGGTCACGATCCTACAGTCGACACACAGGCTTTGATACCATCTTATAACACCACGGTTCTGAAAATACCGTGGCTTCTATGTGACATGCCAATCCCTGGATCGGTTCATTGGCCCACAATAGAATAAGATGAATAACATAGCAAAATATCCGTGTATCATAAATAACGAAGATCCAGAGTACCATTATTACAATAAAAGCTTAGCTCAAGGCTAGCTCAAATTATTCAGGTAGCAACATAAATAAAGCAAATCCTCCATTCTTCAAATTGCCCACAAGTGAACAAGTGCCGAGTGGAGTACCGTGGCCTATATCGATTACTCGGAATCGGATTATCCTGCAACATGAAACATAGCAGCCCCGAAGGGTCAATACATGGAATGTATGGCAAGTAGAGCTAGTAAAGGAGACAATAGTGCTAACTTCTACATGCATATTTGGCAAGTGGAGCTGTTGCTAGCTTGCATTTGCAAATACCTTTGTCCTACTTTCATAAACAGTTTTTGATTTTCTTTGAAAAGATCCCAATTAAGTTAACCCAACAACATTAAAGCAATTGTGAAATTAGAATGAGTGAGAAACATGTCATGGAATCAATATCAAGCAACTCAGTCGTCCATAACCGGGGACACGGCTAATCGATTAGATTATACACCCTGCAGGGGTTAGTACACTTTACCCATGTGACTTGGCCAGCCCAGCTCGTACCATCACTCTCAATTTGGGTGATGATAGGGAGAAGTCCAAGAAGATACTGTTCGGGAAGTAGCTCCCCAATCCCGACGCGCACCGGTCCAACCTACCAAAATTCTACATCTCTGGATACGCGGGTTCGGGTTACCACAACCTACTAAGTCCAACCAACCGCCCATTCCATTATTGGCACATGGTTGTACACGTAAGCTACAGAATAAAGAAGCCAATCATTTTCTCTTGATACCTGGGTGCCTTTCCGCAATGATACCACCAAAAATTATCAATCCCATCACACCCAGGAGATTCATTGATTAAGTTGTTTTAGTTTTCGCAAACTAACACATTTGGAAACAACTTTCAATGATGTAACCCAGCCCTCATTCATCATAGCATGGCTAAGCACATCTACCAACGGCGGTTCATCTACAAGGAAAACCCTACCACATAATAGGACATAGCATAGCGATAGTATCATCCTACACATGCATCTAAAAAATACACGACAATGCATTGAAAATAGTAGGACAATATCATGAACAAAGTAGCATCTACTTGCCTTGGTTGTAGCGGTCAGAGGAACAATCCACACACGAGCAAGCGTTGCACTCGTCACAATCTACACGATACAATTGCAATCATAAACAAACCATCCACAAGCATATGCAACAAAGATGATGCAAGAATGCATGCATGACAAGTGGTTTGATTCTATAGCAGCACCACATAATCTTATTCAGTAACGCCACTGAATGCATGCATGTAAAATAATTTTAGCGCAAGGGAAAACTATTGTGCAATTTATAATGCTCAAAACTAGAGCTAGAAACCAAATAATTCACTACTGTTAACCTACTGTTTGTAAAATCTTGGGAAAATTCTACTGTGTAGGCATTGCTAATTAGGAACAGTACCAATTGGAATTTCTCAAAAAGGAATTATAAAACTCCCTGAGTAATTAAAATACTGCAGAAAGCTACTAAACAGTTTCTGCAAAAGTTTTTACTGTAAGCCTACCCTTTTAATTCACTTTGAGATTGCCCTTGTTCTACTGAATCCAGGGACATATTATTTGCAATTTTTGGAGTTACAGATCTTTTTCTACGAATTAATTACTCCAAAAAGGCCATTAACTCTTTTGATTAATCTGGACAAAATATTGCTGCAAAAGTGTAAAACAAAGGTACAGCAAGATTCTACACGACTTACTGAACCTACACATATTTTATTTTCAATTTTTGGCCCAGTAGATTAATTTCTATGAATTTTACAAGATTCTACTAATTTCTGCAAATTCTAAATCGATTTTAAATCAAAAAGGAATATTCCCTGCTGACTCAGCGTTGACTCAGCGCGGATTGACTGGTCAACCAGTCAACCACGCGGTCTCCACACGATCTGGGCCATAGATCGAGGATCCAACGGCCAGGGAGGGGTGGCGGCGGCGGGGCTTACCGGCGAGGTCGGCGGCGAGGCTCGGGCGGCGTCGGCGAGGTCCGGCGGAGGCGGACGGGTCGAGAGTGGCGGCGGACCTTGTCGAGGTGGCGGCGGGGTCTGGCGCGCGTGGAGGCGACGGCGGCGGGCCGCTGAAGCGCGGGTGGCGGCGCACGGCTCCGGCGAGGTCGTCGGGGCGGCGTCGGGCGTCTCCTGCACGGAAGAAAGGGCGGGGGCGAGTCAGTCGACGACCAGGGCGCTCCCTACGGCGAAATCGGGGCGAGGGGAGCTCGGGACCGAGATCTACCGAGCGAAGGCGGCGGCGGCGAGCTCCAACTCCGGCAAGGAATTGCGCACGGACGGCGGCGCGTTGGCGAGGGTTTTCGGGGGGGTTCTCGACGAGGAGGGCGAGGGCTTTAAGGGGGTGCCCGCGGTGCGCGGAGAGACGCTCGGATTCATGTCGTGCCCGTCTTGGCGTCCGTGCTGTGACGCCACGCCACTGTGTTGTGAACCCCAGTGGCAGCTGGGCTCATGCTGGCTGTTGGGCAATGACTATCAAGCCAAGCTGGTAATTGGCTGCTGCTGGGCTGTTGGCTGGGCTACGCTCCTTCCTTTTTGTTCTTTTTACTTTTCTAATTTCTGTTTAGTATTTCCACCGTAACTTTTCCATACGAACTCCGAATTGGGTGAAACTTGTTCCTAAATTTTTCTAAAATCTAGGAGATCAACCTAGGGTCAAGTGGTATTTGATTCCACTAGTCTACAAGGGTGGAAACACCAAGTCCTAGTATACCCTCCCGTAGGAGCATTTTAGTAAAATAAAATAGGGTTTTGAAAATAGTGTTTTGCCGAATCATTTCAATCGAAAGTTTTGCATGGATGATTATGATACAATGCCATGAATGATATGCAGAACCAAATCAAAAATTTGGGATGTGACAATCACTCACCACCCCAAAAGCATTTCGCGCCCGTCCGTTTCAAAAATTTTGGGGCAAAATATCCCACAGATGGACAACCATTTTTCTATTATTACTTGGATGGTAGGAAAATTTAAAATCTCATTCAAGCGGAAAAATTTACCGCCTATGATGTGTGAATCGAATGCATCTGATTTTATTTGCAAAATTACTCCATATTTATGGATGATCAGTTGATGTGACGCTCGACCTTGAATTCCTGGACATATAGCTTATAGTCTACTAGCTTTTTTATTAGTAGATGCACGCTAGCCAAACTCAAAATCTCAAACGAGCAACAAAATCATCTGCCGATCTTGAAGCATTTATTGCCCCACCGATTTAAAAAAATTGAGCCAAAATATCGCACCGTGTAGTACCATTTTTATATTATTATTATATGTACGCTAGCCAAAATCAAATCTCAATCGAGCGGCAATATCACACAACGTCCTTGAAGCATTTCGCACCCCTCCGTTTTAAAAACTTTTGACTTTAAAATTCCTATTCTACCCTTTGTTCAGACGACAAATGGGCATGCTAAAGTCGGTCGGTTGGGGGCGCGATCGTAATTATGTTTCTTTTCACCTCTATGGTCCCTAATCGTGTAGTTTTTCCTGCTTGCCCTCCCAAAAATCCCAAGCTCATCTATCCCCTCCATGGACACCGCATGCACCAGCCGACGACAATTCCACGGCGGCCTGAGCTTCTTGAGCTAGGTCTCGTGCACCGCCGCTTCACCAGCACCCACCCCACCAGATCTAGTTCATTGGTTCTCTCTACCACAACACCAGAGCTGAGGGCATGATCACCATGCCGATGGCATCATCAACCGCCAAAGCTCAGCTTCCCCGTCGACGAATGATACCCAACCATACCAAAGCCGCCTCACAGGTGTCCACCGGACAGGATCTAGTTCAACGAATTCCATGTCCACCGCTCTATGCACGGGCATCACTGTTCACTACACCGGATCTGCCTCAATGACGCTCTTGTCCACCATTCTCAAGCCGGCATCGACCACCCAAAATCTGCTTCCCCGCAACTGCAGCACCCTCGGTGACCTGCACATCACCCACATGGTACCGATGATGCTTATACGCCTCTCCGACCAAGATAACCAAATCTCCAACCCCTTTTTGTTTTGTTAGCAATATAGCAGGTTCAAGCATGTCACAGTGGATTCCCTGCTCCATAGTTACTGAATTTATCTAGTTCGTCCTGAGCTAAGTTCCTGCTATTATTTCTTCCCTAGCATCATTCTGCTATCATGTAGTACCCGTTTAAACTCATCATACTAGTTTGATTATCATTTTGTTATTGCCATCTGGATCTTTAAAGCTGCAACACTGACTATTTTCTTTTTCTTTGCATAGATCTCAAGAAGGGAATGCTGAACATGTTGGTTTGCACAGCCTCTTGTAGAGGTTCACAAGCGATGTCGTTTTTTCCTTATCTCGTGCTGGTTCATCCTAAACAATGACATAACTATCCTCTACTCTGTAGTTCATTTGTGGTTTGCGTTCCTTCTCTACAAGTTCTAGTATGATGCCATTACAATTTCTATCCGGTTGAATCCTAGCTACGAAAGTAATTGCATGCCTATTGTGTAGCTCACGCAAATTCTGATTCACCCAACGTCTCTTGTATTCTAGGATATACTACAGATTCCATATATATTTGTTCAAATGACCTGGCTAGTTTATATTTGCTGAAATTCTAAGAAACACTCTGTTCAATTACTCAATTAATTTGTAGGCACACTTGTGTAATGCTTGCTTATCCTGTTCTACTGGTTCACAAGCAACACCATTATATTTCATATCTAATGGTTCGTCCTCAGCAGCGGCATAGCTATCCTCTATTGTATATAATTCATTTGTGGTTTGCATTCGTTCTCTACAAGTTCTCTTATGATGTCATTATAATTTCTATTCAGATGATTCCTAGCTACGACAGCAACTGCATGCCCATTTTGTAGCTCATCGCAAATTCAGAGTCAGCCAACATCTCTCGCATTCCAGGATAAACAATTGCTTCCATATATATTTGTTGAATGACCTGGCAAGTTTATATTTGATAAAATTAGTTTGATTGATTTATCATTTCATTGTAGGCACACTTATCTAATGCTTGCTTGTCCTGTTCTACAGGTTCACATGAGATGTCATTGTTCCCTTATATGGTGCTATTTCATCCTAAGCAATGGCATAACTATCCTCTATTGTGTAGTTCATTCGTGGTTTGCGTTCCTTCTCTAGAAGTTCTGGTATGATGCCATTATAATTTCTATCTGGTTCATTCTTACGTACGATAGTAATTGCATGCCATTCTCTGGTATGATTGCTCATTTCATTGTATGTACACTTGTCTAATGGTTGTTTGTCCTGTTCTATAGGTTCACAAGCGACGCCAATATATTTTTTATCTGGTTCTTGTTCGTTGTAAGCAACAACATAACTATCCTCTACTATATAGTTCATTTATGCTTTGTATTCCTTCTCTACAAGTTCTCGCATGAAGCCGTTATAATTTATGTCTGGTTCATTCTTAGCTACGACAGTAACTGCATGCCACTATCTAGTTTATTCTTCTATATATATTTGTTGAAATGACCTAGCTAGTTTATATTTCCTGAAATTCTAAGCCACACACTGTAACTACCTCGGTGAATTACGGTCCTAGTTACAAGCCTGGATGAGCGGAAATGGTTAAAATAGTACGGTGGGGCCCAAATGCCACTCACAGGTAGACCTTTCAGCCGTCCTAACCATTTCCGAACATCGGACAAGAACGTAAGGCGGCGAAGGGATCAACTACATACACAAATGGGTATGTATGCAAGCCACCATACAATGGTTCTCAGAGTCATTCCATCTAAAAAGAAAGGAAATATTGCAACGCCATACAGCAAGATCCAAATATCCTAGATAGATATAATAGTTTAGGATATCTCCTCATACATCAAACATCAGAGTCTCAAGCGGAAGCGGAAAACAAGATCCGAGTACGGATAAGAAGCAAATCGGCATAAGATGCCCCATAAATAAATAGATCCCGCCCACAGATCTCACGGATCCCCGTTCCCGGAATCTCTACACCGAATGATCGTTGCCAACATCGTCCGTCTCCTCCACCCAGTATCCATCTTGCGGGTTTACCTGTTCATCTGAATCAAACAATTTATCGTGTGAGACCCTAGGGGTACTCAGCAAGTCTTTATGCCTCTAAAGGGGACACAACCTGGGGTGACGCAATTGCAGCAAAAGATAAACCCTAACAATTCTATAGATACTCGCTAACCATCCGCCTAACCAGAGATAGACGGATGTCCGTGAATTAATAACAACAGTTATAACAGTAATATCAACAGATCCATCCTCCTCCTCGCTTATCGACGAGGAAGCGGACGAACAACCCCCCATCCGTTGGCAGTTTTATTATCCATTCCATGAGTGTTGCACTATTTACTAGTCAGGTACTTAGTCAAATTAAAAGCGGTACTTTAGTTATTCTTGTCTATGATCGAGAAACTGTGCTCCAAGTCGTCCATAACCGCGGACACGGCTTTGAAAGTTTTACCTGCAGGGTGCACAAATAGCAACACACACTCGATCAACCTCGGAAAAACCAAATCAAAACCCAACGAGGCAGTCACGACAAGCGATCACAGATTCAGAAATATTTCGAGGCCACCCATTAAGCTACCCACAAGCTGGCCGGCTACGAGACGGACTCAAGGTTTGTGGGGACGGTAACGATTGGGAACCGAAAAGTGTGGTAGGCTTGTCGATCTGGAAAACGTGTCACGACCCTAAGCAGTACAGGTGCGATTACCTCGCACAATTTAAATAAAGCGGTAAAGCATGGCATAAGTAAATGCAGGATAGTAAATAAAACCTCAAACTAGTTTGTGGCCCCAAGAAATAAGAATGAATCAAGCTCTGGCTCAGGGGTTCATAAGCCTCCCGGATGTGGATAAGCGAATATTCAAGGAACAGGAATCAAGTACTCGGGTCCTCACGGACACAAGTGAGCATGAAAAACCAAATAGCAGATATTGCTCACCGATGCCACTTTCATTAGTTATCCCATCACTACTCAGGTTAAGTTGTTTAGGTACCTCATTATCCATCAAACACTCACATACCCTACACATGCTGTTCTACTACTCGCATGGCTCAAACAACTCCTGTAGTAATGGCTCTTGGGATGGAGGAACAAGCTTCGGTGGGGTTTAAAAGTAAAGGCTATGCAATACTTGGGATTCAGTTTAATACAATCGCGACTCAATGATGCAAGAATAAGATAGAGGCAATTAGGTGCTATATGTATGCAAGCATGTGGTAGTGCTTGCCTGGCAGCTCAGTTGAAGCGAGAGAAGGATCTGGATAGTGCTCCTGGGTCTCTTGATATATCCCCTGCTCAGCGTCTATTTGAGAAGAACCAAACAAACAGGGGCCAACATAAATAAAGTGCACAAGCATATGAATAAAATGCGACAAGAAAACAATCATGCCGTGATGAATTATGCAAAATTTGCATGGCAATAAAGTATCATGGCATGGGTGAGGTGTGGAATACAAGAAATTAAGCCTTTTATTGAGTTTTGGTCACATTTTAACCTCATATTAGTTGCTGTACACATTATATTTATATGATGCATGCTACCAAACAGATAATGGAATGCATAAACAGAAAGTTCTCGTCGAGCTAATCATTTTAGACATATCATTTGTCAAATTTGGAGTTATAAAACAAAAGTTATTAAATAATTAAGAAAAAGGGCATTTTATTGTAATTTTAATCAACTTGGAATTTTAAGTGTTCAAAATATATTTTGAAGGGCATATTTGAATTCCTCATATTTTTATGATTTCAAAACATATATTATTTGTTTAGTTTGGATTTATATTTTAAAAGTTATTTGAAAACAGATTTGAAATTTGAATTTGAATTAATTTGAAAAAGGTTTAATTAAAACAGATAAACAGAAAGACTTCTCTCACTTGCGCAGATCGGGCCACCGTCAATGACAAGTGGGCCACTTGCTGACCGGACACCGCACAGAAATTCTTACATCACCTTGAGCCTTGCCACAGTGTATGTATGAGTGGGGTCCGAGGCTCTGCTGACCCACACGCCGATGGGAGAGGGGCTTGCCACGCAACAATGAGGAGGCCGAGTTGAGGCCAGAGAAATAGGGGGGCTCTTTTGCAAGATCGTCGGGGTGGCTGGCAGGTGGGGCTCTACGTACCGCGGGTTTAGCCGAAAAACAAGGCAGGGGGTTAAATGCAAAAAGGGTTGCCCGTACTGTTGTTCTTCTCTGCTTACCGACGATCGGTCTTGGCCGACGCAGGTGCGGTGCGTGGGGTTCGATCCGGGACCTAGGGCTACATGGCCGAGGGCAACTGCGGTGGCCTGGGTTTGGTGACGGCTTGGCGGTTGGGGCCTAGATAGGGTTTACATGCGACGCGGCACAACGAGCGGCAGGGTGTCACGAGGCTTAGGGCCGAGGAGAGGTTGGTGGTGTTCGATCGGCTTGGGGCGCGTCGCAGCGGCGAGGATGCAGACGGACCGGAGGCTAGGGTTTGGCGTCGGGCTCGTCGGTGAACCTCGGCTCCGGTCCTTGTCTTCCTCCGTGACAGGTACCGGCGGCCTCCTGGGGATCTCCTCGATCTTCCTTGACACACAGAGCTCCTCGCCACCGGCTGCAGGTAGGGGGAACGGAGGAGACCGACGGTGGCCGGCGAGAGAGGGTAGGTGGTCGTAGGGGAGGTAGGGGCGAAGGGAAGCTGCTGGGGATCTGGGAGAGGCAGAGGGGTTGTGGGGCGGAGGTAAAGCAGATCGGGAGAGGGAGATGCCGTGGGGAGGTGGTGAAGGGAAAAAGGTGGCTCGGGTGCCACCTTTCCCTCTCCTCTTCACGTGCTCGGGTCGGGGCAGGCGGTGTAGGCAGTGGCGGTGGGGGCAAGGTGAGGCAGGGGGAGGCTCGGGCTGGTGGGGCATGCAGGCAGAGAGAGAGCTAGAGGGAGAGAGGGGGTAGGCTCGGGTTAGGGTTTGTACTAGGGTCGGGTTAGGGTTAGGTTTGGTAAAGGTTGGGGTGGGAGGTAGCTAGGGTGTGGCCAGGGAGAGAGGGTGGCCAGGTGGGTGAGAGAGGAGAGAGGCCGAGAGAGAGGGGGAAGCTCGGGTTAGGGTTTTGGAGATAGGGGGAATGGGTCTAGATTAGGTATAGATTAGGAGAGAGGTTTAGAGAGGTGATTAGGTGGAGTGTCCTCTTTTGACAAAGTCAAGCAAGCACATGCCAAGCTCCATCAAGATCTAGACAAGGAAAAGAGGGGTGAGATGAGGTGGTGAGGGCCTAAGCAAGAGCAAACAAGATCAAACCAAAAGGAGGAGAGAGAGATGAGAGATGAGGTGGTTCACCCAAAAATTCAAATAAAGCAAAGGAGGACCAAAGTTGGAGATGGTTGCATGGCCCATGCAAAATTAATTAATGCCATGCTTATTTTGTGAAAACAAAATTATTATCATGGCATTATTTTTATGCACTCCCAAAAGTGGGATTAAGCCAAGCAAAAGAATTTTAAAAGAAAGTTCCAAGTGGAGTAGATGGAGATGGTCACATGATTATAATTGGGACTTGCTAGTGTGTATATTCCACTAGGTGCTTACTAGTCCCAAAATATCCCCACATGAGCACAATTCCATATTAATCCATATGGAAGCTAGGAAAAGGTTCCACTCACAAGGCATGCAAAGGTGGCCATGTGGCTCTCATATATCAATAATGTGAAAACAACATGATGCTAAGATGAGAGCATGTGGAATAGAATTGGATCCATCCCAACCCACATGAGCTAGAGGTAAAACCCAAATAAGGTGCAAAGCTCACATTTAGTTGGATGGTGGAATTATAAGGTGGTGAAAGAAAGGTGGTGGAGTGGAATAAAAGATATACCCCCAACTCAACTTGGGCATGAAACAATATATCAAGAACCAAATACAATATCAAGAGGCAAATACAATTTACAATGCATAAGAGAGAAGATCCAAAACAAAAAGGGTTTTATATGATGCTCAAATGCAAGGTGGCATGATGACATGAGCATGATATAATGATGATGCAACAATTATATGTAGGAAGTAGCATATATATAGACTAGGCTAGTAGCATTGCAATTGTTAGACAATTGGGATGCTACAACTCTCCCCCACTAAACAAGAATCTCGCCCCGAGATTCCTAGGAAAAAGAAAACAACACAAGGAGAGCGGGTGTTCGAACGAAGGTGACCCTCACGTTCCCAAGTTGATGAACAACGGAATAACTTGCTAGACTTGCTGCGAGTCTTGCGTTTTGCTTGAGAAACAACGGTTAGAAGAGTTGAAGGATTGTCGTGAGACAAGAAGGATAGGATGGACATAGCTCCGGTCTTCTCAAGAAACATGATAAAAGAATAGAACCACTTGTGAAAGAAAAAGACAAGATGATGTATCCTGGATAAAGAAAGACACATCATTAAGATTAAAGATTTACCGATACTAGAGAGGATGAGTCTTCGTGTCGCCGGAAGACTAGGTTGGAGAGGTTTTAAACCACTATGACAATAGCATCGTATCTTCTCTCGGATTTAAGAAATGAAGTTCGGAAACAATATTGCCTTCAAACAATAGAGTCCCTTGATATCAACAGAAAGATTTAGTTAGACATCATCGGATTAGATTCTTCTTGCGCCGGTAAGAACCAAAGGATCACACAATTGAGGTGCGCGAATATAACTTCCAGAGACGGATGTGAAGCTAGATCATGGTGGAATCCCGAGAAGCAAAGATTATGGAGGATCTGGAGTTTATTGTAGAGATACTTATTGCTTTATTTAGCCTTGAGGCTATCGCAATAGATTTGCGGCTGATGGTCTCAACCATAATTGGCTTTACCACAGCAAAAGAATTGGTGAAACAAAGAGAGAGATAGTTTCCTTTCATCTTGTTTGGGGATATCGAGCATCGGTAGAAAGACGAGGAACGAAAGGAGTTTGCGTTTGTTTCCACCAGATAAGTGTAGATTTTGCTTCATCTAGAATAGACAGACCACCAACAAGATATTATTGATTACTTTCTTCAAGAGAGCACTCCGGAAAAACAAAGACGGAAGTAAAAGTATCAAGGGATAAAGGCCACTTCTAACTTCCGTGGAATGAGTGAAATCACATTGATTCACCAATTCAATGTACAAGAGCGAATGATAAGAGTAGTGGTATGGTAGCTACTCCATCCCACACTCAAAGCATTACTCCGCACATGAATAAGAAAACCATGCAACCCAACTACTGAAACAGACTGAAGGTATTGACAATAACTCATGGAACTTCGTTAGAAAACAAGGATAGATGCAAACGATTCATCGGATTCATAGATAGATAAAAGTGATGATGTTGTCGTCATGTCGGAAGTACCAAGCCATTGGAAAGATATGAAGGAAGATTACGGGGAACAACTGCAAGATTCAACAGCTACAGAAAAGATAACTCCAACTTGAACAGAAGGAAACAAGATCTGGAAGGTCTTCATGGCCTCCGGTGGATTGAGCATAGACGATAGGGCGAGAGGGTTTTCAAAAGATTACTTGACGAGACAGAGGTGAAAGAACTCCATGTTCTTCTTGAAATGATTGAGAGAGATTTAGCAGTCTTGAGGAAAATCTTTAGCGGAGCGACGATGATAACTTGCCAACAAGGAATAACCCCAGATTGGTTGAAGATGGAGGATGGAATTAACAATGGACTTGCTGATTCCAGAGTTGAAGCAATGTATTTAGCAGAAGGACGTGGTCGAGATAGGTGACTTCAAGAAGCCAGAATTTCCACTTTGGGAACTTTGCACACGGCAGTGTTAACAAAGCTTGAGAGAAAGAGACACAGATGATCTTCCATGTTCTTCCATTGATATCGAATAGGCAAGCATATTATCAACATATACCACCATGGATTAACAGGATATTCCCAGAATATCAAGTTCAAGAGGCGGGAGAAACGAAAAAATGCTCGAACACTTCCTGAGCTCAACGCTCTTAGAAAGATCAATATTAAGAGCACGGGTTCGTGTTGAAAGAGATGCACTGGAAGAATAGATTATCTGGTCCTTCGGAAGAAAAAGAGATGTCACCTGGTTCACATTGTCGATTGGATCACCGGTTACAAAGATAAAGAGATCTTGGATAAGAACCGATGATAGCTCATACCTTAAGCAAAGCTATCAGAAGCGAAAAGATGCAATTCCCTCGTATCCAGGAGAATTGTGCAGATATGGAGTTGAAAAATATGTGCAGCATGATGGATAGATGATAGACCGCCGTAGTGCCTTGAGAAACTCCGGATTGCCAAAGATGCTCGAATATGCATAGATATGATCACGGTGTACTCAAAATCACAGGAGATGGCCGTCACCATTTGGAGGATAGTGTGATTGCATCTTCCATATTCCACTCATGATAAGTGTCATATAGCTATGCTGAGAACCAAATTACAATCACCAGCATCGGATCGAAACATGTTATGTAATTAGCCCAAGAGAATTGGAGATGAAATAAAACTCCAAGATTAAGTGCCGGTGACAAAAGAATGAGTTAGCATGGACATGCTGATAAAAGGGAGATAGATAATGTTTCACACATGACTGGAAAGGAGTGCGGAAACACAGATGTATCAAAGAAAAAATTTCCGCATTTTTCGGCATTAAAATACCAATAGATGCGCAAAAACACTTATCAGGTAGGGATTAGCAACAGATGCTTACACAGAATGTGGAGTTGCTAGAAGGAAGGACACCCTTAAGAAGATGGCACCGGTTAACAAGGAGTCAGGTAGATCGCGCCGGTTTTCAAAAGCCTGTAAGTATGGAATGTACCAACAGTTGATAACCAAAGGCAGATTGTGATAACAAATTGGATGCAACAGATAGACAAGGAATTACACACACACACTTTCTATGGTACTTCTGAACCGAACACGTGAATCCTAGTTTGAATTTTTAAGAAGAGCATTGAAAACGTTACACTTCCTTACCAGAAAAGGGTGGGTGGTTGGGTAAGAAGAAAAGTGGAAGCAGTCCTACTCTTGCGTTTTGTTTTTCCCTAGTATACATAGCTACCAAAAATATTTGCTAGACTGACAACGACCATTTGGCTGAGACCACGAAGGCGGGATGGCTCGATACCAATTGTAACTACCTCGGTGAATTACGCTCCTAGTTACAAGCCTGGATGAGGAAATGGTTAAATAGTAATGCAGTGGGGCCCAAATGCCACTCACAGGTAGACCTTTCGGCCGTCCTAACCATTTCCGAACATCGGGACAAGAACGGGCGGCGTAATCGGCAGGCGAAGGGATCAACTACATACACAAATGGGTATGTATGCAAGCCACCATACAATGGTTCTCAGAGTCATTCCATCTAAAAAGAAAGGAAATATTGCAGCATATACGGCAAGATCCAAATATCCTAGATAGATATAATAGTTTAGGATATCTCCTCATACATCAAACATCGAGTCTCAAGCGGAGCGGAAAACAAGATCCGATGCGGATAAGAAGCAAATCGGCATAAGATGCCCCATAAATAACAGATCCATACAGATCTCACGGATCCCCGTTCCCGGAATCTCTACACCAAATGATCGTTGCCAACATCGTCCGTCTCCTCCACCCAGTATCCATCTTGCGGGTTTACCTGTTCATCTGAATCAAACAATTTATCGTGTGAGACCCTAGGGGCACTCAGCAAGTCTTTATGCCTCTAAAGGGGACACAACACAGGGTGACGAATTGCAGCAAAAGATAAACCCTAACAATTCTATAGATACTCGCTAACCATCCGCCTAACGAGATAGGCGGATGTCCGTGAATTAATAACAACAGTTATAACAATATCAAGATCCATCCTCCTCCTCGCTTACCAGGCGAAGCGGACGAACAACCCCCATCCGTTGGCAGTTTTATTATCCATTCCATGAGTGTTGCACTATTTACTAGTCGGTACTTAGTCAAATTAAAAGCGGTACTTTAGTTATTCTTGTCTATGATCGAGAAAGCTGCTCCAAGTCGTCCATAACATGGACACGGCTTTGAAAGTTTTACCTGCAGGGTGCACAAATAACAACACACACTCGATCAACCTCGGAAAAACCAAATCAAAACCCAACGAGGCGATCACGACAAAGCGATCACGAGATTCAGAAATATTTCAGGGCCACCCCATTAAGCTACCGCAGAATGGCCGGCTCTGAGACGGACTCAAGGTTTGTGGGGACGGTACATAACGATTTGGGAACCGAAAGTGTGGTGGGCTTGTCGACACAATGAAACGTGTCACGGCCCTAAACGATGCAGTGCGAGTACCGCACAATTTAAATAAAGCATAAAGCATGGCATAAGTAGGATAGTAAATAAAACCTCAAACTAGTTTGTGGCCCCAAGAAATAAGAATGAATCAAGCTCTGCTCGGGGGTTCATAAGCCTCCCGGATGTGGATAGCGCAAATATTCAAGGAACAGGAATCAAGTACTCGGGGTCCTACGGGACACAAGTGAGCATGAAAAACCAAATAGCAGATATTGCTCACCGATGCCACTTTCATTAGTTATCCCATCACTACTCAGGTTAAGTTGTTTAGGTACCTCATTATCCATCAAACACTCACATACCCTACACATGCTGTTCTACTACTCGCATGGCTCAAACAACTCCTGTAGTAATGGCTCTTGGGATGGAGGAACAAGCTTCGGTGGGGTTTAAAAGTAAAGGCTATGCAATACTTGGGATTCAGTTTAATGCAATCGCGACTCAATGATGCAAGAATAAGATAGAGGCAATTAGGTGCTATATGTATGCAAGCATGTGGTAGTGCTTGCACTGGCAGCTCGATTGAAGCGAGAGAAGGATCCTAGTGCTCACAGGTCTCTTGATATATCCCCTGCTCAGCGTCTATTCGAGAAGAACCAAACAAACAGGGGCCAACATAAATAAAGTGCACAAGCATATGAATAAAATGCGACAAGCAAACAATCATGCCATGATGAATGATGCACAATTTGCATGGCAATAAAGTATCATGGCATGGGTGAGGTGTGGAATACAAGAAATTAAGCCTTTTATTGAGTTTTGGTCACATTTTAACCTCATATTAGTTGCTGTACACATTATATTTATATGATGCATGCTACCAAACAGATAATGGAATGCATAAACAGAAAGGTCTCGTCGAGCTAATCATTTTAGACATATCATTTGTCAAATTTGGAGTTATAAAACAAAAGTTATTAAATAATTAAGAAAAAGGGCATTTTATTGTAATTTTAATCAACTTGGAATTTTAAGTGTTCAAAATATATTTTGAAGGGCATATTTGAATTCCTCATATTTTTATGATTTCAAAACATATATTATTTGTTTAGTTTGGATTTATATTTTAAAAGTTATTTGAAAACAGATTTGAAATTTGAATTTGAATTAATTTGAAAAAGGTTTAATTAAAACAGATAAAGAAAGACTTCTCTCACTTGCAGATCTAGCCACCGTCAATGACAAGTGGGCCATCTGCTGACTGGGACACGCCATTGAAATTCTTACATCACCGTGAGCACTTGCAGCCATAGTGTATGAGGTGGGGTCCGAGCTCTGTGACCCTACACGATGGGTGAGAGGGGCTTGCCACAGCAACAAGGGAGGCCGAGTTGAGGCCAGAGAAACAGGGGCTCTTTTGCAAGATCGTCAGGGTGGTGGCAGGTGGGGCTCTCTGCATGAGTTTAGCCGAAAAACAAGGCAGGGGGTTAAAAGCAAAAAGGGTTGCCCGTACTATTGTTCTTCTCTGCGCTGACGACCGATTGGTCTTGGCCACGCAGCGCCTTGGCGTGGGGGTTCGATCCGGGACCTAGGGCTCATGGAGGTCGAACCATCGGTGGCCTGGGTTTAGTGATGGCATGGCGGTTGGGGCCTAGATAGGGTTTACATGCGGACGGGAGCGTAGAGACGCCGGCCGACGGGCGCGATCTGTTCGGCAAACGATCGGCGGC
Source organism: Avena insularis (assembly GCA_023614405.1). Classification (NCBI taxonomy): domain Eukaryota; kingdom Viridiplantae; phylum Streptophyta; class Magnoliopsida; order Poales; family Poaceae; genus Avena; species Avena insularis. The sequence goes on from CM042689.1 coordinate 165,694,645, forward strand.
ACCCAGCAGCAATGAGCGAGGTGTCAGCGAGGCTTAGGGGCTCACCGAGGAGAGGTTGGTGGTGTTCGATCGGCTTGGGGCGCGTCGCAGCGGCGAGGATGCAGACGGACCGGAGGCTAGGGTTTGGCATCGGGCTCGTCGGTTAACCTCGGCTCCGGTCCTTCTCTTCCTCCGCGACAGGTACCGGCGGCCTCCTGGGGATCTCCTCGATCTTCCTTGACACCCAGAGCTCCTCGCCACCCGGCTGGGTAGGACGGAGGAGACCGGTGGTGGGCGAGAGAGGGTAGGTGGTCGTGGGAGGTAGGCGAAGAAAGGGAAGGCTGGGGATCTGGGAGAGGCGGAGGGGTGGGGGCGGAGGTAAAGCAGATCGGGAGAGGGAGATGCCGTGGGGAGGTGGTGAAGGGAAAAAGGTGGCTCGGGTGCCACCTTTCCCTCTCCTCTTCACGTGCGGGTCGAGGCGAGGCAGGTGGGTGGCGGTGGCGGGTGGGGCAAGGTGAGGCCAGGGAGGCGGGTGGGGCTGGTGGGGCATGCAGGCAGAGAGAGAGCTAGAGGGAGAGAGGGGGTAGGCTCGGGTTAGGGTTTGTACTAGGGTCGGGTTAGGGTTAGGTTTGGTAAAGGTTGGGGTGGGAGGTAGCTAGGGTGTGGCCAGGGAGAGAGGGTGGCCAGGTGGGTGAGAGAGGAGAGAGGCCGAGAGAGAGGGGGTAGCTCGGGTTAGGGTTTTAGAGATAGGGGGAATGGGTCTAGATTAGGTATAGATTAGGAGAGAGGTTTAGAGAGGTGATTAGGTGGAGTGTCCTCTTTTGACAAAGTCAAGCAAGCACATGCCAAGCTCCATCAAGATCTAGACAAGGAAAAGAGGGGGGTGAGATGAGGTGGTGAGGGCCTAAGCAAGAGCAAACAAGATCAAACCAAAAAGGAGGGAGAGAGAGATGAGAGATGAGGTGGTTCACCCAAAAATTCAAATAAAGCAAAGGAGGACCAAAGTTGGAGATGGTTGCATGGCCCATGCAAAATTAATTAATGCCATGCTTATTTTGTGAAAACAAAATTATTATCATGGCATTATTTTTATGCACTCCCAAAAGTGGGATTAAGCCAAGCAAAAGAATTTTAAAAGAAAGTTCCAAGTGGAGTAGATGGAGATGGTCACATGATTATAATTGGGACTTGCTAGTGTGTATATTCCACTAGGTGCTTACTAGTCCCAAAATATCCCCACATGAGCACAATTCCATATTAATCCATATGGAAGCTAGGAAAAGGTTCCACTCACAAGGCATGCAAAGGTGGCCATGTGGCTCTCATATATCAATAATGTGAAAACAACATGATGCTAAGATGAGAGCATGTGGAATAGAATTGGATCCATCCCAACCCACATGAGCTAGAGGTAAAACCCAAATAAGGTGCAAAGCTCACATTTAGTTGGATGGTGGAATTATAAGGTGGTGAAAGAAAGGTGGTGGAGTGGAATAAAAGATATACCCCCAACTCAACTTGGGCATGAAACAATATATCAAGAACCAAATACAATATCAAGAGGCAAATACAATTTACAATGCATAAGAGAAGAACCAAAACAAAAGAGTTTTATATGATGCTCAAATGCAAGGTGGCATGATGACATGAGCATGATATAATGATGATGCAACAATTATATGTAGGAAGTAGCATATATATAGACTAGGCTAGTAGCATTGCAATTGTTAGACAATTGGGATGCTACAACTCTCCCCCACTAAACAAGAATCTCGCCCCGAGATTCCTAGGAAAAAGAAAACAACACAAGGAGAGCGGGTGTTCGAACGAAGGTGACCCTCACGTTCCCAAGTTGATGAACAACGGAATAACTTGCTAGACTTGCTGCGAGTCTTGCGTTTTGCTTGAGAAACAACGGTTAGAAGAGTGGAAGGATTGTCGTGAGACAAGAAGGATAGGATGGACATAGCTCCGGTCTTCTCAAGAAACATGATAAAAGAATAGAACCACTTGTGAAAGAAAAAGACAAGATGATGTATCCTGGATAAAGAAAGACACATCATTAAGATTAAAGATTTACCGATACTAGAGAGGATGAGTCTTCGTGTCGCCGGAAGACTAGGTTGGAGAGGTTTTAAACCACTATGACAATAGCATTGTATCTTCTCTCGGATTTAAGAAATGAAGTTCGGAAACAATATTGCCTTCAAACAATAGAGTCCCTTGATATCAACAGAAAGATTTAGTTAGACATCATCGGATTAGATTCTTCTTGCGCCGGTAAGAACCAAAGGATCACACAATTGAGGTGCGCGAATATAACTTCCAGAGACGGATGTGAAGCTAGATCATGGTGGAATCCCGAGAAGCAAAGATTATGGAGGATCTGGAGTTTATTGTAGAGATACTTATTGCTTTATTTAGCCTTGAGGCTATCGCAATAGATTTGCGGCTGATGGTCTCAACCATAATTGGCTTTACCACAGCAAAAGAATTGGTGAAACAAAGAGAGAGATAGTTTCCTTTCATCTTGTTTGGGGATATCGAGCATCGGTAGAAAGACGAGGAACGAAAGGAGTTTGCGTTTGTTTCCACCAGATAAGTGTAGATTTTGCTTCATCTAGAATAGACAGACCACCAACAAGATATTATTGATTACTTTCTTCAAGAGAGCACTCCGGAAAAACAAAGACGGAAGTAAAAGTATCAAGGGATAAAGGCCACTTCTAACTTCCGTGGAATGAGTGAAATCACATTGATTCACCAATTCAATGTACAAGAGCGAATGATAAGAGTAGTGGTATGGTAGCTACTCCATCCCACACTCAAAGCATTACTCCGCACATGAATAAGAAAACCATGCAACCCAACTACTGAAACAGACTGAAGGTATTGACAATAACTCATGGAACCGTTAGAAAACAAGGATAGATGCAAAGCGATTCATCAGTTCATAGATAGATAAAAGTGATGATGTTGTCGTCATGTCGGAAGTACCAAGCCATTGGAAAGATATGAAGGAAGATTACGGGAACAAGCGCAAGATTCAACAGCTACAGAAAAGATAACTCCAACTTGAACAGAAGGAAACAAGATCTGGAAGGTCTTCATGGCCTCCGGTGGATTGAGCATAGACGATAGGGCGAGAGGGTTTTCAAAAGATTACTTGACGAGACAGAGGTGAAAGAACTCCATGTTCTTCTTGAAATGATTGAGAGAGATTTAGCAGTCTTGAGGAAAATCTTTAGCGGAGCGACGATGATAACTTGCCAACAAGGAATAACCCCAGATTGGTTGAAGATGGAGGATGGAATTAACAATGGACTTGCTGATTCCAGAGTTGAAGCAATGTATTTAGCAGAAGGACGTGGTCGAGATAGGTGACTTCAAGAAGCCAGAATTTCCACTTTGGGAACTTTGCACACGGCAGTGTTAACAAAGCTTGAGAGAAAGAGACACAGATGATCTTCCATGTTCTTCCATTGATATCGAATAGGCAAGCATATTATCAACATATACCACCATGGATTAACAGGATATTCCCGAATATCAAGTTCAAGAGCGGAGAAACGAAAAATGCTCGAACACTTCCACAGCTCAACGCTCTTAGAAAGATCAATATTAAAACGGGTTCGTGTTGAAAGAGATGCCTTTGGAAGAATAGATTATCTGGTCCTTGGAAGAAAAGAGATGTCACCTGGTTCACATTGTCGATTGGATCACCGGTTACAAAGATAAAGAGATCTTGGATAAGAACCGATGATAGCTCATACCTTAAGCAAAGCTATCAGAAGCGAAAAGATGCAATTCCCTCGTATCCAGGAGAATTGTGCAGATATGGAGTTGAAAAATATGTGCAGCATGATGGATAGATGATAGACCGCCGTAGTGCCTTGAGAAACTCCGGATTGCCAAAGATGCTCGAATATGCATAGATATGATCACGGTGTACTCAAAATCACAGGAGATGGCCGTCACCATTTGGAGGATAGTGTGATTGCATCTTCCATATTCCACTCATGATAAGTGTCATATAGCTATGCTGAGAACCAAATTACAATCACCAGCATCGGATCGAAACATGTTATGTAATTAGCCCAAGAGAATTGGAGATGAAATAAAACTCCAAGATTAAGTGCCGGTGACAAAAGAATGAGTTAGCATGGACATGCTGATAAAAGGGAGATAGATAATGTTTCACACATGACTGGAAAGGAGTGCGGAAACACAGATGTATCAAAGAAAAAATTTCCGCATTTTTCGGCATTAAAATACCAATAGATGCTTAAAACACTTATCGGTAGGGATTAGCAACGGATGCTTACGTAATGTGGAGTTGCTAGAAGGAAGGACACCCTTAAGAAGATGGCACCGGTTAACAAGGAGTCAGGTAGATCGCGCCGGTTTTCAAAAGCCTGTAAGTATGGAATGTACCAACAGTTGATAACCAAAGGCAGATTGTGATAACAAATTGGATGCAACAGATAGACAAGGAATTACACACACACACACTTTCTATGGTACTACAGAAACCCAGAACACGTGAATCCTAGTTTGAATTTTTAAGAAGAGCATTGAAAACGTTACACTTCCTTACCAGAAAAGGGTGGGTGGTTGGGTAAGAAGAAAAGTGGAAGCAGTCCTACTCTTGCGTTTTGTTTTTCCCTAGTATACATAGCTACCAAAAATATTTGCTAGACTGACAACGACCATTTGGCTGAGACCACGAAGGCGGGATGGCTCTGATACCAATTGTAACTACCTCGGTGAATTACGCTCCTAGTTACAAGCCTGGATGAGCGGAAATGGTTAAAATAGTACAGTGGGGCCCAAATGCCACTCACAGGTAGACCTTTCGGCCGTCCTAACCATTTCCGAACATCGGGACAAGAACGGGCGGCGTAATCGGCAGGCGAAGGGATCAACTACATACACAAATGGGTATGTATGCAAGCCACCATACAATGGTTCTCAGAGTCATTCCATCTAAAAAGAAAGGAAATATTGCAACGCCATACGGCAAGATCCAAATATCCTAGATAGATATAATAGTTTAGGATATCTCCTCATACATCAAACATCAGAGTCTCAAGCGGAAGCGGAAAACAAGATCCGAGTACGGATAAGAAGCAAATCGGCATAAGATGCCCCATAAATAAACAGATCCCGCCCACAGATCTCACGGATCCCGTTCGGAATCTCTACACCAAATGATCGTTGCCAACATCGTCGTCTCCTCCACCGTATCCATCTTGCGGGTTTACTGCTCATCTGAATCAAACAATTTATCGTGTGAGACCCTAGGGCACTCGGCAAGTCTTTATGCCTCTAAAGGGACACAACCTGGGTGACGCAATTGCAGCAAAAGATAAACCCTAACAATTCTATAGATACTACTAACCATCCGCCTAACCAGAGATGACGGATGTCCGTGAATTAATAACAACAGTTATACAGTAATATCAAGATCCATCCTCCTCCTCGCTTAAGCGAGGAAGCGGAACAACCCCCATCCGTTGGCAGTTTATTATCCATTCCATGAGTGTTGCACTATTTACTAGTCGTACTTAGTCAAATTAAAAGCGGTACTTTAGTTATTCTTGTCTATGATCGAGAAAGCTGTGCTCCAAGTCGTCCATAACCGCGGACACGGCTTTGAGAAAGTTTTACCTGCGAGGGTGCACAAATAACAACACACACTCGATCAACCTCGGAAAAACCAAATCAAAACCCAGCAGGCGATCACGACAAAGCGATCACGAGATTCAGAAATATTTCGAGGCCACCCATTAAGCTACCAACGAAGCTGGGCGGCTCGAGGCGGACTCAAGGTTTGTGGGGACGGTCACGTTGGGAACCCGAAAGTGTGGTGGGCTTGTCGATACATGAAAACGTGTCACGGCCCTAAGCAATGCAGTGCGATTACCTCGCACAATTTAAATAAAGCAGTAAAGCATGGCATAAGTACAGGATAGTAAATAAAACCTCAAACTAGTTTGTGGCCCCAAGAAATAAGAATGAATCAAGCTCTGGCTCAGGGGGGTTCATAAGCCTCCCGGATGTGGATAGCGCAAATATTCAAGGAACAGGAATCAAGTACTCGGGGTCCTACGGGACACAAGTGAGCATGAAAAACCAAATAGCAGATATTGCTCACCGATGCCACTTTCATTAGTTATCCCATCACTACTCAGGTTAAGTTGTTTAGGTACCTCATTATCCATCAAACACTCACATACCCTACACATGCTGTTCTACTACTCGCATGGCTCAAACAACTCCTGTAGTAATGGCTCTTGGGATGGAGGAACAAGCTTCGGTGGGGTTTAAAAGTAAAGGCTATGCAATACTTGGGATTCAGTTTAATGCAATCGCGACTCAATGATGCAAGAATAAGATAGAGGCAATTAGGTGCTATATGTATGCAAGCATGTGGTAGTGCTTGCCTGGCAGCTCAGTTGAAGCGAGAGAAGGATCTGGGTAGTGCTCCTGGGTCTCTTGATATATCCCCTGCTCAGCGTCTATTCGAGAAGAACCAAACAAACAGGGGCCAACATAAATAAAGTGCACAAGCATATGAATAAAATGCGACAAGCAAACAATCATGCCATGATGAATGATGCACAATTTGCATGGCAATAAAGTATCATGGCATGGGTGAGGTGTGGAATACAAGAAATTAAGCCTTTTATTGAGTTTTGGTCACATTTTAACCTCATATTAGTTGCTGTACACATTATATTTATATGATGCATGCTACCAAACAGATAATGGAATGCATAAACAGAAAGGTCTCGTCGAGCTAATCATTTTAGACATATCATTTGTCAAATTTGGAGTTATAAAACAAAAGTTATTAAATAATTAAGAAAAAGGGCATTTTATTGTAATTTTAATCAACTTGGAATTTTAAGTGTTCAAAATATATTTTGAAGGGCATATTTGAATTCCTCATATTTTTATGATTTCAAAACATATATTATTTGTTTAGTTTGGATTTATATTTTAAAAGTTATTTGAAAACAGATTTGAAATTTGAATTTGAATTAATTTGAAAAAGGTTTAATTAAAACAGATAAACAGAAAGACTTCTCTCACTTATGAGATCTAGCCACCGTCAATGACAAGTGGGCCCTTCTGACTGGGACACAGCGCACAGAAATTCTTCTGTCACCGTGAGCCCTTGGCCATAGTGTATGGCATGTGGGGTCAGGCTCTCTTGACCCACGCCTTGATGGGTGAGAGGGCTTGCCACGCACCTGACGAGGAGCGCCGGTTGAGGCCAGAGAAACAGGGGGGCTCTTTTGCAAGATCGTCGGGGTGGCTGGCAGGTGGGGCTCTACGTCTGTGAGTTTAGCCAGAAAACAAGGCAGGGGTTAAAAGCAAAAGGGTTGCCGTCTTGTTGTTCTTCTCTACGACGACCGATTAGTCTTGACGGCAGCCTTGGCAGCGTGGGGGGTTCGATCCGGGGACCTAGGGCTCATGCTGTGAGGTGAACCTGCGGTGGCCTGGGTTTGGTGATGGCATGGCGGTTGGGGCCTAGATAGGGGTTTCATGCGACGCGGAGCTGCAATGACGCCAGCGCGCTCTGCGACAAATTGTGCGACGAGAGCGAGGGTGTCAGCGAGGCTTAGGGGCTCACCGAGGAGAGGTTGGTGGTGTTCGATCGGCTTGGGGCGCGTCGCAGCGGCGAGGATGCAGACGGACCGGAGGCTAGGGTTTGGCATCGGGCTCGTCGGTTAACCTCGGCTCCGGTCCTTCTCTTCCTCCGCGACAGGTACCGGCGGCCTCCTGGGGATCTCCTCGATCTTCCTCGACACCCAGAGCTCCTCGCCACCGGCTGCAGGTAGGGGGAACGGAGGAGACCGACGGTGGCCGGCGAGAGAGGGTAGGTGGTCGTAGGGGAGGTAGGGCGAAAGGGAAGCCACTGGGGATCTGGGAGAGGCAGAGGGGTTGTGGGGCGGAGGTAAAGCAGACAGGGAGAGGGAGATGCCGTGGGGAGGTGGTGAAGGGAAAAAGGTGGCTCGGGTGCCACCTTTCCCTCTCCTCTTCACGTGCTCGGGTCGGGGCAGGGGCAGGGCAGGTAGGCAGCTGGCAGGTGGGGCAAGGTGAGGCCAGGGAGGCAGGGGGAGGCTCGGGCTGGTGGGGCATGCAGGCAGAGAGAGAGCTAGAGGGAGAGAGGGGGTAGGCTCGGGTTAGGGTTTGTACTAGGGTCGGGTTAGGGTTAGGTTTGGTAAAGGTTGGGGTGGGAGGTAGCTAGGGTGTGGCCAGGGAGAGAGGGTGGCCAGGTGGGTGAGAGAGGAGAGAGGCCGAGAGAGAGGGGGTAGCTCGGGTTAGGGTTTTAGAGATAGGGGGAATGGGTCTAGATTAGGTATAGATTAGGAGAGAGGTTTAGAGAGGTGATTAGGTGGAGTGTCCTCTTTTGACAAAGTCAAGCAAGCACATGCCAAGCTCCATCAAGATCTAGACAAGGAAAAGAGGGGGGTGAGATGAGGTGGTGAGGGCCTAAGCAAGAGCAAACAAGATCAAACCAAAAAGGAGGGAGAGAGAGATGAGAGATGAGGTGGTTCACCCAAAAATTCAAATAAAGCAAAGGAGGACCAAAGTTGGAGATGGTTGCATGGCCCATGCAAAATTAATTAATGCCATGCTTATTTTGTGAAAACAAAATTATTATCATGGCATTATTTTTATGCACTCCCAAAAGTGGGATTAAGCCAAGCAAAAGAATTTTAAAAGAAAGTTCCAAGTGGAGTAGATGGAGATGGTCACATGATTATAATTGGGACTTGCTAGTGTGTATATTCCACTAGGTGCTTACTAGTCCCAAAATATCCCCACATGAGCACAATTCCATATTAATCCATATGGAAGCTAGGAAAAGGTTCCACTCACAAGGCATGCAAAGGTGGCCATGTGGCTCTCATATATCAATAATGTGAAAACAACATGATGCTAAGATGAGAGCATGTGGAATAGAATTGGATCCATCCCAACCCACATGAGCTAGAGGTAAAACCCAAATAAGGTGCAAAGCTCACATTTAGTTGGGTGGTGGAATTATAAGGTGGTGAAAGAAAGGTGGTGGAATGGAATAAAAGATATGCCCCCAACTCAACTTGGGCATGAAACAATATATCAAGAACCAAATACAATATCAAGAGGCAAATACAATTTACAATGCATAAGAGAGAAGATCCAAAACAAAAAGGGTTTTATATGATGCTCAAATGCAAGGTGGCATAATGACATGAGCATGATATAATGATGATGCAACAATTATATGTAGGAAGTAGCATATATATAGACTAGGCTAGTAGCATTGCAATTGTTAGACAATTGGGATGCTACACACACATTGTTCTATTTCTCATTTCATGGTAGGCACACTTGTTTAACGCTTGCTTTTCCTGTTTGTGTTGACGTGATGGTCAATATATTTGAATCAAGGACCAGTAGTAAACTCCAGTTCATAGCTCCCATCGTATCAGTTAAATGAGTAGTTTGCCTTGTTTGATGTATTAACTTGTTATTACTTAGTTTCAAACTACAATTATTATTGTCGCCACCAAAGAGAGGGTTGCAAGATCATATCTCAAGGTTGTTTTCCAATGTAGATGTCACACTCAAAAGGGAGATGCAGGTGATAGATGGAAAAGCAAATTGAGGACTGCTATCAACTCGATTGTCAACTGAAATGCCGAATTTTGTTTCCCTTGAGTTGATAATATGTAATAATTTTAAGTAGTTTGTATTTTATGTAATATCTAGATAAATCGCTTAGTCCATGTAGGCATTTAGTTGATGCCGCCGACACATAGCGGTAGGAGGTACCATACCTGCGCTAGACAGGTCGATTAGGGTATAGTTATTTTCCCATCTTGTATTAGGCTTTGTTATTTGCCCATCTTGTATCAGGCTTTGTTATTTGCCCATCTTGTATTAGGCCGATGATGAATAGTAAAATATGCTCGCAAGCTATACACCTGAAATCGGAATGGGATCTAGAAATGCTGAAAGTGTAAAAGACCATAAAAGTAACATGCCAACCCACAGGCGTGCTTAGTTATAGTAACAGGCCATAATAGTGGAATGCCATAATAGTGATAGGATGAAATAGTAACTGTCCGAAACAGTAACTGGCCAAGATAGTAACAGGCTAAAATAGTAACATGCCAAAACAGTAACATGCCAAAATAGCAACAAGCCGAGACAATGGTAGGCCGAAAATAGTAATGAACCAGAACAGTAACAGACCAGAACAGTAAAAGAGCGAGAAATTAAAAGGCCAAAACAGTAATGGGCTAGAATGATAGCAGGCATGGATAGTAAAAGGGGCAGGATTGTAACAAGCCAGAACAGTAACATACCGAATTTTCACTAGGCCAGAACAGTAACAAGCCGATGGACTTACCAGGCCAGAATAGTAACAAGACATTATATGAGTAGGCCATTTACGGGCCTGAACAGTAGCGGTCCCAAAATTTTATGGGCCACAGTGGGTTAGATAAATGGTTCCATTTCAAACAGTGCAACACTATACAATAATGGGCCAGAAAGTTTACGGGCCAAAGCAGGCTGGCCAAATAGGCACATTTCAAACAACATAGGACGATACAGTAACATACCCTATAGTTTATGGGCCGCACAAATGGGCCCATTTCAAACAGTGTAGGTCGGAACACTAACGGGCCTAAAAGTTTGCGGGACGCAGCGGGCAGCACTAGTGGACCCAATTCAAATAGTGAAGGAAGAAACAGTAAATGGCTGTGATACTATTGGGATATCTTAATGGGCCGGCCCACTTAATAATTATCAGGCCTTGGATGGGCCTGGTTTCTATCACAGTTTCATTGATAGTTAACAACGCTAACTGGCCATTAATGGTGTTCACCACGTGGCAGTTTGCATGACATCAGCAATCAATGCGGTTGGCGAACAGATCTACGACGGAACGACTTTTCATGGCCGAAGGGTGCGATCCGCCACGGTCGGAAAAACCGTGGTAGATTCATTTGTGACGAGGCTTCTACACGAAGGGCATCTGTCATATAAGGCTTTTCAACCACGAAAAACGGGCCTTCAACCATGAAAATTGTCCGTTGTAAAAGGAATTTTTTCTTGTAGTGAATGCTCCTGCAACATTCTCAAGGCTCATGAACTCAGTTTTCATGGAGCATCTTCGTTGTGTACTCACAAGCTTCACGAGAACCGCCTCGATGCAAAGTTCTCCAAGTGCGAATTCTCGCTTCCAAAAGTCACCTATCTGGGCTATGTCATTTCTAAACAAGGTGATGTCTACACACTTCTATTCTTGTAGACATTTGTTGGGCCTCCAAGTGCAGAGGTTTGTAGAACAGCAACAAGTTTCCCTTAAGTGGATCACCCAAGGTTTATCAAACTCAGGGAGGAAGTGGTCAAAGGTATTCCCTCTCAAGAAACCCTGCAATCAAGATGCAAGAAGTCTCTTGTGTCCCCAACACACCAAATACACTTGTCATGTGTATAGATGCACTATTTCCGCGAAGAGATAGTCAAATACAAGTGGTTACAGTGCCATAAAATAGGTTGACGGCGAGGTAAAGACTAAACCAAGCAAACATGCAATAGATGTAGATGTAAATGGTGTTTCAATGTTTAGAAACAAGGTCTAGGGATCATACTTTCACTAGTGAACACTCTCTCATATAAATATCCTCTCTTCATGATACTACTCTTAACTACTCTCCGATTGGACACTCTAATCATCGGTAGGGCTATAACAGCACTCCTCAAAGTCCGCCTTCCCCAATCTAGATAACCCCAAACTGTCACCTTAAGCGCTAGATGGTTCCAACAAACACCACAATTTCATAGAGACATCCAACTCCAAATATAACTCATAACAAATATTCAATCTAGCCAAAGTGCCACACACGGTGTCAGATGAGTATTTATGTAGACTCAAACCTAAATGCCACCATGGTGTGCACGCTGTCACGTTCACACACATGGGGAGAGTAGAGATCTATTGAAGCAGTTGAGTAGCAAGGTAGATCTACTTGATTACAAAGCTCATGATCACAATATGACCATTCATAGAGGGAGAGAGATGAACACATAGCTACCGGTAGATCCCTTAGCCTCGAGGAAGAACTACTCCCTCCTCATCATGAGAATCAGCAATGGTGATGAAGATGGCGATGGAGATCGATGGAGATGGCTCAGGGGCACTTTCCCATCCAGGCAGGGTGCCGAAACAGAGACTTTCTGTCCCCCGAATCTCCCTTGTGGTGGCGGCGGCGCTACGGAGGTCTTTCTGGAAGTATGATGGATATTTTAGGGTTTTCTCCCCGGGGGCTTCTTATAGGCGCAGGAGGCAAGGCTACGAGGCGGCCGGAGGGCCCACACCCTGCCTAGGCGCAGGTCCACCCTAGCCCACGCCTGGGGGGTTGTGGTGGCCCTTTGGCACCTCTCAGTCTCCCCTCATGGCTTCGTGACGCCCACGGTAAAATATTGACTTTGGCTTTTGTCCCGTCCAATTCCGAGAATATTGATTTTCTGCCTTTCTGGAACCAAAAACAGAAGAAAACAGACAACTGGCACTGTGGCATCTTGTTAATAGGTTAGTTCCAGAAAAGATATAAAAACACCTCAAAGTGTAGACAAAGCAAAGCAAAGTAGATACTAGACAAGCATGTAGCAACAAAAATTATAGATACCTTTCAGATGTATCAAGCATCCCCAAGCTTAACTCCTGCTCTTCTTCGAGTAGGTAAGTGATAAAAGAATAATTTTTGAGGTGACGTCCACCATCAAAACCAAGATCAAACAATTTGCAAGCATTGAAAGCTGGGATCAAAGAACTCTAAACATGAGCATGAAAGATGGAGTTCTAACAGTAAGACAAAGTAACTATGCATGCAACATGAAAGGTTACAAATAAAGATCATGAACAACAATGCATGGAAAGACTTTTGTTTGTTTCACATATAGAAAACATAGCATAGTGGCATTCAGCTTGTCCCTCATAGACTAGCAAATAGATGCATAGGAAACCTTCAAAGTTCAAAAGGGTGACTAGAAACAAGTAGCACATGAACAAGTAATATCACAATATGCATTAATCAATAAGTTTTGGGACACTACACGCAGAATGGAAACTATGCTCTCTTAATGGTGCCTAAAAGTATAAGGTGGAGACTCAAATAATAGTGGAAGACAGGCCCTTCACAAAGGGAAGTAGGGATTTCAAGTTTCAAAAATAACATCCAAAAATTATGGTACTTGTTAGTTTTCAGCCCTCATTGCCCCTATCATAAGCATATTGAAGTGATTAAGGTTAAAGTGAACAAACTATGGAGTATATGCTTGAAAAAGTATAAGTTGGCAATCTCAAGTCCCTTGAATACAAGGGACACACCTCATGCTACTCAACTTCAGTCACGTGTATGTTCTTGTCACTGTAAGTATTTGCATATCATCGAGAACCGTCAACGGGGTACCCCTTGCACATGGTACATGAGCTATCCCATAACCAAAATGACAAGACAAGCAGACAATGAGCATCTCAGCAATCTTTTTATTTACTATATGCAAAGCTTTTTATTGAGGATGCTTCATAGATAGCTCACTATGGTGATGCTACAACTTTCCACCATGATTAGGCATGGCTTAGGCTAGCGGCCCAGGCATTTCTCTAACACAAAATACATACTCCATGGACTTAAAAGTTCCCTCTTTATTTCACACTGGTGACATCCATAGACAAAAGAGCATGATATCAACTCATTACAAAGTACAAGTCCAATGTTGAAAACGTTCCCCATGACAGCATGATTCTGCTAATTTCAACGTATAAGTGCAAGCATATACAACATAGATGACACAATGGTTCAAGTTTATTAGGCGCAAAGAATATAAAGTGTTCCATCAAGTTTGTGAGGGCTTTAATCACTAAGTTTTCACATAACAACATATTTTTTAATTGGAAGATAGCTGAAAACAAGAATATCCTGGGAATGGTGTAACACACCATGCATAGGAGTTTATAGTGGACACTTTGGGATAACTTGGTTTCTTGGGAGTTGGAAGCATGAGTAGAGATTACTCATACAAGTGGAGGCTAGCAAAAGACTAGGAGCAACCAACTAAGAGAGCAATAATGGCCATAATCATGCAGAGCAACAAAACAATACTAATCAAAGCATAGAGTGGTACTATAAGTCAAGGACTGAATGATCATAGAGGCTATGGTGACTTGTTCATAGTCATAACATGGTGTGAGCATGTGACAAGTCAACCCAAACAAAGCATCAAAGGAGAATACCGCAATACTATGCTTTTGTATGCTAAAACAACGCATGATTCCTTAAAGTCATTAAGCAATCCTAATTGTTTGGAACAAGTCATGCTACATCAATAATCACTAAGCATAAGGTCAAAACAAGATCTAGCATGACATGATAAAGTTTAAGCCACATTCAAAACAAGCTCCCTTTTGTACCACTATAAGCATGAAACTTTCTACTCTTTTCCAACACCAAACAACTTATTTGAAACAACTCACAAAGATAATAATCAATAAAGATCAGTGAGCTTGTCCCACAAATCTAGGAAAAGTGAACACTCACAAAACAATAAGAGTGAAAACTAGAGTGTTCTAGGCAATGGAAACAGAGTGTGTCTCTCTCCAAAAGAAGTGTGGTGTAACCAACTAACTTACTCAAGCAAACTAAGAAAACGATGACCAAAAAGGAAAACTAAGATGCTCCAATAACAACACAACAATTCATGAAATAATAAAAACGAAGTGTCTAGAAAGACCTGAGATTTTTATTGATGAAGAAGGGGATGCCTTGGGCATCCCCAAGCTTTAACGCTTGTACCTCTTGAATATTTCTTGGGGTGACATGGGGTGGCACCCCCAAGCTTGAGCTTTTGTCCATTCTTCATCTCATTACATCATTCTTTCTCTACACCTGCAAATTTTCCTTCATACAAAACTTCACACAATCTTCATTAGCAACATTAGTGTATTCAAAAGATAATAGACCCTTAGGTAAAGCTTTGTAACAGCAAGACTTTTCACTAAAAACACAAGCTACTGTAGAAACTCCTTAAAAAATCTCAATTTCCCAAAAAGAACCCAAAAAGAAATCAATAACAAGCAAATGCAAATAATGGCAGAAATCTGTCAAAACAGACCAGCGGGTAGAAACCGTTTTTTTCGAAAATCATATGTTGCTCAAATAAAAGAAGTGTTGAATTAACAAAAGTTAGATAACATACTATAGGATTTATTCTTAAACTTCCAGATCAATCCGACTTACAGAGACTTCTCACGAATTTTTATGGTGGAGGACAAAATTCTGTTTTGAGACAGCAACTCCCCAAATCTTACTTCCCTCTCATTAGAGGTAATTATTGGCACAAAAAGCAAACAAAAAGGATAAGGATAGGTCATTACAGAAGTAATAACTTCTGGACTCAAGAAAACTCTTGGGTTATCTCCAAACAAGTACTTTTCTTTAACGCCTTTAAGTTAGGCATGATAGTTTGAGAAGATGCTCACATAAGAAATATGAATTGATTTAAAAGAGAGCATCAAGAAGAAAATTCAAAGAACATTTAAGTCTAACCCACTTCCTATGCATAGGAATATTTTAAAGAAACAAGTCATGAAAGCACAAAGCCACAAGCATAGGAAAGCAAAACAAGTGCAACTTCAAGACTTTCAACATAAAGAGGGGAAACTGAATATTTTTGAGATACATAAAACCATGTTTCCCTCTCTCATAATAAATTTGAGTAGAAACATAAACAAAATTAACAATATAACTATCACATAAAATATTCTTAGCATGAGCCACATGCATATAATAATTATTACTCTCCACATAAGAATAGTCATTCTTATTAATTGTAGTGGCAGAAAATTTAACAAATAGCTATCACTATTATTCTCATCACCATAATCATCAAATATAGGAGGCATATTGTAATCACAATAAATTTTCTTGTCAATATTAGGTGGACTGAAAATATCATATTCATCATTGTAATCATCATATATTGGAGGTTTGGTATCATCATAAGCAATAGAATAGCTATCTTCCAAAGCTGGGGGACTAAAAATATCATTTTCATCAAAACTAGCTTCCCCAAGCTTAGACTTTTCCATAGAATTAGCAATAATGGTGTCCAAAGAATTCATACTAATAACATTTCTATTAGCATGCAAATAAAGTTCCATTGGTTTTTTAATTTTCTCTTCAAACACTTCATGTCCTAACTCAAGATAGATGCTATAGAGCTCTCTAATTTTGTTGTTGTTTTCCATTAAGCCTAACTAGTGATAACAAGAAACAAAAAGACAAAACTGTAGAATCTAAAGGAAATAACTTCGAGCACTCACACCGAAGGATGTGAGTACCTTTTACCTTACCTCCCCGGCAACAGCGCCAGAAAACAGCTTTCTGGCTTGCTGTTGCCGTGAGGTAACGTGTGTGAGTGCCTTTTACCTTTCCTCCCTGGCAACAGCGCCAGAAAATAGCTTGATGTCTACGCACTTCTATTCTTGTAGACAGTTGTTGGGCCTCCAAGTGCAGAGGTTTGTAGAACAGTAGCAAGTTTCCCTTAAGTGGATCACCCAAGGTTTATTGAACTCAGGGAGGAAGTGGTCAAAGGTATTCCCTCTCAAGCAACCCTGCAATCAAGATTCAAGAAGTCTCTTGTGTCCCCAACACACCCAGTATACTTGTCAGGTGTATAGATGCACTAGTTCGGCAAAGAGATAGTGAAATACAAGTGGTAATGGTGCCAGAAAATAGCTTGACGGTGAGGTAAAGACTAAAGCAAGCAAACATGCAACAAATCTAGATGCAAACGGTGTTTCAATGTTTAGAAACAAGGCCTAGGGATCATACTTTCACTAGTGAATACTCTCTCATATAAATATCCTCTCTTCATGATACTACTCTTAACGACTCTCCGGTTGGACACTCTAATCATCGGTAGGGCTATAACAGCACTCCTCAAAGTCCGCCTTCCCCAATCTAGATAACCCCACACTGTCACCTTGAGCGCTAGATGGTTCCAACAAACACCACAATTTCATAGAGACATCCAACTCCAAATATAACTCATAACAAATATTCAATCTAGCCAAAGTGCCACACACGGTATGAACACTGTCACTTTCACACACGTGGGGAAAAACATAGATCTATTAAAGCACAAAGAGTATTTATGTAGACTCAAACCTAAGTGCCACCATGGCGTGCACACTGTCACTTTCACACGTATGGGGAGAGCAGAGATCTATTGAAGCACTTGAGTAGCAAGGTAGATCTACTTGATTACAAAGCTCATGATCACAATATGACCATGCATAGAGAGAGAGAGATGAACACATAGCTACCGGTAGAGCCCTTAGCCTCGAGGAAGAACTACTCCCTCCTCATCATGGGAATCAACGACGGTGATGAAGATGGCGATGAAGATCGATGGAGATGGATCCGGGGGCACTTCCCCATCCGGGCATGGTGCCGGAACAGAGACTTTCTATCCCCCGAATCTCCCTTTCAGTGGTGGCGGCGCTACGGAGGTCTTTCTGGAAGTATGATGGATTATTTAGGGTTTTCTCCCCGGGGGCTTCTTATAGGCGCAAGAGGCGAGGCTGGGAGGCGGCCGGAGGGCCCACACCCTACCCAGGCGCAGGTCCACCCTAGCCCGCGCCTGGGGGGTGTGGTGGCCCTTTGGCCTCTCAGTCTCCCCTTCTGGCTTCATGACGCCCACGTTAAAATATTGACTTTGGCTTTTGTCCCGTCCAATTCCGAGAATATTGATTTTCTGCCTTTCTAGAACCAAAAACAGAAGAAAACATGCAACTGGAACTATGGCATCTTGTTAATAGGTTAGTTCCAGAAAAAATATAAAAACACCTCAAAGTGTAGACAAAGCAAAGCAAAGTAGATACTAAGAAAGCATGGAGCAAAAAAAATTATAGATACGTTTCTGATGTATCAGAAGGCATCTCTATCAACTCGGAAACTATTCGAACAATAATGGAGTGTCTCTCTCTGAAGAATGCCAAAGAAGTCCACAGCTTCCTCGGGTTGGGAAGTTATTGTCGCTGATTCATGCAAAACTTCTCCAAGAGAGACAATCCTCTTACCGATCTCCTCAAGAAAGGGGAGAAAATAAATGGAATTATTTCTTTTTGAGATCACTTGCTAGAGATGCTCAAAGTGAGAGGCAATAACTTTCCAATGATCTCCTCAAGAAAGGGGAGAAAAGAAATGGAATTGTTTCTGTTTGAGATCACTTGCTAGAGATGCCCAAAGTGAGAGGCAATAACTTTCCAATGAACACAATGGAGCTTTCCAACCTTGCAGAAACAAATCCAAAACCATTTGAGAGGCAATTCAAAATTGAATCTATCTTATGCATCAAGATAGTATTTTTTTGGAAAACCACTAAAACCTTCACCACTTAGCAAATCCTTGCACCCAGAGACTACCAAGATTAAGACCAGAACACCCACAAAAAATCACTTGAAAATATGATGGTTTAGTTCTTGCACCCATTTGACCAAACACCTAATGATCATAGTACAACCTCAACAACTATTCACTGTTTTGATCAATCCTTTGATCATATTTGTGACCTCAGTGAGCTCCCACGATGTGCCTTTTACTCACCCAGTACCAACCCATGCATTGGAGCTTATCCCACTCGATCAAATGACTAGTACAAAATGGTACCCGAGCTCACCTTGCCACCTCGACATGGACACGCTGCCACAGACCGCGCCGCCCTCATCCATGATGTCTAGGAGGTAGCCCTAACCTCACTGCCCCTGCCCTTGCACGCCTCGACCAACAACCGCTCACAGAGACGCCAGCAAAGACGCACCCATTTAACACCAGACCATGTCGGTCGCCTCCCCAGAGCGCCGAGCAATCCCGCGCGCAAACGCCGCGCCTTGCTCCCTCCTTGTGCCAATAAGTTCGCCGTGACTCCAGCGACCGCCCAGACATGATCGTTTGACCCCGCACTCGCCGTGACCACCGTACGCCGTGACGAATGCCGACGGTACCGCCGTAGAGCACGGATGTTCTAGAATGATGGAGACCGCTCCTCGTCATGCCACTTTGCGGATGAAGACCGCCATGAAGCACCGCGTCGACCTACACCCTTGTCCATGCCGATAACACACTATAACTACGTCGTCGACGAGCCCGAGCCATGCCGCCGTGCCCCGTTGCTGCAGTATAAATAGAGCCCTCCCTCTACCTCAAAACACACACCTTTCCACTCCCCTCTCACCCAGAAACCTCTTTGACCCATCCCTAGATAAAGGCGAGCACCACATCGACGGAATTTCACCAGAGTTCGCTGCTGCAGAGGAGGAAAGGAGCCGACACTAGGAGCCGCCCTAGGAGTTGCCGCGACCACCAGTCGAACTGCTATCACCGACTCGTTCGTTTGCCCACATCGCCAGACCTAGCTGGAGCCCTGGTAAGCCCCCGACAACCCCCGCCATAGCACTAGGGTTCTGTATCGCGTGCCCCGTGCGACGGAGACGACGACGGCCAGCCGTCGATCACGCTCTAATCATGCGGCCTAGATCGTAAGATACCACTTCACGTTTGACTAGCCGCTGATGTGTGGGACCAGGCCCGGTGCATCCGGCAGCATGCGCGTCGCGTAGTTGGGCCAGCCCATTAGCATTCCCGCGCATAGCCCACAGATTCAAACTTAAGTTTTTCTTTTATTTGAAAATCCCATACTATAGGTAACTTTGAAAATCAATTCAGGAAGATTCACTGCACCAAATTGAATGAATCCAATTTTGTTGGAAAGTAGATGAAAATCTCTAATCACTCCCGTTGTATTCAAACAGTTTGAAACTACAGATCTCCCTCGGTAAAAATAAGAAGACAGTAGCTTTTATCACTTCAAACATTTTTCTAAAATCAACCATAAGTGATTTTGAGTTGATTCCAACTCTCAAAAGTCACATTGGCCTTGACCTATCTGAATATGTAAAAATATATAGATTTACATGTAGTAGTCTTGGACGAAAATTAAAGAATGGATTTATAGTCATTTCTAGTCACTTAAACATTATTAAATAGCACTGTTAAACTTTGTAAATTAGACCAATCACTTTAAATCACATTCCCAAGTATTATAATATGTGGTGATGACATGTGTCAATATGATCCCATATTTGAATTGGAGAATATTAAATCTTAAGTAACTTTTCAATGAGTAGAAATTACTTTTCTAAAATAAGATAAATAAAATCTTGTCACCCTTGTTCTTGTAAGGATAGTGATGATGCTAGATCATCTAGTGTGGATCCTTGTGTGTTAAATAGAGGTAGCTAAGTATTGTTTGGTGATTGTGTACCTCAAATTGATTGATATGCGCTAGTATCAATATGGTATACGAGGAGGAAGAATTCTACGAAGAAGAGGAAGAGAACTTCGACCACCTTACCAACCAAGGCAAGCTACATTATGCAAGCTATTCTATGCAAGCTAAGCTAAACCATGTAAGCCTCACTTGCAAGCAATTGTGATACCACTTTGATTATACCAATCCACAGTTTTACCTTCAAGCTTTACCTATTACCCTTTTTGCAAAGTTGTTCAAGTAGTAATTAATTGGAGATTAGTGGAAGATTAGGAAAGGTGTCATCAAGGGCTTGGAACTTGATGTAGGTAGTTACACTTGATTAGCACCCCTCAATAGTGACACCCTCATTGATAGATGCTAGTGCTAAACCAATCATGATCACTATAGATGGGAACACATGATTATGAACACCTTGGAATGTTGAGTCATTCTATTGAAATGTTTTGACATGTGTTATGGACACAATGAGTTGAAGATGATGTTGAATGAAGTAAGTGACTTGACTTTGATAAAAACTGATGGTTGGATTCAGATGTGATACCATTCCAATTTTACCGTACAACCACAATACCCGAGTTTGGTTAGAGCTTGACTGGAAGTTTATGTGTCTTAGTATGGGTTCCCTCGCGGAACAAGGTGAGCTGAGGCTACCTTGTGAATGACTATCCACCTGTGCAGTTCCCAGGATGATAGATGGTCATGTATGGGAGGCTAAAATCATAGGGGAGGTGCCTATACTAGGGTGTGTAATTGAAAGGTTAGGATTGGTTATCCGCATACCAAGTATGATGATTCAGGGTTATCCCTGACAGATGTATCAAATATTGTGGTGAAAGTGTACCACCTCTACAGAGTGTCAAACTATTCGAATAGCCGCGTACGTGGTTATGGACAGTTGGATGGCCATACTATTCCGTTGTCAGATGTTTTCAAAAATGACTTGTGATTTGAAGTTTGACTTTGACTTGACTCCACAAGAATGTGTACATGACACTAGGTTCCCACTTAATTAATCTAGACAACTAAAGTTAGGTCTTAATACTAAGTACTTGTTAAATAAAACTGGCTTATGGCAAATAAACCTAGAGCTTCGGATTCCTATTAGAATGGTCTTACTACTTTAGTGATAGTTTGCGAGTACTTAAAAGTACTCATGGCTTTGTCCCTGGCTATTCCCATGGCCAGACTATGAAGGAGAGTAGAAGGAGGATGGACAGCAGGACGCCTACGATAACTAGGATCATCTCACATCGTCAGCATTGCCTGTGACCCTAAAGATGGAGCCACTACTATGCTACTCTTATTCCGTTGCTTTGATTTGTAATCAGACTTGATCATGAGATCAACTATGTGTAAGACTATTATGGTTTGTAATAGATGATGTACTGTGCTACCAATTTTGTTATGTCTCGCAAAAATGGTAATCTTGGGATTGCGATGTATGGCTAATAGGCATCTGGGCTTAAAAATCTAGGTGTTGACACTTCACTCCAAGGGCTTGGTGCCATTCTTATGCAAGACAAGCAATTCGTTGCATATGGTTCTCGTCAATTGAAAACTCATGAAGTCAGCTATCCTACTCATGATTTGGAGCTCACAGCAGTTGTGTTTGCTTTGAAGATATGGAGACATTATTTGAGGGGCGACAAATGTGAGATCTTTTCTGGTCATAAGAGCCTCAAATATATATTCACTCAGCCGGATCTCAACCTTCGGCAAAGGATATGGATTGAAACAATCAATGATTTCGATCTCACGATCAACTACACACCAGACAAAGAAAATGTGATGGCTGATGCCTTGAGTTGCAAAGCTTATGTGAATAATCTCAAGGTGAAGAAGATTGAACCTTAGTTGTGTGAGGAATTCTGCCAGATCATCCTTGGCCTTGTTCCCAAAGGATACCCTGCAACTTTGCTGGCTACTCCGTCCTTGGAAGAAAACATCCACTCTACTCAACTGGAGGATCCCTTCTGTAAATAGGATGTAATAAAGTCTTAGAATCCGAAGTATGAAGCATACCACCTCAATGATCAAGGCACATTGTTCTATGATCACATGATGGTTGTTCCTGAACTTCTAGGCTTGCAAGAAGAAGTCTTGAAATAAGCTCATGATTCTATCCTTTCCATCCACCACAGCAGCAGAAAGATGTACATGGATCTAAAAACACAGTACTGGTGGCTAGAAATGAAAACTGACTATGCCATGTATGTCTCTAAGTGTGATGTCTGCTGTAGAGTGAAACCCGTTCATCAAAACCATCTGGTCTCCTCCAACCTTTGAAGCCTCCAGAATGGAAATGGGAGAAGGTAGAAATGGATTTCATCACTAGCTTTCAAAGGTCTCGAAAAGGCAACAATGCTATCTTTGTTGTCATCGATAGGCTTTCCAAAGTGGCTCACTTCTTCCCAGTCAAGGAGACTATTTCTGCTAGTCAATTGGTCGAGCTCTACATCAATAAGATAGTCTCACTCTATGGTGTTCCTCTAGAAATCATCACGGATCATGGGAGTATCTTTACCTCCAAGTTCTCGGAAAGCTTCCAACAAGCCTTGGGCACTAAGCTCAATTTCATCACGGCATGTCACCCTCAGTCTCAAGGACAGGTGGAAAGAATCAATCAAATCCTTGAATATATGCTTCCCGCCTCTGTTATTGATACGTCGTAAACGTATCTATAATTTTTGATGTTCCATGCTTGTTTAGTATCTACTTTGCTTTGTCTACACTTTGAGGTGATTTTATATGTTTTTATGGACTAACCTATTAACAAGATGCCATAGTGCCAGTTGCCTGTTTTCTTCTATTTTTGGTTCTAGAAAAGGCAGAAAATCAATATTCTCGGAATTGGACGGGACAAAAGCCAAAGTCAATATTTTATCGTGGGGAACACGGATCCTGAATACGAGACGGAGGGGAGCCACCAGGGGGCCACACCCCCTAGTAGCGCGGCTAACCCTAACCCGCTCCTGGGGGTGCGGCCGCCCTGGCTGCCCCCTGTCTCGCCTCTTCGCCTATAAACACACCCCGATAGCAAAACCCTAAGTACCCGATCAATATTCCACGAAATCGTCTGTAGCCACTGCCACCATCGTCCCTAGATCGGGGGGATTTGAAGCTCTTCCCGGCACCCTGCCGGAGGGGAGATCATCCTAGAGGCCTTCTTCTTCATCATGCAAGCCTCCGGTATGAAGTGTGATTAGTTCCACCTTGGACTATGGGTCCATGTAGTAGCTAGATGGTTGTATCTCCTCCTTTGTGCTACCATGTTTAGATCTTGTGAGCTCCATTCATGATAAATATCATCTATTTGTAATCATGCATGTTGTGTTTGCGGGGATCCGATGTATATTGAGATTACTATGTCAGATTGATTAATGGTTTTGTCTTATTGATTCTATCATGTCTATGCTATTTGATATCTTGCATGCTATCCGTTTCTAGTAGCTATCTTGGCCAAGTAGATGCTAGTGACTCCAAGAGGGGGTATTTATGCTCGATAGTGGGTTCATGCCTCTATTTAATCTAAGGGAAGTGACAGAAATATCTAAGGTTGTAGATGTGCTGTTGCCACTAGGGAGAAAACAACAGTCTCTTGTTCATGGAACAAGTGGATTGTTTACCTTACACACTTTGCTTAAAGCAGTTATCCATTGCTTGCAACTTAATACAAGAGGGGATTCGAATGATAACCTGAAGGTGGATTATGAGTCATAGATGCAGTTGGATGGCGGTCTATGTATCTTGTTGTATTGCCCAATTGAATCTCATAGGATCATGAATGTCTAGTATTGCATTATTATGCCTTGCTCAGTCCTGTCAATTGCCCTGCTGTATTTTGTTCACCCAGCATGCCATGTTTGTTTATCTTAAGGAGAACACCTCTAGTGAACTATGGACCCCGGTGTCGTGGTATTGCCGACGAGTACACCATGGAGGGCTCCTCACAGTGCGTGTTTAGAGACGTGGGGTAAGGCGGACGGTTGACGGGTACGAGGTAACACAGCTTACCCAGGTTCAGATCCCACGACGGTGGCAGAATCCTACTCCTGCTATAAATCACTATAATGGCAATACGCCGAGTTATAGAGATAGGTTCATGTGCGAGGTTGTCTATGAACGTGCCCTAAAGGCCCCCACAGGCCCGACTTATATAGTCACCAGGCCCTAGGGTTACAGGGAAAAGTCCTAGCCGGACAGGTCACAGAGTCCTACACCGTCTATTACTAGTCTTGTGTATCTTGCACTCCAAGACTCCGGGTACGCTGGTGACTCCATCGTAGCCTTCCTCTATCCGGCATGGGCCCCCCTTCTGGATCCACCTAACTAGGCCTCCCAGCAGGCCATAGGCCATGGTACCGACTATGGGCCACCCAGGTTAGTCGGATAAGAGACATGCTATAAGGATACCCATATAGCATATCCCCAATAGTAGCCCCCGGAGAACTCCGAGATCTTGCACCGTCTTGCCTCTTCACATAGAATACTCCGTCTAGATGGATGTCGGCAGATCGTCAAGTAACATCTTGTAGTCCTCCCAAAGAACCCTGCAAGGCTTTCTCCGTCTTTGATTTGTAAGCCGGAGAAATGCTGAATCTTCCATCGTACTCTTCCGTAGTCGGATTAAATCCGTCCATGCCGGAATCTTTGATGCGACGGCTCATCTAACCGTGTCAGCTAGGACGACTTAGGCTTAGGTCAGCGATGCCTCGTAACTCACACATGCAGAGAACACAATCATATCCGATACGAACCGTTGGCGGTGGCGGTTGGAGACATGGCGAAATTACCGCACACGTTCACGAACACGTCGTCTACGCGGCAACCGTCCGATTAGCTGCACGAATCTTGACGCAGAGCATGATAAATAGTAACCGTGGGACACTTTCCACTTTTTACCTCATTCCTCTCGCGTCATCGTCTTCTTCCTCCAGCCGCACTCCTCCTCGAGCTCTCCGCGAGAAACCTCGAGAACCCTAGCCTCCCTCTGCGTCAGTCGCGCCCTTCCAACACTCCATGGCCAGTAGCAGCTCCTCCCCATCGATGGCGGCGTCGAACGAAGCAGCGGTGAAGCCGGCAAGCTCCGTCGTCGTGCCCCCAGAGGGCTTGGTCATCCCCGCATCGGCGGTGATTGAAACCACCGGCGGCGACCATAATCTGGCGGCGCTGGAGCCACTGGAAGAAGAGCTAGACTCGCACAAGGGTGACTGGCGCGACTCGGACATCACCGACCGCGACATCCAAGAGATGGTCGCCGAAGGCTACCTCCCCGCGATGGAGGGGCTCGCCTGGCGGGCGGCGCCGGCCGGTGAGGTGACACCTTCTCCCCAAGCCGGAGAAAAGGTGTACCTCAAGGCTCAACTGGTACGCGGCGTTTCCCTGCCCATCTCCCATTTCTTCCTCTCCGTCTTGAACCACTACAAGGTCCAACCCCATAACCTCTCCCCCAATAGCATTTTAGTGCTTAGCAACTTCGCGGCACTTTGTGAGGGTTACCTAGGGATTAGGCCTAGGTTAGACTTGTTCGTGTACTTATTCACCGTCAAACGTGAAGCCGGACATAGTAGGGAGGAGCTTAGGAACTGCGGCACCATAAGCTTCAAGATTCGACCTGGCCGGCGGTTCCCCAACATCGTCGGCCCCGACATTCCTTTGGCGGGCCAAGAAGTAACATACCCGGACTTCGCGGATGGACCCCTCCCTTCCCTCCGACCTCGACGCTTCTCGCGCAATAAGGTGGATCGAATGGTTCGTAGAGACGGGTTTGACCAGCTTGGACCTAGCCATGTGCTGGTTCATCAGGAGAATCCAACCCCTGCAGCACCGCACGAAGTTCATGCACGAGTATACCAGTGATCGAAGGGATACCCTCCAGATCTCCGTGGATAACTTCTCGAGCGACTCCATCAAGCTCCTCCTGAAGGACATCGTCAAGGTGAAGGATAAGAAGCGTGGCTTCACCATCACCTATGACAAGTTCGTAGATGGCAAGTGCCCAAAGGTAGATATTTATTTTCCGTGTATGACATATGCTCCAATTTCCCCGTCTTGCCAACACCATTTTATCTAACATGGTGATTTCTTACTTAACAGCTTAGCGATCTAGATGAGGACAACCTGGCTGCCCAAATCTACGATCCAAAGATGAAGGAAGTCACGGTTGTGTCCGACGACGATGTCCCGTTGGCGCGAAAGCGGAAGAGCTCCACCTCTGACGCTGCCGACGGAGGCAAGAAGAAGAAGAAGACGGAGGGTGGAGCCTCCAAGAAGACTACCGCCGCCCTGGAGGCGGAAAAGAGAAAAGCCACCGGGATTTTTGCCAAAGCACCCCCCTGGTGTAAGCTTCTCATTCTCCGACATTTTCTATCTGTTTGTTTTGTTTCTGTACTTATGCACTTTGCATGTTTCAGGAAGAAAGCCACAACCAGCCTCAAGAAGACCTCCAAGACTTTGGGGGCTTCTAGAAATATCAAGGATATGCTGCATCGCGACTCCTGCCCCGCCATCGCCCCTGCTACTCCTGCCGTCAAGCCTTCCTCTGCCCCGACAAGTTCTCAAGCTCAGGAGGTGCCAGGCCCTTCCACCATGGAAGTGGATTCTGGCGCCTCTACCGAACTTGCTGTTGTCGGCGAACAGGCGACACAGGAGAGCACTGCTCTACAAATGGATGAAGCTCCGGCTAAGGATGCCATCGGTAGCGGCAAGGCGGTAGTGGGAACTGGTACCTCTACCGAAGGCGGTGCCCCTGCTCCCCAGAAGCCCTTCGAGTTCCCGAAGATAGTTTACCCGGCGCTCACGCCGAGTAACACAACTCTGGTTCCTGGAGGAGTGTCGTCGTGTCCGACGTGCGGTATTGAGGAGCTTCTCCGACAAGCAGATATCTTGCGAGGAAATAGCATTTCCTTTGGCAAGCTGCTAGCCGAAAGCGCTACAAACCTCAAGATTATTGCACTTGTAAGTTTTGCTTTACCTTTTGCATTTCATATGAGTATCCCATTGTAGCCCCCGAGGATGTAGACGGGAAACCATGGGTTTTGCATCTATATGCTCTAAGAGTGACTAAGTTAGAAAGAACTCTCACTGTATCCCCCCAAGCATTTAGATGGAAGAAACTATTCCGACTAGATGCTTTAAGAGTAGCATACGCAGTGTTTATAATTTTCAATACTGTAGTCCCCAGGCTTCTAGTTGTAACTGAATCAGTTCCGACTAGATGCTTAAAGAAAAGCCAAGCATTTTCCGGGTTAAAACTTTATACTGTATCCCCCAAGTTTCTAATCCAAAACTGAAATAGCTCCGACTAGATGCTTAAAGAAAAGCTAAGCATATTGCTAAGTTAAAAACTCTCGCTGTAGCCCCCAAGCGTCTAAGTGGAAAGATTCCGACTAGATGCTCCAAGTAGACTAAACAACGGTTGAACTTTTTTCCTTTGTTCCACAGAACGAGAATGCTCGGAGGGGCATGGCCAATGACAAGTACCAGAAGATGCGCGCAGATCTTGAAGCCGAAAAGGGTAAAACTGCCATCTTGAAGGAACAGATCATAAAAAACAAGAGTCTGTTTTCTTTTTTGCGCATTCCGTCTTGGTTTTATGCCTTCATTCTCCGAGTACTCACTGTGTACTTTGTTTTCTCCGACTTTGCAGAACATGTCGCCAAGGCCAAGGATATTGTTGAGCAGTCCAAGCACATCCAGCAACTGGACAGCGAGAACAGAATCCTTAAGAAGGAGAGGGAAGAGATGCTGAAGATGCACGAGGATTCCATGAAAGCCCTGCAGGATTCCGCCTCCGCGGAAATCAATCGCTTGAAGGAGGAGCTTGCGATCTTAAAAGATTAGAAGCAAGCTGCCGATGAGCAAAACCAACGCCACAACGAGGCGTTTAAGCTCCTCCAACAAGAGAAGGAATCCTTGGCGGACACCGTCTAACAGGCCAAGGCCAGCATCTTCAGTAAGTTTCCTCCGTCTTGTATTTCTGTAGTCTGGATACTTAGAGTTTATGGAACTCATGCGATCCTTGTCGGAATTTTCAGCTCCTATGGGTTTAACCCGCTCGCCACCTTCGGACAAGGAATGCATGGTTCTTGCCGGAAACTTCATCAACACCGCCATCACTCAAGCCAAGGAGATTGCCAAGCCCCTCTAGATATACATCAAGGCCTCGGACTCCGTGACGAAGTACTCGGAGATTCTGCACCGAGCCCCCGAGCGTGTTACGAGATGGAAAGCTTCATGTGCACGGGCTGGAGCAAGGATGACGCTCTCAATGGTGAAGGCACACTACACAGGTGCCGATACCGACACGGTGACCTCTGGTATCCCCGACGTTGACGATGACGGCAAAGAGATTGATCACGAAGCCATCTTGTCATCACTCGTGGGTTATGACACCAGAGTTGACGAGTTGGTGGACATCGATGTCTTCGTGCCCATGAACACCATCGACAGCGTCAACCAAGATTCCTCCGAGTCTCATCATAGCGCCGATGTTGAGGGTGATTATCCGGCTGGGGACGATGCTGCTTCCAAGTCTCCTGTGCCCAAAGAGTGAAAAACACTATGTAATATTTGTTTCGCCATTGGTGTATGCGCGGAAAAAACTTGATGATGTAATTTAAGGCGGAAAACAATGGTTGTTATTTCCTGCCACTTAAGAACTTAGTTCCCAGCATGTATATATTTTTAAGCAAGTGCTGGCTTATCCATTACTTTGGTTCTTATGCTTGACCTTTCGTGAGTCGGAAGACTCGTTGTCGGAACCATGCGCTTAGGTGATGATGCCTAATGGTACCGTCAATAACCTGAGCACAAAATCACCGACAATAAGTGCCGAAATTCACTACTCCAGAATCCACATAAAAAAACAAAGAATGTGTAGACCAGAAAACTTAAGCTAACGCTCGTAGGCGGAATTTTCACAAGTGCAAACGCAAAACTTGTGCATAAAGGTTTTACATGATCTAAAAATGAAAACTAAAGGAGGTAAAATACTCAGAAATATGAGTGAACCAAAGAGCTTTATTTCATTGATCATATAAGAGGTACACAATTAGATAAAAATGCTAAGTGTAAAAAGGACGTAGCTGTGCTATGTTCCATGGCCGATCAAGCTCTGGGTAGTCATCATACAGGTCACGTCGCTTACGCTTATGATCCTCGTTGGGTCTATCCTTTAGTTCACGATTGTCAACAAGGTAGTAAGACCCATTGAGCAGAGCCTTGCTTATGATGAACGGTCCTTCCCATGGCGGGGATAATTTGTGTGACTTCTTCTGCTTAAGTCGGAGCACCAAATCGCCCTCTTTAAACGAGCGATGCCAAACGCGGCGACTATGGTAGCTGCGTAGCTTCTGCTGGTAGATGGCGGATCTTTGGCATGCCAAAACGCGCTCCTCCTCGAGAAGGTCCACATCTAGGCGTCTGGATTCCTCAGCGTCATCTTTGTCGTAAGCGGCAACTCTTGGTGCATCGTGAAGGATGTCGGAAGGCAGGATGGCTTCTGCTCCATATACCATGAAGTAAGGGTTGTAGCCGGTAGATCTGTTGGGTGTAGTTCGTAAACTCCACAGCACAGATGGCAATTCTTCCGCCCAGGCTCCAGCTGCTCTATGTAGTGGTGCCTCAAGACGTGGCTTGATTCCCTGCAGAATTAATCCATTGGCCCGCTCAACCTGACCATTGGATTGTGGGTGTGCCATAGATGCAAGGTCAAGTCGGATGCCTTTGTCCCAACAATATGCCTCCACTTCTCTGAGTGATAAGTTGCTGCCGTTGTCGGTGATAATGCTATGTGGGAGACCAAATCTCACCACTAGATCCCGGACAAACCTGAGGGCGGTTGCCCCATCAAGCTTTCTAATGGGTTTAGCTTCTATCCATTTGGTGAATTTATCAACTGCTACAAGCAGATGCGTAAACCCACAGGGTGCCGTCTGCAATGGTCCTACCATGTCTAGCCCCCAGACTGCAAACGGCCAAGTTATTGGTATTGTTCGCAGTTCTTTAGCAGGAACATGTGGTTGTCGGGCATAATACTGGCATCCCATGCATGTCTCAACCAGCTTGTCGGCGTCATTGGCGGTCACCAAGAGAATCCTTGCCGGAAGGCTTTCGTGACCAACGATCGAGGAGCGGCGTGATGCCCGCAATCTCCGAGATGGATTTCGCGAAGGATTTCCATACCTTCTAGCTGGGAAACACACTTTAGGTATACACCAGTAGTGCTCCTTTTGTAGAGTTGCTCATTGATTATGGTGTAACCCTTTGCTCGTCGTACTATTTGCCGTCTTTCGACTTTGTCGTCGGGCAAAATTCCGTGTTCGAGATATTCCATGAACGGTTTTGTCCAAGCCGGAGGGACCTTAATCACCATGTTGATGAAGGAATCAGCTCTATCCGGGTTGTCGATGTCGGCTCCCTTCACGGATGGTGTGCGCAGGTGCTCTAGGAAAACTCCAGGCGGAATTCGCTTGCGCCCTGATCCTAGTTTAGACAGCAGATCAGCCGCCTCGTTTTGTTCCCTAGGAACATACTTAACTTCGTAGCCCAAGAAGCTCTTGGCTATCTCGTCCACTTTGTCTCGATATGCCACCATCATAGGGTTCCGCGCATTCCAGGTGCCAGCCACCTGCTAGGCAACCAAGTCGGAATCTCCACAGCAAACTATGCGCTTGATGTCAATATCCTTGGCTACACGTAGTCCGTGAATGAGTGCTTCATACTCCGCCATGTTGTTTGTAGCCTCGAAGTGGATCTGTAGAACGTAGTGTAGCTTGTCTCCTGTTGGTGAATGTAGCAATACACCAGCCCCCGAGCCGTTGAGCAGCTTTGATCCGTCAAAGTGCATCACCCAATACTCTAGTTCTGGCAATGGAGTAGCATCTGGCATCTCCGTCCAATCTGCAACAAAATCCGCCAAAGCTTGTGACTTGATAGCGTCGCGTCTTTTGTAGGTGATCTCGAAGGCGGCAAGTTCAATGCCCCACTTCGCGACCCTTCCTGTAGCGTCGCTGTTATTGATTATGTCGTACAGTGGAGTCTTGCTCACCACTGTTATTGGGTGTTCCTGAAAGTAATGCCTCAGGTTCCGAGAAGCAAGGAATACTCCATAAGCTATCTTTTGGTAGTGCGGGTAACGCTGCTTGGACTCCGTCAAGACCTCGCTGACATAGTAGACTGGTCGTTGAACTCCGTGCTCATAGCCTGGTTCCTTTCGCTCTACCACGAAGACGATGCTGATAACCCGGTTGGTTGCCGCCATGTAAATTAACAGGGGCTCTCCAGGCTCGGGTGATGCAAGGATGGGCGTTGAGGAAAGAATCTCCTTGAGCTGCTTCAATGCTGCATCTGCTTCGTCCATCCACGTGAATTTGTCCGCCTTCTTCAGCAACTTGTACAGCGGAAGGGCCTTCCCTCCAAGTCGGCTGACGGACCAACTAACTGTTGCAACACAACCTGTTAGTCGTTGAATGTCCTTTAGGCATGTCGGACGGTTTGTGTTCAAGATGGCCTTGATTTTCTCCGGGTTGACCTCGATTCCACGCTGGGAAACGATGAAGCCCAACAATTTGTTTACCGGAACCTCAAGACGCACTTCTTAGGGTTAAGCATCATGTTGTATTTCCGGAGATTATCAAAGGTTTCTTTTAAGTCGGAGATTAAGTCATTTGACTTTTTATACATCACCGCGATATCGTCCACGTAGGCGTGAACATTCCGACCAATTTGGTCGTGAAGGCAACGTTGCATTGTCCGCTGGTAGGTAGCACCTGCATTTTTTAGCCCAAAGGTCATCGTGACATAACGTGTCGTATGGGGTAGTGAACAAAGTGGCCAATTGGTCTGACTTCCTCATCTTGATTTGGTGGTATCCTGAGTATGCATCGAGAAAACACAAAAGTTCCGAGCCAGCCGTCGAGTCAATGACTTGGTCAATGCGAGGCAAAGCAAACGGATCTTTGGGACATGCTTTGTTCAAGCCGGTGTAATCAACGCACATTCTTAATTCATTGGTTCCCTTTTTGGGGACAAGTACAGGATTGGCCACCCATTGGGTGTGAACGACTTCTCGGATAAATCTAGCCTTAAGTAACCTAGCTATCTCTTTGCCAATGGCGTGTCTCTTCTCATCTCCAAAGCTTCGTAGAGGTTGTTTCAATGGTTTGCATTTTGGGTCAATGTTTAAGCTGTGCTCGGCAAGTTCCCTAGGTACACCTTTCATGTCGGCAGGTTGCCAGGCAAAGATGTCCCTGTTCTCACGGAGGAACTCGACGAGCACGCTTTCCTATTTGGGATCCAGGTTCGTCCCAATGGCGGTGACCTTGGAGGCATCGCCTACCACAAGTTCCACCGGCTTGGTCTCGATGGCGGCCTTGAACGCAGGAGCAGAGTCGGAGATCTGCTTCTTCGACGCGGGCATCTCTGAGTCATCGACCTTGCTCTGGATCTCTTTAAATTCTTCGCTATAGAGGACAACTTCTGCAAAGGCTGCTTCATTGATCTCGCAGTCCCTTGCCTTGGTAAAGCTTCCGGATACGGTGATGATGCCGTTTGGTCCGAGTATCTTGAGCTTGTTGTAGACGAAGCATGGCTTGGCCATGAACGTGTGGAATATGCCACGGCCGAATATGACGTGATACACGCTCTTGAAGGGGACCACCTCGAAGGTCATGCGCTCTTGACGGTAATTATTAACATCGCCAAAGGCAACCTGAAGTGTAATGCACCCAAGGGACCAAGCCTCCCGACCAGGAACTACGCCGTGGAAAATGGTGTTGGTCCGCCTTAGGTTTTCCTCCGTCAAGTTCATCTTCTGCAGTGTATCCAGGTACATGATGTTGATGCTGCGTCCACTATCCACCATACACTTGGTGAACTCTACGCCGTCAATCAAGGGGTTGATGACCATGGCGTACGGGTTCTCCGTGGGTATAAGGTCTGGCTGGTCCGTCCTGTCCCAAGTTATTGGAACCTCCGACCAGCGTAGGTACTGGGGGACTGGGGGGAGAGTAGCCATCAGGATCCTCAGAGAGGTCTTCTGTTGTCGGACGGTGGGGTTGCCAAGGAAAGTGTGGTAGATTGGGGCCTTCTTTGCGAAGGGGTTCTTTCCCTTGTCGTCGCTCTTGGCGGTGTGCTTGGGGTCAACATCCTCGTCCATGTCACTTGAATCCTTTGACTCCTCCTCCTTCTTCTTCCCCTTGCCCTTGCCTCGCGGTCTGTTCTTCCGACTTCGCTTGTAGCCGGACTCCGGGTCTTCCTTGAGGTCGTTAACAAACTTGCAATGTCGATTGGTATGGGTGGCTTTGCCGTTGACGTCGAGGTGTATGAGGCATGGCATATCGTGGTACTCCTCGTAGGTTTGGGGAACGCGGAGCGGCGCTGAGGTGGTTTCACTTCCTCGCTGCTGCCCAGGACCAGCTCCCCTTCCTCAGCCACGTTGTCTGCCCTCTCCTCATCCTGCAAAAGTCATAGCGACCATGTCGGTAGATTGATTTTCTTCTGGAGCGGTCTTCCGCTTTGTACTGTTGTTCCTCCGAGCTTGAGTTGGAACGTCCGTTGCCGGCAAGGAGCCACGAGCATCGTCGTCGGCAGCTGCGAACTCACTAGCCAACTGAATCATTTGGTTCAAGTCAAGCTGGTGATTGTCCTGCAAGCGCTTCAGCTTATGTCGGAGCAACGTGCCCCTTTCCAACCCATCGATGAAGGCGGCCATGGCGGTCTGAGCGTGCACTCCTGCGCAGGAATTCTTCATGTCTAGCCAGCAGGAGAGGTAGGTGCGAGATGTCTCGTCTTTCTCTTGCACGCACCGCTGTAGATCGCCCACAGTGCAGGGACGCTTGTATGTACCCTCAAAGTTCTTGGTGAGCGCTTCTTTCATGTCCAACCAATTGTATATAGATTTCTCCGGCAAGTCGTCGATCCATTGATGGGCCGTACCCGCCAACATTAATGGGAGGTACTTGGCGGCGACATTGGGGTTGCCTCCAGCAATCTCCACCACGTTGCCGTAGTCCTACAACCATGTGGCTGGCTTGGCGGTGCCGTCATAGGGCTTGATGGTCTTGTCAATCCGGAAACCTTTGGGGTAAGTTACGGACCGTATTGCAGGTCCAAAGCAACATGGTCCCAGGTATGGTCCTTCCCGGGCCTCGTGGATCTTATCGATCCGCGAACGCGCATCGTATGGCTCCGGGTTCTTCTTCTTGTCAACAGGGGATGGGCTGCATGAACGACGCGGGCCTCCTCCGCCATGGTGACTGCTTGGTGGTGACGGAGGCGGAGGTGGCGGTGGGTTAGCCTTCTTGCTGTTACCCTCCTGCGACCCTCACGTCTGTCACGGTTGCTTGTCGGACGCGGAGGGTCATGGCGCGACCTGCTCTTATCTCCAGGGTTGCGCTCTCCGTCATGACAGGTCTGCTCCGTGTTGTCGCGGATGACGATGCCACACTGCTTTGGTAGGGGCATATCCGTATGATGGTGAGCTTTGTAATCTTCGCGATGTCAGGGAGATCGGGGCGGTGGCGATGGGCGACGAGGTCGGGCCTTTTCTCCGTGGTTGGAGGATATTGGGATAGCATACTTCCTGTTGCGTGCATCCCTCCGTCTTCGTTCTGATGAACCCGTCTAGGACCCGACATCAAGAGGAGATCTGTCCCTTGGTGGATTGTACTAGCTAGACTGGCAGAGCGCTGGGTTAGACTCAAGCCTCTGAGAGGTGGCATTTTCCTGCTGCTTCACCGCCTTGGACACTAGGTCGTAGACCTGTTCCACTGCTTCAGGCGATCTATCCTGCTCCAGAAGGGTCTTGGCGACGGCGAGGTTAAGGAGTGGGGTGGGCATCACCTGCTTGCCTTCACTGTCAATGTATGGCTTGGCCTGTGCCGGTTTAGAGGGAGCCCATCCTAGGTTGCGCCATACACCAGGATCGTTGATGACGCGAGCCGGAGCTTTCTTAGCCTTCTGCTGCTGTAGCAGAGTCTTGTACTCAGCCTCCATTTCTCTATATTTTTCTATGGACTTCTGCGTGTTGACCACATCTTGATCTAGCTTAGCGCCTTGCTTCGCGATGGCTTGCGCCTCCTCCAGCAGCTGCTGGCGCTTCTCATCAAGATGGGTCACGTTCCGTATATGAGCAACGGTCAGTGGCTCAACAAGGAGATTGTCGTACATCACTCTATCAGCTGGAGTGACTTGGGCTGCTGCAGACGTGGATGCTGGAGGCGGCAAGTTTGTGGTGTTGTTGTTGCTCGGGCCGGTGCCGAAGTTCTGCCGTGACCGGGTTGGGCGGAGGAGGCATGAATTTTGCACGATCATCGTCAGCAGCAATAAGTGGCCCCTTCCCCTTTTCCAGCGCCGTAGGCGGAGCTCGTCCGGGTTGATCTTCATCCACCGTCGTCCCGATGGTGACGAACACCCCTCGGGATGCGATAGTGTTGTTGGCCTGCTCGTCGCGCGAGTACTCCTCCTCCATCTCCTGCATAGTGGAGTCTAGCTCTTCTAGACTGAAGTCTATCTCCTCTGAATCTGCACTGAAATCAGCATAAAGCGCGTCAATGACAGAGTCGGAGGGTGCTAGGACTTCCTCTATGACGGGCGGTGGAGGTGCAACGGGCTCGACGATGACTGGAGGTGGTGGTGCTGCTATGACGATGTCGGCGGGAGGCGGCGGCGGTGGCTGCCGAGCTAGAGGTTCTCTGTCTCTGAGTGCGAGCTCCATCTGGGTTGCCGCATCAGCTGCCGCGTAGCTATTGACGGTGATCACCATCTCTTCGAGGGTAAGGCGTCCTGTTGCCTGCTGCCGTCTTAAAGAGTGTCGGAGAAGTGTGCCACGGTCCAGTTCTTCCACGAAGTGATACAGAGCATTATCATCGGGGTAGTGGGCTAGGTCAGCTCGTATACGGAGCCACCTAGCCAGGTAATCGCGAGGGTTTTCGCCTTCTCTCTGAACGCAGCGCACCAGATCGAATATGGTAACCA
This sequence comes from Avena insularis, assembly GCA_023614405.1. Lineage (NCBI taxonomy): Eukaryota > Viridiplantae > Streptophyta > Magnoliopsida > Poales > Poaceae > Avena > Avena insularis. Next base: position 165,731,011 of record CM042689.1, read on the forward strand.
CGCCGACGAACTTGCATCTCTGCTGTCCAGACGCACAGACTAAGCCGGCGGATTTGCAGTGATCTTCCACCTTTATATCCTGCACCGCGGTTTGGGTGGGCCTTGAATTTTTCTGATCTTTGTCAGCAAACTCTGAAGAGAGATCCGACATTGATCCTTCCGCGAACGTATCTTGCCCATAGGTGGTCTGTGCGGGTCTTGATGCTCCTCCGACTCCCAGGGAACTAGTGCCCAGTCGGTTTCGCCGATGAAGAGGTGGATGTCTCCGATAGGAACGATCGAACACCGCATAGGGTTCGTCTTCGCCGGGATCCAGAACTCGTCGGGAGGGACGATCAGAACATTACCGGAGAAGAGAACGCGACCGATGGCTACGGTTTTGCAGTTTCCCACGAAGATCTTGGTCCTCTCCCGCTGAAGAGCCTAAAGTGCCTCTTGCCCCACGGTGGGTGCCAACTGTCGTGGTTAGAGACGTGGGGTAAGGTAGACGGTTGACGGGTATGAGGTAACATAGCTTACCAAGGTTCAGATCCCACGACGGTGGCGGAATCCTACTCCTGCTATAAATCACTATAATGGCAATACGCCGAGTTATAGAGATAGGTTCGATGTGCGAGGTTGTCTATGAACGTGCCCTAAAGGCCCCCACAGGCCCGACTTATATAGTCACTAGGCCCTAGGGTTACAGGGAAAAGTCCTAGCCGGACAGGTCACAGAGTCCTACACCGTCTATTACTAGTCTTGTGTATCTTGCACTCCAAGGCTGCGGGTACGCTGGTGACTCCACCGTAGCCTTCCTCGATCCGGCATGGGCCCCCCTTCTGGATCCACCTAACTGGGCCGCCCAGTAGGCCATAGGACATGCTACCAACTATGGGCCACCCGGGTTAGTCGGATAAGAGACATGCTATAAGGATACCCATATAGCATATCCCCAACACCCGGTCCAGTATTTACCATTGATACATCTTCCACTCTTACTGTTTACTTTCTGCGAACCACTATTACCTTCCGGACCATATAGTTAACCCTTTGTTTTCAGTAAACCGGTGAGATTGACAACCTCACTATTCGTTGGGGCAAAGTCTTGAGTTTGTGTTGTGCAAGTTTCCAAGTTGCTAGCAACACCTTTGAGTCGTTTCCTTCCTCCAACTGGTTTTATAACCTTGGTTTCTTTCTGAGGGAAGACTTGCTGCTGTGCTCATCATACCTTCCTCTTGGGGTCTCCCAACGAAGCTCTACATTGATCTGAGCGCATCAAACTATTTTCTGGCACCATTGCCGGGGAGGCTAAGGATGGATTCACAACGGGAGTCCTTCACAACCTTTCTCTTTACTTTATTTTTGTTTTGCTTAGTTTGTTTTGCTTGGTTTTGTTTGCCTCTTTTTATCAAAAACTCAAAAAAATTAGTTCCTGCTCTAGTTGCTACCACGTCTGGTTTTGGTCCAATCCTTGTGTCACCTATGGAAAGGATCTTTACTTTCAAGCAAGAAAGTGAAGAGAGTTTCAAAGAAGCTTGGTCTAGAATCTCCGATTTACAAAGGAAAACTGAGCCTAAGATGAGTCTTTGATTGGTTATTAATAGTTTCTACAGTGGTCTTGCTCTTTGTTATAGATATGCGTTGGATGCTGTAGTCGAGAAATATATTTTTTGATGTACTGAGGATGAAGCTTTGGATTCCATAAAGAAGTTGATTATAATTTATAATATGCCTATCAAGTCTGATTCTTCCTTTATAAACATTTATGCGAGGTTGAACACTCTTGAGACCAGTACAGTTGCTTTGAAAGATTGCTATAATATGCTTAGAGAGCACCATGATTATGTTCCAATAAATTATGAGCCTTCAAAATGGTTTCCTACAGTAAAAGTTGTTATAAATAGTGAAACGTTTGCTGCTCGTTGTGATATCATGTCTGAATTTTGCCTTATGCCTAAAGATATCTATGAGTCTTTGAATCTTTGGAGACTTTCTGGAGGAGGAAAAGAAATATCTCTTACCAATAATGCATCTTTATTACGCATTGGAAAAGCTAAAGGTGTGTTTACAAAAATCTCACGAAAGTGGTGTCTACTGATTATCTTGTTATTGAATGTGTAGGAAAAGGACAAATTACACTTGGAAGATCCCTGCTGAAACACCTTGGAGCAATAATAGATGTGGGAAAAGGCATTATGCCTTTTTATTCTCCAATAAGAAATCATATATTCTCTAAAGATAAGAAGATAGGTAAGAAAGGTAGGATCAAGAGAGTTGGTGTTAATGCTTCTTCATTTGAAAATACTTGATTCTTGCTTCTTGTGCCTAACTTAAAGGCGTTAAAGAAAAGTACTTATTGAGAGATAACCCAAAAGTTTTCTTTAGTATTGGAAGTTATTACTTCATTAATGACCTCTCCTTATCTTTTTATTTGTTTTTTGTGCAAAGAATAACCTCTAATGAGAGGGAAGTAAGATTTGGGGAGTTGTTGTCCCGAAACAGATTTTTGTGCTCCACCGTAAAAATTCGTGTAAAATCTCTATAAGTTAGATTGAGATGATATTTTCTTAATAAATCCCCCAGTGTGTTAGCTAACTTTAGTTAGTTCAACACGTTTCAATTTGAGCAACATAAGGTCTTCTAAAAAATCAGTTTCTACCTGCTGGTCTGTTTTGACAGATTTCTGCCATTATTTGCATTTGCTTCTTATTGAATCCTTTTTGGGTTCTTTTTGGGAAATTGAGATTTTTTAGGGAATTGCTACAATATCTTGTGTTTTTAGTGAAAGTTTTTCTGTTCTAAAGTTAAACCCAAGGGTCTATTATCTTTTGAATATACTAATGTTGCTAATGAAGATTGTGTGAAGTTTTGTATGAAGGATAATTTTTAGGTGTAGAGAAAGAATGATGTAATGAGATGAAGAATAGACAAAAGATCAAGCTTGGTGAAGCCACCCCGTGTCACCCAAGAAATATTCAAGAGTTACAAGCGTTAAATCTTGGGGATGCCCAAGGCATCCCCCTCTTCATCAATAAAAATCTCAGGTCTTTCTAGACACTTTGTTTTTATTGTTTCATGCACTGTTGTGTTGTTCTTGGAGCATCTTAGTTTTTGTTTTAGTTTACTTAGTTTGCTTGAATAAAGTAGTTTGGACCCTCTATAGAGGTCCCAACCTTTAATAAGGTAGAGATCCCTATGTTTACAATGCTAGTCCCTGGATCAAAAGCTAGCATCCACAGTTAAGATGTAATATCAAAAAACAAAGGTCATAATACAACTTTATAACCAGGAATAAAATAATTCATTACATCTTACATAGCTCATTTGGCTATCTCATTACAATGCAGCAGAAATAACTATAGCATGGGCTCCTTCATCTTCAAAGTTCCACAGGCAATCATGTTGTTTGTAGACTTGTAATCCTATTCAACACACTTCACTAACATCAAACAAACCTGCAACATAATAAGTTGCAGCCACAAGGGTCAATACATTTGAATTGTATTGGCAAGTTTCACTACTATGTAGAAATAAGTGGATCCTATCATTACATGCATATTTGGCTAAGTAGGGTTTAGGCTCATTTGCAGAAAGCAATATAGTTTTATCCTATCTTTTCAAAATAGTTTTGATCTTTTGTCAAATCTTTCTGTACTCCTTGGAAAACTCCAAGTGCTTCTAATCCCTTGTTGTCACCATCAATTTATTAGTTTGAGAAATTGGAATGTCGAGATCTTCCATAGCTTCAGGCCTTAGTTGCTCAGAGTTGTCCGTAACCGGGGACACGGCTAAGTACTTAGAATTTTGATCTTCTGCAAAAGTTGTACACTTTACCCACATGACACAATCTCGTCTTGACGCCACCAGTGGCAGCTGGATAAGTACTCACCAAATGGACTACTGGCAGATCGAGAATGTGACAAAGTATTTCCATAGAAGTCCTCCCAATACACAATGCTAGCTTGTCTACCAGGCACCAATGTAGGGATATATTTCCATACACAACTCTAGTTAACCTGAAGATGCCAATGCATGGGTCTTCCACTATGAAGTTGACTAAGCCAGAGCCCATTTAGCATGTGGCTGTACACGGAAGCCACTGTACGAGAAACATATTCAATCTCTAAGTCCCTGGGTGGTTTTCTTCTAGTGCACATACAAAAAGATAGCCATATAAACATGGTTCCCTTTGTTGCCACCTTGTCCAAAACTTGAGTATCCTCTTTCCACCCAGATGGTTCATGGAGTACTTGTTTTATTATATAAAACATATATTTTTCCAACACTTCATATAATCATATCATGTATCCCATCCCAATATATAGCAGGGCTAAGCATACTACAACTACAACGTTTTCACTAAGGAAGATATAAGGATATCCTAATAGGATATAGCATAGCATTGAAATATAGTAGTCCTATCATGCATGTTACAAAAATCCACTAAGTGTAATGAAAATAGTAGGACATGGGTGATAGTGTCACTTGCCTTTTAGTAGATAATATTGCTTCACTCCTTGATCTTGCAAATATCACACTCTTCTAACTTCACTACAATTCAACCAAGCAAACACATATTCAACTAGCATTCAAACAATTCACCACATAAAATGACAAAAACATGGCAATGCATGCAAGCATGCAAAAGATGGTTTTATTTGGAAAATTGGTTTCTACTAGGCTCTAAACATTTTAAAGCTCATATTGGTCATTTATAAAAGTGGTAAAACCATTTAAATTCAAGTTGGTGAAAATGGCCACTTTAAGTCATTTTTGTTTTGCTAGGAATGGTTTAAATCAAAATGATAATCCCTAGAGTTTGTAAAATATTTTTAAAAACAACATGTTAGTGTTTTAAGGTCAAGTGTTTAATATTAAAACCATTTGCAAAAGGTTTCACCCCATAAACCAATTTTACACCAAAGTGGTATTTTATGTTGTTGGAAATGCCTTTTAGCAAAGTAATAATTTTATAGGGTTCATTAAATATATTTTTAAATCTCAAAACTTGGTGTTTAGGTCCGGAGAGTTTAATTCAAATCATTTTCCAAAGATTTTACTCAAAAAGTATTTTTAACACATAAACAAAAAAATTATTTGACTAGAAATGCTCTTATTCAAAGATTTATTCTTTAACTTCACAAAATAAATTTTTAAATCCATAAGTTGGTTTCTATAGCTAGTAGGTTAAAAACAATCCATTTGCCAAAGATTTTACCATAAAAATATTTCTAGAATAATTTTTACATTCAAATTATGCCTACACAAGTTTCTGCCAAAACAACTAAGTTTCCAGAAGAAATTCATTAAACAAAGAGCATGGTTGGAAAGGTTTTGTTATCCTGATTCCAATGATACAAAATTTGCAAAATTTGGACGTGTGGATTAAAAGTTATGAATTTTACAAGTTCGTATATCTAATAGATCAAAATTTCTGTTTTAAAACAAACCCTGGCCACGTGGCTCAACCTTACTGGTCGGTAACGGTTCGTGCGGATCGATCAATGCTGGCCGTCAGATCTAACTAACAACACACGATGCAGATGACAACTTACCCCTTTGACGAACTAATCTATCCTAGCCAACAGATCAAGATCCAACGGATCACAGGAGCACAGATGGGCGGCGCTGGCGGCGGCGGACAGCGGCGCACGCTCAGACGGGGAGGTTGCCGAGGAACTAGGTCACTCGGGAGAGGGAGAGGATACTCACCAGACTCGCCGTGAATCACTGATGCTCGACGTGGTCTCTGTTCATCGAGGGGCGCTCGGGGTTAGCGGTGATTGCTCACCGAAGTTCGCGGCGGCGCCAGGTGCCTCTATTCGTCGACGGGGGCGAGGTTACAGCCCACGCCAAGACAAGAAAACAATGTCGTTAGCTGCGCAAGGTCGTGGCGAATACACGTGTGTGAGCTAGATGGGTTAGGGCGGTCTGATTTTACCAGGGGGCTTCGCCGGAGAAGTGGCAGACGATGACATCGTTCTATCGATGTCGCTGCCGAGGCTACGGTGCTCGCGTGGGTGTGGGGTTAGTGCTAGGAGATGCGGGAGACGATGGGGATCACACCCGTGTGCTCTGGGGGTAGTGGGGAGGTTCGTGCTTGCCAGAATTTTCACGGTGGCTCGTCGGAGCAGAGGGGTTCGAGGTTGCGATTCGTGCAGCCTAGAGGCAGAGGTTAGGCAGCGTCTGGGGGAAACGGGAGAGAGGGACCAGGTGTTTAAGGGCGCGTCATCACTGGCAACAATTAACCGCGCATTCACTCGGATTAACAAGGATTGAGTCACGGCAGAAACATCGAGTGCGAGGGGGGAAAGGGTCGCGGCGGGTGAAGAAGGACTGGCAGGTGGGGTCTGGTTGTCTGTGAGAGAGAGAAGAACGGTGGGGTCCAGTGGCCATTGACTGCGCTGGTAAGCTACTGGGTGAAAAATGTTTCGCGAGGGGAAGAAGTGGGCTGTGTTTGCTGGGCTGGACTAGGCCAGATTCATGGGCTGGCTTCGTTTCTCTTTTTTTTTATTCCTGATCTTTTTCTTTTTCCTTTTCTATTTATCTGATTTGATCTTTATTCAAACAATTCAAGCACTATTTGAATTCAAACCTCTACCAAACTTTGTGTAGATTTTAATACTTTTATTTAACATAATCTAAAACCCATAATAGAATATTTATTTTATTATTTTTGGGTATATTAATTATTTAAAATAGGCCTTTGCTTTAATCCAAATAAGATTTTATTAATGTTTCCAAACTCTATTTGAATTCTAAATTTTACCAAATCTTTTACAGTAGGTTTTATTAAAAATAAAACACTTTGAAATATAATTTAAAATACTTTAATATGTTTTTAATGTTCATTTAAATTTTGGAAAATTCTTTACCTAAATGAAATTGGATAATAATAAATCCTCATGGTTTTATTTAAATAATCCTTTACTCTTTTTATTAAACAAAAATATTTTATTTCAATTGTTTGGCCAAGATTTAATTTGGCTTTTTAAAATAGTCCTTATTTATTTATTTATTTATTAATTCCTTTGCTTATAAAATCCATATCTTTTTATTTAAAGATCCAAAAATGGTGATTCCAGCTTTTATAATTTTATTTATTATTTGTTTATCTTTTAAATCCCTTTTCATTCAAAGTTTGTTCAAGATGGGTCTTTGATGTTTCCATTTGGAATAAAAAAGTTTCTTTTCACCCTAAATTTCAACAATTATTTATTTTGTTTATTTATTTTTCACGTTTCAAAATTTGGAAATTTTTGGGATGTGACAGGCTACCACCCTTAAAAGAAATCTCGTCCCGAGATTTGGGAAGGCTAGGGGTTACAAGTTGGCTTGAAGACAACTAGGGTACTACCACCCTTAAAATAAAGTCTTATAGGGTTACATTGATGGCTCACTTGACTATGGCTTAATGATTGATATCCAACAAGGAATCCTTATTTGACTCAACTGGGTTTAATTCCTGACATCCACATCCTCTATTTCTTCAAGGGTTCCATACATGTCAATGTGGTTCATATGTCCTTTCTGGGCCACATTGGAGTCATTTCCATTGGAGTTTCTAGCATCCTTTTTCTTTTTCTTCTTAGGACAGTCTGATGCATAGTGTCCAAGTTCCTTACAATTATAGCACTACAACTGGCTAATGTCTTTCTTCATGGAATTGCCATGTTGGTTCTGACCAAGGTCATCTCCATTGTCATTATCATTTCCATTATTATCACTTCCATTGTTGTTGTGGTGATACTGATGTGGTTTAGAATCTTCATTGCTCCTTTTGAATGAACGCTTCTTTTGTGATGATCCTGAGTGATACTTGAGTTTATGCTTCCTCTTTCTTTTCTCAACTTGATTCATCTTGTTTTCCAAGATGGTGGCTTTGTCACAGAGTGATTGATATGTTGGGACATAGGCAACAGACAGCTGCAGGTTCAACTCATCATTAAGTCATTTGAGGAATTTCTCCTTCCTCTTAGCATCTGTATCAACTTCATCCAGTGCATAGCATGCCAGATTGTTGAATTCTTCAATGTATTCAGCCACACTGAGGTGACGCTGTTTCAGATTGTGAAACTCCCTTTTCTTCAAGTTTATCACTCCAGATGAGATGTGAGTTGTACGGAAACCATCCTCAAAAATAGCCCAAGTCACATCCTCAAGGGGAGTGGTGATCTGAAAGTTGTCCCACCATGTTGCTGCTGGCCCCTCAAGAAGAAATGCTGCAAACCTAACTTTTTCCTCGTCAGTATAACAAATCACTAAGTCCTTGTTCACCGAACGTAACCAGTCATTGGCTACCATTGGATCAGTTGTTCCAGAGAACCTTGCAGGCCTTAGTTTCAGAAATTTGGTGAGCATGTGAAGTGCTGGAGGATTATTTTGATTGTTGTTGTTGTTATTGTTATTGTTATTGTTGTTCTGATTTTTCATAAACTGCGTCATCATCTGCATTATTTGAGCTTGAGATGTCATCAACTGCTGCATCTCGGGAGTGAGGTTGTTGTTGTTTTGGTTGGGGTTGGCACAACGGGGAGGCATCTATTGGTTTGATAGGTATAAGTAATGATAGATAGATCTAAACAAGTTCTAACACACCACCCAAAACAATCAAGTTCAATCAAACAATCAACAAGCAACTATTCACTTAACAACTTATGAGCTTAACTCATGGGTTGAAGGAACCAACAAGTTTTCTTGAAACAATCAACTTAGTATAGTCATACCTCATAGGTCAATATGATCCATACGCTAACATGATATCAATGTTTTTGGTAGGCAATCTAATGTCTCTTAGTTCTCACTTGTAGTCCTTAGTGATGTCTAAGTTGAAATCCTTGGTGAAACTAAATTTGAAGTCATTGGTCATGGTGAAGGCTTTGTCCATCAAGTTGAAAAGTAAGAGGTGTAGAATCAAAACCAAAAAGGTTGAGAAAAGAGTTTACAAGATTGTTTGTAAATAAGTTTTTGGAACAAATACAACTCCTATTTTTCTAAGGGATTTTGTGCAATCCTAGGGTTACAATCCTATAGGCAACACAGTGCTCTGATACCAACTGTAGAGGTCCCAACCTTTAATAAGGTAGAGATCCCTGTGTTTACAATGCTAGTCCCTGGATCAAAATCTAGCATCCACAGTTAAGATGTAATATCAACAAACAGAGGTCATAATACAACTTTATAACCAGGAATAAAATAATTCATTACATCTTACATAGCTCATTTGGCTATCTCATTACAATGCAGCAGAAATAACTATAGCATGGTATCCTTCATCTTCAAAGTGCCACAGGCAATCATGTTGGTTGTAGACTTGTAATCCTATTCAACACAATTCACTAACATCAAAAAAACCTACAACATAATAAGTTGCAGCCACAAGGGTCAATACATTTGAATTGTATTGGCAAGTTTCACTACTATGTAGAAATAAGTGGATCCTATCATTACATGCATATTTGGCTAAGTAGGGTTTAGGCTCATTTGCAGAAAGCAATATAGTTTTATCCTATCTTTTCAAAATAGTTTTGATATTTTGTCAAATCTTTCTGAACACCTTGGAAAACTCCAAGTGCTTCTAATCCCTTGTTGTCACCATCAATTTTTTACTTTGAGAAATTGGAATGTCGAGATCTTCCATAGCTTCAGGCCTTAGTTGCTCAGAGTTTTCCGTAACCGGGGACATGGCTAAGTACTTAGAATTTTGATCTTCTGCAGAAGTTGTACACTTTACCCACATGACACAATCTCTTCTTGACGCCACCAGTGGCCGCTGGATAAGTACTCACCAAATGGAGTACTGGCAGATCGATAATGTGACAAAGTCTTTCCATAGAAGTCCTCCCAATACACAATGCTAGCTTGTCTACCAGGCACCAATATAGGGATATATTTCCATACACAACTCTAGTTAACCTGAAGATGCCAATGCATGGGTCTTCCACTATGTAGTTGACTAAGCCAGAGCCTATTTAGCATGTGGCTGTACACGGAAGCCACTGTACGAGAAACATGTTCAATCTCTAAGTCCCTGGGTGGTTTTCTTCTAGTGCACATACAAAAAGATAGCCATATAAACATGGTTCCCTTTGTTGCCACCTTGTCCAAAACTTGAGTATCCTCTTTCCACCCAGATGGTTCATTGAGTACTTGTTTTATTATATAAAACATATATTTTTTAACACTTCATATAATCATATCATGTATCCCATCCCAATATATAGCAGGGCTAAGCATACTACAACTACAACGTTTTCACTAAGGAAGATATAAGGATATCCTAATAGGATATAGCATAGCATTAAAATATAGTAGTCCTATCATGCATGTTACAAAAATCCACTAAGTGTAATGAAAATAGTAGGACATGGGTGATAGTGTCACTTGCCTTTTTAGTAGATAATATTGCTTCACTCCTTGATCTTGCAAATATCACACTCTTCTAACTTCACTACAATTCAATCAAGCAAACACATATTCAACTAGCATTCAAACAATTCACCACATAAAATGACAAAAACCTGGAAATGATGCAAGCATGCAAAAGATGGTTTTATTTGGAAAAGTGGTTTCTACTAGGCCCTAAACATTTTAAAGCTCATATTGGTCATTTACAAAAGTGGTAAAACCATTTAAATTCAAGTTGGTGAAAATGGCCACTTTAAGTTATTTTTGTTTTGCTAGGAATGATTTAAATCAAAATGATAATCCCTAGTGTTTGTAAAATATTTTAGACACAACATGTTAGTGTTTTAAGGTCAAGTGTTTAATTTTAAAACCATTTGCAAAAGGTTTCACCCCATAAACCAATTTTACACCAAAGTGATATTTTATGTTGTTGGAAATGCCTTTTAGCAAAGTAATAATTTTATAGGGTTCATCAAATATATTTTTAAATCTCAAAACTTGGTGTTTAGGGCCAGAGAGTTCAATTCAAATCATTTTCCAAAGATTTTACTCAAAAAGTATTTTTAACACATAAACAATATTTTTATTTGACTAGAAATGCTCTTATTCAAAGATTTATTCTTTAACTTCACAAAATACATTTTTGAATCCATATGTTGGTTTATATGGTCAGTAGGTTCAAAAAAATCCATTTGCCAAAGATTTTACCATAAACATATTTCTAGAATAAATTTTACATTCAAATTACGCCTACACAAGTTTCTGCAAAAACAACTAAGTTTCGAGAAGCAATTCATTAAACAAAGTGCATAGTTAGAAAGGTTTTGTTCTCTTGATTCCAATGAGATAAAATTTGCAAAATTTGGACGTGTGGATTAAAAGTTATTAATTTTGCAAGTTTGTATATCTAATAGATCAAAAAATTGTTTTAAAACAAACCCTGGCCACGTGGCTCAACCTTACTGGTCGGTAACGGTTCGTGCGGATCGATCAACGCTGACCGTCAGATCTAACTAACAACGCACGGTGCAGATGACAACTTACCCCTTCGACTAACTAAGATATCCTAGCCAACATATCAAGATCCAATGGATCACAACAGCTTGACCACAGATGGGCGGCGCTGGCGGCGGCGGACGGCGGCGCACGCTCAGACGGAGAGGTTGACGAGGGACTAGGTCGCGCGGGAGAGGGAGAGGATGCTCACCAGACTCGCCGTGAATCACTGATGCTCGACGTGGTCTCTGTTTGTCGAGGAGCGCTCGGGGTTAGCGGTGATTGCTCACCGGAGTTCGCGGCGGCGCCAGGTGCCTCTCATCGACGGGGGCGAGGTTACAGGCCACGCCAAGACAAGAAAAAAATTTCGTTAGCTGTGCAAGGTCGCGGTGAATACAAGCGTGTGAGCTAGATGGGTTAGGGCGGTCAGATTTTACCAGGGGGCTTCGCCGGAGAAGTGGCAGACGACGGCGGTGTTCTATCGATGTCGCTGCCGAGGCTACGGTGCTCGCGCTGGTGTGGGGTTGGTGCTGGGAGATTCAGGCGACGATGGGAATCACACCTGTGTGCTCTGGGGCAGTGGGGAGGTTCGTGCTCGCCGGAATTTTCACGGTGGCTCGTTGGAGCAGAGGGGTTCGAGGTTGCGATTCGTGCAGCCTGGAGGCAGAGGGTGGGAAGCGTTTGGGGGAAACGGGAGAGAGGGACCAGGCGTTTAAGGGTGCGTCATCACTGGCAACAATTAACCACGCATTCACTCGGATTAATGAGGATTGAATCATGGCAGAAACAGCGAGTGCGAGGGGGAAATGGTCGCGGCGGGTGAAGAAGAAGGACTGGCAGGTGGGGTCTGGTTGTGTGTGTGAGAGAGAGAAGAACGGTGGGGTCCAGTGGCCATTGACTGCGCGGGTAAGCTACTGGGTGAAAAACGTTTCGCGAGGGGAAGGAGTGGGCTGTGTTTGCTGGGCTGGACTGGGCCGGATTCCTAGGCTGGCTTCGTTTCTATTTTTTTATTCCTGATCTTTTTCCTTTTCTATTTATCTAATTTGATTTTTATTCAAACAATTCAAGCACTATTTGAATTCAAACCTCTACCAAACTTTGTGTAGATTTTAATACTGTTATTTAACATAATCAAAAACCCATAATAGAATATTTCTTTTATTCTTTTTGGGTATATTAATTATTTAAAATAGGCCCTTGGTTTAATTCAAATAAGATTTTATTAATTTTTCCAAACTCTATTTGAATTTTAAATTTTACCAAATCTTTTTCAGTAGGTTTTATTAAAACTAAAACACTTTGAAATATAATTTAAAATACTTTAATATGTTTTTAATGTTCATTTAAATTTGCCAAAAGTCTTTACCTAAATGAAATTGGATAATAATAAATCCTCATGATTTTATTTAAATAATCCTTTACTCTTTTTATTAAACAAAAATATTTTATTTCAATTGTTTGGCCAAGATTTAATTTGTATTTTTAAAATAGTCCTTATTTATTTATTTATTTCTTCATTTGCTTATAAAATCCATATCTTTTTATTTAAAGATCCAAAAATGGTGATTCCAGCTTTTATAATTTTATTTATTATTTGTTTATCTTTTAAATCCCTTTTCATTCAAAGTTTGTTCAAGATGGGTCTTTGATGTTTTCATTTGGAATAAAAAAGTTTCTTTTCACCCTAAATTTCAACAATGATTTATTTATTTTATTTATTTTTCACATTTCAAAATTTGGAAAAGTTTGGGATGTGACACCCCCGTTCTCGCTGTGTTGTTTCAAATAAGTTGATTGGTATTGGAGAGGAGTAGAAAGTTCTTGCTTAATTAATACAAGAGGAGCTTGCTTTGACTGTTACTTAGACTTTAGCATGTCATGCTAGATGTTGTTTTGACCTTATGCTTAGTGATTATTGTTGTAGCATGACTTGTTCCAAACAATTAGGATTTACTAATGTGCCTTGAAGGAATCATGCGTTGTTTTAGCATACAAAAGCATAGTATTGTGGTATTCTCCTTTGATGCTTTGTTTGGGTTTACTTGGAACATGCTCACACCATGTTATGACTATGAACAAGTCAGCATAGCCTCTATGATCATTTAGTCCTTGACTTGTAGTACCACTTTATGCTTTGATTAGTAATGTTTTGTCGTTCTACATGATTATGGCCATTATTGCTCTCTTACTTGGTCGCTCCCAGTCTTTTTCTAGCCTCCACTTGTATGATTAAGCTCTACTCATGCATCCAACTCCCAAGAAACCAAGTTATTCCAAAGTGTCCACTATAAATTCCTATGCATGGTGTGTTACACCATTCCAAGTATATTCTTGTTTTCATCTATCTTCCAATTAAAAAGTATTTTGTTATGTGAAAACTTGGTGATTAAAGCTCTCACAAACTTGATGGCAAACTTTATTTTTCTTGCCCCTAATAAACTTGAACCATTATGTCATATATGTTGTATATGCTTGCACATATATGTTGGAATTATACCATGTTGTCATGGGGAACGCTTTCAACATTGCACTTGTACATTATACACAGTTGATATCATGATATTTTGTCTGTGGATGTCGTTGGTGTGAAATGAACGGGGAGCTTGTAAGTCCATGGAGTTATGTATGTGTGTTAGAGAAACGCCCGGGCCGCTAGCCTAAGCCATGCCTAATCATGGTGGAAACTTGCAGCATCACCATAATTTGCAATCTATGAAGCATTCTTCTTATGAAAAAAAAAGAGATAGAAAAAAGATATTGAGAAAAAGAAAAAAAATATGAGAAAAGAGGAAAGATAGAAAAAAGCACCATATTCCCATGGTAAATAAGAAGATTGCTGAGATGCTCATTGTCTGCTTGCCTTGTCATTTTGATTATGGGATAACTCCTGTATCATCTGCAAGGGGTACCCCGTTGGCGGTTCTCTATGATACACATGTACTTACTATGACAAGAACTTGCAAGTAACTAAACTTGAGTAGCATGAGGATCGACCCTCATATTCAAGGGACATGAGATTGCCAACTTTTACTTTGTCAAGCATATACTCCATGGTTTGTTCACTTTAACCTTAAATCACTTCAAGATGCCTATGATAGGGGCAATTAGGGATGAAAGCTAACAAGTACCATAATTTTTGGAATCTCTTTTCAAGACTTGAAATCCATGCTTCCCTTTATGAAGGGCCTTTCTTCCACTATTATATTGAGTCTTCACCTTCTATCCTTAGGCAACAATTAAGATATCATAGTTGCCATTCTTAGTTCTATGTGCATTGTCCCAAAACTTATTGATTGATGCATATTGTTTATATTACTTGTTCTTGTGCTATTTGTATACTTATGAACTTTGAAGGTGTCCTATGCATCTATTTGCTACTCCATGAGGGACAAGCTGAATGCCACTATGCTATGTTTTCTATATGTGAAACAAACAAACGTTTTTCAATGCATGTTATTCATGATCTTTGTTTGTAACCTTTCATGTTGCATGCATAGTTACTTTGTCTTACTATTAGAAATCCATCTTTCATGCTCATGTTTAGAGTTCTTTGATCCCAGTTTTCAATGCTTGCAAATAGTTTCATCTTGATTTTGATGGTGCATGTCACCTTAAAAATTATTCTTTTTATCACTTACCTACTCGAGGACGAGCAGGAGTTAAGTTTGGGGATGCTTGATACGTCGTAAACGTATATATAATTTTTGATGTTCCATGCTTGTTTAGTACCTACTTTGCTTTGTCTATAGTTTGAGGTGTTTTTATATGTTTTTATGGACTAACCTATTAATAGGATGTCACAGTGCCAGTTGCCTGTTTTCTTCTGTTTTTGGTTCCATAAACGGCAGAAAATCAATATTCTCGGAATTGGACGGGACAAAAGCCAAAGTCAATATTTTACTGCGGGAACATAGAGCCTGAATACGAGACGGAGGGGAGCCACCAGGGGGCCACCCTGGCCGAGGGTGCGGCCGCCCTGGCTGCCCCTGCCTCGCCTCTTCACCTATAAAGACCCCCCGATACAAACCCTAAGTACCCGATCAATATTCCGCGAAACCATCTGTAGCCGTTGCCACCATCATCTCTCGATCGGGGGCGGGGATCTGAAGCTCTTTCCGGCACCCTGTCGGAGGGGAGATCATCCCGGAGGCCTTCTTCTTCATCATGCCAGCCTTCGGTATGAAGTGTGAATAGTTCCACCTTGGACTAGGGGTCCATGTAGTAGCTAGATGGTTGTATCTCCTCATTTGTGCTACCATGTTTAGATCTTGTGAGCTCCATTCATGATCAATATCATCTATTTGTAATCATTCATGTTGTGTTTGCGGGGATCCGATGGATATTGAGATTACTATGTCAGATTGATTAATGGTTTTGTCTTATTGATTCTATCATGTCTGTGTTGTTTGAGATCTTGCATGCTCTTCTTTTCTAGTATCTATCTTGGCCAAGTAGATGCTAGTGACTCCAAGAGGGGGTATTTATGCTCGATAGTGGGTTCATGCCTCTATTTAATCTAAGGGAAGTGACAGAAATATCTAAGGTAGTAGATGTGATGTTGCCACTAGGGAGAAAACAACGGTCTCTTGTTCATGGAACAAGTGGATTGTTTACCTTACACACTTTTCTTAAAGAAGTTATTCGTTGCTTGAAACTTAATACTGGAGGGGGTTCGGATGATAACCTGAAGGTGGACTTTTAGTCATAGATGCAGTTGGATGGCGGTCTATGTATCTTGTTGTATTGCCCAATTGAATCTCATAGGATCATGAATGTCTAGTATTGCATTGTTATGCCTTGCTCAGTCCTGTCAATTGCCCTGCTGTAATTTGTTTACCCAACATGCCATGTTTGTTTATCTTAAGGAGAACACCTCTAGTGAACTATGGACCTCGGTCCAATCATTACCATTGATACATCTTCCACTGTTATTGTTTACTTTCTACAAACCACTATTACCTTCCAGACCATACAGTTAACCCTTTGTTTTCAGCAAACCGGTGAGATTGACAACCTCACTATTCGTTGGGGCAAAGTCTTGAGTTTCTGTTGTGCAGGTTTCCAAGTTACTATCAACACCTTTGAGTCGTTTCCTTCCTCCTACTAGTTCGATAACCTTGGTTTCTTTCTGAGGGAAGACTTGCTGATGTGCTTATCATACCTTCCTCTTGGGGTCTCCCAACGAAGCTCTACATTGATTTGAGTGCATAAGTTATCTCCTTTGGCATGAAGTGGGAGGAATGCCTTCCATATGTTGAGTTCTCCTACAACAATAGCTTCTAGAAAAGTCTCAAGATGGCACCCTTTGAGGTTCTCTATGGCCGCAAGTTTTGTACTCCAATTGGTTGGTCAGGTGCAGGTGAAAGGAACTTCTTTGTCCCTGACATTGTCACTCAAGCCGAAGAAAAGGTTCTTATCATTCTTGAGAACTTTAAAGTTGCTCAGAGTCGGCAGAAGAGAAACTATGATAGGAATAATGTGGATATAGAGTATGTTCCTAGTGATCTGGTTTACCTTCGTGTCACTCCCATGAGAGGCACCCATCGGTTCGGTATCAAGAGTGAAAGTACCGACTTTGAATCGACTAGAGGGGGGTGAATAAGAGAGTACCAATTTTTTTATTTGTTAATCAATTTTAGGCTTAGCAAGAAGATAAGTTCTCTAGATATGCAACTAGATGAACAACCTATATGCTAGAGAACTAACAACAAGAACAAGAGCGGTAAAGAGCAAGTAGTAAAGGTAAGGAATGAGATAACCGAAGCGGGGACACGGAGATGTAATTCCCGTAGTTCAATTCCAAGGAAGCTACGTCTATGTTGGAGAGGTGTCAGGGCCACACAAGGTCACCCGAGTGCCACAAAGGCCTCACCTTCTTCTCCGGTGAGCACCACCACAAAGGCGGCCTCACAATCCACTAACCGGTGACCTTGAGGGTGCCAGCCGAAACCTTTACAAGAAGGTTGAGGGGGAATCTCCACAACTCAATTAGAGGCCCTCAACGACACCACGGAGCTTCACAACACATGCCCTTAGCTCCGAGGATGTCCTACACCATCTAGGGTTCCAAGAAACCCAAGAGTAACAAGATCCACGAAGGATAGGTGGGGGGGAATCAAATCTTCTTTGGTGGAAGTGTAGATCTAGGTCACCTCTCCCACTCCTCAAAAGGTCAAGAGGTTTTAGTGGCTAGGGAGAGAGATACAGTGAGGTGAAGCTCTGGTATTAATGGAGGAGAGAGAAAATTGAAGAGATGGTGGGAGCAAGAAGGGCGCCTTAAATAGGCCCCTTCAAACCGAACCGTTGGACTATCCGCGACTCCACCGGAAATTCTGGTGGGGGGAGGAAGTTCCGCTCAGCGTGGCTCCAACGGCTTGAAGACCGTTGACGGACACTCCAAAGCTCGACCAGAAATTCCGGTCAAACACGACCAGAAATTCTGGTGGAACTTCCAGGGCAAGTTCCATCAATTATACAACTCCCATACAGGAGCATACTGAGCTTGACCAGAACTTGGAGAGGAAATTGGAGCGGAAACAACTGGGTCACGAACTGCCTGATCGGAAGTTCTGATGCCTGGGCGGAAATTCCACTCAGAGACTCAGCGGAAATAGCATAGGAAATTCCGTTCGAAGTTTCCGGTCAGACTTGGCCAGACATGCAACCAGAACTTCCGGTGCTACTTCTGGTGGAAGTTCCGCCAAATAGAACACTTCAAAACAGAAGGTTCTGAACTAGGGCGGAACATCTGCCGGAAGTTGGGCCAGAAATACAGCCGGACCCATTCCATAGAGATCCCTGGGCGGAACTTCTGGCTCCTGGCCGGAAATTCCGATCAGACAAAAACATCACCCGCGGCTCGAAAACACGCTCTCTTGCTGATGGATAGGATGGCTGCGGAGGTGCAAAAATGGTTTGTGCAAGAACAAATGATTCCCCACAGCCTTACGAGGTGGACCCCCTCTTGATAGTACGTCGATCTAAAACAACAAAGTGATAGAAAGAGAAAAACAAAAGACCACCGTCTTCGCGAGACTCCAAGAATGGCATCCACACACTCCAAAAGCTCCATCAAAAAACAAGTGACCTGAAACTCAATCACAAGGTTAGATCACAAGTGGGATTGTCATCATCACCAAAATACCAAGGGAAAACATAGTCCTTTCAATCTCCCCATTTTTGGTGTTTGATGACAATCCCATAAGATTTGCATAAGAAAGAGAAGATGTTGCAATGAACAGAACGAGCTCCCCCTATGTGTATGCAAGGTAGAGAGAAAGCTCTAAGGACAAAACTAGCACACATATAAAGGGGGCTCCCCCTCTCCATTGCAAAAATAGCACAGGTGCAAGTAAGAGAATGATAGGAGATATACCGTTGCACCAAACATATGTGGTGAGAGACAGTGGATGAAATGATATCAAAGGAAAATCCACCACCATATACAACCGACCATAAGCCAACAACATGCATAACATATCACATAGTCTCATACATAGATAGAGAGAGTTCACGAGCAAGAAAGGATCAAAGAAATAACTAGATCATGACTCAACCCATGCAAATCCAGTGAACAACCTAATAGATATCACTACTAGGAAAACGGCTATAGGTAATCCACACATCCGTGGCGCATGTGCTAGTGGTGCTCCATGGGTAAAATAGGCGTGACGCACTGTCCATAGTTGCCCTACGGCTAACTGATGTAAGCGTGGCACACATAGGGGTAGTGCGCCACGGCTATGCGTGGGCCAGGGCACACGTGGACACATATCACATACCTGTAGCGCAGTAGGTAAAGGTGCGCTATGAGTGTGAAACTTAGCCGTAGCGCACTCTGCCCTAGTGCCCTACGGGTACGTGTGCTGCAGCAACTGGGTCAACTTAGCCGTAGGGCACTCTGCCCTAGTGCCCTACGGCTAAGTGGCCTGCACCAACTCCACCCCCCCCCCTTGGATCGGCTTTTTTGCTTTGAAAAACTAAAATAAAATGAAAAACACTTCAAAAAATAAAATCCTTTCATATTTAGGTAGATAATGTGGTCTAGTTTCTAGGAAAATTAACAAACAAGAATTTTGACTTTTTCTACAAAAAAAAGTTATGCCACGGTAAACCGGCCGTAACTTTTGCATACAATGTCGAAAAAAAGTTTAATATAACAAAATAACGAGAATGAGATTTTGCATCCGCTCGCAACAGCTTTTGGTCGTTTAGCAATTTTTTAGATTTTCAAAATTCCAAAAGAGTAAAAAGTTACGGTCAAAAGACCGTTTTTCCTGCAGAAAAAAAGAGGGCACTTACCCGTAGCGCAGCACCACCTAGTGCGCCACGAGTAAGTGAGAGAGATTCAAAATTCGAATCACCACCCCGCCCACCTACCCCTCCCCTTTTCCTTTTCCTTTTCCTTCTCCCTTTTCCTTTTCATTTTCCTTCTCCATTCTCCTTCTACCTTTTCCTTCTCCTTCTCCTTCTCCTTCTCGTTTTCTTTCTCCTCCTTCCCCTTCTCCTCTCTCCGGACTCCTTGCTCCGGCGTCCTTTCTCCGGCCTCCTCCTCTCCTTCTAGTGATAGCAGCGCGACAACGACCTTCTCCTCCTCCTCGCAGTGACGACGGGCAACAACGGCATCCTTCTCCTCACCAACATCCCTTCCTCCCTCTCTTCCTCCATCTCTTCCTACCTCCCTCTCTCCAACCACACCCTTCCTACCACCTTGATGCCGACGAGGACTAGAGCGGCCACGGCCTCCTGCACCTCCCTGCGATGGTAGGTCGTGGCCACGGTCATGCTCCGGCGAGGCAACACGATGGAGGCGATGCATGGACCCAATTGCATTTGCAATTCAAAACAAGGGTGTTTTGCATTTTTTTTTCAAAAAAAGGCATGGCGCACCTGGACCCCTTCCTGTGGCGCACTAGGTGGTGCGCAACGGGTAACTTTTTACCCCTAACGCACCAGCGTAGTGTGCTACGGATAAAACTTAGACGTAGCGCGTGGCTAGTGGCGCACCACTAGTGCGCTACAGATGTCCTTTTTAGGTGCGCCATGGATGTGCTGTTTCCTGGTAGTGTATCTTTCTCCCCCTTTGGCATCAAGACAACAAAAAGGGAGAAAATACCACTCTAATCGCCCCAACCGAAGAGGGAGGAGGAGAAGGCTTGGGGTCCCAAGAGGCGTTGTTCCAAGCAGGCGGGGGACCAGTGACTACATCCTAGGAATCAGACTACCTGTAGTTATCACGGAGCCACTCATCTTTAGGCGCGGTGAAGGAGCTGGTCTCGGGAGAGCAAGGAGCGTTGAGCGTGGTCAAGATAGCCTTATGCCTCTGAGCATTGTGCCGCTGATCAACATAAGCCTGGTACTCACGGTCCTGCAAGAAAAAAATGTCTTCTTCACTTTCTTCAGCAGCTTCTTGGCCCAAGATGGCTGCCTCTCAAGGCTGGGACCACCAGAACTAGAACTCGCACGTCCTGAAAGGGCACCAGTAGCAGCCCCAGACTTCCAGATGGCTTCTTCCTTTTTAGCTTGGGTCCTAGGCTTCTCATGCTTCATCACACGTAGCTTCTTCTCCTCATGAATAGAGATGCTGTCCTAAGGGTAGTGTGTACCAGTTGCTTCCCTCCGCTTTGCGTTGATAAGAGTCTGAATGTATGGAGCATAGAGACACAAGCATTTTTGACTCATAGCAAGCCAGATTTCAAGCATAGGGACACGAGCATTTTCCAAAACACCTTGAAAGCGATACAGCGTCCGAGTACGGACAAGACACAAATGAGGCTAAGAGCCCTAAAGAATAACTAATGGCGTCCATAACCCTGCTCAGGCCAAGCCAGAAGGGTAACCCTGCTAACGACGTCGATCTCAAAACCTGCTTAAACAAAAGGGATGTCGGCAAAGGGCAGAGGAAAAAGAGAGCGGTCAGTACCGACGACGAGTCTTAGAATTCGGTGGTCCTCGCCTACATAGGTATGGTGGACTTAAGCGGCAGCGAGACAGACACTAAACGACCTATAGAGAATCGAAACAACTATCGGCTATCAAAGAGGGATAAGGAAGACCTATTCAGATCCAAACATGATACTAACACCAAACATACCCATCCTGGCGTTTCCCCCTTGAGACCAAACGAGGAAGTCAGACCGAGGAACTCGCACAGTTGGCATATTTATTCATTCAATTATAGTTGCAGCTATTACTAGTCAGATATAGATTGCATGAGTCATCCTGATATTATAAACAGTAGGCAGTTTTAGTTAACCATTCTATTGTAGTTGCAATACTTAGTAGTCAGATACATATAGCATGAGACATCCCAAAAACAGTAGTAGTTGGTACTTTTATTTAGCCATTCCATTATAGTGAAGCTGATTACTAGTCATTACAAAGTCAAATTTATAGCACTACTTTAGTTATAGTTGTCTATGATCGAGATACTATGCTCCAAGTCGTCCATAATGGCGGACACGACTTTCAGAAAGTTTTACCCTGCAGGGGGGCACAAATAGCAACACACGCACGATCAACCTCAGAAAAACCAAATGAAAACCCAACGAGGCATCACGAAAAAGAAATCACAAAATTCATATAATATTTCAGGCGGCCACCCCGCTAAGCTACCCGCTACGAAGTTGGCCGGCTCCGCGACGGACCGAGGGGTTTGCGACAATGGTTGTAAACGACCGGGAACCCGAAAGTGTGACTAGGCTTGTCGATACCGCATAAACATTCCGCATTTGTTCCAAAATAGTACATGCGGTCCACGCGCGATAGTAAATAAAGAAGTAAAGCATGGCATAATCATGGCATCAGTACAAGATAGTAATAAAGACCCAAACTACTTTGTGGCCCCAAGAAATAAGATTTGACTTAAGCTCATGCTAAGGAGATTCATGGTCCCACATGCGGATAGTGCCAACATTCAAGGAACAGGTATCAAGTACTCTGGGTCCTATGGGACACGAGTGGACGGTTAAAAACCAAATAACATCTATTGCCCACCTGTGCCTCTACATTATTTTCCTACTTTCAATTTTAGTTATTAAACGATAATTAAAGCCATGATCATCTTCAACATTAAGCATGAGGCATTTCTACAACAACTGTGGAATATCGACGGCGCGAAGCAACACTTGCGCAAGCAACTACGACTCGCAAGGCCAACTATCTACCAAACAGCAGGTAATAGGAGGTGTCCATGGTAATATAGGGGCTACAAAAAATTATAAAGGGACATGGAATCTATAGCATCGCAACACAGGTAGCAATAGACCAATAGGAGGAAGTAAAGACTAGAAATGTAAAATAGGTAGAAGGGGGAGAATGATCGACTGAAAACATTGCCGAAGGTTTATATCCGAAGAACTTGTTGAATCTCACACATCTTATCGTGCTATCCGG
Source organism: Avena insularis (assembly GCA_023614405.1). Lineage (NCBI taxonomy): Eukaryota > Viridiplantae > Streptophyta > Magnoliopsida > Poales > Poaceae > Avena > Avena insularis. The sequence continues at coordinate 165,753,790 of CM042689.1, forward strand.
AAAGAAGCAAAACACTAAAAGAAACAAGCGATGCATAGTTATAACTAATGCGAAAGAGTCGGCATGATCATGATATGATGCATGACATGGCAAGTTAATGATGCAAACTACATTGAGAAGGTATCATGATCATAGAACATTGATGATACAGCACTAGTGAGGCATTACCAACGAGAATAATAATTTCCCAATTTTAATCTTTATGTTTTCCTTACAAAAACAGTTCTGATTTTTCAAGTTCTCTATGATGTATGATGCAATTACAAGTATGGAATACACAGTTGGAAAGGGCTCGTCGCGCTGATCAATTTATACATATCATTTGTCGAATTTGGAAATACAGATTTAAAATTATGCAATATTTAAAAAATGACATTTTTTAGCATTTAATAATTCGAAAATTCAAAATATTCAAATGATATTATAAATAGCATAAACATATTCCTCACATTTTTCTGATTGAAAATCATATATTATTCAATTTATTTAAATTTATGAATTTAAAGTATTATTTAAGTCAAAATTATTAAAGTGGTCAAAGTCAAAGGTTTGACTAGATGGACTCAGACTTGAAAACATTTTAACATGCATTTAAATTCATAATGAAAAACTAAAAATATTTCATATAAACTTTTATTCAAATTCTCATTTGTTTAAAATTTATAATTTAGTTTGTATTTAAATCAGAATATAAATCAATTTTAATTTTTGAATTCGGAAAAGGCTTATGACTTTTGTTACAAAGGGAATGTCTACCCACAGGAGATGACAACTAGGGCCAGGCGCAACAGCGGACCCACACGTGCATGAGCCGCTGAGGAGAGGACACGTGGGCGGACCTTGGACCGCGGGTTGAGAGATAGAACCTCTAAGGGTTTTCATGCAAAAGCTTCCTGGAGGGGGGTTACGCGATCTGACGAAACTGAAGAGTGTACACACAAAAACGACTAGCTGGCTTAATGTTTGGTTGAAGAAAGCGATGGATCTAGGCCGAATTTGTGGATAGAGCAAAAACGAAAAACGAAGAGGGAAATCTGATCTACAACATTTATTTTGGAAGTATCTCCGTAGGAGGGCCTCAGCGACGGGGATCTGGCGATGAACAACAGCCTCGAAAAATGATGTTTCCCTGCAGACTCTAAGTTGAGTAGAGGAACAGATGCACGGCCTCACCACCCCAGACTGTTTGTAACTTGAATCTAAGTGTTTATTTCCCGAAAACTGTCGATCGAAGGACCTATGCGAGCCCCGTTCCCCCTCCCCTCCTCCGCCGACGGCCACTCCGGCCCCGACGCCCACCCATCCCCGTCGCTGTCCCCTCCCCCGTGACGGCTCCCTCCTCCCCGATGGCCTCTCGCTCTCCCGCCGCATCCCGCTCCCCTTCCCCGTCTCGTTCGGACGACCCTGGCCGCGGCCGCGAGGATAGGTGGCGCGGTGGTCGCGACTCCGACTCGGAGGGGTCGCCGGCATCCTACCTGAACGCGCTCAAGGGGAAAGGGCGGCGGGCGCGGAGACCATCTCGCGTGCGCTCAGGCCCGAGGCTCACCAAGAACTGGCTCGGCGGCGGTGGACGAGCTGGACCGCTCGGACGATTCTCGACGGCGGCGGCGACGCGCCATGGAGCAACCCAAGACAGACGCGCGGCGTCGCGCAGCGTGAAGGTGACGGCTGCTGCAGCGCGCTGGTCGCGAGCCCGGCGCCTATGAAGCATACCGGGCCTCTCGCCTCGCCACGAGCCGCCACCGCGCTAAGGATTGCACCACGGGTCCCAGATGCCTCCGCTGCGCCACACCGGTCACATGGCGAGGAGTGCTCGAGGTCATGGCGCACCCAGCCGAGGCGACGAACTCCCGACCAAGCGGGTGAGCGGCGACGACCAGCACCTTGCCTCCGGTCGAGCTCGCTGCGCAATCAGGCCGTCGCACCGCTCCGCGGCGCCGGGCCGCTGTTCGGTGGCCGCGCTTCAGCACGGTGTTGGTTGATTCGCCGGTGACGCCGACCTCGAGTGTCTCCCGCCATGGCGCGGTTTGCGAGCGGGCTGGCGTCCTCGAGGACGGCGCGGCGTCGCGGCGGCGGGGCGGTGGTTCCTCCGGTGGCGGCACGCGCGCGCTTAGGAGCGAAGGCGGCGGCGTGCGCCTCCTCTCGCGGTGCCAGACGTGCGCCGCGACGTAGCCCCTGTGGCGCTCTCGCCTTCCTCTGGTAGGGAGCTTGCACGGCGGCCGACGCGTACGGCATGCATCTTCGCACGCAGCGAAGAGGTGGAGGACGCGGAGAGAGCGCTGTAGAACGCGCTGGTGGGGGCCTTCGTTGGCGAGCGTACGGCCTCTCCGGCGGTGGCAGAAATGGTGGAGGATCGCGACAGGGTGCTCCGTGATGAGTTCGTGCAATGGCCGTACTTCCGGCTGCTGCTGAAGCCTTGGTCTCGCCGGATGGACGCGACGGCCGGGGGACTGGGGTGCACGTCAGTCTGGAGATTGAGGGCATGTCGGCCAATGCCTGGAGCATGGCGGTGGCAGAAATGGTGCTCGCGCCAAACTCCTGAGTGGAGAGGCTGGATGTGCTCACTCGCTCGTGCGCAGACATGGAGACCATGCGGTTGATGGCGTGGTGTTTGGATCCGGCTCTGATCCCGAAGGAGGTGTACTTCCATGTGCTAGAGCCGTACGCCACCCCTTCGCCGGAGACGATGGCGACACCGGCCAGCGCGATTACCCCGCCGCAAGTGTCCACCCTCATCCACCCCCTCCTCATCCACGTGACTGGCTTCACGGACTACCGCCGGCGGCCGCTGGGTCTGGACAGCGCGGGAGACGGCGGTCCTTCCCCAGACTACCCGACCATGCGCTGGTACTCCTACATCCGCCGGGGGGCTCTGCTGCATCTGCGGGGGGTGGCCGTGCGCGGGCTTCCAGCGGGGCACGTGGCGGCGGAGGTGGCGGAGGGAGTGGGACCCGCCACCAAAGCTGCTCTGCTGCAGTGCCAGCTTCGACGGGGGCCGCCACGGCCGTGTCGCGACGTCGGGGACATGGCCGTGCGAGTCGCGCCGATTCAAATTTGGTCGCCGCTGACGCTGGCAGAGAGCTGGCCGTCGCGGACGGCGCGTCGCGCCAAACGGGCGCAGAGCCGCGCCAGGATGTGGGCTGCCGTTCTGGGGCGGACATCGCAGTGGGAGGCGCCGCTACGCCGAGGCTGGCACTATCGAGGAGTCAAAAGAGGAAAAAGGAAAAGCAGCGGCGCAGGCGCGCGAGCCGCAGAGCCAAAGCTAAAGCGAAAGCGGAGGCGCGGAGGGTGGCTGGCACGCGGGGTGGGAACCATCCACTGCTGCTGACGAGCGCAGGGGAGGCTGCAGCCACTGCCACGGACCCTGGTGCGACTTGCGTGGCGGCTCTGGATCGGGCGGCTCCCGTGGTGGAGAGGGTGCCGCAGGGCTCTCTGTCTCTGCCTGGCAGCTCGGACGGTGCTGCGGCTAGGCCTCCTAGCCCTGATGGGGCCCTGGTAGCTGGCCCATCGCGGGATACGGACCTTTCCCATGGATTGGGTACGGTCTAGGAAACCCCCTATTCGCCACGACCCAACTCCCTAGCCCTGACGGTTTTTGACCCACGTGGGTCCCTCTCCCCGTCACACCAGGACGCCTCTGCTGCTCATAGAGCGCAGGATGTTCGCACCACGGGTGAGCCTGCGGAGGAGTTGGGCATGCCTAGGTGGCTTTTCGACGTGGACAGCCAGGACGGCGCGCGGGAGAACGTGACCCCTACCCCCACCGCCAGGCTTGCCTCGCCCCCGATCCACTACGGCAGAGGTGGTGGTCTGGCGGCAAGATCGGGCCCACCAAGGCCCTCGCACCTTGGGGGAGTTCCTGGCGGCGGCTAAGCTGAAGTCGGATGCTCTGCTGTTGGCACCCCCGGTGTAGTGCAGACTTATGGCGCTCAACTTTCAGCCGCGCCGGAGCTCTCGGATTGCCAAGCAGCCGGGAGGGCTGAATTCGGAGCAGCAGGCCGTTCGCAACCTCATGAGGAAGTTGGGGCTCATCGCCCAGGACGAGGCGCCTTCGGAGGCTGCTCTTGAGGCCTTCCACAGGATGTTTGAGACCCCTCTCACGGACGAGATGATCGAGGCGGTTGGGGAGCTCTATGGATGGACCCTCTCGGCGATCAGAGGATGCGTCACACCTCTTCCGGGGGCGATGTCGGGTTGGTGGCGGTTTGACCCTGCGTGGTCTCTCCTCGGATGTCTACCAATGGTTTCCCGATGTCGTACGACCCTATAATTCTTGTGTCCAACGTGCGTGGTCTAAACGACCACGTGCGTCGTTCGGGTGTGAGGAGTGTCGTTACCACAATGTGTGCGTCCATTGTATGTCTACAGGAGACTAAGCTTGCTATTGTAACACCTATTGTAATGGAAACCCTAGGCGTGGACTTTGACGCTTACTTCTGCTTGCCGGCGACTGATACGTGGGGTGGTATTATAGTGGCTTGGAAGAGTAGGGTGGTGCAGCTCGACAGCGCACATGTTGACGTGAACAGTGTGACTGCGAGGGTGTCCCCTCGGGGGGGGGCACATCCTGGTGGCTCACTTGCGTTTATGGGCCCCAGGAGGAATCTGATAAGATTGCCTTCCTCGATGAGCTCCGTGAGGTCAGGGGGCTGCACCCGGGCCCCTGGGTCCTTTTTGGAGACTTCAACATGATCTACCACGATGAGGATAAGAATAACAACAACCTAAACCGTCGTATGATGGGCCGTTTCAGGAGGTTCCTGAATGACTGCCTGTTGAAGGAGATCTATCTTCACGGGAGGCGTTTTACTTGGTCCAACGAGCGTGAATCCCCGATGCTGGTCAGACTTGACAAGCACTACACGATGGACCAAGCATGGAGGCACAAAAACTGCCGGCATAAGCAGCTTGTGGAGGCAATCAGCCTGCCGGCACAAGTATTTTGCCGACAGATATAGCTGCCCCCTATAATCCTGACGGAAAATATCTTTGCCGACAGATGATTCTTTAGCGGCAGGTTCACTGCCCTAGGTAATCCACATTTGCCCGCAGATTAAATCTTTGCCGGCACATAGCCTATGCCGGCAGTTGGATTGCTGAGGTATTTCTACCGGCAGTTTGTTTGCCACAGTTTCCATACCGGCAGTTAGATTGCCAGGTTCCATACCAAAATGATCCACTAGCAATTGTGCCTTTCGAGCCCATCGCAAAAATCAATTCATATTCAGAGTACACACTAAACTTTATAGATAGATCGATTAATAGATGTCATTCAACTGACAAAGTACATAGATCAATTAAGAAAGAAAATCGGCTCAATTCATACAAGTTCACAAAACTGTAATAGATCGACCACATACATATGTCTCAACAAAGTTCACATAACTGCAATATATAAAGTGCACACATATGTCAAGCTGATCCAACAGTGCGTACATATGTCAGTTGTATAGCTACTGACTAATAACAATAGCCCTTCTAGCATTGCAATTCATAAATATTTCAAAAGACAATTCAGGTAGAAAACAAAATGATATCTCTAATCAAACCACCAGTGTGATTGCAGCCTTGCATGCTACGAAATAGTCTGCATTCTTGTTGACCTGAAGTAAATGAAAAGGCAGAAGATCAATGGAAACTAACAAGTTCGTAATGGTAGTTCTTTACTAGTGCATGGAGAACTGAAAAACAAAGAAGAAACGACAGCATATTGAGGTACATCTACAGGCTACATAACATTATGTGGAGTTGAGGTATGTGATCAGGTCCCTTTTACAGTAGAAAAAGTGTTCAATGGACAGGCAAACTTTGTGTAGCTACTGCTCAGGCTCCATGCCACCAACATACCATGACCCATCAGGCCGATTCGTTTGGCAACTAAAAGCACAAACCACCAAGGCCTTTCTTCCCGATGATGCAGCAACAAAACCAAGACAGTTCCTGACCACAAACAAACACAACAGAACCAGTGCTCACTCGAAGTGCTGCTGCACAACTACTCAAGCTCACGGAAATCTAGTAGGTGCTAGTTTGCGTGTCTCCTCTATTTAGTATCTACAAATCTTACTTATGGTAGACAGAATGACAAAAAACCAATAAAGCATTTGGTTGTCTTGACTTGTCAGTGCTGAATGATATCTAGCATTGGTTGGTTTGGTTGTAATATGAAAAAAATACAATTCAATGTAAATATAATAATTCTTCCTATTTTACTTGCTCAACTAGAAAGGCTATTGTGTTCCCTCTTGCTGAATGTGTAAAAGCAAACCGAATAAATCGAGCTACACCATCAGTATAAGGTGTTGTGTGGGTAGCTTCACTCATCCATCACTTGTCCATTTTTATTAGTTATACTAATATAGACCTAAAACAAATATAAGGCAAATGGAACATAAGCAGAAATATCACCACTCATCATAGTATCACAAAACAAATGCAACGTAAATGAAATATAAGCAGAAATATCACACCATTCATCACATGAAGAAAGTACCATGCATTAGCAAGAGTTTAGTATACCTATATGCAACAGAAATTATGTGCAGTAGCATTGGTATACCTCCACAAGCCTTGGGATGCCTCCAGCAACCATGGCTTCAGAAAAATCTTGATCTGTTATAAAATAAAAACATGTCAAAGCCTATTTGGTGTTATATATGTTGTCAAGTGAATTGCGGAGAAATAGAACAAGAACTATGACAGAAACAAGCATACCTTGCTTGTAGGAGCAAAAGAATGGTGAAGACCTCGAGACTGTTGAAACCATAGTCCACCAAAACACCCTACAACAAGCCCAATACAATCTCCACTGTCAAAACAGGACAAAACTTACCAAAGCTCTTTTTTAAAACAAATTAAGATTTCGCAGATTGGGTATTAACTTAACCCCCAAAGTTCTTTTTGTTGACAATGGTATACTAGCTGCCATTAAATTATGTATTATTTAGTATCTTGCATAGTAATGCTTTGACTTCTAACTTGTTTACATTAAGTGACGAGACCATAACAACTTAGAGCATAGATGTTGGATATAACATGATATACATCCATCATTGAATAATGAAATCAATAAGAAAATAAGATCAAGACATCCAAGGCTTAGAATTCGGTCAATAATATTTCCAACTATATATAAAGCCAGTTCGACATCATGTTTCCCGGATGCACGATAAACTGGCATCCATAGTTTGTTCCTAATCATTCAAAGCTGATACACGGGCATTTGCACCTCTGTTTTCAGGGGCATTCTCTGAAGTTCAATACAGGAAAATCTACAGGTGATCAAAATATGCAAGCAGTTAGCAGTGGTAAACTAATTACCTTTTAACCAGAGAAATTAAACATCTGGCTATCACAGCAATCTGAAATTGTATATAAGAAATAACTATGTTGGTATTCTTGGAAAAGACCCATTATTGCTGCTGATGATGATGCTGCTTCTTCTACTGCTGGAGCTATGTTGTACTATTACATTGGACATATGCAGATGTTCAGACGAGGGTTGATTATATTTCAGCACCATCTTTTCTCAAAATTTCAGCATGCCTAGAACCGAAGAACTCACATCTATAGAATCTACAGTCTTAGATCCATACTCGACGAAATCTCTCATTGATACTTTATTCATTCAAAGATTAACCATAATGAACTAAACTAGCTACAAACAGAGGTAACTTTTATTAGAGAGAGCTCCCGGTAGTCAGCATGTTCGGTGGTACTCTACAGGTTGAACAGGAGAAGGTGCAACGTGACGAAGAAAGAAAGCACAGGTGGTGGAGTAGAACATGGAGGAAGAAGGAGCGGATAGGGAGGAACTGCGTACCTACCCGATGGTCGTGCCCTTGCTCTCCTCGGATGACAAAAGATGGCCATGCCCTTGCTTTCTTCGGACAGCAACAGATGGACGAGATCTACAGCGCACCGTATCAGAAAAAACTCAAGTCTATGAGGGGACGGGGAGAAAGAAGGAGGGGAAGAGGGAGGAAGAAGGATGGGAAGAGGAGGAACGATGTACCTAAGGGCGGGAAGCAGATGTGGCGGAGGAGTCTGTGGAGTGGTGCGGCCGAACATCAAGAAGAAGAAGTGGCGGCGGAGTGCGTCGGTGGCGGTGGGTGCGGAGGCGATGGTGCGAGTGCCGCGACGACGGTGCGAGCGCGGCGGCGAGCGCAAGGTGTGGGTTCCAGACCTGCGTGAATTGGGGATTTCTAACTAATGGATTTGGGGAATTTTGACTTAGGGTTTTGGTCCATCCCGCGCCACTAGGACTCTTGTCACGCGAAAATTTCGCTCGCCGCGCCAATATTTCGCTCCTCGCACACTAACTTTTCGTCCACCGCGCCAAATTTGTGTGCCGGCAGTCACAGTGCCCTCTAGTGCATTTGTGCCGGCAGATAACCCACTTGGGAAGGTTTAGCCCCTTGCCGGCAGTGAATTGCCTTGGATCTAAAACCTTTGGCGGCAGTTGACTTGCCACCCTGATTCTATCCCGACAGTAAAGTTGTACCGGCAGTCAAAATGCCTCTATAAGTCAACCATTCCCGACAGTTGTTTGCCTCTATGTTTGGTCCATCTTGTAGTGAGGGTGTTCTGCACGTCGGACTGGGATGAGCTGCACGGATCCTGTTCCCTGTGCTGCCTCTCGTCGGTCATCTCGGATCATTGCCCTTCGCTCTGGGATCAGATCGGTCGCCGCAAGGCGTGGACGGTTCCAGTTTGAGCATTTTTGGATGATGCTGGAGGGGTTTAATGAGGTGGTTACCGAGGCCTGGACGATGGTGGACGGAGATCCCGACCCGTTCAAGAGATTGGTCGCCAAACTCAAGCGGACAGCCCGTAGGTTGATGAGCTGGGTGGATAAGAAGGTAGGTTCAGTCAAACTGTAGCTCATGACAGTGCAGGTGATAGTCTACCATCTTGATGTCGCCATGGAGCACCGCCCCCTCTCCCTGGATGAGCGCGCCCTCCGCGCAATGCTAAAACGCACCTACCTTGGCCTCGCTTTGCTTGAGCGCACGATGGTGCGTCAGCGCGCTAAGATCCGCTGGCTAGCTGATGGGGACGTCAACATGACATTCTTCCACCAACACGCATCATATCGCAGACAGAAGAACATGATCCACAGTCTTCAGGTCGACGACGCGGTTGTGGTGGACCATGCTGCCATGGCTGAGGCTACATATCACCACTTCCAGGGGCTGCTAGGTACTGATATGGGCCGGCAACTCTCGCTTGACCTGGATTTCCTTGGGTTCATCTAGGAGGACCTATCGAGCCTTGAGGCCCCCTTCTTGGAAGAGGAGGTATGGGAGGTCATCTCCCGGCTGCCACGTGGTAAGGCGCCAGGTCCGGACGGCTTCACTGCTGAATTCCTGCAGAAATGCTGGGGGTGGTCAAGACGGACTTTATGGCCGCCTTCGACAAGCTGTACTCCATGAATGGGCGCGGGTTCCAGGGCCTCAATCAGGCCCTGGTAATACTGCTGCCCAAACATGCGGATGCGGCTTCTTTGGGTGACTACCGACCGATTAGCCTGATCCACATCTTTGCTAAGCTGGGCGCGAAGGTGTTGGCATCAAGGCTTGCCCCCCACCTTGGGGCCTTGGTGGACCTAAACCAATGCGCTTTCATCAAGAAGCGCTGCATCCATGATAACTTCATGTTGGTTCAGCAGACAACACGCTTACTGCACAGACTGGGGGAACCGCGAGTCATGCTAAAGCTAGACATAGCCAAGGCCGTTGACTCCGTCTCTTGGGCGCTGTTGTTCGAGGTTCTGCAGAAGGCTGGGTTTGGCCCTAGATTCCGTGAACTGGTGGCCATCCTTCTGTCGACTACGAGCACCCGGGTGATGCTCAACGGCGAGCCGGGCCCGCCCATTTGGCATAGGAGGGACCTGAGATAGGGAGATCCCCTGTCACCGATGTTGTTCGTGCTGTTTATCAACACGCTGAACAAACTGTTGTACCGAGCCCTGGAATTTGGGGTGCTGAAGCGGGTTGCCTCCCGAGGGTTGGTGACGTCCGTCTCGCTCTACGCGGACGATGTGGTGATCTTCTGCCATCCCGATGGACATGAGCTGCTCGCCGTGCGCGCAATGTTGGATCTCTTTGGGGAAGCATCAGGGCAGCATACCAACTTCACCAAGTGCTCGGTCTCACCTATTGCCTGCACTGATGAAGTGATCCACATGGCTGCGGCAACAATGGAGTGCCAGGTGGCACCCTTCCCTCTAAAATACCTAGGGATCCCTCTCTCGCTGTGGCGCCTGTCTGCGACGGCGCTTCAACCGCTGGTCGACAGCATTGCGAGCCGCCTGCCCACCTGGAAGGCGGCGATGATGGCGAAGGCTGGGTGCCTTACCCTGGTCAAGTCGGTGCTCCTGGCGATCCCCCTCCACCACATCATTGTGTTGGGCCTCCACAAGAAGACACTTAAACAAATCCAACGGATTGTTCGGAGCTTCCTATGGGCCGGGAGAGCGGAAGCCAAGGGAGGACACTGCCACGTGAATTGGGACAAGGTTTGTAGACCCCAGTGCCTCGGCGGCCTTGGGGTCCCCGACCTCTCCCGCTTGGCGATCAGCCTTCGGATGCGCTGGATTTGGAGAATGCGTACGGATCCGTTGCAACCTTGGAGAGGTCTAGACATGCACTTCTCTAAGGCAGAGCTACAGGCTTTCGACGCCTCTACCACGATGGTGTTAGGTGACGGAGCCACGGCCCTCTTTTGGATGGACCAATGGTTAGACGGAAAGACCATTAGAGAGATAGCGCCGGAGTTTTTCGCGCTGATCCCCAGCCGTGCTAGGAAGCGCCGCACGGTGAGAGAGGCGCTTGTGGAGCGCTGCTGGATAGCTGACATCCGAGGCGCGATGAGCCCGCTTGCCCTCTGGTAGTACGTCTAGTTGTGGATCCGAGTGCGTGATGTCCAGCTTGCCGAGTCGACTGACACCCTCCTTTGGAGGTGGATGCCGGATGCGCAGTACTCTTCCAAGTCTTGCTACGAATTCCTATTCCAGGGATCGATTAGTTCGAGATCTTGGAAACTTAACTGGTACACTTGGGCACCCCCACGGGTGAAATTCTTCATTTGGCTCGCCTGTCAGGATTGTTGTTGGACGGCTGAGCGGCTCGCGCGAAGAGGGCTCGCGCACCCGCCAAGTTGTCCCGTGTGTGACCAGGAGGTTGAGACAATGTCTCACCTCCTGGTTGGCTGCCCCTTCTCTCGAGCGCTTTGGCATGAGGTCCTATCTTGGATACGATCCACGACCCTGCCCCCGGATGGAGAAGACCAACTTGGGATCGGTGGCAACATCGCAGCTTTCCCCCGCGCCATGCGCAAGGGGACATCTTCGCTGATCATGTTGACGGCATGGTGGATCTGGAAGCATGGCAATGCGGTCGTGTTCGACCATGTGTCGCCTGACATGGGTCGCCTTCTCACCACCATTCAATCCGACGCACGCTCCTAGGGGACTGCCGGTGCGATTGGCCTCCACGCCTTGATCCCCGTGGTTCCATAGGTCTAGTGGGTTGTGTTGTATGGGTTGACGGCTCTTCTGAGCCTTGTATATATTTGTACAAACTTGTTTTCCTATCAATGAATCGAAACGCAAGGCTTTTGCGTTTTCGCAAAAAAAATGATGTTTCCCTGATGAACTGAAAATGTTTCAAAAGAAAAAGGCTGCAACTTTCGTTGATGATGGCGAGGTTCTCATCGCGAATCAGTAGGAGATGCAAAAACGGAAAACAAAGGTGGCACCTAGCTGTACGATTTTAGTGTCGGATGATTTTGCGGAGGAGCCACAGATCTTCTGCTGCGGGGCGAAGAACAGATCCAAGAAAAAGGATGCAGGGAGGGGGGGACTGCTGGTGTCGTTCGGCGTTGCGGGCGTGGCGTGCGGTGGGCGAGGACGGCTGCTGGAGCGGGCTGCTACGACGGGGCGAACATGACAACATCAGGGAGAGGGAGGAGAAAGCGGGGGCTCACCTGTGGCGTCAAGTTGACGAATGGGATTGGACAGACGGCGGCATGGGGCGGCATTAAGCGGCGATGGTAGCAAGCTTCTAGGCGATGAAGAGGAGGCACATCAGAGGGGAATTAGAAGGTAGACATACCGCGTGGCCGGCGGTGGTCTCAGTTTGCTCGGGGGAGGTCGGGAATGGAGGTGACAGCGAGGACATAGGCAGCGGTGCTCTCGGGCTCCGCCAGGCAGAAGAGGAGGTAGTCCTTGCCACGGCTCTATAAACTTCCTGTCGCTTGGAGGAGGAGGATGAAGGAACGGGCGAGGTGATCCCCGTGCTTACAGGAGCTCACGGGGGCTCATGACGTGAGCGGGGGCGACAAATGTCGGAGGAGCGCTGGCTTGACAGACGGCGGCGCTCGGCTGCAAAGAGGAGGAACAAGGAGAAGTGGTGCGAGCTAGGGTTTGGCGGCTGCGGCGCTGGGGATAAGAAGGGCGCGAGGTTCTCGAGCAGTACGTGCTGCTGACGCGGCCAACGGTGGATCACGGGCACCTGGTGCCTGCCGTGAGGCGCTACAGAGAGGAAGGAGCGAATGGAGGAGGAGAACAGTAAACAACGTCGAAGCGGTGGAGTTGTACACGCCAAAAAGAGCTGGTTTCGGGCCGGCACTCTGGGAGGAGGAAGGAAGAATCGATGGTGGACTGGCTGGCTCTTTCTCTTTATTATTTTCTTTGTTCATTTTTATTTGTTTGTTTGTATATGTATCTTTCAAATGCAAACCAACAAACTAACTCAAATCCTTTTAAAACTTTTCTGATGATTTTGAATAGTGGGTTGTGGCATTCAAATAGGGATTAAGAGGGAATAGTTCAAAGGGGAGGAGATGCCCACATACATGATATGTGTATGTGCCAATTTGGGCATTTTACCAGATTAGAGTTTTAGTGGAAGAACAAAACCATTTATGGAAATATTGGAACCTAGCAATGGATCCTCCTTTGTAGAAAACAAGCAATGTGGCATGATGGCAACATCACAAGCAATACAATCATATGCCATGTTTGGTATAATTCTCAAATGCAATGTGGCATGTTGACATGAGTATGATGCCATGATGATGCACAGAACAAAAACACCAAGCGATTTTCGAGTAGTGGTTCTACCCGGGGTGCTACAATTCAACACCACTAACAATGGATCTCGCCCTCGAGATCCGCCTCATGGTATGGGGAAGAAGGCCGATGGTTTGAATCTTCTCGCTTCGTGTAGAACCTCACGACACCACTAACAAGGATTCTTTCTCCGTCCTGAAATCAGCAATACCACCAACAAGGGTCGTTGCTCGTGTTCATCGAGGAAACACTCCGGATAAATAAAGGATGATGGCAGAGGTCTCAAAAAGGTATGGCCACCTCTAACATCGGTGGGAGGAGTAAAATTGCATCGACTCACCATTCAATATACAAAAGCGAATGATAAGAGTAGTAGTATGGTTGCAACTCCATCTCGCACTCAAAGCATTTCTCTATATATGAATAGAAGGTTTATGCAACCAACTCTTGGAATTCAGACCGAAGATCTTGACAGACAGCATTTAGAAACAAAGGAGTGATGCAGGCTCTTCATCGGATCGGATGAAGATGACATCGTCGCGCCGGAAAACACAGGAGGATGCAAAGAATTTTTTGTGATTTTTTTGGTCCACTGAAAGGTACAACAGATGAAAGATTCATTAGATAGCATGAAGACCAGTTGTCGAAGCACCGTTACCAGAGGATGGAAGCGAAACCCTGAAGGTACGATAAAAACCCAACCACAAGAATTCCGAGACTCGAAGAAAGATAAGAGAGGAGATTCAAAATATGCAGAGGTAAGAGGAGAATAGGAGAGGGATAAGGAGTAAAATCAGACCTAATCAGATCTATCCAACCGATTTTTCAAAATAGTTTTTGACACTCTACAACGTCCGTTATCTAGGTTATCCTACAGGCTAGACCAGTAGGGTATCGTAACTTCTGAGCTATGATACCACTCTATAACACCCTCGGATCAACCCTATGCAAGTTTTAGCGATTCCCGCTAAACCCGCATAAAAACAATTCAAAGGCGCCCACCAGGCACTTGAGTGCAGGTGGAAAACAAAGTAATATCATTACACAATAGTCCACGATGGAACCCACAGAACAAATATATACAAAAATGACTCCATGAGTCAAGAATACAGATATACAATACAAAGATTCAAAACACCTTGAAAACGATACAGCGTCCGAGTACGGACAAGACGCAAATGAGGCTAAGAGCCCTGAAGAATAACCAATGGCGTCCATAACCCTGCCCAGGCCAAGCCGGAAGGGTAACCCTGCTAACGACGTCGATCTCAAAACCTGCTTAAACAAAAGGGATGCCGACAAAGGGCAAAGGAAAAAGAGAGCGGTCAGTACTGAAGCCAGTACACAGCGAGTCTTAGACTTCGGCGGTCCTCGCCTACATAGGTATGGTGGACTTAAGCGGCAGCGAAGCATGCACTAATTAACCTATAGAGACTCAAAAGAACTGTTGGCTATCAGAGAGGGATAGGAAAGACCTATTCGAATCCAATATAATACTAACACCAAACATACCCATCCTGGCGTTTCCCCCTCGAGACCAAACGAGGAAGTCATACTGAGGAACTCACACAGTTGGCAGATTTATTCATTCCATTATAGTTGCAGCAATTACTAGTCAGATATAGATTGCATGAGTCATCCTGATATTATAAACAGTGGGCAGTTTTAGTTAACCATTCCGTTGTAGTTGCAATACTTACAAGTCAGATACATATAGCACGATACATCCCAAAACCAGCAGTCGTTGGTATTTTTATTTAGCCATTCCGTTATAGTGAAGCTAATTACTAGTCATTACAAAGTCAAATTTATAGCACTACTTTAGTTATAATTGTCTATGATCGAGATACTGTGCTCCAAGTCGTCCATAACCGTGAACATGGCTTTCAGAAAGTTTTACCCTGGGGGCACAAATAGCAACACACGCACGATCAACCTCGGAAAAACCAAATGAAAATCCTACGAGGCATCACGACAAAAAAATCGCAAGATTCATATAATATTTTAGGGGGCCACCCCGCTAAGCTACCCGCTACGAAGTTGGCCGGCTCCACGATGAACCGAGGGGTTTGCGACAATGGTTGTAAACGACTAGGAACCCAAAAGTGGGACAGGGCTTGTCGATACTGCGTAAACATTCCGCATTTGTTCCAAAACAGTATAGGCACTCCACGCGCAATAGTAAATAAAGTAGTAAAGCATGGCATAATCATGGCATAAGTACAGAATAGTAATAAATCCCCAAACTATTTTGTGGCCTCGAGAAATAAGATACGACTCAAACTCATGCTAAGGGGATTCATGGCCCAACATGCGGATAGTGCGAATATTCAAGGAACATGTATCAAGTACTTGGGGTTCTGCGGGACACAAGTGGACGGTTAAAAACCAAATAACATCTATTGCCCACATGTGCCTCTACATTATTTTCCTACTTTCAATTTTAGTTATTAAACGACAATTAAAGCCATGATCATCTTCAACATTAAGCATGAGGCATTTCTCCATCAATTGTGGAACATCGATGTTGCGAAGCAACACCTGCGCAAGCAACTATGACTCGAAATGCCAACTATCTACCAAACAACAGGTAATAGGAGGTGTCCATGGTAATATAGGGGTTGTAGCAAATTATAAAGGAACACAGAATCTATAGCATCGCAACACAGGTAGCAATAGAACAATAGGAGGAAGTAAAGACTAAAAATGTAAAATAGGTAGAAGGGGGAGAATGCTCGCCTGAAAACATTATCCAAGGATCATATCCGAAGAACTTGTCGAATCTCGCACATCTCTATGTGGGAAGAAGCAAACACTAAAAGAAACAAGCGATGTATAGTTATAACTAATGCGAAAGAGTCGGCATGATCATGATATGATGCATGACATGAAAAGTTAATGATGCAAACTACGCTGAGAAGGTATCATGATCATAGCGCATTGATGATACAGCATTAGTGAGGCATTACCAACGAGAATAATAATTTCCCAATTTTAATCTTCATGTTTTCCTTACATAAACAGTTATGATTTTTCAAGTTCTCTATGATGCATGATGCAATTACAAGTATGGAATACATAGTTGGAAAGGGCTCGTCGCGCTGATCAATTTAGACATATCATTTGTCGAATTTGGAAATACAGATTTAAAATTATGCAATATTTAATAAATGACATTTATTAGCATTTAATAATTCGAAAATTCAAAATAATTAAATGATATTATAAATAGCATAAACAGATTCCTCACATTTTTCTGATTCAAAAACATACATTATTCAATTTATTTGAATTTATGAATTTAAAATATTATTTAAGTCAAAATTATTAAAGGGGTCAAAGTCAAAAGTTTATCTAGATGGACTCAGATTTGAAAACATTTGAACATGCATTTAAATTCATAATGAAAAACTAAACATATTTCACATTAAACTTTTATTCAAAATCTCATTTGTTTAAAAGTTATAATTTATTTTGTATTTAAACAGAATATAAATCAATTTTAATTTTTGAATTCGGAAAAGGCTTATGACTTGTGTTACACAGGGAATGGCTACCCGCATCATATGACAAGCGGGGCCAGGCGCAGCAGCGGACCCACACGTGCATGAGCCGCTGACGAGAGGACACGTGGGCGGACCCTAGACTACGGGTTGAGAGATAGAACCTCTAGGGGTTTTCTTGCAAAAGCTTCCTGGAGGGGGTGACGCGATCTGACGAAACTGAAGAGTGTACACGCCAAAACGACTAGCTGGGTTGATGTTTGGTCAAAAAAAGTGATGGATCTAGGCCGAATTTGTGGATGGAGCAAGAACGAAAAACAAAGAGGGAAAGCAGATCTACAACATTGATTTAGGAAGTATCTCCGTAGGAGGGCCTCAACGACGGGGATCTGGCGATGAACAACAATCCAGAAAAATGTTGTTTTCCTAACAAACTGAAAATGTTTCAGAAGAAAAAGGCTGCGACTTTGGTTGATGATGGCGAGGTTCTGAGCGCGAATCAGTAGGAGATGCAAGAACGGAAAACAAAGGTGGCACCTAGCTCTACGATTTTAGTGTTGGATGATTTTGCGGAGGAGTCATAAATGTGCTGCTACGGGGCGAAGATCAATTCCAAGAAAAAGGACGGGGGGACTGCTGGTGTCATTTGGCATCACGGACGTGGCACGCGGTGGGCCAGGATGGCTGCTGGAGCGGGATGCTACAACAGGGCAAACATGACAACATCAGGGAGAGGGAGGAGCAAGCGGGGGCTCACCCAGGTGGCTGGAGTTGACGGAACGGCGATGGCGATGGCATGGGACGGTGATAGGACACGGCGGCATGGCGCGCAACAAACGATGATGGTCGCGAGCTTCTAGGCGACAAAGAGGAGGCACATCAAAGGGGAATTAGAAGGTAGGCATACCGCGTGGCCGGTGGTGGTCTCGGTTTGCTCTGGGGAGGTCGGGAATGGAGGTGACGGCGAGGACATAGGCAGCGGTCCTCTCGGGCTCCTCCAGGCAGAAGAGGAGGTAGTCCTTGCCGCGGCTCTGGAACCTTCCTGCCGCTTGGAGGAGGAAGACGAAGGAACGAGCGAGGTGATCCCCGCGCTCAGAGGAGCTCACGAAGGCTCATGACGCGAAGCGATGTCGAGGAGCGCTGGCTTGATGACAGCAAGGCCGGCAAAAGAGGAGGAACAGGGAGAAGAGGGGCAAGCTAGGGTTCGGCGGCTGCGGCGCTGGGGATAAGAAGGGCATGAGGTTCTCAAGTAGTACATGCTGCTGACGCGGCCAACGGTGGATCACAGACACCTGCTTCCTGCCATGAGGCGCTGCAGAGAGGAAGGAGCGAACGGAGGAGGAGAACAGTAAACGGCGTCGAAGCGGTGAAGGTGTATGGGCCAAGAAGAGAAGGTTTGGGGCCGACCCACTTGGAGGAGGAAGGAAGAATTGGTGGTGGGTTGGCTAGCTCTTTCCCTTTATTATTTTCTATGTTCATTTTTATTTGTTTGTTTGTATGGGTTTCTTTCAAATGCAAACCAACAAACTAACTCAAATCCTTTTGAAACTTTTCCGATGATTTTGAATAAAGGGTTGTGGAATTCAAATAGGGATTAAGAGGGAATAGTTTAAAGGGGAGGAGATGCCCACATACATGATATGTGTATATGCCAATTTGGGCATTTTACCAGATTTGGGTTTTAGTAGAAGAACAAAAACATTTATGGAAATATTGGAACGTAGCAATGGATCCTCCTTTGTAGAAAACAAAATAGAGATATCAAAGATTGGTAGATTTGGTTGATAGCAACATCACAAGCAAGACAATCATATGCAATGTTTGGTATAATTCTCAAATGCAATGTGGCATGATGACATGAGTATGATACCATGATGATGCACAAAACAAAAACACCAAGTGATTTTCTAGTAGTGGTTTTACCCGGGGTGCTACATGCATAACATCAAGCTTCTGGTCAGAATCACGGTGAAGGTGAGTATGGAGCATAAGGTCAATATAAAGGCATGAATCTGATCAAATTTGCCTGCCTTGGGAGAGATGGTGTCCTAGTAGACCTTGTGCATGGTGTCGTAGACTGGCTGGAGATGATTAACCTGACCACACACACCCCAACCCTAAATGTAGAGAGGCTCCATAACCTCAGGTGCCAACCATTAGCACCTTTTCCAGGCAAGAGAGGATAGCCTAGAAGAGCACCAAAATCTGACCATGTGGCAGTCAACAGGTGATTCTTGGTCATCCACTTCAAAGTGCCATTGATAGGATGCGTATCCATGTGAAGAGTGGAAAAGAACTGAGCAATAGAGGTCTCATCAAAGTTTTGACGGTGCTCCATGATGGGGATCAATCCAAACTTCCTGCACAGCTCAAGAGCTTCCCCAAAGTACTCAGGCTTGCTTTCCATATGAACCACATTGATGTATTTCTAGGGGGCAACAACAAACTTTGACTTGGTGGCATAGATCTCTGCAAAGATTTCCTCTTGGCGAAGATTATGGAAAAGGGGATCGAAGCAAAGAGGATCACGAGGAACAGGATAGGGATTAGCCTAGCGAAATGCTGCTTAGGTTTTCTGAGGCCACTTGGAGATCTTGACCTTGGAGGTATCTGGCCAAACTGCGGTTGCCTTCTTTTGAGAGGCAAGAGTAGGCCGCTTTCCTTCAGCAGTAGCAGCAGCACGGCGAGCAGCAGTAGCTTTTTGACTAGCGGTCTGAGTGGGAGGTCAAAAAACTTCTAGATCATCTTCATCAATCTCTGGAGGACCGGGAGGAACACGGTTGCACTTGCCTCTACGGGAACCACCTTGCCCTGAGAAGAAAGAAGAGAATAGGGAGGGATGGGGGGTAAGTGCACAAGTTCGAAGAAATAAACAAAGAGAGATTGAAAAAATATAGGCAGTGAACCAAATAGAGTGCACCGGAATTTCCGGTGAACCGCCGGAACTTCCAATGACAAAGTCACCACCGAAATTTGTGACCCACCGGAATTTTTAGTGAAGTCACGAATAGAGTGGTTCAACAGGAAACTGCAAGGATTTTAGATCTAGGGTGCACGAGTATGGATTCACACAAATGTATTGGTTCAATCTACTCTAGCAAGGATCCCTAGGCCTACCAATATCTCCCAACAAGTTCTAGCCAAATAACAAGCCTAGACATGATGATACCTAACTCGAGCAATGGTATGAGCAAGATCTCCATTAATGGATAGAGTTGAGGGCAAATACCGTGTCCATGGTGGGAGATCAAGGTGGGGAAGGATCCCACGGAGCAGATCTAGAAGGGGTTGGCCAGAGACGGAGGGGCCAGAGCACCTCCACGGGGTCGACATTGCTGTCGGCTGCTCCAAATAGAACGTGGGTCTTGGGGGAAGAAAACTGGGAGAGGACCCCATTTTTTCCCCAGGGCCCGCATTATATAGGTCGATGATCCTCACCAGAAGTTCTGGTGGTTGACCGGAAGTTCCAAACATAAGCAGAAGTATCCAAGTCAGGGAGAACTTCCGGATAGATTCGCACTGACCAGTACTTTCGGCAGCTGGTCGGAATTTCTGGCGACGCCAGAAACAACTTCCCAGGATTGGAAGAAGTCAAGGAAGAACTTGTGCGAGGAATAGAAGGGGGATGGGGGAAAGGAAAGGCTTGGTATAGAGAGCTCAAACTGTGAAGAACCAACAGACAAAAGACACAAAGAAAACACAAGAACAACCAAGCACAAAAATACAAGGGAAACAACCAAGGAACACAAAGAGTCAGTGGCCGAGGCCACCTTATATAAGAGTAAATGGCTTGACACCCATGAAGATATATCTTGGTTTCATTACCAACACTCATCATGAAGATCAGATGGTCTCCTTGAGAGACTATAGAGTGTGAAAACTTTAATGTGCGCATAATAGGGACAGTGTTCGTTCATAATAGGAACTACACTCCCCCTAAGTCCATGCCTACATCCATGCAAAGATACACATTGAGACATGGGTAGGTGTGTAAGGTACTCAAGCCACATTGCTTGAATCTATGATATTTAGCTCATGCCTTAACTCCCAGAACCTTGCTTCATCAAGAGGCTTCATGAAAAGATCTGCAAGATTGTCCTTGGTGGGAACATACTCCAAAGAAATGTGTCCTCTTGCAACATGGTCCCGAATGAAATGATGATGAATCTCGATATGCTTCGTCCGGTTATGTTGCACAGGGTTGTGAGCGATGTCAATAGCACTCTCATTGTCACAAAGGAGAGGCACTTTGTCAAAATAAAGTCCAAGATCCTTCAAGGTTTGCTTCATCCATAGAAATTGACCACAACAACTCACGGCGGAGATGTACTCAGCTTCGGCAGTGGACATAGACACACAGTTTTGCTTCGATGACCAACACACCAAGGATCTCCCAAGAAATTGACAAGCTCCTGAGGTTGACTTCCGTTCCACCTTGTCTCTAGCCCAATCTGAGTCCGTGTATCCAATGAGGTCAAAGATGGCTCCCTTGGGGTACCACAACCCAAAGTTTGGGGTATGAACCAAATATCAAAATATTCTCTTGACCTCCACCATGTGGCTTTCTTTTGGTGCGGCTTGGAATCTTGCACACATACCCACACTCAACATAATATCCGGTCGGGATGCACAAAGATAGAGCAAAGAACCAATCATAGAGAGATAAAGCTTTTGATCCACATCCTTACCCTTAGGATCGAGTTCAAGATTAACCTTAGGTGGAATGGGAGTCTTGGCACCTTTGACTTGATCAAACTTGAACTTCTTGAGCATGTCTTGAATGTATTTGGCTTGGTTGATGAATGTCCCCTTCCTCAATTATTTGACTTCAAATCCAAGGAAGAACTCCAACTCACCCATCATAGACATCTCGAAACGGTCGGTCATGAGCTTGGCAAAATCCTCATTAAAAGCTTTGTTAATAGACCCAAAGATAATATCATCAACATAGATTTGGCAAACGAACAACTGGCCTCATACTCTCTTAGTAAAAAGAGTGGGATCAATGAGGCCCACTTAGAAACCACGGTCTAACAAGAGCTCTCTAAGGCAATCATACCACCATGTGGGGCTTGTTTGAGACCATAGATTGCCTTATTGAGCTTGTAGACATGGTTCGGGAAAAGTGGATCCTCAAAGCCCGGAGGTTGCTTGACGTATACCAACTCTTTCAAAGGACCATTAAGGAAAGCACTTTTAACATCCATTTGTTGCAGTTTAAAGTTATGATGAGTGGCAAAAGCAAGAAGCATATGAATGGATTCAAGGCGAGCAATGGGGGCATAAGTCTCACCGTAGTCGATGCCCTCAACTTGTGAATATCCTTGGGCAACTAAACTTGCCTTGTTGTGCACGACTATCCCATTTGCATCACACTTGTTCTTGAAGACCACTACAAGAAATATGGCAATATATGACCCTCTATTTTCGTCACAGAATCGTCATAATAGTCTTTTTATGACGATTTTATGACGATTTTGAGATCGTCGAAAGCTGGGCGTCGCAAACGAACTATAACGACGTTTTTGATAAAATCGTCATAACCTTCTATGACGATATTGGATCGTCATAACGTCTATGACGATCAAATATCGTCACGGGCCATCTAGCATGCCAAGTCAGATCCTACGTGGCTGATCCTACGTGGCAAAATTGTGACGAAATTAAATCGTCTTAAATCAAAATCAGCCCAGTCCATTTCTAGATTCCACATGGGCTTAGCCCAACTATTCTGGATTGATTTTCTCATCAAATCTGGTTAGCTACATGGGCCAAGCCCATCATTCAAGCATTTTTTTGTTTCGTTGCATTGGCCTTTTCTTTGGACAGATTTTTACTTTGGGCCTTCTTATTTTGGGCCGGTCATACCTAGTGTTCCATAATTCATACGGTCCTAGTTGCCAGTATATATTTTCTCAGTAATTAAAATCTAACAATTTAATCAAGACCAACAGAATATACAAAATCATTTTGATTCAAACAGAGCACATTATGATCGGCACATTACAATCATACACAGTTCTACATAGAGATCGGCACATTACAATCATACACAGTTCTACATAGTTCACATCAGTGGAGCTACCAAAATACAATAAAAAAATTACAGAAAGAATAAAATCCAAACTTCTTCACGCTTTCTCTTCCTGGAACTTCTTCATGCTTCCTCTTCCTGAACTCTCCTAACAAAGACACTCGAACAAAGCTTGGAGTGGATATACACTCTCAAAGTCGTAATCAGACTTCCCAAAACAACCGAAAGCAAAAATACTAACACGGGGATGAAATCTTATAATTTGTGTATGAAGTCATAGCATATAAGCTATTCTTATCCATTACTTAGCCAATGTAGTTCTGTACACAGATTTTTTTAGAAACAAGAAACTATTACCACAGGAAGAATGGTTAGTTGGTTAGTTTGCTCTTAAATGAATAGTGTGTTGACCGTTAAAAGTTCATCATTGAGCTAAACTTTAGAAAGGGCAAGTTTCACCAAAAAAGTAGCATCTGCTCATATCATATATTTGCCTCAGTACAACATCATAGGCTGGAGAGGGGCAAGTTTCACCATGACAGCTAAGGTAATAAGATAAAGATTCCACAAATATCAAGTTTTCACTTGATCTCATCCACACCAGCAGGTCCCACTTGCAAGCAGCTTGCGCATCAACATGCAAGTAGTCACAACACCACAAGAAACCAGAAACCAGATAAGAAGGAACAACAGAGCTAACAATTACCTGGCCACACTCCACAACACATCCACACAAAGTTACCATCAGAGTGTTATACCTCACCCTCAACAAACTCTGGTTGCTCCTTGGAGCCATCCAGGAGCTAGAAGTAGAGGGATTCACAGCAAAGGCAACATGGTTGCAAGGTAGGAGGAGGCAAGAAGCACTAGTAGTCCAAAGAAGAACTAGCCAGCATATCAAGTATCAGGATAGGATTCAAAATAGATCCAAAGAAGGAAGAAGGAGGAGAAGGATTTCCAGATGTGATGCATGGAAGCTTATATTAGTAGCATAACAAGATCAACAATCATATCTTGTAGCAGGTAGAACTTTACAATATTTTCATCATATGTATTCTCTTTGCATCAAGATCTTGGGAAAATAAAGAGACTAATACCCATCAAATCCACCTATACCATTTCAACTAGATGATCATTTAGGAGGATTGGATGAGGGTGTTCTCTCAAATTTACATAGAGATGCTATGTATGTTCCTCATAGAGAAATAAAAAGATACACCATAATCTCTGTTCTTATTTAGAGTTGGCCTCACTTTGCATCCTAGGCAGGGCTATAGCACACTTCTACTAATCATACCAAGGCCATAAAAGCATACAAATCATCTTTGCACAAACCAAGAAGCATGAGGGATTCAAGCACAAATCCAAAAGAATTGGAATTGCACCTCAGGCACAATCCCAAACTCACTCCCACCAAACTCTCAATCTAGTCTCTAAAACTAGAACATCAGCCCTTCAACAAGTTCGATAATAAATCCTTTTCTTAGATATTCAAAAATATCTAAGAATCATTTTATATTTGAAAACAAAGGTAACTGAATTACACACTGCTCATCTTCACAGTTCGATTCAAGGAAACTAGAACTCATATAGCTCCAGCAATTGAACAAAAATACAGGCCATAGGGGATTTGCAACATCACAAAACATGCTCTTTAAATGAAATCATCTTCATAGCCATTTGGCTAGGAATCATTTAGATTATTGTTGTCATATGGACAGAGTAATCATATTGATCATCCATTTACACTTACCAATATTACCCAAATAATCTTTATCATTTTCCTAGCAGTAATTCTAGAATCAAAGCTATACCTTATTTCACTGTCAGATCTGACAGAGAATAAAGCATTTTCCTAGAAAGTGTTTCTGGGAATCATTTTAGTGAATATTCCATGGTCATATAAGTTCTGAATCCACTAGCTACTTGCATCCAACAATAATTTCAAGCCAATATGATTTCCAGATCATTTTCCTAACCAATTCAACTAGGAATCAGTGTCAATAGTTCTTAACTATCAACATGAACTAGCAAATGTTCAGACCAGCAAGTATCCCAAACAGATAAAATCCAAACCAATGGTTTGAATTTTCATGTCTACTATAATCATCCAGAAGGGTTTCTCAGATCATCTACCCAGATTAAGCGTAGCATAAACCTACCCTTACCATAGTACCTCATCATTTAATCACAGGGTACAGAATTAAAACAGGGCCTTGAGACCATCACAAGTAAACCAAGCATGTCAATTGAGCATCAAACCAGAGCTAAGATATCTCCACCAGACACAGTTATTCACCAGATGTGAACCCTAGGTTCAGATATGAAATCTAGACAGTGGGGAATCACAGAAAACACACTTGACATGGCAAGGTAGATAAAGCATGGAGGGAAGCATAGAAGGAGCACCTACCTGGGGCGAGTTCTATCTCGCCGGAGAGGAGGCAGAAGGAGTATCGACGGCAACGACAACACAGAACACCACGGGGAAGGCTTCACCATACACCACCACCTAGCCCAGCATCAATCTCACCACCAAGGCACAGACAGAGAGCCACGAGGGCCACAACATCCTACACCGCCTAGAATACCAACTCGTGAGTGGCGGCGCAAGCTTAACTAGTGCAAGAATAACACAAATCAGTAACACCGTCAACCAAGGCATGCCAGGACAAACACAAGTGCAAGAAGTATACATCAGTAATTAACCACCAGAAAAGATACAAAAGCTTAGAGAGCAAAGCACACAAAGGTTACACTATTTGACTAGTAGTCAGCACCACATATCGACCTATACTTTAATGTAAAACAAACTGGATACCAAATATAAAAATGGCATATAGTATGATTTGTTACTCCAAGAATTAAAAGTATGACAAACTAGCTAGTAAAGTAACATGTAAACAGTTATATAGTAACTAGAGGCTCATGAGGAGCAAACAGTGTCGCAAAGTCTGCTCCCCCTTAGTATATGCCACATTTCGAGACACGTGGACACAAATAAGATCACATGTCAGATACCATATGGCACTGAGAACAACATCTATGGAGTTAAAGTAAGCAACCTCAGCTGAAAGATGGTGATTTCATTTGGAATAATCACTTATGAAGCAAATTGGTCAATTTACATCACAGGTTGATTACTGCAAGTTCAGAGATAAAATCTAGTCACATGCGTACTAACTAATTAGTGGCCATCAGCAGATAAAATCAACTGAAGCCCAAGCAACAACTAGCAGAGCACACAGTAGGATACTCTGCCTAAAGCAATCACCACTACCAATCCATACCAACTCGAGAGCCTCGGATCTGAACATGTTGAACTAAGCTAGATCCGCACACGCAACAGAGCCCCAAACATAAGTGATAACAATTTTCTGCATCTAGGGGCATTAGAGACTTGGGTTGGGATTTTAAGTTCTGCACCACCACCATCTCGCGAACAGAAACTAGAAGAACTGACCCAACAATTCATCCAATCCAACCAACGAGCAAGTAAACCAAAGCAA
Organism: Avena insularis; assembly: GCA_023614405.1. Classification (NCBI taxonomy): domain Eukaryota; kingdom Viridiplantae; phylum Streptophyta; class Magnoliopsida; order Poales; family Poaceae; genus Avena; species Avena insularis. The sequence goes on from CM042689.1 coordinate 165,779,911, forward strand.
ATGATTCGAAATGGAAAGTGGTCGTACCCTGGCCTCCATGGTGGCCTTGAGCCGAACGAGCACTGCGACGCCGTCCTCCTTGGCCGCCGCAATCCCTCGGGCGAGCACCGTCACGCGCCACTCCGCTGAATCGGTGTGCTCTTGCAGCAGGACCACCTCGACGAGGTCGTACTTGTGGCTTCCCCTTCGTTGTAGTGGTTGTTCAGATTGACAAAGTTCATCCAACCTATCCATCCAGAGGAATGAAAGAACAAGGGGGCATTGAATGATTGGCGTGAGCAGCAACAGAATACGGCGAAGACACGTACGAGAAGCGAAAGGAGGAAGGACTGACCGATCTGGGTTACCCGGTCAACGGTGAAGCAGTCCATGGCGGCGACGAGCTTGGAGGCGGATGGCCAGGAGCAGGCCCTCGACGAGCTTGAAGTCGCGGTTGGCGCATCATCCGGCAAGAATGGAGGCGCTCGAATGGAGGCTTCGGGTAGGGGATCGAGATCTGTGGCTGGGGTGGTGGCGCGGGCGCTGGAGGAGATGGGCGCAGTGCTCCACGAGATCGAGAGGAGATGGTCGGTGGGAGGCAGAGCTAGGCTCAAGCCGGGGAGAGAGGAGAGGAGGGTGGGTCTCATGGCTGGAGCGGCGGCGCAGATCTCGCGGCTGGAGCGGCGGCGAATGTTTTAGGGTTGGGGAGACGTTTGCTGGGAGGGTGGGGATGTGGCAGTTTTGGTTCGGTCGCACGCGCGCAATGTGAAAATATTCGGTGCCTACGCGCGATGGGTACTGCCATGTCATCGATCCATGTCAAAGTTCCTGCATATCAGCATCCTGTCCGTCCATCTTGTTTGGATCCAACGGTCCATGTTGCTATCCTATATATTTAGATCTCCCTAGCTTTTATGACGATTTCATTTAAAGGAATAACGATGTTTTTGAGCAAAATCGTCATAGTTTACTAAGTCTTTGACCCTCCCAAGCATCTTGAGCGGAATCTTCATAAATCTAAGACGATTTTGTAGATGGTCACTACCAAAACGTCACAAGCTGACACATTTCTTGTAGTGGACCCACTTGTTTCCAATCACGTTTTGAAAATCTTTAGGCCGCTTAACCAAAGTCCATACTTTGTTCCTCTTGAAGTTGTGAAGTTCTTCATTTATAGCGTCGAGCCAATCATCATCTTCAAGAGCCTCAAAGACTTTCTGTGGTTCCACATGAGAGATAAAATCATGGTGAGAGCTAAAGGAGGCTAATTGGCTCCTAGTAGTATAACCTCTATTGAAATCTCCATAAACATTATCAAGGATATGTCCATCTCGGATGAGCTTGGCGAGACGATAAGCTTGACGGCGGGCTTGAGCATCAACACGAGATTCTTGAGCAACCACTTGGTCATTTCCACCATTTGAGTCCATGGCTTGACTATAAGGACGAACACGAGGATCATCTTCATCAATATCCACCTCGAGAGAGTCATCATTTGGAGAGGAGGAGGTAGAGCCTTGATCAACAATAGCTTGGCCCTGTTCTTGACTAGCTTGACCTTGGGAGATGTCATGAGAAGGATCCCCATCTTGGGGAGGTAGATGTTGTTGATGAAGAGCTTGAGTATCGGGGCTTGAAGAGTCATGAGCATGAGGAGCTTCGGAAGAGCTTGAGGGAGCTTGAGACAAAATAGTGGGTCCTTGAGGGGAAAGATGATCTTGTGAGAGTGAGGGCTCCACTTGAGTAGAACTTTGTCCTTCTCCTTCAGCCACAAGGGGATCCTCAATGGGGTGGTAGAAACCCACACCCATTCTTCTTATGGCCTTGGGAGGAATTTCATCACTTGGATCACGAACACCATCTTGCCTAACAAGAGACTCATGGTCTTCATAAAACTTCATGTTGCTTGTCTCTTCAACTCTTCCATTGGCTTTGTTGTAGACTTTATAGGCATGGGAATGATTTGAGTAACCAACAAAAATTCCTTCTTGTGCCTTGGATTCAAACTTGGACAAACGAACTCCTTTCTTGAGAATGTAGCACGTGCAACCAAACACTCGAAAGTAGCTAACATTGGGCTTGTTCCCTATGAGTAGCTCATAAGGGGTATTGTTCTTTTTCTTGCGAAGGTAAAGCCGGTTGGTTGCATGACAAGCGGTGGAGATGGCCTCGGCCCAAAAGTTGTATGGAGACTTGAATTGAGCTAGCATAGACCGACCCGCATCCATTAAAGTACGATTCTTCCTTTCGGCAACACCGTTTGGTTGAGGGGTATAAGGAGTGGAGTATTGATGCTCGATGCCTTCATCACTAAGAAACTCATCCAAGGTATAGTTCTTGAACTCGGTGCCATTGTCACTTCAGATGGAGAGAATGGTTGCATTGTGTTTCCGTTGAACTTCATTAGCAAAGTCGATGATGGTTTTTTGAGTCTCACTTTTGTACTTGAAGAAGAACACCCAAGTGTATCTAGAGAAATCATCCACAATAACCAAACAATACTTCTTTCCTCCAAGACTATCATGAGAGGGAGGACCAAAGAGGTCCATGTGCAGGACTTCCAAGAATCTTTCTGTGGTGATTTGATTGAGAGCTTTGTGGGGAGTTTCGTGCATCTTTTCTCCAATACAAGCCCTGCACACACGATCTATGGCAAAAGAAACATCGTTAAGACCAAGGATGTGGCCCTCGGAGTGAAGTCTTTGCAAAGTTCTCATGTTAACATGGGCTAGGCGGCGATGCCACAACCAGCCCTTGTCGGCTTTAGCATAGAGACATAGAGCATGAGGAGTGGTGGTCCCCGAAAAGTCTACCACATACAAGTCATGCTCTGCATATCCTATGAAAGCCACCTTGAGAGACTTGCTCCACATGAGGACCACAGAGTGCTCATTAAAGAAAGATGCAAGACCCATAGTCGCAAGAGCACGAACAGAAAGTAGATTGTAACCAAGGGTTTTGACAAGCATGACGTCAACCAAGGATACATTCGGGGTTACCACCACCTTGCCAAAACCAAATACCTAAGAACTTGTTTTATCACCGTAGGAGACCATAGTGTTTGCAAGATTTGGCCTAATCTCTGACATGATAGACTTGCTTTCGGTCATATGACTTGTGGCACCGCTATCAAGCACCCATTTTGCTCCACCGGAAGCATAGTCCTACAAGAAAATCAAGCTTTGGTTTTAGGTACCATTTTGCAATGGGTCCCCTTTTGTTAGTAACAAGAGTCTTTGGCACCCAAATGGTCCAATTATAATCATGCGTGTAAGAAGTTCCAACATATCTAGCATAGACATGACCATCATAGGACTTGCAAAGAATATAAGAGAGATTGTTCTTTTCGGCAAAGTTGTCACTTTGCAAGATGGTGGGACCATGAGAGGGTCCTAGAGTTTTCCCCTTGTTCCTTCTCCTATTCTTGTTCTTCTTCTTATTCTTAGCTTTGGCAAGTTGATCCTTCAACACCTTGTTCTCCTCAATGATATGCTCATGCTTGCAACAAGGGTTAGAAGAGCTAGACAAGTCTATAATTTGCACACCGGAAGACTTAGCATGATCACAAGTCAGTTGAGTTTGAAGTTGTTCATGGGGTCAAAGACTCCTATCATGGCCAACACCAAACTCAACTTTCTCCTTTTTAAGAACTTTATACAAAGCTAGAGCATTATCACATTCTTTAGTGAGGGTGCACATGGAATCATTATGGTCATCTACAAGCTTATACCCATTTTCCTCAAGATTGATTCTCATATTTTGTTCATCCTCAAGACTTTGAGTGAGGGACATTAGCGGCATATCTTTCATTTTTACTTAGCAGGTCAAGAAGTTCTTCTTTTTCATCTAAACATCCCTAGCATGATCAAGTTGAGTAATCAAGGAATCAAAGAAAGTTTTAATCTTTTCATCCAAGGTAGCAATAAACTCACACATGTCTATCATCTCTTTCTTTATCTCTAGACCTTCAAGGTCAAGAGAGGAAGGCTCACTAGAGATGGGTTGAGGAGTGGGTTTAGATGTTACCTTAGTGGCCTTGGCCATGAGACACTTTTGGTTGTAGGAGATGACGTTCTCATTTGGTGAGTCAAAGAGGGACAATAATGGAGTAGAGGTAGTACCAATAGTAGAAACTCCCACAATCTCCCACCTTAGACTTCATCATCATCTTCATCTGTGCCTGAAAGGTATTCTTCATGGACCATAATAGCCCTTTCCTTGTTCACAACATTCTTGACTGTATAGTTCTTGTTCAAACGATGAGGAGGCCTTGACTTGATATTTTGGATGAGTGATATGTTGCAAACGTACCTATAATTTTTGATGCTCCATTCTTGTTTTGCACCAATTATATTATGTTTTTGTCCACACTTTGTGGCATTTTTATGAATTTTCTGGAACTAACATATTAACAAGTGCCATAGAGCCAGTTTCCTATTTTCTTATATTTTTGGTTTTAGAAAAACTAGTAAAGAAATATTCTCGGAATTGGACGAAACAAAAGCCAAAGTTCCTATTTTTCCTAACAGGACACGGAGTCCGGAGGAGAGGGGGAGACGCACCCCAGAGCAGCCACGCCTGGGCTAGGCGCGGCCAGGGGTGCGCCGCCCTAGGGTGTGGGTCCCCTGGAGCTCCACCGACCTCGACTCTTCGCCTATATAATCCCCCGAGATGAGAACCCTAAGGACCCGATCAGAATTCCACGAAAAAGTCCGTAGCCGCAGCCACCGTCGCCCCTAGACCAGGAGGGATCTGAAGCTCTTCTTGGCACCCTGCCGGAGAGGGGAGATCATCCCGGAGGCCTTCTTCATCACCATGCCTGCCTCTGGAGTGATATGTGAGTAGTTTATCCTTGGACTACGGGTCCATAGTAGTAGCTAGATGGTTATTTCTCCTATTTTTGCCATCATGTTTAGATCTTGTGAGCTGCCTATCATGATCAAGATCATCTTATTGTAATGCTACATGCTATGTTTGCTAGGATCCGATGAATATTGAGTATTATGTCAGATTGATTATTGTTCTATCATGTCTATGTTATTTGTGATCTTGCTACTCTCCGTTGCTAGTAGTTACTCTGGCCAAGTATTTGCTTGTAACTCCAAGAGGGAGTATTTATGCTCGATAGTAGGTTAATGCCTCTAGTAATCTGGGAGAGTGACAGAAACTTCTAAGATTGTAGATGTGCTATTGCTACTAGGGAGAAAAAAACAATCCTTTGTCCAAGGGCAATTGTATTATTTACATTACACGCTTCGCTTAATGCAATTATATGTTGCTTGCAACTTAATACCTGAGGGTTGTTCAGATGATATCTCGGAGGTGGATTATTAGTCATAGATGCAGTTGGATTACGGTCTATGTATCATGTTGTAATGCCCAAATGAATCTCATAGTGATCTTCATGTCCTGTACATGCATTGTTATGCATTATCTGTTTGCCAATTGCCCAGCTGTAATTTGTTCACCCAACATGTTATTTATCTTATGGAGAAACACCTCTAGTGAACTATGGACCCTGGTCCATTCATTTCCACTAATATTCTGTCTACTGTTTACTGTTTACTTTCTGCAACTACTACAAACAATTACTTTCTTCCACACTATACGTTTAATCCTTTGTTTTCAGCAAAACCAGTGAGCTTGACAACCTCACTGATAAGTTGGGGCAAAGTATTTTTGTTGTGTTGTGTACAGGTTCCACGTTTCTAGCAACACCTTCAGAAGTGGTTTGTTTCTCCTACTGGTTCGATAACCTTGGTTCTATAACTGAGGGACAACTTGTTGTTGTGCTTATCATACCTTGCTCTTGGGGTTCCCAATAGGCTCTACATCAACTGAGCCATCACAAGCTTTTCTGGTGCTGTTGCCAATGAGAAAGAAGAATTCTGCAAGGTGAGTCTCTCACTACCAATCTCTTTACTTTGTTTTTGTTTTTATTTGTTTATTTTGCTTTGTTTGGTTTGATTCTTTTTATCAAAAACACACAAAAAATTAGTTCCTACTTCAAGTTTCTTTTATGTCTAGTTCTGCTCCAATCATTATGTCACCTGAGGAAATGATCTTCACTTTCAAACAAGGGAGTGAGGAGAGTTTCAAAGAAGCTTGGTCTAGAATTTCTGATTCTTATTAAAAAATTGAACCTAAAATGACTCCAGGCTTGCTTCTTAGCAGTTTCTACTTTGGCCTTGTTCTTTGTTATAGATATGCTTTGGATGCTGTAGTAGGAGGAGATTTCCTTCATTGTGATGGGGATGAAGCTTTTAATGCTATAAAAGATTGATTGCAACATATAACTTGCCTAGTAAATTTGATTCATCATTTATAAGCATTTATTCTAGATTAAACACTCTTGAAACATATACAGCTTGTTTAAAAGTATGTTATAATATGCTTTGAGAGCATCATGATTATGTTCCAATAAATTCTGAACTGTCAAAATGGAGATTTTTAACTTGCGGCCCGAAAGTTGAAGCGCCAAGGCAACACGGGGTCCGACTTCGTCGGTATTGGATCGCGATACCCAGAGTTAGCATGCCAAATGCTTGGAGGGTCTTTTTGGCACGAATTCAACAAACCGTTTGAACACGGTAAAACTCGCTAACGCCCGTCCAATTGGGCGCCGCCTGTCACTTTTGACCGTTAAGTCGCTGACATCCTGGATACCATGTATACTTGCAGCGCTGGCGCCCTTGTGTTCAAACGGTCTTTTTGACCCGACCTTCTTCTTCCCCAAAGGGGCGATCTGTGGTCACCGCCAGGGTGCGAAGCTGGGAGGGAATTCCTTTAGCTGCGAGATCTGGCACCCGGCTAAAGCTGATCGGTCATGCCCTCGTCCTCCCAAAACGGAGCTCGACCCATGGCACGACTGCACCCATGGCACGACACCGGGACAAGATTTCTGTCCCGTTGTCCTCCTCCAAAATCCGAGCTCGCCGTCGCCGTGGTCGCACCGCACCAGCCAGGGCGCCTTACTCTCCGAACCCCAAGGCCACATCCACTATGTTCAGCACAATGCCAAAAAGGTGAAATTCCATCTAGTTTTGTTCTTGTGATTATGGTAGAAAACATGTACCGATATGTTGTTTACTAGACTTTAATTTTAAATTATTAGCTCCATGATGAAGCAGAGAACCTAAATGGGATAACAATGAAGACCATAGTATGTACTTTGCATTGCATCAACAAGGGCTCGTTGACGAAGCATGTTACCAACAGAGTGGAGTTCATCAGCCATTGCCAAAAAATATGGGAACAAATCCATGAGCGATTGAATGCAAATACGTGAAGAGAAGCTAGATCCATGTCATCAATCATCAATAGTTGGCACATTATAGTGATGCGTTCAAATACTTACACATTCATAACAATAAAACTATCGGCAATGTTCCGGTGTTTGTATGAGCTATTCATTTCATATGATCGTGGCACCTTACTTTTCTGGATAGTAAACTTGAAACTGCAACCCCCCACATTAACTTGACAAGAACCAGACCAAAGAGAGAGATTGCATGTGGGATCGTTGGAGGTTGGTCTTGCGGTTGCTGTGTGCATGCGGTTGTCTCGTTTCCACACGCTTTCCTTGGCATTCCCAGACCTTCTTTAATAAATGTCTGTCTCTGGAACCGCTTCCTTTATGATTCGACGTGACAGAGACCACACGAACGCCATCATCCATGGCCGGCAACAAGCACCAGGATTTGTCGTGGGATGATTGATGACCCACAAGTATAGGGGGTGTATCGTAGTACTTTTGATAAATACGAGTGTCGATCCCAACGGGGAGCAGAAGGTGTTGACTAGTGGTATGGAGAAGGAAGTCTCTGTAAATACTTAGCAAACGGATTTTAGGGGTTTTCTGATAAAGCAAGGAAATAAAGTGCAAGTAAATAAAGACAACAAATAATTGCAGAAAGTGGCCAAATCCTTTCTTAGCAAAGGACAAGCCGGAGGAAATACTAATGAAGACCAAACGTTCTCGAGGACACATGGGTATACTGTCAAGTGCTTTTGTTTCATATAGCTGATTAATCTTCTTTGGTTTTATAAGTGTTGTGTTGGTGAACCTGTGCTAATGTACCAACCTTAATTGGACTATTACATACTTGTGATTAAACCCCTTGAAAGCATCCGCAACTACAATAAAGCAATTAAGATATAAACCTAACCACATCCTTAAACTCTAAGATCCTACACTCCCTTGTGCAAAGGTTTCCTAAATGGGGTTCAGGTTTCTGTCACTCCGGCAACCCCACAATTAGTAGCCAAATACACAATGCATTCCCCTAGGCCCATAAATGGTGAAGTATCATGTAGTCGACGTTCAGATGACACCACTAGAAGAATAGCACCACAACTTAAATATTAAACCATTGAATAATACCTCAACACAATTCCACTACTAACAACATGACTTCTCCATGTCCTCAAGAAATAAACGAACTACTCATGAGACATCATATGAATCGAGATCAGAGATGATAAAATGATGGATAACAATTTGAACATAAACAATAATTCAATGTTTCCACTCACAAGCATCAACTACAATAGTAATCAACACCGGAAAAGTTTCCCCTAAGAACTATGCAAGATTCAACACAATTGTTACAGCAGGATGGAGTGGTGATGATGGTGCTGGTGGAGATGATGGTGTGGATGATGATTATCCTGATGAATTCTAGCTTGATGATGGTGTTGATGGCAACGATCTCCCCTCTCCGGGAAGGAATTTCCCCGGCAGAAATCTGTCTGTCGGAGAGCTCTTTCTCTATCGGTGTTCTTCGCCCCGCAGAGGCAGCGGAATATTTCTGTGGTTTCTCCCCTGACTTTGGGGTTTCGAGGTGAAGATATAGGCGAGAGGACAGAGCCAGAGGTGGGCCAGGGTGGCCACACCCCCTGTAGGCGCGGCCTAGGGTGGCCCGCTCCTGTGGGGGTGTGGGCCCCCTGTGGCCCATCTCCGCCTCCCCTTCTGGCATCTTTCGTCTTCTGGGAAAATATAATTTTCTGTAGTTTTTCTAGTATTTTTATGATCTTTGCGAAATTGCATCAAAACACCGCTTTTTTCCATCAGAATCCTGACTCCGGCAGTTCATCCTCCAAGAATCATCCAACATGCAAAAATAGATGAAAAGACATAAGTATCACCTCTTAATATGAAATATATCAATGAATAGAGGAAAATTATGATATATAATGGTGATGCAAATTGGATGTATGAACTCCCACCAAGCTTAGACCTCGCTTGTCCCCAAGCGAAAACTGAGCTCAGTAAACATGTCCACAAGTTTATGCAGTGAAGTGTCGATAAAAAGAATACGGACAAGAAGCATCACACTTACCAATACACAACTCATAGAAGAAAGCAACTCACCATCATACAACTTAGCTTGCAACAAGTGTGGGAGTCATAATAGAGATGCATAAAGATAAATCATAATTGGGATTCTTAAACTTTGTTCTTGGTCAGAGAACAGTTGGCAAACAGTTTTCAAGTAAAGCTTTTGTAAAGAAGTTTAAAACAGGAGTACTCTTTGCTCAAACATAAAAGGATTTTCACAATGATAGATTTCAAAGTAATACTCATTTAGATAAGAGTCTTGTGCAAACAAGGAAGATACATAACATGATTGAATAAATCATCATATGAATGCTTGAAACACAACAACTCAAATGCTTGCTAGAGATAGAGAGGAATAGGTTTACTGACTCAACTTAGAAGTAGAAGAAAGTCCCTTCATAGAGGGAAGCAGGGATTTCAAGTTCATAAAGAGCTTTCAAAAGATTATGGTACTTACTTGCTTTGAGCTCTCATTGCCCCTATCATAAGCATCTTGAGTTGATTAAGGTTAAAGTGAACAAAGATGGAGTATATGCTTGACGAAATATAAGTTGGCAATCTCATGTCCCTTGAGTACGAGGGCCGCTCCTCATGCTACTCAACTTTAGTTACCGGTAAGTTCTTGTCATAGTAAGTACATGTGTATCATAGAGAACCGCCAACGGGGTACCCCTTGCACATGATACAGGAGCTATCCTGTAATCAAAATGACAAGGCAAGCATACAATGAGCATCTCAGCAATCTCTTGTTTACCATGGGAAAATTTTGCTTTTTTTATCTCTTTCCTCTTTTCAATATGTCTCTCTTTTTTTATAAGAAGAAAGCTTCATAGATTGCTCATTATGGTGATGCTGCAAGTTTCCACCATGATTAGGCATGGCTTAGGCTAGCGGCCCAGGCGTTTCTCTAACACACATACATAACTCCATGGACTTACAAGCTCCCCTTTTATTTCACACCGATGACATCCGCAAAAAAAGAGCATGATATCAACTGGGTAGATATTTACAGGTGTTGAAAGCGTTCCCCGTGACAGCATGGTTCTGCTAATCCCAACTTATAGATGCAAGCATATACAACTTCGATGACACAATGGTTCAAGTTTATTAGGGGCAAGAAAATAAGGTGTGCCATCAAGTTCGTGAGAGCTTTACTAACTAGTTTTCACATAACAAAATAATTTTTAATTTGAAAGATAGATGAAGCTTGAGAATTTACTTGTAATAGCAATAATGCTAATAGGTAGATATGGTGGACACAAATGGAAGGGTTTTGGTTTAAAGGGTTGGATGCATGAGAAGTGTTCCCTCTTAGGACAGGTTTTTGGCTAGCAAGGCTGGGTAGAAAGCAAAAGAGTTGAAGGAAACAAGCAAACCTACAAGTGATAAAGCCAAACATGCAACCTTCCTTGAAGACACAAAAGATCTTAAATAAAGAATACTAAGCTTATGAGCCAATCAAGAAAGAAAATAAATGATACAAAATACCTATAAGGCGCTTTTATCTTTTCCTTTCAAACCTCAAAAAGTGTTGCTACTGACCAGATCTTGGTTTGCCAAAACCAATATAGATCTACTTGATGCTCCCAAAGTAATACCAATACTGATCAACAAGATGAATCATATAATATACATTACAAACTAAAATAAGAAGTGCAAAAAGTAAAAGATGAAACTTCTCATTAATATTCCATAAAGGCACTCACACCAAGGGATATATAGATAACGAACTAAAGGAGAGATACTTCCACAATGCAAACCAACCTATAAGATAACTTCTCTACCCAAGATATGAATCTACTAAAAAGGTAAAAAAGATAAAATATAATGATATGATACCCTCCTCCAAGCTTGGAACAAGCCAAGGGAATGCCAAACCTAATGACGAATTACTCCTTCGGTGGTGGTGTTCTCTTGATAAGCTTTTCAATCAGTTCCCTCAAATCCTTAATCCCAAAGGCTAGAGTACGAATCATCTCTGAGTTATGCTCAATACGGTTGATTATCATGTGGGACCGGGAATCCCAGTCCTTGTTATTCTTTCCCCACTCTTCCTCCTTAGAGTGTTCCTTCCCTGCATGGTTAGAATGAGGCATATCCCAACTAGAGGGCAACTTCCCTTTGGGCAACTTTTGGTATTGTTGCTCATGTATAAGAGTATGGAAGGGGTTCTTGGTGCGTGGAGGAAGTGACCGTGGAGAGAGGATATGACACGGAGTTTTCCCTCCTGTGGATATCCGTGTTGTCCTCCTAAGCTTGATAGGGTTTGCCACCACTCCAATGCTTGCAACGGTAGCACGGGTGTCCCGGTGCTCATCCTCCTTCACGTCTTCTTCATCCCAAACCAAGATATCCTCCTCCTTGGGGTTTTGAGGATCATCTTCCACGGGCTTCTTGCCCTTGTCGTTGGCGGAGACCATGGTGCCTCTAAACTTGAGAAAATTTCCTGACAAAAATAGATCGAAATGAAAACACGACGAGAACACTATATACGAACCTCGGGGGATCCGGAGGGTTATATATTACGAAGTTTTATGACATAAGGAAGATACTGTGTGAAAACGGGGAGGAGACGCACTCCAGGGGGCTCACACCCCTGGTGGCGCGGCCAGCTAGGGCCCACGCCACTGGTGGGTGTGGCCCACCTAGGCTCCGTTTCCTCCTCTGTTTCTTCTCGTAACCTTCCATATGTAACAAAAACATAAAAATATAAAGAAAAAGGTTTTTCGTGAACCTTCTGTTTGCAACACTTTTTACCTATTCAAAGACGGACTCTGTAGATTCTGGGGTTTGGTTTCTGATTAATTCTTCCGGAGTCACCATTTGAATAATATCAACATCTTCATTATAAGAATCTCCATAAATATAATGGTTGAGCCTTTGACCATTCACCACCTGTGTAGTGTTGTCCTTCAAGGAAGATATTTTAATAGCCCCTGAACGATACACCTCCTCAATAACAAAAGGTCCTTCCCACTTTGAGAGTAGTTTCCCTGCAAAGAATTTGAGACGAGACCTATACAAAAGACCATTCTCACCAACATGGAACCCCCTTTTGATAATTCTCCTATCATGCCATCTTTTTAATTTTTCCTTAAAGAGTCTAGAATTTTCATAAGCTTCACTTCTCCACTCATCTAAGGTACTTAAGTCAAGCAATCTTTTCTCACCAGCAAGTTTAGAATCTCTATTCAGTTCTTGCACTTCCCAATAAGCTTTGTGTTCTAATTCTAGAGGCAAGTGACAAGCTTTACCATAAACCATTTTGTAAGGAGACATTCCCATAGGATTTTTATAAGCAGTTCTATAAGCCCATAAAGCGTCATTCAACTTTTTAGCCCAATTTTTCCTAGATCTATTAACAGTCTTTTGCAAGACAGATTTAATTTATCTATTTGAAAGCTCTACTTGCCCACTGGTTTGGGGGTGATAAGCTGAAGCAATTCTATGGTTAACATCATATTTAGCAACAGTCTTCCTAAAACCACCATGAATAAAATGAGACCCTCCATCATTCATGAGATATCTAGGCACACCAAACCTAGGAAAAATGACATCTTTAAGCATTTTTAAAGAGGTCTTACCATCAGCACTGTTTGTAGGTATGGCTTCTACCCACTTTGTAACATAATCAAAAGCAACAAGAATATGAGTATAACCTTTTGAAGGAGGAAAAGGACCCATAAAGTCAAATCTCCAACAATCAAAAGGTTCAATAACAAGAGAATAATTCATAGGCATTTCATTGCATCTAGAAATGTTACCAACTCTTTGACATTCATCACATGATAAAATATACTTCCTTGCATCCTTGAAAAGAGTAAGCCAGTAAAAACCAGATTGTAAAACTTTTTGTGCAGTCCTATCCCCAGCATGATGTCCTCCATAAGCACTACCATGAAATTTTCTCAATATCTCTTGTTTTTCATATTCTGGAACACATCTTTGCATAATACCATCTACTCCATCTTTATATAAATGTGGGTCATCCCAAAGTAATGCCTTAAATCATAAAAGAATTTCCTTCTTTGCTGGGCTGTAAAGGTTGGAGGCAAATACTTTGAAACAATAAAGTTAGCATAATCAGCATACCAAGGACTCCCATGCGGGCTTACCTTTATTGCAGCCAACTGTTCATTTGGAAAACTATCATTAACAGGCATAGGGTCAAAAGAAATGTTTTCTAGACGAGATAAATTATCAGCAATAGGATTTTCAGCACCTTTCCTATCTACAATATGCAGATCAAACTCTTGTAAAATCAAAACCCATCTAATAAGCCTAGGCTTAGTATCTTTCTTTGTCAAAAGGTACTTAATAGCAACATGATCAGTATGAATGGTAACCTTTGAATCAACAATATAAGTTCTAAACTTATCACAAGCAAAGATTATTGCTAAAAACTCCTTTTTTAGTAGTAGCATAATACTTTTGAGTAGCATCTAGAGTCTTACTAGCATAATGAATAACATTCAACTTTTATCTACTCGTTGCCCAAGAACAGCACCCAAAGCAAAATCACTAGAATCACACATAATTTCAAAGGGTAAATTCCAATCAGGTGGTTGCACAATAGGAGTAGTAGTCAAAGCTTTCTTCAAAGTTTCAAAAGCTTCCTTACAATCATCACCAAAAACAAAAGGTAGATATTTTTGAAGAAGATTAGTAAGGGGTTTTGAAATTTTGGAGAAATCTTTAATAAACCTCCTATAGAAACCAGCATGACCAAGGATACTACGAATACCTTCTCAATTGCTTCAATTTTGGCTTTGTCTACTTCAATACCTCTTTCAGAAATTTCATGTCCAAGAACAATCCTGTCATTAACCATGAAGTGGCATTTCTCCCAATTAAGAAAAAGATTAGTTTCTTCGCATCTCTGCAAAACTTTATCAAGGTTGTGCAAACAATTCTCAAAAGAAGTTCCATAGACGGAGAAATCGTCCATGAAAACTTCCACAATTTCTTCACAAAAACCATGAAAGATAGCAGACATACATCTCTGAAAGGTAGCAAGCGCATTACATAAACCAAAAGGCATACGCATATAAGCATAAGTTCCATAGGGACAAGTGAAGGTGGTTTTCTTTTGGTCTTGTGCTCTCACAGCAATTTCAGAGATCCCAGAATAACCATCAAGAAAACAAAAGTGGGTCTTTTTAGACAATCTTTCTAGAATTTGATCAATAAAAGGTTGTACCATCCCATATTTTATATTAGGGTGTTATTACAAGCATGCATCATCCTTGCATCATTAGATCCTACAACTAAAGTTGCAACAAAACCCTAACAACAAAACCTACCAAAACCCTAATAAAGATTTTTCCCTATGTGATCATTAATGATGTATTCATACTTGACCCTTCTAAAAACTTTGTAAAAATATTACTCTATGGTCCTATAATTACCACCTTCTTTTTACAAAAAATTAGGAGTTGGTTTCATCACTTTTGGACTTAATATGCAAAAGTTATTGGTGTTTTATTAAAACAGAAATTGAAAATTAATGAGGAAAAAAAGCAACGGCCTAACCTAATCGGGCTGCTGCGCCCAGCCTCACCAGCATGACGCCAACTGCCAGCGCCCACGAGCGAGCCCAACGCCAGCCCACACCGCACCACCGACAACCCGGCTGATTTCGGAACGAATCCGTGACCCCCTTCGCAAGAATCTTCGGCCATATAAACCCTGTTCCCTGCTGCCCAAAACCCCTAACCTAGCTTCGACTCACGCCGCTGGGCCGCGACTTTGAGCTCGCTCCCGATCTCGCCGGAGTAAGGATGCGTCGAGCTCGGGGCAATGGATTCCGAGCTCCCCTCCATTATTCTTCCTTACTGCATCACCCCCTCGCTCCACCTTTTCTTCTCACAAACCTCCCCCCTTCTCTCTCGCAGAACCGCGCCCGCAATCGCTCGCCGGAGCTCCACCGAGGACGGAGAAGGTCGGCGGAACCTTGCCGACAGACGGGGAAGCGAGGAGGATCGCCTAGGTCTCGAACGTGACCGCGAGGACCTGAAGCACCCCGTCGACCACACCGCCGCCTCGGGGCGCTACCGCATCGCCGCCGCCCATCGTCACCGACGCCACCGCCGCCCAACGCCGCCGTCGTACCCTGTAAGTCGCCATCGTCACCCTCGTCCGTTGGATCGGGATCGTTCGGTTTAGATTAGAAGCTGTCGCGAAGGGGTATCAGCGTACCACAGTGTGCCGCGTGGCGACAATCAACCGCCACTTGGCAAGTTTTTGAATTAAGACTAGATCTATTTGGCAGATTTGAGTTAAAACTTGCGAAAATCATAGAAAAATAATTACTTGGCCAAATTTAGCTTATAATATACCATTGTATTCATAATTTAGATCTGCAATAAAACTACAAGGTTACAGTAGGGTTTTCGGTGTAGAATTCAATCTCTAGATTGGAGTGTTTAATCTATAAAAAAATAATTAAAATTCTGATTTAGTTGATTCTTGTTGTGATGACTTTGTTTCCACAACACCTACTGAACAAAATTGTAGAACCTTGCTTAGGAGAATTAGATTTGTTTTGGGGCTAATTAGATGGTTGGATCTCCTAATAAACCTATGAATTAGATTAATGACCCAAATTATTTTAAACCTATGGGAAATCAATCCTAATAACACCCTTAACACAATTGCAACCCAATTATACTACCTTTGTCAATTTAGAAAACCAATCTTGCATAAATACCATGATGCATGCATGCATATTATCTCTGTGGCATATTTTGTGCAAAGTTGTGATTAGATCCATGTTTGTGTTTTGTTAGATTGTTCGGAGTGCGCTGAGGAGTGCTATTGTGTAGAGTGCTGCTCGGATCAAGGCAAGTTACACCTCTTGTTCATATAATGTCCCAGTTTTAATTCTATGCATGTGATCTTCAAAAATTTTGTAGAATGCATGTGTAGGATGATCTAGTAGAATTTTTCCTTAGTATTATTTTGCAAGTGCGATGATTTTGTAGTATGCCATGAGTAGTTCTATACTTAGGATTTCCCCTCCTAATAGGGTACCCCTGTTTTTTGCTAGTGTTGCTTGCTATGCTACATATACAAAGTACCGTTGGGGGGTTCGAAAGACAAATAATTTTTCTAAGTATAAAGGCTCTCTAGAGCAAACTTTTCTTCTCAAATCCACTTCAAAATAAAACTAAGTTTTCTTTTGGGCGGAATGGTTGTCGGGTCAACGAGTGAGATTTTGGTGGAGGACGGCCGCCCAGGAATCAAAGAAGTCTGCCATGTTTCAGAATTCAGAAGCTTCCAGTGCAACCACAATACATATGGGCTCTGTCTTGGCCTAGTACTTAGTGGGAAACCTCACCTGGGTACCAACATTTGGAGGTTATTGGCACGGTTGGATCCAAAAGGTAGAGGGGCTACTAAGGGAAAACCTCGCCATGGTCTTGTCTGTAAAAGGACTTGATCATGGATTGTGGGTAAAGTGCACAAACTCTCGAGAGTATTGCAATCTGATTAATCAGCCGTGTTCACGGAAACATAACAACATTGAGCATCTGAAGGATGGAGCCTCTGAAGGATCTTCCTCTCTCTTTTCTAAACAATGTTTTAAAACCCCATGGCGTGAGTAATATCGCCAATGGGTGGGATTTTGGGAACTTGGTGTGTAATATCCAAGTGTCACTTGGTGAGTAATATCCAAGTGTTTGGTTGTTTGGACACTTGGTGAGTAATATCCTCGTGTGCCATTCGACCCTATTTTATCTAAGCAAATGTTTACAAATTAGGGAAAATCTTCTCTTCTTCTCTCTACTTAAGAAAACTAGCTTTGAGCAAATGAACTCTATAGCCTAAACTAGCCTTGCATGTAGAGGTAGTCTTTTCTTTCCTTGGTGTAATTTGCCAATACATTCAAAGTATTGACCCAACTTGTTTGCTGCATGTCTTATGTGCAGAATCCAAAGATTGAAAGGTGCGTAGGGCTCGCGAGTCTACACTCGACAAGCCTGGGGCATTGATGGACTCAAGCTACTTTTATGTTTCCGCTGTTATTTGAGCTAGCCTTATGCTAAGCGAATTTGTAATAAATTCATACTCTGGATTATCCGTGTAATAAATACTTTGTGTTTTACATGATATTCATCGACTGTGAGTGCTAGCTATTGATCCAGGGACTAGCATGTAAATCACAGGGACTTAGGATCTTTACTGATCCAAGATCACTACAAATGGTATCAGAGCACATCGTTGCCTGTAGGACGTGACCCTAGGATTGGAACCACCTCTAACATACGTGCCTTACTTGTTTTTCTACTATGTTATTTTCCGCACTTCTAGTATCTGCTTTCCTCTACTTGATTAAGTATCTAATTTTCATTCTTCTAACTTAAAGATGACAAGCTTCCTCTACGACAACGTCGCGGACATCGAGCCCCTTCGCTTTGGTGTATGCCTCATGGACCTTCTCACGCGTTTGGACCTTCCCCTCCCAACAATCCAGGGGAGCACAATGAAGAAACTCCACAAGGACGGCTGTTGGGGAGTCAAAGTCATCCAGCCAGGAAAAGAGCGAGGCAAGAACCCGGAGGAAGACATAGCAATCCACATTGTTAGCGATTCCAAGGAGAAGGCCCTTAGCGTCAGCTTGCAGCAGCTCATTGGTCGCCTATGTGGACGTCATCATGAGGCTCTCCAAGGACACTGCGGCAGCCTCTTTGGAAGACGAGATGAGGAAGGAATTCCCATGGAGTTAACCTTTGAGGAAAGGACTTCTACCAAGCACCGAAGGACCCAATATCAAGATTTGGAGTGCCACATCCATGACCTTGAAAAGGGTACCTTCCTCGAGATGTTAAAGAACGACGAGCTATGCGCCCTCATCAAGGAGAAAGAGGAAATGATCAAGCAGCAGCAGGAAGCAATGAAGCTCCAAGAGATAAAGTTCCAGGACCAAGAGAAGAAGTTCGCTAACCAAGAGAAGAGGGTGATAAATAAAAACAAGAGGATTAGGGAACTCAAGCAGGAGATCGATCGAACTGAAGTGCAAACCGAAGGCCTTTGCAAGATAATCAATGATGTGCGTGCTTCCAAGAGGGACTTGGCAAAGCAACTTGAATCCGCGAACAAGTCAAGTCTAGTGGAGGAGCTACAAAGCGAGAAGGAGGGACTTCAGGAGCAGCTATAAGCCACTACCAAGAAACTGCAGGATGAGATAAAGAACCTCCAAGAGAAGCTTGAAGCCACCACGAAGGAGATGGAGTTGTACAAGACAACCCTAGAGCAGGAAGGCTACTCGTTCGAGGACGAGGAAGAGGAAGGCGTGGAAGATGTGTAATAGTTGGACCACCTTTAATTCTATAGTAGAACGTTATTCGCGATTGTAATAAATACCAAGAATTTTTTTGGTTTAGTTAAACTTGGTTGATTTCTGTGTTAAGTTGTGTTAATGTGTCTTGTGTGTTTTGTGTGCTTGGTGTGTTTTCATAAGGGTAGGAGTTTACTACTTAGTCTTTCTGTCTATTTCTTAACTTGTCTCTCAAACCCCACAGATGCCACCAAGACGTGCGAACACCGAAATTCCTCCGGAAATAGCACAACTTTTGGCCACTCAGAACCAGCTGATCCAACTGCTCACTCGGATCATGCAAAACAACAACAACCCGCCACCACCACCACCTCCGCCACCACCTCAACAGGATCGCTTGACTCGGTTTTTGAGGTTGAACCCACCTACCTTCACTAGCAGCGCTGAACCAATCATCGCAGATGACTGGCTACGTACAATCAACAAGAAGCTAGACACCATGCAAGCTGTCGGAGCCGACAGGGTACGTTATGCCGCACTGCAGCTTGAAGGACCTGCTACAGAATGGTGGGATAACTACCAAGTCACCCACCCTGATATTGATGCTATCACTTGGGATCAGTTCGAGTTAGCTTTTCGCACTCATCATGTGGCTGCTGGTATCATGACTCTGAAAAGGCGCGAATTTCACGACCTACACCAGCTGCACCATTCTGTCACCGAGTATGGTGAGCTTTTCAACAAGCTAGCCCGTTATGCACCCGATGATGTTTCAACTGATCCCAAGAGGCAGGAGGAGTTCTTAAGAGGACTCAATGATGAGATATCCATTCAGCTTGTGGCTCAGAAATTTGACAACTTTCAGGAACTCCTGGATAGAGCCATTATGGTTGAATCCAAAAGAAAGAGCATAGAAAACTGCAAGAGGAAATCTAACCCTCACAAGCACTCTGTTCCGTACCAGAAGCAGCACACCTCCTCACCACCACCTTATAACAATAATGGCCACAACCATAACGGTCATCACCATGGCGGCCACAAACATAATGGACATAAAAACCGCAATGGGAATGGCAGCAATGGAAATGATCTCAGTGAGGTGACATGCTTTAAGTGCAATAGGACAGGGCATTATGCAACCTCTTGCCCCGAGAAGAAGAATGGCAATGGCAATGGGAATGGAAATGGACACAACCATGGCAATGGAAACGGGAAGAAGCCAAACCCGTTTGTCAAAGCCACGGTGAATCATGTCTCTATGGAGGATGCTTGTGACACACCAGACTCCGTGATTGGTAAGTTCAAGCTCAATTCTATTTCCACAGTTGTTCTTTTTGATACCGATGCATCGCATTCATTCATATCAAGAGTATTTGTGGATAAAGGCAATATACCTACGGAGTCTATAAACTCTCCTCTAAGGGTAAGTTCTCCTAGAGGAGAAATAGTGGCAAACTCTGGTTGCCGGGGATTAGAACTAAGGATTGGGACACACATCTTTCCCACAAGTCTAGTAGTTCTAGAATCACAAGGATTAGACATAATCTTGGGCATGAATTGGATGACCGAATATGAAGGGGTCATAGATTGTGCCAAAAGGACTGTCACGCTCACAACACCGAAAGGGAAGAGGTTTCGTATCAAGTCAAATTTCGCACTTAAGGAAGTCATGGTGAACTCTCTTAAGGGGGTTAGCTTGGAGGATGTACCTATTGTAAAGGAATACCTAGATGTATTTCCGGAGGAGCTACCCGGGATGCCTCCCGACCGTAATATCGAGGTCCTCATTGACTTGATGCCGGGCACAGGGCCGATAGCCAAGAGACCGTACAAGATGGATGTGGACGAGTTGAAGGAACTCAAGAAACAGCTTAGGGAACAATTGGACAAGGGATTCATTCAACCCAGCGCGTCATCTTGGGGAGCACCCGTCTTGTTCGTGGAAAAGAAGGATAAAACCAAGAGGCTGGTTGTGGACTACCGCTCGTTGAACAAAGTGACGATCAAGAATAAGTATCCTCTGCCTAACACCAATGATTTGTTTGACCAGTTAAAGGGAGCCAGTGTCTTCTCAAAGATCGATCTGCGATCAGGCTACTTTCAACTAAATATTCGAGAACAGGATGTGCCCAAAACAGCCTTCACCACAAGATACGGATTGTATGAGTACACCGTGATGTCTTTTGGTCTAACCAATGCCCCAGCATACTTCATGACCATGATGAACAAGGTGTTCATGGAATATTTGGACAAGTTTATCGTGGTATTCATAGATGATATACTCATATACTCTAAGGATGAGAAGGAATATGAGAAACATCTGCGCCTTATTATGGAGAAACTAAGGGAACACAAGTTGTATGCCAAATTCAGCAAATGCGAATTCTGGTTAAAGGAAGTGGGATTCCTTGGTCATGTTGTGTTGGAAAAAGGAGTTGCCGTAGATCCTACTAAGGTAGCTTCCGTGACTGAATGGGATTCACCTAAGAATGTGGGAGATATTCAGAGTTTCTTGGGCCTTGCAGGGTATTACCGGAGGTTCATTGAAAACTTTTCCAAAATAGCAAAACCCATGACGGAACTGTTGAAGAAGGAAAATAAATTCCTATGGACCGAAGCATGTGAAGCAAGCTTTCAGGAGTTGAAGAAACGCCTCGTAACGGCATCAGTTCTGTGTCTACCTGATATCCAAAAGGATTTTCAAGTCTATTGTGACGCTTCTCGACAAGGACTTGGAAGTGTGTTGATGCAAGATGGGAAAGTGGTATCCTATGCCTCCCGACAACTTAAGAACCACAAACACAACTACCCCACACATGATTTGGAACTTGCGTTTGTGGTTCATGCACTCAAGGTATGGAGACATTACCTCATGGGCAAACATTGTGATGTGTTCACTGATCATAAGAGTTTGAAGTACATCTTCACCCAAAAGGAGTTGAATATGAGGCAAAGAAGATGGCTTGAACTAATTAAGGATTATGACTTGGATTTACAGTACCACCTCGGAAAGGCAAACGTGGTGGCCGATGCCTTAAGTCGTAAGGTTTATGTGAATGGACTTACCGCAGGGGAACTTCCAGAGGATTTATGCAAGCAATTCAAGGATCTCAGGCTAGAAATAGTTCCGAAAGGACACATAGCGACTATGGAAATAGTGTCTACTTTCCAATAGATAATCAAGGAAGTACAAAAGGGAGATAAAGAGTTGGAGGAAATAAGAGTCAAGATAAGTGAAGGAAAGGCAAAAGAGTTTCGTCTGGACGAATAAGGGACCCTTTGGTATGGGAAGCGTTTGTGCGTTCCCAATGACCCCGACATCAGGAAGTTGATTTTACAAGAAGCTCACGACTCACCTTACTCAATTCATCCAGCTAACACGAAGATGTACATGGATGTGAAGGATAGATTTTGGTGGAATAACCTAAAAAAAATAAATTGCCGAATATATTTCTCTGTGTGACGTATGCAATAGAGTTAAGGCCAAACATCAGAAACCGGCCGGATTACTTCAACCACTACCTATACCCGACTGGAAGTGGGATAAGGTAGGCATGGATTTCATCACGGGATTGCCCCGGACTCGTTCAGGATTTGATTCTATATGGGTAGTGGTGGATCACTTTACCAAGGTGGCTCACTTCATCCCCGTAAAGACCACGTATACAAGTGCTAAGCTTGCTAAGATATACATGTCAAGGATTGTAAGCCTGCATGGTGTTCCCAAGGGAATTGTGTCAGATAGAGGAACCCAATTTACTTCGAAGTTTTGGCGACAGTTACATGAGTCTCTTGGAACCCGACTAGAGTTCAGTACTGCCTTCCACCCTCAGACAGATGGCCAAACGGAAAGGGTGAACCAAATTCTGGAAGATATGTTGAGAGCTTGCGCACTAGACTATGGGTCTAGTTGGGACGATAACCTGCCATACGCTGAGTTCTCGTACAACAACAACTACCAGACAAGTATCAAGATTGCTCCGTTTGAGGTTCTGTATGGCAGGAAGTGTAGGACTCCGCTGTTATGGAGTGGAGTTGGTGAACATAGTCTTTTTGGACCTGAATTGATAACGGATGCCGAAGAAAAGGTACGACAGATTCAGGATAGGCTAAAGGTATCCCAATCCCGACAAAAGAGTTATGCTGATTCCAAACGCAGAAATATGGCTTATAAAATAGGGGACCGTGCGTATCTCCGAGTTTCACCCCTGCGAGCAGTTAAGAGGTTCGGAATCAAGGGTAAGTTAGCCCCACGATTCATCGGTCCATATAAGGTTCTGGCCCATAGAGGAGAAGTTGCTTAACAGTTAGAGTTACCAGAAGGACTGACCGTTCATGATGTGTTTCATGTATCACAACTAAAGAAGTGCCACCCAGAAATGGCCGAAACACCGCTAAGAGATACAGTTCCCCTAGATGAGGTTCAATTGGAGAATGACCTTACCTATGAGGAAAAACCCATCAAAATACTAGAAACATCTGAAAGGATTACCCGCATCAAAACTATAAGATTCTGCAAAGTACAATGGAACCACCACTCCGAGGAAGAAGCTACGTGGGAGCGTGAAGAAGACTTGAAGGCAGAACACCCACACCTATTTGCTAGCCAACTCGAATCTCGGGGACGAGATTCTTCTTAAGGGGGGTAGGTTTGTAACATCCCATATTTTATATTAGGGTGTTATTAGAAGCATGCATCATCCTTGCATCATTGGATCCTACAAATAAAGTTGCAACAAAACCCTAACAACAAAACCTACCAAAACCCTAATAAAGATTTTTCCCTATGTGATCATTAATGATGTATTCATACTTGAACCTTCTAAAAACTTTGTAAAAATATTACTCTATGGTCCTATAATGACCACCTTCTTTTTACAAAAATTTAGGAGTTGGTTTCATCACTTTTGGACTTAAGATGCAAAAGTTATTGGTGTTTTATTAAAACAGAAATTCAAAAATTAATGAGGAAAAAGAAGCAACGGCCTAACCTAACTGGGCCGGCTGCGCTAGCCCACCAGCCATGACGCCTACGCCAGCGCCTGGCGAGCCCAGCGCCAGCCCACACCACCGCACCCGCTGACAACCCGGGCCTATCTGTCATCGCCCTCGTCGGTCTCCAGGATGAACACGACGACCGCCGCAACCGACCGAGATTCTCGGCCGATTTCGGAACGAATCCGTGCCCCCCTTCACAAGAATCCTCGGCCATATAAACCCCGTGCCCCACTGCCCAAAACCCCTAACCTAGCTTCGACTCACGCCGCCGGGCTGCGACTTTGAGCTCGCTCCCGATCTCGCCGGAGTAAGGATGCGCCGAGCTCGGGGCAGTGGATTCCGAGCTCCCCCTCCGTTGTTCTTCCTTACCGCATCACCCCTTCGCTCGACCTTTTCTTATCACAAACCTCTCCCCTTCTCTCTCGCAGAACCGCGCCCGCAATCGCTCGCCGGAGCTCCGCCGAGGACGGAGAAGGTCGGCGGAACCTTGCCGACATACGGGGAAGCGAGGAGGATCGCCGAGGTCACGAACGTGACCGCGAGGACCTGAAGCACCCTGTCGACCACACCGTCGCCTCGGGGCGCCACCGCACCGCCGCCGCCCATCGTCACCGACGCCACCGCCGCCCAACGCCGCCGTCGTACCCTGTAAGTCGCCATCGTCACCCTCGTCCGTTGGATCGGGATCGTTCGGTTTAGATTAGAAGCTGTGGCGAACGGGTAACAGCGGACCACAGCGTGCCGCGTGGCGAGTCGCGACAGCGCACCGCGCCCGCGGCGCGTTCGCCTAGCTGGCCCAATCAGCTTCTGCCACTTGGCAAGTTTTCGAATTAAGACTAGATCTATTTGGCAGATTTGAGTTAAAACTTGCGAAATTCATAGAAAAATAATTACTTGGCCAAATTTAGCTTATAAAATACCGTTGGATTTATAATTTTATGTAGAACGCAGATCTGCAATAAAACTACAAGGTTACAGTAGGGTTTTCCGTGTAGAATTCAATCTATAGATTGGAGTGTTTAATCTATAAAAAAATATTTAAAATTCTGATTTAGTTGATTCTTGTTGTGATGACTTTGTTTCCACAACACCTACTGAAAAAAATTGTAGAACCTTGCTTAGGAGCATTAGATTTGTTTTGGGGCTAATTAGATGGTTGGATCTCCTAATAAACCTATGAATTAGATTAATGACCCAAATTATTTTAAACCTATGGGAAATCAATCCTAATAACAACCTTAACACAATTGCAACCCAATTATACTACCTTGGTCAATTTAGAAAACCAATCTTGCATAAATACCATGATGCATGCATGCATATTATCTCTGTGGCATATTTTGTGCAAAGTTGTGATTAGATCCATGTTTGTGTTTCGTTAGATTGTTCGGAGTGCGCTGAGGAGTGCTATTGTATAGAGTGCTGCTCGGATCAAGGCAAGTTACACCTCTTGTTCAGATAATGTCCTAGTTTTGATTCTATGCATGTGATCTTCAAAAATTCTGTAGTATGCATGTGTAGGATGATCTAGTAGAATTTTTACTTAGTATTATTTTGCAAGTGCGATGATTTTGTAGTATGCCATGAGTAGCTCTATACTTAGGATTTCCCTTCCTAATAGATTACCCCTGTTTCTTGCTAGTGTTGCTTTCTATGCTACATATACAAAGTACCGTTGGGGGGGTTCGAAAGACAAAGAATTTTTCTAAGTATAAAGGCTCTCTAGAGCAAACTTTTATTCTCAAATCCACTTCAAAATAAAACTAAGTTTTCTTCTGGGCGGAATGGTTGTCGGGTCAACGAGTGAGATTTTGGTGGAGGATGGCCGCCCAGGAATCAAAGAAGTCTTCCATGTTTCAGAATTCAGAAGCTTCCAGTGCAACCACAATACATATGGTCTCTGTCTTTGCCTAGTACTTAGTGGGAAACCTCACCTGGGTACCAACATTTGGAGGTTATTGGCACGGTTGGATCCAGAAGGTAGGGCTACTAAGGGAAAACCTCGCCATGGTCTTGTCTGTAAAAGGACTTGATCATGGATTGTGGGTAAAGTGCACAAACTCTCGAGAGTATTGCAATCTGATCGATCAGCCGTGTTCACGGAAACAGAACAACATTGAGCATCTGAAGGATGGAGCCTCTAAAGGATCTTCCTCTCTCTTTTCTAAACAACGTTTTAAAACCCCATGGCGTGAGTAATATCGCCAATGGGTGGGATTTTGGGAACTTGGTGTGTAATATCCAAGTGTCACTTGGTGAGTAATATCCAAGTGTTTGGTTGTTTGGACACTTGGTGAGTAATATCCTCGTGTGCCATTCGACCCTATTTTATCTAAGCAAATGTTTACAAAGTAGGGAAAATCTTCTCTTCTTCTCTCTACTTAAGAAAACTAGCTTTGAGCAAATGAACTCTACAACCTAAACTAGCCTTGCATGTAGAGGTAGTCTTTTTTTTCCTTGGTGTAATTTGCCAATACATTCAAAGTATTGACCCAACTTGTTGGCTACACGTCTTATGTGCAGAATCCGAAGATTGAAAGGTGCGTAGGTATCGCGAGTCTACACTCGACAAGCCTGGGGCGTTGATGGACTCAAGGTACTTTTATGTTTCCGCTGTTATTTGAGCTAGCCTGATGCTAAGCGAATTTGTAATAAATTCATACTCTGGATTATCCGTGTAATAAAGACTTTATGTTTTACATGATATTCATCGACTGTGAGTGCTAGCTATTGATCCAGGGACTAGCATGTAAATCACAGGGACTTAGGATCTTTACTGATCCAAGGTCACTACAAAGGTAGAGGATAATGATCTTTCTTAGTAACTTTATTAACATTTCTAAAATCAATGCACATCCTATAACCAAACACTACTCTTTGAGGTATAAGCTCATTATTTTCATTAGGCACAACAGTGATTCCCCCTTTCTTTGTGACACAATGAACAGGGCTAACCCATTGACTATCAGCAATAGGGTAAATAATACCAGCATCAAGGAGTTTTAATACCTCATTTCTTACCACATCCGTCATCTTAGTATTTAAACGGCGTTGATGTTCAACAACTGGTTTTGCATCAGGTTCTATATTAATAGCATGCTGACATATAGTAGGAGAAATCCCTTTTAGATCATCAAGAGTATACCCCATAGCTCCTCGGTGTTTCTTCAATATTTCCAATAATCTTTCCTCTTCCTTCCCTGAAATTTTAGAACTAATAATAACATGATATATTTTCTTATCATCTAGATAAGCATATTTAAGATCATCAGGTAGAGGTTTTAAATCAAAAACAGGGTCCCCTTTAGGTGGTAGCGTGGTACCCAAATCTTCCATAGGTAGGTTATGCTTAAGTAATTCGGGTTAACAGAGGAAAACCTCGTCAATCTCATTTCTTTACTTCATGAAGACCTCACTTTCATGATCTTCCATATACTGCTGCAGGGCATTGTTAGGAGAAAGTGAAATAGCAGAGAGTTGTTCAACCTTGAAATCCTCATTAGGAAATTCATTTTCATAAGCAGTTTTAGCAAATTTGGAAAAATTAAACTCATACGATTCTCCATAAAACTTAGTTGCAACTTTCTCCTTCTTACAATCTATAAAAAGTATTCAAGAAAGGTCTACCAAAGATAATAGGACAGGTTTTACTAGCTTCTGAACCAAGTACTAGGAAATCAGCAGGATATTTAATCTTACCACAAAGAACCTCCACATCTCTTACAATGCCAATTGGACAGACTGTCTCTCTATTAGCAAGGTGAATAACCACATCAATGTCCTCAAGTTCACAAGGACCAATTTCATGCATAATTTCCCTTTAAAGCTCATAAGGAATAGCACTACAACTAGCACCAATATCACATAAACCATAATAGCAATGATCACCAATTCACATAGAAAGCACAGGGACACTAGTTTTTCTAGCTTTTCTAGGATAAGAGACAATATTAGAAGCGTCTTCACAGAAGACAATGTGCTCATCAACTATATTTTTAGTGACAAGATCTTTCACAAGGGCTACTATAAGTTTAATGTTTATTTGCTCATCAGGTTCCAAAGTTTTATTTGTACCTTTGCTAACCATATTAGCTATGATAGAATGTTCCTTTACCTTAGCAGGAAAAGGGATTTTCTCAACATAAGGTTCAGGCAAAATAGGATCAATAGTACAAACTTCAAAGCTAGTAGGAACATGGGTAACAATATCTTTATAAGGTGCATGGTACTTGTCCCACTCCTTTTTGGGAATTTCAATATAAGAGGCAAATGCCTTAAAACAATTTGCAAGAACTTGAGAATCAAGACCATACTCAGTACTAATATCAGAAAGTCATCAGTTCCCATAAAAGATTTAATGCAATCATAATCATAATTTATACCTAACTTTCTTCCTTTGTTATTCTCCCATGCTTCAGTGTTCTCTTAAATACGGTCAAGGAGATCCCATTTAGCTTCTGCCTTCATACGTGTGAATGATCCAGCACAAGAAGCATCTAGTAAATCTTTATCATGAAGAGAAAGCCTTGCATAAAAGTTATTGATAATAATATTATTAGGAAGTTCATGAATAGGACATTTAAGCATTAGTAACCTCAATCTCCCCCAAGATTGGGCTGTACTCTCTCCATCACGAGGCCAAACGTTATATATTTGATTCCTATCCTTATGAATCTCACTCGGAGGATAGAATTTAGAATAAAAGAGAGGTACTATTTCCTCCCATTCCATGGATTGTCCATTCTTTAGAAGCTTATACCATTCTTCAGGTCTTACTTTCAATGATATAGAGAGTAACTTCTTCTTCACCTATTCAGTTGTGATACCTACACACTTAAACAACCCGCATAATTCATGGATAAAAAGCAAATGATCAGTAGGATGTATAGTCCGATCCCCAAAATAATAATTATCCATAATAAGATCAACAATACTTGTAGGTATCTTAAAAGGATCTATCTCAACAGGTGGTGATTCATCTACTACCCTAATAGTGGTAGTAGTTTTCCCAAATAGAAAACCAAGTGGGCTCTCCATATTGGAAACAAAGTAACAAACAGAAATAAAAAGCAATAGTCATGTAGAAGTTTCCTTTACCAGTTCCACTCTTCAATAGCGCTTCACTCCCCGGCAACGGCGCCAGAAAATAGTCTTGATGACCCACAAGTATAGGGGGTGTATCGTAGTACTTTCAATAAATAGGAGTGTCGATCCCAACGAGGAACAGAATGTGTTTACTAGTGGTATGGAGCAGGAAGTCCCCTACAAATGGATTTTTAGGTTTTTTTTTGATAAAGCAAGGAAATAAAGTGCAATTAAATAAAGACAAAAACTAATTGCAGCAAGTGGCCCAATCCTTTCTTAGCAAAGGACAAGCCAGAGGAAATACTAATGAGGACCAAACATTCTCGAGGACACATGGGAATAATGTCAAGTGCTTTCATTTCATATAGCCGATTAATCTTCTTTGGTTTTATAAGTGTTGTGTGGGTGAACCTGTGCTAATGTACTGCCCTTACTTGGACTAATACATACTTGTGATTAAACCCCTTGCAAGCATCCACAACTACAAGAAAGCAATTAAGATATAAACCTAACCAGAGCCTTAAACTATGAGATCCTACACTCCCTTGTGCAAACGTTTCCTAACAGGGGTTCTGGTTTCTATCACTCCGGCAACCCCACAATTAGTATCCAAATACACAATGCATTCCCCTAGGCCCATAAATGGTGAAGTATCATGTAGTCGATGTTCACATGACACCACTAGAAGAATATGACCACAACTTAAATATTAAACTATTGAATACTACCTCAACACAATTCCACTACTAAAAACATGACTTCTCTCATGTCCTCAAGAACTAAACGAACTACGCACGAGACATCATATGGATCAAGATCAGAGATGATATAATGATGGATAACAATCTGAACATAAACAATAATTCAATGGTTCCACTCACAAGCATCAACTACAATAGTAATCAACACCGGGAAAGTTTACCCTAAGAACTATGCAAGATTAAACACAATTGTTACAGCGGGATGGAGTGGTGATGATGGTGCTGGTGGAGATGATGGTGTGGATGATGATGATGATGATGATTATCCCGATGAATTCTAGCTTGATGATGGTGTTGATGGAAACGATCTTCCCTCTCAGGGAAGGAATTTCCCTGGCAGAAATCTGTCTGCCGAAGAGCTCTTTCTCTTGGTGTTTATCGCCTCGCAGAGGCGATGGAATATTTCTGTGGTTGCTCCCTGAACTTTAGGGTTTCTAGGAGAAGATATAGGTGAGAGAGCGGAGCCAGAGGTGGGCAGGGTGGCCACACCCTTGTAGGCGTGGCCTAGGGTGGCCCGCGCCTGGGGGGTGTGGGCCCCCTGTGGCCCATCTCCGCCTCCCCTTCTGGCATATTTCGTCTTCTAGGAAATTATAGTTTTCTATAGTTTTTCTGGTATTTTTCTGATCTTCGCGAAACTGCATCAAAACACCACTTTTTTCATCAGGATCCTGACTCTGGCAGTTCATCCTCCAAGAATCATCCAACATGCAAAAATAGATGAAAAGACATAAGTATCACCTCTTAATATGAAATATATCAATGAATAGAGGCAAATTATGATATAGAATGGTGATGCAAATTGGACATATCACTTATCTCCCTGAGGGAGTCGTGCAGAAGATAGGTGACAACTTCCTGTTGATGGACGACTTTGACTACTACGTTGGCTTCCGGGCAGTCTGTAGCACCTGGCGCGGCTTCACGGAGGAGCACTTTATACCAGCCAACTGGATTATTCTAGAGCACCAGTTGTCGGAGGAGCATGGGGTAGACGACGCCATCACGTTGTCGGAGGTGCTTTTTGATATTCATCTGTAAATGTGCGATCCTTTTTTTGCATTCACCTCCTATACGATATGTTATTCATGTTTTGTTTCTCCATCTACTTGTTTACCTTGATTGAATCTCTGTGTGTTTACCTTGACTGAATCTCTGCTTCTCCTCTCTCTCCCTCTCTGTGTCTCTGGAAGGTACTTTTACGTTGGTAGCACAACCGGCGGCCTCCTAATGCTTGGACAGAGGGTGCGCCATACAAGACACGGTTGTACAACCCCTTCTCGGGCGCTATAAAGCGCCTGAGGGTGGAGATACCGACCGAGCAGGTGTCTTATGTCGCCGTGACGATGTTCCCATTGTTGATGGTGTTTACATCAAACCTTCAGAACACCATCATTCAGTGGGCGGATGAGGGAACGGATGAAGGCGATCGCCCGGTCTTTGGTGAAGGGTGGTACACGCCGAATGACTTCGTGGAACTCTAGAGCATGACTTCTTACGCCGGTGATGTTTTCGTCGCAGACAGATACGGGTCTGTCCTCTTGACTATGCCTGGTACTGCTCATGGAGATATCCAGATGCAGCGCTCCGCACGGACTATGGAGATGAATGCCACCATTGTAGGCCCTGTTCCGGGCTGCCGGTACCCGGAGAATCGTATTTACCTCGTCAAGTCCGACAAGGAGTTGCTGTTCGTTGTGAGTGGACCGGTCTACGGCAACAGGCCCGTTGATTACTGGGTTGATACACAGAACCGTGTCCTTCAACTAGTCAGAGGCATCGGCGGCCATGCTCTCTTCTTTTCTGACAATCGGTGCATCTGCGTCGATAGCGCGAGGGTACCCACGGTGCAGGTCGGCAGCATCTACTATCCGGACCTATCCCAGATTGGATCTTACAACTTTGAGGCTCTTGCATGGGAAGAGGAGCCAAGGGTTGTCCATGGGTATGGAGCAGGAGGATTATGGATCAATGACCGTCCTTTCGAACTTGATCAATTGCTCATAGTGTATTGTAGTACCGTCGAGCATTCTGAGCTGCAGATGGTGCCACCTTATGGGGAATATGGCACCACCCACTACGATTACTACGACAGCTACCCGTCAGATTAGATTGATGGATCATGTGGGTCTGGTCCTGTTGTATTCTCTGTCTATGAATTATATGCAAGTGCAAGTTGTATGGTGTGCTTGTAATACAACAGATGAACTTGTTTCAAAAAGATCATCTGTTGTACCTCTTTCAATTTTACTGTTTTTCTATGTACGTGTAGTAATTCTGATCCATGAGCGATTGAATGAAAATTCGCGAAGAGAAGCTAGATCCATGTCACCAATCATCAATAGGTGGAACATTCTAGTGATGCGTTAAAATACGTACACATTCATAAAAGTAACACTGTCGGCAGTATTGCCAACTTGAAACTACAGTTAAGTTGAAGTGGTTGTTATCCCGAGCAAAATGTCTAGTATACACATGACCCTGTATGTTCTATGCTGCAATTCTACTGTTGTGGGCAGGGAAAGAAAAACCGGGCTTCACTGAATATTATGCAGTTAGGCATAACTTAGTCTTAAACACATAGTCTTAACTTGTTCTTACACAACTAAGCAAAGCAGTCTTACATCGCCGGAACTTTCAGCGAGCCAACCAACGAACTGGCCTCTAGAGCTAGTGGCATCGTCGGAACGAACCAGTGCTGCATTTGGTCGTCTCTCATTCTCGATCAAATTGTACGACCCCACTGATGAGCCAATGGCAGGCCCCCTCCCCCAACGTGGATTTGGCTCCAGGTCAGATCTGGAGTGTCAACATAATAAACGCGTGAGTGCGCAGTAAACACATAGTGTGCTATCAACACTGGAAGTGCTGGCACCTCAGCAACAACAACACCATGTTCTCCATGGACTCCAGCAACAGCCTCAACCATTATCTCGGTAGCTTCATCAGCAACATCAAATATTTCATCAGCTTCACCAGCAACAACATTAGCGAGTATTTCGTCAGCTTCACCAGGAGCAGCAACAGCTAGTTCTTCGTTAACTCCACCACCACCAGCAACAACATCATCAGGAGCCGGGGCTGCCTGAGCAATTACAAGTTCAACAGCTTCAGGGGCTCTGATGAAGAAATGGTAGTTGATCCCAAGAAACAGAGATTGTCCCTTCAGATTGTTGACTCTTCTCTAGACCTGTTCTACTGGGTCTTTTGATGGACACACGGACCTCGATAAAATGTGACACCACAGCGATGGGTATGAAGAAAGTTGTCCCCATATATTCTATTGTATCACCAATGTTGTTTAGTGCTCCCTTGATATGAATCCACATGAGTTCAACATCCTGGTTGACATCGCCTCTGAGAGGTGCAAGGAACCAATGCTGTGATACAAGATCAGCATCTACTACTGCATCTTCGATCATCGGAACTTGAATGATGCATGGGGCTCGTGTGTACCTGCATGTTACCTTCAGTCAGTAAGAAGAATTTTGAATGGGAATTTACATGCTACATGACATCATGACTCACCCTAGGTGAACGGATCCCAAACACGCACGTCGCCGCTAGGTTTAGTGACCGCGTAAGTGCGTTACGGTGTGTCGTCATACACGCTAGAGGTGAAGACGGCGTCGACATACTTCTCTGGCCGCATATGGTCGCCGCGCAAGACTGTCCATTCATTCTCATCTGGGCATCTAATGAATGTGATTGCCTTGTCGAACACCACTAAGAGGTTGTAGTGCCAAGTCTTCCACACTAGGAGAGGCTTCTGTGGGAGCTGTACCTTTAGGATCTCAAGTTCTGGCATGTTGAACCTATAAGCGAATTCAGATTTTGGCGGCGACCACCCATGGTTGAATGTAGTAATGCCGACACCCACTACAGATGGCGGTGTAAGTGTCAACGATATGTAGACATTTTTTTAGAGTCCAAGTACTCCCGTCCTGGGATAAAAGGGCCAGCCACTCACCGTTGCCACCCACCCAGTTCTGCTCATCATCCATTTCTGCCTCCTCTATCTCCTTGATATTCACCACTACTGATTGTGACCACTTATCCAGCAGCATCAGTTTTGTATGAACATTCTGCAAAAGTTTTTTGTCAGTTGGTAGAATCAACTAGCATGGATTCCATTGCAAATACAATTTGACACCACTGCGCTCAGATTAAACTATTATATACGACTGTCTCCTCAGCTCTCGCCTAAATTGTGCCTGTGTCACTACGAAAATACCCATTATATCAAGTAGGAGCAGAGCTTCCCCCGAACAAACTCCTGACGGTGATCATAAACATCTAGGGATATAATAGTCTTAAATCGTCTAGTTTGTTTATTTTTTTAGAAAACAGAATATCACCTAGTAGCCATTCCATTGCAAATCCAAATTGACACCTCAGCTATCACCTAAGTTAAGACTGTATCACTACGAAAATACCAGAATATTAGGTACAAGCAGAGATTCCTATGTACATAATAGTCTTAAATGGTTTAGTTTGTTCAAACTGCGCGTGCACACAACATGTTCGACGGAAGGAACATAGGATTCCGATGAAAGTTCAGCACATATGAATCAACGGTATGACTGAGTCAGTAAGCAAGATACTGGAACTTACGTGGCCATCGTGGTCGTTTGGCCATACGCTGGTATCAGGGTAAAGAAGACCTGGCATGCCGAATGGTTGTTCTTCCATTTCCCGTATCGGCGGGCGGAAGCCAGGGATGCAACGACCAAGGCGACCGGCGGTGACCAATGTCCAACTCCTTGGCAACCCTGTACATGTTTGAAGAGCTAAGGTTCGACCGTCCCCAATCCTCATGGTGGTGGTCGCCATGGCCAGCCGCGTCGTCGTCTGCCTTACGTTTCAGCCTGCGGTGGTGCCAGCCCCATGGTTTACCCATGGCAGCAAATGGGGGCTGGAATCAGGCAGATTAATCGAGGGGGTGTGATCCGGAGGATGATGGATTCGTGAGGGGATGGAATCAGGGAGGGAAGCAGTTGTTCGAGTTGGGAGTGAGGAACCGCCACCGCGGTCTCGTCCGCATGGAATACAAGGAGGGGGTGGGGGCGTAATTAGCGAGGGTGGGCACGGGGACCGTCTAAAGGGGGTGCAAAAATAAATCATGATGGGAAATGTATGGTCCCACCTATCGGCGAGGCAAGGTTGGCACGCGCAAACATGAGTACGATTTGACTTGGATCGTGCATGGCAGACCTCGATTCCACTGCATGCAAGTGGCGCGGAACCAATTTCATCCAGCGCTTGGGTCGCCATGTAAAGAGCAACACTAGCAATGCGGTTGCCACATGGAAATATGGAATGATGCACCAGTGTGATAGAAGTTGCATCACCACATCCACTTAAGTGTGTGTGGTCATGTGGATCATTGTGGTTTGGTAAAAACACAAACAATGAATCTATGGAGTCCATGTGTCAAACCATGGTCATAAATCCCTAGAAAGCCACTCAAATGCAGCTGCCACATGGAATGATGCACCAGTGTGAGAGAAGTTTCATCACCACATCCATTGTAGTGTGTGTGTGGTTGTGTGGATCATTGTGGTTTGAAAAGAACATATGCAAATGACTCTGGGGACTCCATGTGTCAAACCATGGTCATAAATCCCCAGAAAGCCACTGTGATGTAGCTGCCACATATGGAATGATGCACTAGTGGGACATAAGATGCATCACAACATCCACTTGAGTGTGTGTGGTCATGTGGATCATTTTGGTTTGGTAAAGCATCTTAAAATTATAGTTGATCTTCTATGATCCCTGATGTAAAACCACACGAGCATGCAACTAGAAGGTTTCAAATTGTAGTTTTGCTACTTGCTTCACAAATGAAAGCTATTTTTGAGTTTGAGGGTGAAATTTTTGAAATTTTCAAACCAAAATGGCTATATACAATGCTAATATCATTAGGAATGTGGTGATACCCCCTTGTTCCAAATTTGAGTCCATTTGAAGAACGGTAGATGAAAACATGGTACACAAGTTGCTCTTTCGAGTAGTCGGACATGATCGTTAACCTAACTACCCCCACATTATAGAGTGGACTGCTAGGGGGTCATTTTTTCAAAGGTTTGTCATTTTTATTCAATGTATTTTCCACACAATGAACAAATTTGAAGGTTTACAGGAGAATTTTCTCAATTTATTATGAAATTTACAAGGCTTGGTCAACCCAGGGTTAACCAGAGTCCTTCGAGAGATATTGAAAGCATTTGAAAAGTACAAGTGATGTTATGTGGTCCCAATTTGATGTAAACCACACAAGCAACTAGAAGGTTACAAATTTTAGTTTTGGTACTTGCTTGAAAAATGAAAACATGTTTTTGATTTTGAGGGTGATTTTTTTAAAATTTTGAAACCATAATGGCTAGATATAATGCTAGCATCATTAGGGACATGGTGATACACCCTTGTGCCAAATTTGAGTCCATTTGAAGAAAGATAGATGAAAAAATGGTACACAAGTGGTTGTATCGAGTTGTCGGACATGCTCGTTGACCTAACTACCCCACATTTGATAGTGGACCGCTAGGGGGCATTTTTTTCCATGTTTTACATTTTTCTTGCAAAGTATTTGCCACACAATGACCAAATTTCAAGGTTTCACAAGAATTTGAGAATTTCTAATTTTATGATGAAATTTACAAGGTTTGGTCAAACCAGGGTCCAAATGTGATGTACGACCACACAAGCATGCATCTAGAAGGATTCAAATTATAGTGTCTGGACTTGCTTCACAAATTAAATCCTATTTTTGAGTTTGAGGGCGAAATTTTCAAAATTTTCAAAATAACATGGCAAGATAGAATGCATGCTATCATCATTACATACCGTGGCGCAAACACAGGTATATAATTACACAATAAGTCATGATGATTTCCATACATATTAAACATGGTTCGTACAATAATAATTCCACATGACCAACAAAAGTTCTTGACAAGCTACCAGACATATATAGAAACATAATTTAAAGTAGTAAAATTTAATTCACTCCTCATCAGACCACCTGATGCGCTTGCCATCTTTCCTAGGAGACCAATGACCATCATTCCATCTGTCGCTTGTGTTATTGGCCTCCCACCGCTGACGATATGAAAGATCATCCCACTTAGAAGGGGCCTTGGCTTCCCTATCTTTAGCCACAACTTCTCTGTTTGCGGCATCAGCTGTAGCCTCTCTGTTTGCGACTTCAGCTGCAGCCTCTCTCTTTGTAGTTTCAGTGTCATGCTCAGCTATTCTGCATTTCCGACAAAGTCCTCCCCTTTGCTTGTCTTCCCTCTTGCAACTAGGGCAAAACACGAGGAAAATTCGAAAGAAATGGATCTGAGCATCCAGCTGGTAGGTCACGTAAGCATCTATGGCTGCATACTTCAGGTTTATATCAGACAACGACGTCTCCTCCCAAAAATCATGCCTATCTCCAGGGAAATCTTCCTTCATTTTGGTGTACGATGGATCAATGATTCTAGCCACGAGACTAGCCATCCATACTTCTTCTAGTCCCCTTTGATCTTGACAAGATCTTGAATATTGATCCACTTGTGCTCAGGAATTTTTATTTCCACATGAGAAAACTTGACAGAATTATATGTTTTGTCGACAGTGCAGAAAACAATTCCTTTATGCACAAGGAATTGGCGAAGCGCCAGACACTTCTTGTCAGTCCTGGAAGTATGTAGTTTATCATCATAAAATGCATGACCAAAAAAAATGACAAAATGAGTAACTAAAAATGTTGTCCGTGCAAGATCATCATCTCTAAATATATTTTTAAGGTACAAAAGTTTAGTAAATGCAAAATCAAGACTCTCAAGTATGGCTTGTCATAATTTTTTTGGCCTTAATAAAATTCAGTAGCTGCAACATGACCAAATGGATAGATTCCATGCACAATAAAATTCACTAGTTGCAAAAATGCAGTACTTGCAAGATCCCCACTATAATAAAATTTGGGACTACGACTATTTAGACAATGCAATACCATATCCTGAATAAAAATGGAAACTACAAAAAAATAGTAAATCCAAGGTGAACACTCTTAAAGTTATATAGTCATAATTCATTTGGTACTAACGGAATTTAGTAAATGCAATATGAGCATATGGAAAGATTGTAGTACTTGCGAGAACAACATTTGAGAAAAATTTAGGACTAAGACTATTTAGTAAAGGGAAGATCAACTGATTAAAATCATACAAGTGACCATTAAAAGTAAGAAAGCCCTGAAAGTGGTAAACTAAAGAGATTAGATCTACAAACCAGGAGTAGCGGTAGACGAGGAAGCGTTGCCTCATTGCCAGTTGAACAAAGGCGACCTCGTTTTCGTAGTATTCCTCCTCCTTGGTGTATGTCATGGTAATGGCCACGGCAAATGCTGGGCAGCGAGTAGTAGAACATGGGGCAAGGGCGGCCAGCCATCTGCGGTCCGAGATGAGGGCGGAGACACAAGGGTTTACCCAGGTTCGGCCCCCCGGAGGGTAAAGACCTACTCCTGCTATATTGTATTATGGAGGGAGTACAAGAGCGAGCTCGACGACTAGGCGGCGAGTCGCTGGGGTGTATGATGGAACATGTCCTCTATGCGTACCCTAGGGAGGTTTATATAGGCTCACCTCGCTAGGGTTTACAAATCTACAACCGAATTGGTTAAGGATTCGGAGGGTATTTGACCTAGTCCGATTGGGCCTAGCTACGCTTCTGGGCCTCCAGCTTCCAGTCGCCTGAGTCCTTGCCAAGTCTCGATCCAGTCACCGTCCTGCAGGCCCACTTGCTAGCAGCTTGGGCCAATAGGAAACTTCCTGCTGGGCATACCCCGGTAGGCATATCCCCATCAGTAGTCCCCAAGGCCTTCGTTGATTCGTCGCAGGTGTTCGTTGGCAGTCGGAGTATGCGGGTCCAATTCGGACGCCCAGTCGAATTGGCGGTGGACTCCTGAACAAAGGAAAGAACTAGTCATTTTAGTCGGAATAACGGCGACCAATCAGACCGCAGCTTGGCGAACGGGTTGGCGAATAGTCAAGTCACTACTATAGTGATCGGGTCGGTGAATCATCGAGTCGCTGAAGATAGCGAGTCGAATGGATGAAGTTGGACCGTCAGCTTGGTCAAACTAGACGTTGGGTAATCTAACGGTAATATCGGCGTAATTACCGTGTGGTAGTGGCTCCCTAAAATTGGCGGGTAACAACCACTATATAAGGAGAGTGACAGGTGAGGGGAAAATGCTTCCCTCACTTCCTCCGAACTCGCGCATTATCGTTCCTCCATTCCGCGCAGCGACCAGAGCGACCGAGAGCGATTCGCAACCCCCGATCCCCAGCCGATGGCCCCTCCTGTAGAACCATGGGGCAGATCCAAGTGCACGAAGGCGCTGCTGAGATCGTTTGAGGAGGTAGGGATCCTCCGCGCCGGGATATGGCGCATCCCCGCGGCCGGAGAAGTGATTCCAGATCCATGTGAGGGGGAATTCGTTTGCTTAACCAGCCACCTGGAACGGGGGCTCGGATTCCCCACTTCCCTCTTCTTCCGCCACTTCTGCGCCTACTACGACATCCAGCTGTCGGACCTGGGACCGCACATCATCGAGCAGCTCGCCATCGTCGTGGTGTTCTATGAGCGCTACCTGGGATGTCGGCCATACTTTCCCCTATGGCAAGATCTGTTCCATGGGAGGATCAGCCGCGAAGAGGCGGGCGGCCCAATGTTAGTCGCGGGCGGCCTGACCTTCCAGCTAAAGTCGAAGGCGTCGTTCTTCGATCTGATGCTGCCTGCCAAGGAAGCGAATGAGTGGAAGAAGAGCTGGTTATATGTGACCGAGTCAACGCCGAGCGACGAGGTGGCTTCCAAGGTATTCCGCCAACCGGCCCGAGCCGCGTCGGCTCCAAGTCACCAAGCTTCCGCTGGACCAGCGGATGGTCGTCGACGAGATGTTGCAGACCATCCGCAACTTGAAGAAGAAAGGCCTCCAAACCATCAACCTCTACAATTGCTGGCTCGAGCGACGGATCGTGCCTCTGGCCAGCCGTGCCCACTATATGTACGAATACACAGGCAAGGACGACCCGACGAAGTCCTTTTACGACGAGTGGAGACTCAATTACTACACCCAGGCCCTGAAGAAGATCACCAAGGCGGTGTATCTTGACGCAAAGGCCGGGGTCGCACCTTATACCGCGAAGCGCCCAGCTCCAACGGTGAGTTTTTATTTCCCTTGCACTCGCAGTCGCAATTTGTGCATTCGTGGTTGTGCTTAATGTTGTTTGATCGTTGCAATTATTCCAAGTGGTGGAAGGTTGGCTTCCACCCGTAGATGATGAGAACTCGAACTCGTCCACCGAGGACAAGAGCGAGTCATTTCCTGACAAGGGCGATGTCAGGAGTGACGGGGGTGGCGATGGTGATGACGACGACGGTGACGAAGCCATGGAGGTTGCTGCCCCCACGGTCCGCAAGACTCGCGGGCAGCACCAGCGTGAACTCGAGGCCAGCAAAAGCCTCGAGGCCCATGACGACGATGAGCTCCCCGAGCATACCTCATGGCACGAGGCCACACCGTCAAAGAAGAAGAAGCCGCCTCCACCCA
The DNA here is from genome assembly GCA_023614405.1 of Avena insularis. Taxonomy (NCBI): domain Eukaryota; kingdom Viridiplantae; phylum Streptophyta; class Magnoliopsida; order Poales; family Poaceae; genus Avena; species Avena insularis. The sequence continues at coordinate 165,819,954 of CM042689.1, forward strand.
AGAAGAAGACGAAGCTGGCCAAGCCGACGTCTCCACCTCGGTCCGCGAGTAGCTCCGATGCTACTAGCACAACCGAAGAAACAGCGACGCACGCGGCTACAGTGACCGGTGCGACCGTCATGGAAGACGAGGCACCGCTGGCATCACTGCCGCCGCCGTTCGCCCCAGTCACCGGGTTGGTGGCCGCTCCAGCCACAGGGGCCTCGCCGCCGAGAGGAGCTCCCGTGGCAATTGCCACTGAGCCTCCTGCCGCGGCCTCATCCTCAAAGAAACCGTCGGTGTCTTGGGAACAGAGCATGTTCGAGACGGGCCTCATTCGGAAACTAGGGCCCGAACTGGAAAAGCCGGCCAACATTCGCACTGGCCTATGATTTATCCCAGTCACCAAGTGAGTATTCCTCAGCCTTTCATCTGTCCGTTTGATTCGTGTTTCGATTGGCGAGTGTTATTAACGGAGTCGTCTCGCAGGATTGGAGTAAAGAAGATAGGTCACCCTTTGGTGGCCAAGGTTCCATCGGTCACCGCGGAGGTGCCGGCTGATCCCTGGAAGAAGAGGAAGGGCGACGAGACTGAGGCTCGTGCCGACGGCACCAAGAGAACCAAAGGCGATGAAGTTGTCACGATCTCGGACGAGCCAGCGGCTGCCCCGAGCAAAGCCCCGATTGCGGTGGACGTAGCTCTGAAGGCATCGCAGGACGCGGAGTCGCAGCAGGCAGGCCCCATGGTTTCGATTGAGGCATCCGGGCCGCCTTCGGGTGGTGCGGGGGCTGCGGGGGCGATGTTCCCTCGCTTTGTAGCGAGGGCCGCCACGGCGAGTGCCTCGGTGCCATCAAGCCAATTCCCTGGGGCCGCCGGTATGGAGGTCGAACATTGTCGCGGGCACACTCTACTCGTGCTTTCGTCGGTTGATGCGATGGAGCTTCACGGCATGCTAGGTGCCGCCATCCAGGTATGTCCAGTCCCCGAGGATCTGGCCACTGAATTTCAGTGGTCGGATTCTTACTGTTTTTTCGCCATCGAGTCCCCGAGTGCCTAGTCGCTGAATTTCAGCAACTGGGCACTTAGGAATTTTGTCATCCAGTCCCCGAGTGCCTAGTCGCTGAATTTCAGCAGCTGGGCACTTAAGAATTTTGTCATCCAGTCCCCGAGTGCCTAGTCGCTGAATTCCAGCGGCTGGGCACTTAGGAATTTTGTCATCCACTCCCCGAGTGTCTAGTCGCTGAATTTCAGCGGCAGGGCACTTATGAATTTTTGGTTGCTGACGCTGTGATTATTGCATAGGGCTTGCAGCGCGAGTAGGCCGAGCGGCTTGCTGCCAAGTGCCGCGTGGAGAAGGAGCTTCTCGCTGTTCAGGATACGAACGAGGAGCTTCGAGCGACTGCAGGTGAGTGTTTGTCTTGTTTTGCGCTTGTCGCAAACTTTTTGCGTTTGTGACCGTTTTGTTTTGGAAGCAGAGAATAGTGCGGCCGTAGTGAAGGATGCTCGCCAGGGCCTTGTTCCAGCGGGTGAGTTGACGGCGGCTCAGTCTTCCTTGAGCGTCACGGAGAAGAGAATCGCCAAACTGGAGCATGAGCTCAAGGAGGCGAAGGCGGAAGCAAGCTCGGTGGAAGGACGAGCCAAGGCGTCCGTCACTTCTGCTGCTGAGGAGTGGAAGGTGTCGGACGCACTCATCGCCGGGTTGCAGAATGACCTCTCGGCTCTTCAGAATTTCATCACGGTCCTCTGCCGCCCACTGATTGCTGAGTTTTCCTTCAGCACTTTCCGAGCGCGCGTACCACATTGTGATTTTAGTGCTTCACTCACTGTTTGCTTGTGTGTTGCAGGACTGATTACTGATAACGCGAATACCTGGGTTCCCTTTATTCCCAACCATAAGGACGGCGACGCCTCCTCCCCGAAGCTTGTGGAATAGAGTGTTTTGCCATTCGGCGTTAGCATAAGATAAACATGTAATTCTCCTTGTATGCGAACAAATTTTGCTACTATGAAGGAATGCGCGAGATATGTTGTCATTGCTTTTGTGGTTTGAGTGTTGGTTGTACGAGTTCCCGAGCGCGTCCGCCCTTTTTATGGGGTTAACCTCGTTTTTAAATGTTGTGTGAACCGTTAATGAGTTAGGGTTGACTCGCCATCGCTCGGGAAGCCAATCGCATGGCGACTCCCAGGGGTGCTCTTTACTTGGCCATTTTCTCGAGCGCGAACGGGGTCGGGTCGCCGAGTCCTCGAGCGTGGTACTTGGTCATTCTAGTCACATGCTCGAGGTAGGTGAGGACTAGGCGCGTTGTGTTAGGCGCGTCGCTCCGCCTGATCCGTAAGATCAGTCGCATGGCGAGTCCTGGGCGTGCTCTGTTACTTGGCGTTTTTCCCTAGCCACTCTTCTTTGGGATGGTGTCAGTCCCCGAGCGTGGTACTTTACCGTTCGAGTCGCTGCGCCGAGGATGTGGATGACTGGGTCGCTGTGGGAAGCGAATGCAGTCGTCTTGTCTCGGGGAGCCAATCGAGCTAGGCAACTCCAATGGGGCTCCGGGTTAGCTTTTTTCGTGGACGATACGAGGCATGAATTTTTCCAGTGCCCTCGTACCGCACTACTTGGCCGTACCGGTCGTGTTACCAAAGGTTGACTTCTGCGAATAGCGTACGCTGTTATTACGAGTGCGAGTGGCACAAGGCATGGAGAGTAGACGCAATTTGCGCGAATCAATCTGCTTTATTTCATAGCGAGTAGGGGGTACATGTCTGGAGTTCTAAGAGTATAACTTCGGTAGGAGGTTTACATTCCATGTCCGCTTGACGTCGAGTTTTCCGTCACCTCAGACGTCGGTGAGGTAGTAGGCGTTGTTGCCCAAGATTCGCCCGATGGCAAATGGTCCCTCCCAAGGGGAGGAGAGCTTGTGCATGCCTTTCTTGTCCTGGATTAGACGCAGTACCAAGTCGCCTTCCTGGAAAGTGTGATTCCATACTCGCCGGCTGTGGTAGCGGCGAAGCCCTTGCTGGTAGATGGCGGTGCGGGAGCGAGCTAGGTCGCGTGCTTCGTCGAGCTGGTCGACTCCGTCTTGGCGTGCGAGATCGTTGTCAGCCTCTGTGTAGTTGACCACCCGAGGTGAGTCATGCTCGCGGTCGGTTGGCATGACTACCTCGGCACCATAGACCATGAAGAAGGGGGTGAACCCGTCGACTTGCTGACGGAGGTGCGGATTCCCCAGATGATAGAGGGGAGTTCTTCGACCCAGCACCCGGCGGTGCGCTCGAGTGGGACTTGTAGCCGTGGCTCCAGGACGTGGATGATGCTCTGGTTGGCGCGTTCCACCTGGCCATTGGACTCCGGGTGGGCGACTGAGGAGAGGTCGAGTCCGATGTTGTGCTCCTCGGAGAACTCGGCCATGGCTCCCTTGGCAAAGTTGGTGCCGTTGTTTGTGATGATGCTGTTTGGGAACCCGTAGCGATAGATGAGCTCGCGTAGGAATTTTGTAGCGGTCTTCCCGTCACACTTGCGGACTGGCTTGGCCTCCACCCATTTTGTGAATTTATTGACTGCGACTAGGAGGTGGGTGAAGATGGAGGGGGCCTTCTTGAAGGGGCCTACCATATCCATGCCCCATACGGCAAACGGCCAGGTGATGGGGATTGTCTTGAGCGCCGAGCTCGGTACATGAGTCTGGTTGGCGTACTTCTAGCACCGATGCATCACTGGACGATGTTGACCGCGTCAGCGTGTGCGGTGATCCAGTAGAAGCCATGTCGCATGGCCTTGGCGACCAGTGAGCAGGCGCCAGCGTGGTGGCCGCAGTCGCCAGAGTGGATGTCCTGGAGGATCTTGCGTCCTTCAGCGGGTTGGATGCAGCGTAGGAACACGCCGGTCACGCTGCGCTTGTGGAGCTCGCCGTTGATGATGACGAAGGATTTGCAGCGGCGTGCTATCATCCGGGCCTCCGTCTCGTCTGCGGTTAGGGTGCCTCCCTCCAGGTAAGCGATGCTTGGCGTGGTCCAGTCGCTTGGCTTGGTGATTAGTGCGACCAGGGCTGCGTCTGGTTGCAGCGGAATTCCGATGTCGATCTCCCTTGGGGGAGATACGAAGGGCTTGGTGATGGTGTCGAGGAAGACGCCGGAGGATGGTGCGAGTCGAGCCGAGCTGATGCGGGAGAGTGCGTCGGCCTCCTTGTTCTTCCGCCTGTCGATCCACTCGTCGGAGTAGCCTGCGAAGTGGCCTCCCAGCTGGTCCACTGCTTGGCGGTATGACGCCATGGTGGGGGAGACGGCATCGCAGGTGCCGGCGCCTTGCCCGGCGACGAGGTCGCAGTCTCCATAGAAGCGCAGGCGATTGATGTTCATCTCCTTGGCAGCCCGCATGCCGTGGAGTAGCGCCTCATACTCGGCCATGTTGTTGGTGTAGAGGGTGAAGTCGAGGTAGAGGACGTAGCGTAGCTTGTCTCCCTTCGGAGATGTTAGTATGATCCCTGCTCCTACGCCATCTGTGTTTTTGGAGCCGTCAAAGTGTAGGATCCAGTAATGGAGGTATGGCAGCTTCTTTGGCTGCTGGGCCTCTTCCCGGTCGACGAGGAAGTCTGCGAGAGCCTGCGATTTGTTCGCTTTGCGCGTCTCATACCTGATGTTGTGGACGCCGATCTTGACGGCCCACTTGGCGACTCGCCCGGTCGCCTCACGTTGCAGATGATTTCCTGCAACGAGCGTTATTGGGTGGTCTTGGAAATAGTGCGGCAGTCGCCGCTGTGCTCTAAAGACCACATATACCAATTTTTGGTACTGCGGGTAGCGCTGGCGCAACTCGGTGAGCACTTTGCTGATGTAGTATACGGGTCACTGCACCGGGCGTGCCTTGCCTTCCTCTGGTCGTTCGAAGACCATGACGGTGCTGACGACGCGCTCGGAAGCCGCAACATAGACGAGCATGGGCTCCTTTTTGACGGGGCGGCGAGTAGCACCTCCTTGAGAGCGTGGAGCGCGTCGTCTTCTTCCTTGTCCCATTGGAAGCTGGGGTTCTTGCGCATTAGGCGGTAGAGGGGCATCGCCTTCTCGCCTAGCTGCGGGATGAAGCGACTGAGAGCCGCGACTCGCCCGGCCAACTTCTGTATGTCGCGCAGGCACTCGGGTCTGCCGAGCCGGGCGACCGTGTTGATCTTGGCGGGGTTCACCTCGATCCCGTGCTTGGAGACGATGTATCCTAGCAGCCACTACTAGGAAAATGGCCTTTAGTGGCGCACCTAGAAACATCATCCGTGGCGCACTAGCAGTGCGCCACGGGCCTTGCGCTACGGCTATCTCTCAGCCGTGGCGCACTTCCTAGTGCACCACGGTTGTGTAGAGACAGGCGTAGCGAACCTGCTAGTGCGCCACAGATGTTTGGGCAGGTAGCGCACCCCCCATGTGCGCCACGGTTGACACTAACATCCGTGGCGCACATGACTATAGTGAGCTACAGATGTTTGGCGTGCGGCCAACAGGGCCCTGGCCCACACACATCTGTGGCGCACTATAGTCATGTGCGCCACAGTTGTTCTAGTTACTAGTAGGGCACTGCCCACTGGTGAGCCACGCCTGTTTTAGCCGTGGGGCACTTCAACCATGTGAGCCACGGATGTGCTGATTACCTATAGCCGTTTTCCTAGTAGTGAGCTGTCCAGTGGGTACACCGAAGGTGCACTTTCCTGGGTTTAGCTTTATCTTGTACCTCCGCAGGTTGGCGAAGGTTTCTTCCAGCTCGGCGAGTAGATCGTCCTGGCGAGTGGATTTTACCACCACATCATCGATGTAGACGTGGATGTAGCGGCCAATTTGGCTTGCAAGGCACTCTTGCATGCACCTCTGGTAGGAAACCTCGATGTTCTTGAGGCCGAAGGTCATGGCGGTGTAGCAGAAGGCGCCGAATGGTGTGATGAACGCCGTCTTCTCTTCGTCCTTGACTGCCATTTTGATCTGGTTGTACCCAGAGTAGGCATCATGGAAGCATAGAGACTACAAACCCGCGGTCGAGTCGATGATTTGGTAGATCCGCGGGAGGACGAACTGCTCCTTCGGGCAGGCGCTGTTGAGGTTTGTGTAGTCAATACACATTCTCCATGTCCCATTTTTCTTCTCGACCAGGACTGGGTTTGCCAGCCATTTGGAGTATTTGATTGGCTGGATGAAGCCTGCAGCGAGTAGACGCTGCACCTCCTCGGCGATTCCTCGGCGGCGCTCTTCATTGAAGGGCTGCAGTGACTGCTTGACAGGTCACACTTTGGGGTCGGTGTTGAGTTTGTGCTCAGCGAGTTCCCTCGGGACACCAGTCATGTCGGATGGCTTCCATGCGAAGATGTCACGATTCTCACATAGGAACTCGATGAGCGCACCTTCCTATGCTGGGCTCATGCCCGTCCTGATCGTCACCGTCTGGCTGGAGTCGCCTGGGACCAGCTCGACGGTGCGAGTGTGCGTCGTTACCTCGAAGGCAGTGGGGCTGCCACCCTCCGAGTTGGGCTTCTTGAGAATGATGGGGTCGTCGTTGTTGACCCCTCTCGCGTGCTTGGCCTCGCATTCTGTGGCCATGTTGGGATCGCCATGGACAGTGATGATGCCACACGGCCCGGGGAGCTTCATCGCGTTGTATGCGTAGTGGGGCGCTGCCATGAATTTGGCGAACGCCTGGCGCCTCAGGACACAGTGGTAGGGGCCGTTGAACGGCACCAGCTCGAAGACAATCTGCTCGGTGCGGAAGTTTGCTGGTGTGCCGAAGGTGACTGGAAGCGTCACCTTGCCAACTGGGTACGCCTTCCGACCGGGGACGATGCCGTGGAAGGTGGTGTAGGTCGTCTCGATCATCGACTGCGGGAGCCGCAGCCGCCTGAATGTGTCCAGGTATAGGATGTTGATGGAGCTGACGCTGTCCATCAGCGTCTTGGGGAGCCAATAGTCCCCCACCTTGGGCTTGACCACCAAGGCGACTCGGCTCGGATATTCGATCCGTGGCGAGTGGTCCTCGCGGCTCCAGGTGATTGGTTCCTCGGACCAGTTAAGGAACTAGGGGATGTCTATCTGGGACACCGCATTGACGGGGATGGCACGGGCGATGACCTTCTTCTCACGCTTCGTGTTGAAGCCTGTGAAGGTGTGGAGCGAGCCGACGATGCTGCCGAATTTTCCGCCATTTGGCGGGTTGTTGTCGGGGTCTTCCCGTGCGTGCCGTGCCTTCTCAATCTCCTTGAGTGAGTGGCAGTCAGCGGTCGTGTGTGTAGCGGGCTTCCCTTTCCTGCTATGAAATACACAGGGTTGATTGAGGAGAGCCGTGGGGTCGAACCCCAGCTTCGCCTTGTAGTTGCCGCCATCGTGGCGCTGGCCTCCGTCGTGGTGGAAGCTCTTGGGTTCGCTCGGCGCGTATCCGGCGTTGGTGACGAAGTCGACTCGCCCGTCACCGCGGCGCTTTCCGGTGAGGCGAGTGTTGCTGTAGCATAGTTATGCCTTCATGGCGTCTGGCGATTTCCTCCCGACTCGTCATCGGTTTCTTGGTTTGGGTCCTCTTCCGCATACCGTTTGGCGATCTCCAGTAGGTCCGGTATGTTGTCGAGTGTTCTGTACACTCGCTTGAGCTTGGTGATCAGGGGCTCGTAGCGGCACAAGGTCTTGAAACAGTGGATCGCGGTGTCCGGGTCGATTCCGGCCGCGTTATACCACATGTCTTGCCACCGTTGGACCCAGCTGCGGGTCGACTCGCGGGGTCCCTGGACGCATCGCTCCAGGTCCTCGATGGTGGTGGCGCGGGTGTAGGAACCCTCGAAGTGCCTGACCAAGGCGTCACGCATTTCCTCCCTAGAGTCGATGCTGTCCGCGGGGAGGGTGTTGATCCATTGCCTACACGCTCCCTCCATCATTAGGGGGAGTTAGCGGGCGGCGAGCAAGTCGGTGTGGCCAGCAATTCCCATTGCCATGAGGTAGGTATCCAGCCACACGGACGGGTCGTACGAGGGGTCGTACTTCTCGATCTCCTTCGGCGCCTTGAAGTTCGCCGGGTATTTTTTGCCTCGGATATTGGTCCGAAGCACTGGGGTCCGACTCGACTCAGCGATCCGCTTGGTTCGCCGTCGCGGCGGTTGGTGAGGGTATGCCTCAGGTCGGCACCCACATTTTGTTGCTCGACTGCCTTGGCAAGTAGAGCCTTGGCGTACTGGATCTGCAGGGCGCCTTCCTCGGTTACGTTTATGTTGTCGACCGCTGCTCGGCTCGCGACGACATTGTCCATCGGAGTGGAGAACAGTGGGAGGCTGTTTGCGTCTCGCTCCCGCGAGGAGACCACGATTCTTGGTTGGTCCCTGTGGGGCGCGCGGTTGGGTGGTGGTGGTGCGCCATTGGCCGTCGCGCCTGGTGGGGGCCGGGAGCTCCCTCCTGCGGCACGTTCTCGCAGATCACGCGCTCGGCTGCACGAGTCGGGTCATTCTTGTCATCGAAGTTCAGGGCGCGTCCCTGAATGGTGGGGTTCAGGCGCCACCTAATTCGGAGTTGGTGGTAACGCGAGAGTTCCTGCGCTATCACCTGCTCGAGGCGAAATTTTTCACGCTTGGCTTGTTCTTTGTGGACCGCCTCCTCCAGCCGCAGGCGGAGTTCCTCGACCTCCGTTGCTATTGCATTCGGCGGTATCGGCGTGGAGAAGGGGTCTGGCGGGGGGTCGGCGCCCTTCGCCATGTAGGCCGCGACGTGGTGACCAGATCCGTCGTGGAGGTCGGCGGAGTTCTCCGACCCGGAGTCGAAGTCGAAGATCCCAAGGATGGAGGGGTCCTTGAAGTCTCCCACGTTAGAGACCTGGGTGATGGAGCCTGCGAGCGATGCAGCGACGATGGATCCGACAGCCGACGCCAGGGTCGCTGAGTCGGCGTCATCGTTGAGGGTCGCGTCGTCCGCGACCATGGCGGTTTTGGCCACGTTGCTGTGGGCTGAGTCGTACTCGGAGGTGAGGCGGTGGATCATGCGGACCTGGCTCTTAGAGAGCTGGTCACGTGGCGGCGACTCGCGGATGCAAGCCGAGTCCTCCGAGACGATGACGTCGGTGAAGCCGATGAAGAGGCTGATCATGCCGACCGGCATGATCACGCTGTGCGTGACAGGGCGTGCCACCGAGACGTAGCTGCTCGACAAGATCTGGAGGATCTCGCGGATCGCGATCATGCGGCCGGTGGCGATCGTCACGTTGATGGGTAGATTGGATCTCGCCGCAGAACACCGGCCTGACCGGCCAGACTCCATGGTGGGAGCCACTATCGTGGGAATGGCCACGGCAGATGCTGCAATCGGCAGCGAGTAGTAGAACATGGGGCAAGGGCGGCCAGCCATCTGCGGTGCGAGATGAGGGCGGAGACACAAGGGTTTACCCAGGTTCGGCCCCCCGGAGGGTAAAGACCTACTCCTGCTAGATTGTATTATGGAGGGAGTACAAGGGCGAGCTCAACGACTAGGCGGCGAGTCGCTGGGGTGTATCATGGAACGTGTCCTCTATGTGTACCCTATGGAGGTTTATATAGGCTCACCTCACTAGGGTTTACAGATCTACAACCGAATTGGTTAAGGATTCGGAGGGTCTTTGACCTAGTCCGACTCGGCCTAGCTACGCTTCTGGGCCTCCAGCATCCAGTCGCCTGCGTCCTCGCCAATTCTCGATCCAGTCGCCGTCCTGTAGGCCCACTCGCTGGCAGCTTGGGCCAATATGAAATGTCCTGCTGGGCATACCCCGGTAGGCATATCCCCATTAGTGTACTTGAGGTCCAATCCGACAAATTTGTCCTCGTCCTTCTCAAGTCATTCCTCGTACATCCTCAGGACTCGCACAACTGTATCCTCCTCGTTGGTGTAGACGACATGTATCTTTGTATTGCCATGGGAAGTGAAGTTTTTCTCTCGAGTGTAACCTTCCATGGCGGCAAGGAGTAGACAGAGAGAACAACAGATGGGATGCAGAAGATAGAGGACATGAGTAAGAAGAAGGCTTTTAGCGAAACAAATGGAAGGCTGGAACCGTCGCTGCGATTCATACGTCCTTGTGGAGAAGCGTGGCGGCGGCAAGGAGAAGACAGAAAGAACAACATATGGGAAGGAGAAGACAAAGGACAGGAGGAAGAAGAAGAGAGCTTTCTTCGAAACAGGGGATATGCTGGAACCATCGCTGCGATTCAGATGAACTTGTGGGGACACGTGACGGCGGCTATTCCATCTTCTGATTAAACAAATATTTAAAAGGAGCCCTCATTAAAAAGAATAATAACGAGGATATATTCGTCTTGTGCTATCACGTCAATTCAAGATATCGGTCGTTTAGTCCTATCCATTGCGTCACCTATAGCTCATGTGCTCTGCATCACTACTTATCATGTGTAAAATTCTAGCATGCAATTTAATTGCACATACATAGGTCTCGTCCGCGTGGAAGGAAAGGAAGGGGACCGTAATTAGTGAGGGTGGGCACGGGTACCATCTAAAAGAAGGCAAAAAGTTAATCTTGAGGGGAACCTGGGGTCCCACCTGTCAGCAAGTGAATGCACGCGCAAACATGAGTACATTTGACTTGGATCGTGCATGGCGGACCTCAATTCCACTGCATGCAAGTGGCGTAGAACCAATTTCATCCAACGCTCCTGCCTTTATTTCCTGCTGCTTCCTGCAAGTTCCCAGCGTTTCCCGCCGCGTCCAGGCACGGACATAAAAGGGAGAGGTCGCCGGGATATCTTCGACCATACCCGCGCAACCCACAACAAAAAAAAACCACCATGCCTGGCCGCCGGCGTCAACACGATGAGCTCCATGGCAACCCCGGCAGAGAAGAGGTGCCCGAGCGGCCGCTGCTGTCGTGGTGGTTGAATCCGCCAGAGTTGCCAGACGTGCCGCCTCCTCCGGCTCTGAGGAGCCCACGGATTTACAGGATGGGCACACCGCCGGTTCGTCCTTTCTACAGCCGTCATGTGACCACCGGTGAGCCTTTCACGACGGCGGTGGCGGAACGCGTCTTTCTGCCGGAATACCGGTGATTGGACCAGCTCAGATTGGTGTGTGGCGATCTCGGGGAATCGGTGCAGACCAATCCTGACGATGCTTCCCTGCGTGCCTGCCTCGACCGAGCTGAAGTGGAGGTCCAGACGCAATGAGCGCTCATCAATTCTCTCAATGACGAATGGTTCATCTGACCCGCAGTAGCAGCCGACCAAGCGTCGGCGGCCGCGCGTAGTCTTAGGTTGTAACGATGTTTTAGAGCGGCGTGAGTTAACGATGTTTTAGGGCTTGAATAAATATTTTCATTTCAATGGCCAATGCCTACATTCATACATCATACATGGCGCACGCACAACCTAGCCTACTCGTCGGAGTGGTAGTTGCGGCGTCACATGGTGTGGTCGAAGACGCTGACGCCAAACTTTCCTTCGCCGTTATACTTGAAGACGACGATGTTTCCCGCTTTGATCTGGTGCGAGCGTGCGAAGCACTCCTAGCCGTTCCCGAAGTTCAGCTGGCCGAGGTGGTCAAATTGCAAATCGACTGGGTACCTGCTGGTCCTAAAATAGTTTGCCCGTAGCATGGCGAGCGGGGCGGCTCGTCGCTGATCAGCGTGACGAACCCGTGGGGCAGGAGCAGCCTGTCACGCGACATGCCGAGGTGGATGGCCACAGCGAACTGGGTGCCTTGTTCAAAATCTTCGGGCGATGACGGCGTTGAGGGAGAGCGTGCGGTGAGTTGGCCACGTCCTCCATGCCTCCCTCGGCGTCCATGGCCGCCACAACCTCCCCTCGACCCAACACCGCCATACATGGATAGCTACAAGGAGTGGAGACGGAAAAGGGGAAGGGGGAGAGAGATGGTGTTCTGTGTGGGAGAAGATGGCCGCGGGTGGCCGGTTAAAAAGGGGCGGCATCGGATGTCGACACGGAGGCCGAAGAGGGGCATTGAAGTGTCCAGTCAGTAGGGAAGGTGTCAGGCGGTGCCTACAATGGCGGTGGAGAGTGTGTCGTCTAGTTAGTCGGCGTGCAGTCGCGTCGCCATTGATGGCGGAGGCTGCCGCCGGTCAGTCTTCTGCTAGCGCCTCTGAATCGCTGCTGCTGTGCCGGATGGGTCGCCCTGCTGGGGCGCCGCACATGCACAGCGCGTCCGTGCAGACAGTTTCGGACACGCGCAGACTATTTGGGTCGGCCCGGCATCACTATCAATGCAACTGCCACATGGAAATATGGAATGATGCACCAGTGTGACAGACTGTTTTTTTTTCGCCATCGAACCGAATGAACCAGTGGTCCAATCTAGCAAACCAGTGAACCAGTAGCCTCACCGGTTCACTGACTGGTCCGATTTTTAAAACTCTGCTGGTATGCGACTTCCAAATGTAGGGTCCCACATGTTAGAGAGTGAAGGTCGGAACACGACTAAGTTTGACTTAGATCGTGCATGGCAGACCTTGATTGCACTGCATGCTAGTAGCGCGGAACCAATTTCAGGCAGCACTAGCATTGCCTCATAGAACCGCTGTTTTCCTCCACTTCAACCCCACTACGAACGTCGTGCACAGTTCCACATACTAGGAAGGGCGATTGCAATCTTGCAATAAGTAGTTTCACACTTCTCTCTCTCCTTTACTCCTCCATGGCCTCATCGTCTTCCTCCTCCACGGCTCCATCCGTTTCCACCGCCACAGCATTAGCCTCTTCCACCGTGTCCTTTCCCTCTGGCCTGTAGCCATGGACCGGCGGGATGTCCGAAATGACGGCATGATAGGGACCACGTACTTCAACATAGAAGTCCACGATGGGAAGAAGCTCAGTGTCATCTACACCACCGACCCTGAGACGGTGAATCGCACTATTGCCTAGTACAAGACTTGGCTGCCGTCAGAAGAAAGCGGGTTCAGGTTCGTGGGTCTCGACTTCGAGTACAGCCGAGATCGCTGCAGGATCGCCGTGCTGCAACTCTCCATGATGGGAAGAGGTACATGTTGCTGTCATTTTGTTCCTGAGCCATTTGTTTGCAAAATTTCTTGCTAAATTATTTGTCTGAATCCATTTTCATGCAGGTGGGGCGAAAGAATTAGGTCGCTCTTTGGTGACTTTCTCGTGAACCAGCAGATAACATTTACTAGTGTTGAATTTACCATCAGAATGGCACCGACATAATTTGCACGGCGTAGGGACAGGATGCCCTTCATTAAAAGGGAAGGGGGAGGAGGGCTGGGGAGATCGCATTTACCATCACTACGGTCTTTACCTACCACAAAGCAAGTTTGACCAGTCGAGCACCATCGGTTTCGACATCGCAGGGCTACAATTGCGTGGTCGTGCCAGGTAGGAAGGGTGTGCGTGCGACTTGGCGATGGCATGGGGATCAAGAGGGTGGCAACACGGATGCAACAGACACACAAAGACATTGCGTATGGTCCAACACACATAGTCTCATGTTCTAGAAAGGACAGAAACAACTTAAAATTATTAGGTGTGGTAGGAGGCAGCAAGGTCACTTCTTGGCCGGCTTGGAGCGGCGGATCCGGCCGATCCCGAAGGATGGGTATACAAGTACGGTACTGACGTACTCCCTCAGGAATTTTCCATACGTAGCGTGCTTAGCCTTGGTCACTGGCTTGAGTGAATCATTGGGGCTTTTATCGATGCCAACCGCATCCTGAATCATGCTGTCAATCCTCGGGTTGACTCTTTTGCTACCGAAGGGGCAACTGAGCTCCCCACTTAGAGTGCGGAAAGGGACCTTCCTGCTCTTGATACTCTTCAAGACGTGGCGGCTCTTTTCGTCCCTGTACTCCTAGTTAGAGCCCACCTCACTTGAATCATCCTGTAATTTGCAAAAAATGCAAAAGAAATGAGCAAAATAAATTTACTTAGTCTACTTGTTCTCAAAAAACGCACAAACTAGTAGTGCATTTACCGGTCATGCATAGATATTCGAACAACCATTTCAAGTTCCTTTGGAAACCACATCACAATTTTAAAGATTTATCACGCCTATATCCACAGCGTGCTCCTAAATGTAGAACATGGAGTAATTCAGAACGGACTAAATCTCTGCATGCAGTGGGTTGTATGGTGCATCGAATCATGATTGCTAGAATACGGATCACTGGAACAGATTCAGTACTAGTACATCTACAGCCCGACCAGAAAATATGAACAATAAACTAGAAAGATGGAGAAATAAAAGTACATCCAGGTACACGAGCGGAATGTGCTCGTCGAACTCCTCGCCCTCATCGGGGGCTCCCAAGTGTTCTACACCCGCGAGTACATAGTCCTCATAAGGGTTGAACTGGACGTTCTCCTCACGCTGGGGTGCATGCATCTCCTCCAGATCTGCGGCGGGAGGCACCACATCGCCCGTGGCAGGCGCAGGCAGCCCTGCGACAACACCCGAAGACTCACCTACAAGCACTCGCTTCATGGCATCAGAAGGGAGAAGTGGCTGTTCGGCCTCGAGCTGTACGGTGAGGTTTGTGGGTTTTGCTAGATTAGGGAGAATGGGTTAATGCATGGGAGGGAGACGATGCAGAGGAGTAGGTTTTAAAGACGGGGCATTGTTAAGTATCCCCCTGGGGCTCCCTGCCTCGAGGCTCATTAGTTGGGTGCCCTGGTAGGGCTTCTGGCTAACGCATGGACGGTTCGTGCCATGGGCCCCAGCTAGAAGTGAGATTGCAGGCGCGGTACTATGAGACCCGTTCCCATTTGCAGCTGGAGCAGTAGTAGGATTTTCATAGGCGTGACATGACCACTCGATGGATTCTTTAATCTATGCCTCGATCGATTGCTTATCATAGAAGGGTCGAAAGTAGCGACGCCTAAAAACATAACGGTTAAAGCAGGGCTAGCCAAACCCGTGTGTTGTCACGTTCTAATGTGAATGGTACGCCGCATGCATAGGATACATCATTTGACCCCTGCTGACATGACATTACAGTGCATCGTACTTGTGCCATGGTGGATGCGTTGCAACCGGTTAGATGAGCGTGCCGTCGCGTTTCCCCTAGCTGCACTAGAAAATACACACATTTTTTATATTTTTATATACCCTCATGTATATAAATCCAAATAGTTTATAATTTTAAGAGACTAAAAGGAAATGCATATACAAGCATATACGAAAATTATACGCCTTTGTACACTTTCCTTCTAGATTATGGAAGTAAAGTATCAGTGGCAAACTCGTTATTTCGCGTGGATAGAGAGGTCTACCTCTGGAGAGAGAGAGAGAGAGAGAGAGAGAGAGAGAGAGAGAGGAGGGAGGCTATCTTTCGCGTTAGATCATAGAGGATCAACGTTGGGTGGGCACGATCCTCGTGACAACCGTCTCAACCAATCAGGGCGTACCAACCAAAGTGCGGACGAGTTATCATGAGAGGGGGAAAACCAAGTACTACCATTTTCATATTAACCCTAGACACAACACACAAACAAACACACAATGGGAAATTCATCAAAACTCAAAAAAATATGATACCAGCTCGCGTAGCCCCTGTGTCACTCACTACCAACATAAAATCTTAAGAAAGACAAGCCGAGACTTTTGGCATACGGCGCACCCCCCAGATGGCTATCGTGTAGGAGTTAACATGGCTTTCAACCCTAGACCTTCCCCTCACTGCCCAGAACGTGGATCCACTACACGGATTGAGCCCAAACCCGGCACCTAGATCCCTCTCGGCATTCTAAGCAACTTCTCAGACTAGAGATTACAGGGTTCCATTGAGAAATCCAGAATTTCCATTTACCGACTCCGGAAAACTGACAATTCTACGAAGGAGGTGCGAGAATTCAGCGCGCCCAAGGGCCCGAGGCAATTTACAAGCATGCTACTTCATGGTGGACCGCCATCCTAGGGAGGTTGGTGCTCATCTCGTGGTGCAAGCATATACTTTATTTTTCCTGAGTAATTGCGGTTTCCAACTATAGGTATCCTAAAAATTGCCGTGGATTTTCAGGAAAAAATGTTTTGGGGTGCCCCATGGGGTACCTAGGCTGGGCAAGTGCCTAGGTTCAAGGTTGCAATGGACCTCCCGTTCCTGCGCGCGCCGGCGGGTTTGCCGATTTTGCCCACCCCCCGAACCCCGGGAATGGGAAATTCATCAAAAATCAAAAAAATATGAAACTAGCTCGAGTAGCCCCTGTGTGTCACCCACTACCAACATAAAATCATAAACAAGACAAACCTGGACTTTTGGCACACGACGCACCCCCCGGATGGCTATCGAGAAGGAGTTATCATGGCTTTCAACCCTAGCCCCCCCTCACTGCCTAGAACATGGACCCACTGCACAGATTGAGCCCAAACCCGGAGCCTAACTCCCTCTCGGCATTCTAAGTAACTTCTCCAACTAGAGATTCCAGGGTTCCATGGAGAAATCCAGAGTTTCCATCTACCGACTCCGGAAAAACGGCGATTCTGCAAAGAAGGTGCGAGAATTGAGCGTGCCCAAGGGCCTGAGAAAATTTACACGCATGATACGTCTTGGCTGACCGCCATCCTAGGGAGTTGGTGCTCATCTCCTGGTGCAAGCATATACTATATTTTTCCCGAGTTACGCCCCAGTAATTGCGGTTTCTAACTGAAGGTATCCTAAAAGTTGCCCTGGATTTTCTAGGAAAAATGTTTTGGGGTGCCCCATGGGGTACCTAGGCTGGGCAAGTGCCTAGGTTCAAGGTTGAAATGGACCTCGCGTGCCTGCGCGCGCCGGCGGTTTTGCCGATTTTGCCCATCCCCCGAACCCCGACAATGGGAAATTCATCAAAAAAATGAAACCAGCTCGAGTAGCCCCTGTGTGTCACCCACTAACAAATTAATATCATAAGTGAGATAAACCGGGACTTTTGGCACACGGCGCATCCCCGAATGGCTATCGAGTAGGAGTTAAAATGGCTTTCAACCCTAGACCTCCCCCTCACTACCCAGAACATGGATCCACTGCGCGGATTGAGCCCAAACCAGGCACCTAGATCCCTCTCGGCATTCTAAGCAAATTCTCCAACTAGAGATTCTAGGGTTCCATGGAGAATCCAGAGTTTCCATTTACCGACTCCAAAAATCCGACGATTCTGCAAAGGAGGTGCGAGAAATGAGCGCACCCTAGGGCCTGAGGCATTTTACACGCATGCTACATAGTGGAGGACCGCCACCCCCGGGAAGTTTTTGCTCATCTCGTGGTGCAAGCATATACTGTATTTTTCCCGAGTTACGCCCCTATAATTGTGGTTTATAACTGTAGGTTCCCTAGAAATTGCCCTGGATTTTCTGGAAAAAATGTTTTGGGGTGCCCCATGGGGTACCTAGGCTAGGAAAGTGCCTAGGTTCAAGGTTGCAATGGACCTCGTGTGCCTACGCGCGCCGGCGGGTTTGCCGATTATGCCCACCCCCGAACCCCGACAATGGTAAATTCATCAAAAATCAAAAAAAATATGAAACCAGCTCGAGTATCCCCTATGTGTAGCACACTACTAAAATAAAATCATAAGCAAGATAAACCAGGAATTTTGGCACAGGGCGCACTCCCGGATGGCTATCGAGTAGGAGTTAAAATGGCTTTCAATTCTAGACCTCCCCCTCACTGCCCATAACGTGGATCCACTACGCGGATTGAGCCCAAACCCGGCACCTAGCTCCCTCTTGGCATTCTAAGCAATTTCTCCAACTAGAGATTCCAGGGTTCCATGGATAAATCCAGAGTTTCCATTTACCGACTCCAGAAAACCGGCAATTCTGCAAAGGAGATGGGAGAATTGAGCACACCCTAGGGCCCGAGGAAATTTACACGCACGCTACGTCGTGGCGGACCGCCATCCGTGCGAGGTTGGTGCTCATCTCGTGGTGCAAGCATATACTGTATTTTTTCCGAGTTACGCCCCGGTAATTGCAGTTTCTAACTGTAGGTACCATAGAAATTGCCCTGGATTTTTTGGAAAAAATGTTTTGG